>OY978509.1:3739078-4366724 GCA_963854855.1 Nasturtium officinale
TTTCGTATCCGATTTTCCATTTTTCCAATTTAATGTAGAAAATAATTTAAGAAACACCAAAGCCGAAAAGAAAGACCAAACCAATAAGTTATAACGAGATAATAAATATGATTCGTGGTGATAATATGATACTATTTATTTGGACATGAACCCATGCAATGCAAGTGGACCCCAAAGATATCCAAAAGTTGCAGAAACGATATTAATCATTTGTATTATTACAATAAATTACAAATAAATCTGAATATATTATGTTTGCAAATATATATATATATCTATATCTATATATTTTTTTCGTGAAAATTGGTTTTAAAGTCTACTTGTAAGAGCTATTCTTTGGACACAATGGTATGTTTTAAGAATTCATCTAGGTCTTAACAATCTGCGGATTGGTTTTCATATTTATCGAAAATATGGTGTCTTGTGGTTTGTATTATCGGTCGCTACTATTCTATCAATTATGATCATTCGATCCTTAGGGCCGGGTCTGAGCATAATACTGGAGTATTTATGTAGGACTCTCATTTTTTGGAGCCATGTTTATTTTTTTGTATATACATTGATTGATATTGATATATATATTTATATATATCTGTATATTTTCTATAAACAATAAATAAATGTATATTTTTTACATAAGATAGAAACAAAAATAGGATGATGTACAAAAAAGAAGATGTTAAAAAATTTAATTAGAGTTAAGAAAATTATTTATTCATACTTTACCCTCTATGCCATTACTTACCAATTCTTTTTATATTTTATGGGTCCTTGTTTTTGCTTTGTTTAGAGCTCCTAAATTCTGAGATCAGGCCATGTTCGATAAGGGTATTACTTTGACCAAAGCAAATTTAACATTTTACGGCAAATATATATATATATATATACTTTTACAGCATAGGAAAATACATTTAGAACACAGCATTTCAGTTTCAATATCTCCTTCCATAAACTAGTTAATGAATGCAAGAGACCATAGTTTAGGCCCATTTAAAGCCCACCAATCAGTAAGGGAAAGAAAAAAACAAAGAAGAGCGAGCGGAGACAAGACACCTCCACCATCACGAATCGCGAATTTGAGATTTCACAAGCTCCAAAATTGATTGATTTGGGATTTTAAGGTTTTTTTTTATCCGAAGACGACTCCAAGGGACTTACCGATGACGCTTCCTCCAGGACTTTACTCCGGCACCAGCTCTCTTGCTCTTGTAAATCATCTCTCTAATGCTGATTCTCGATCTGTATTGCACCGATTCGTTTTTTTTTTTTTTTGCTTTTCTTCTTAGAAAGTTTATGTGATTCAATTCTATGATCAGGTGGCTCGTGCTTCAGCTTTTGGTATGGGTCTCTTCTACGGGAATATGAAGCTTAAGTTCCTCAAGGTTTAATTCTATATCACTTTGTCTTTTTTAATCAAAATTCTTATAAGATATTGTCATCTATCTCTGATTATATTGCTCTTTTATCTGATATGAATCTGTAATACAGTACCTCTAGTTGATCTCTGTTTCTGGATTATTATCATCATCTGATTATTTTGACACTTGAATTGGTGGCTAAACACATTTTGATTATCAGAAGATTCCTGATTGTGATTGTAGTTCAAGAGAGAGAGAGCTAAATTTTTTCTTTGATTATTAGCATACCTTATTGGTTTTACAGTTGTCTTTAGCTATAGATGTGATTTACAAAATGCTGCTTTGCTTCTTTTGTTACTTTGTTTCTGCTATCTTCCTTTTAGATAATCATATGAAACTTGTACAAGTTGTCGTCACTTTTTGGAATTTCCGCTCTGTTGTGCGTTTTCTATGGATGTTTGCTTTCTAAAGTTACTAGTTTTTTAAAGATTTTTGTGATTGTCAGTCTCATCTTTTAAGAGGATCTTTGAGTAGCCGAGTGAATGTGATGATGCCTTGAACAAATTCTCTGCCTCATTCATCATGTTGCAAATCCTAAAGAGGTTTACTTGTTTGTTTGCTCATTCTGCTTGTGTAATGCCTTGTACCAATTCTCTATTTGAATAATGTTTTTAAAACTTGGATATCTCTATACCTGAAATGTTCTTGAATCTTAGTATATACTATTAGCATGTACCAACAAATTGCTTTTCACTTGCAGATGAAAACACCGAAGAAGGTTGAAGCCGCTGCTCATCATTAAACCATTCTTCTCCTTTTACAATAAGATGCCTAAAGCTGGTGGGTGATGTCTCCCCGGTTTAGTATTTTTTTTTTTCTCATGATTCATCTTCTAGCATAAGAAGGAACGAATATGTGTTTGACAAGCATCTTATACGGCTTTAAGACCTTTTTGGAGCCAAATGTGCCACTGGTTTAAAACCCGAGTTAAGAACATATTTCCTTTTGTTGTCATTCAATAACACCATTAACATTCACTGAAACTCTTTTCCAGACTCATTATATCAGTAAGAACAGCTCAAATCAATGTCCCGGTGTTGCATTATACTTCGTTTTGATTACTTTCATCGTTGAGGTTTATGTCTTTCGACTATTTGATTTTTGATCCCTAAATCGTTCTTCATGTTGTAAGGCACAATGCATGTTTTTGTTTCTTTATATCACCCTAATTTTTCATATACTTAACACGTTTTGCGTATTAACACCTGTCTGAATCTCAGTTTAGTTCTTCACCTTTTGCAGATCACAACTTCTATATGCATTTGAATTATGTATTACAGTGGTTTATTGATCTTCTATGCATATTTGATCGTTCGTCTCAACCTTGTCTCATTTTGCAAATTCGTTTGGAAAATAGTCTACAGAACTGATATCATTTGATCTGTTCACCAGTAATAAGAACAAGAACAGGAGCCTCGCTTAAAACTGATAAAATCTATCTCTCTCTCTAATGATGAGTTCTCGGTCATAGACCTTTGAAACAATCTTCATAGCTGAATGACAATCTCGACATATCCTCGGATCCTTGAATACATGAAGAGGTGTCCTCGGTTTTGTTTGTAGAAGCCCAAAACAGACTCTCACTGTGACAGCTTAAAGCTTGCTCTTCATCCTCCAAATCTCCCTCTGACAGAGAAACCAGGCCAGAGATGTCAGGGACATAACCAGCTGATCTTATTCGTTCAATCACTTCCTTCAACTTCAAGTAGATCTCTTTCGTTCTCGGGTGAGATGTATCACCTGAACTAAAGCGATGATCCGAGTCGTTAACGTGGACAGAACTCAAACCAGGTATTTTCCTGATGCCTTGGTTTCTCATACCTTCCCCTTAACCTCTCTTCCTCTCTCCAGCACCTCCCATTTCACAACTGTGTCCAAAGCCACGGTCCATGAAACAACGCCCTTCTCCTCCAACGCCTCGGATATGCGTTTGACTTCCCCCAGAAACCCACATTTCCCATACATATCCATTAAGGCATTACAAACCTTTACACTAGTCAAAGGTCTTATCTTTACAGCAACCCCATGTCCTTGTACAGCGAACCCCAGATCTTCCAACATGGCACACACGCCAAACAAAGAGCTTTATCGAATAAACCAAGAACCCGTACCGTGAAAAAGAGGATAACAAAAGTCCTATAAGACAATGTTCATCGACTCACATATTTTTCAACACAAAAGGATTTTGGCTTTCATCTCTCATATAACAGAGTGACCACTACAAGGATACAATCATACAAATAGAAAATACATTACTACAATTGTATATATTGTTTTTTTTTGAGGAGACGACTTTTTTGGTTATGTAACCTGATGCAGCTAATTATATCCACACTTGGGGTAATGGATTAAAGTCGTCAACATCTAAATTTGTCATTGACAAAGACATACAAAGAAAACTCGGCACTTATGTATTTGTTTTTGTATAAAAAAAGGTTAAATAGATTGTCCAGAAGCTTCATTTTATCAATCTGCATTTTCTCAACGTCCCTACCAATCAACATCACCATTTTTGATTATTTTAGCGGTCCACATGAAATTTACCCATCATTCTTAAAATCCCTTCAACCAAATTTCAAAACATAAATATACATAACCAAATATTCGTTTTATACTTTCATACATATAATTCAACCCATTTGGAAATAGATTTGACAGCTTTATGATATGGACATGTGGGAGTTGGATTTGATGCTACAATACGAACAATCACAGATAAACCACATGGAACAGATAAGCCAAATTCCAAAATATGTTTGAATTAAAAATAAGCCGGCTTGATCTTCCTCATTCACTTCCATAAAACAAGAGAATTAGAGCTTTTTCGAATCTTAAAAGTAAATTTTAGTGATTAATTTCTCAAATAAATCAAATACAACTTTTTTCAACAACTAATTAAAAGACACAAAACAAAATATTAAAAACCAACAATACAAAGAGAAAGAAACTCAACTGGTTCACTTCCTATTTAAAAAGATTTTCCTGAAAAGAATTTAAGGTTTTCCAAATCGGTTTGGATTCAACTAAAGAACTTTGAGCTTTCTGGTCACTACCACATCCTTAAGATCGCATCCCACATTGTCGTAACGGAGAAGATAGCAACTGGAAGCATGAATTGAGCGAAAGCTGTGATCATAGAAACTGATCCAATGTTCTTGACAGGTGCAGATTTTGGTGGAGGAGGAAGCTTATCGACTCTAACAGCTAGCTTCATGCCACCATAGCAACCACCCTTTCCGTCAAGTAGATAGTAATGCTTGGTCTGATTGAGAGTGACGATGTCTCTTCCAGCTCCACGTGTCCAGTTACGTATAGGGTGATCGGCGATACAGTTTTCATAGTCAGTCTTGTTTACTTCAAGAATGTTGTGTTGGTTTCTGTCGAACACGAAATCTGAGAAGGAAGAGACCGTATTAACTGATTAAAGCCAAGATCTTGAGTAAGAGATTAATTATGAAATCACTAAACCGAAATTGAACCACGATTTGAATTTAAGCTACAATGGAAATGTCTGAGTCAAGATTTCAGCTTTAACTCAGTGGGACAAAGAAAGATGACTGTTTATCAGACAATGAACAGAGAGAAAGGAATGTATTTGTCATTCAGGAAACTTTAACAGAGTGTTTTATAACCAGATCTGGATTAATTTGGATAAAACCCCCAACAAAATGTGAATCAAACCAGTCTTGATAGACTCAAAATCAATGAGGCATTGTAGAAATTCGGAAAGCCAAGAACTTTGGTTAGAAAAGTTGAAAATTTTGAAACTATTACTAGATTTAAAGCGAAACCCATTTCAAATCAGATCTAGTAAAGACAGATCGGATTTGCAGATTGAGCGAAAAAGAGAGAGAGAGAGAGAGGGAGAAAGAACATACAGAGCCAGTCATCGAGGTAGAAATGCTTGCCCTGAGCCCAAATGGTATAGTTAATGTTGGGATTCCAAAACTTGTTGTCACCCACTGTATACTTCTTCGCCGTCACTCTCGGCATCGGCGCCGCCATTAGAAAAGCCAGCACCACCGCCGCAACTAGAACCATCAGTTTCGCCATTTTTCTCTTTGATAAAACTCTCTCTTTCTCTCTCTAGGAGTATTGCGCAATTTGTGATTTTGGAGTGGACGAGTGGGTTTTCTTTTCAATTCATACCCGATTTTTTTTCCTTTTTAAAACTTTCCTTAGTAATAATGAAAATATATGTATTATATATAATTGTAGTGAAAAGAATATAATACAAATTTAATTTTAAATGTGTAACGTTTTTTACAACCCAAACCGCGTTTTCTTTTCCGCGGTAAGAAGACTTTTGGTGCAAACGGCTTCACTGATTAAGTGTTAAGTGATCACAGATCCCACAGCCTTGTCCGAAATTTTCTTATTTCCCATTTTGAACTTTGACTATTTGCTATATACTATATTTTCTGTTATTCTATTTTCCGAACATATATTTCTGTTGATTTAGATGTGTTATTTCGTATATGTATTCGGAGCTATGTCTTTGCATAGCTTAATAATCATTACTCAAATCTAATTCACAGATGATGAAGATTTATTAGTTTAAAAATCCAGACATATCCAGAATATCACGCTCTATGTCTACTATCTTCTTTTTCAAGTTATTATTATTTATTTCAAATGATCATACAGATTATACGCTTTTTTGCATGTGATGATGATATAATGAACCTTCCATACTTTTGTTCCCGGGCCTCTCTTGGTTCCTTGATTTTTCGATTCAAATTTTTTGAATTTAATTTATTTCCCGAATATATCTACATAATTGTTAAAACAAATTTGAACATCTGTTACTAAAAAGTCTTTGAGCCCATCGCTTACATGTATATATTCAACAACCGAGAGCAAACCAGTATTGGACTGTTCGGGTTGGAGAACAACCAGAAAGTGGAGCCCGATTGGTTATTGGGGAAAAAAATATCCCAACAAATATAAAGCCCATGTTTTTCTGAGACCAATTAAAAGCCCAAAATTCAGAGGCGTGGCCATGGGTTTCGGATTTGACAATTCATAAACTATAATTCGTTTGATTCATATGTTCAATTTAAATCAATAGAAAAAATTATCAAGAAAAGGCACTGAACTTCTCTCTAAATTATGCAGTTTTTGATACGTTACTCTTTTTTTTTTTTTTTTTTTTTTTTTTTTTTTTACTGCGTTGCTAATAATTGACAACAAAAAGAGGCGAGCCTACAATGAGCCGCCGAGAAAAAGGAGAAAGCTGAACACTACCATGACCATTTGTGACAACCTCATCCATCTACCAAATCCTATGACTGGGTTTGGTGCACCTAACGAACCTGGACTTTGACTTACAGATATTAGGGATAAATGTCCCACATCGGATGCTGGAAAGGATCTTGACTAATATATAAAGGATATGGGCCAATCCACTCTTTGCCAATTGGTTTTGAGTTGGAAGCCCATAGAACTTAATATGGTATCAGAGCCCAATCCACACATGTCCAGCCCGATCCATAAGCGATCCGACCCAATATTTGGTCCACTGATCCTTGCCCGAACTACCGAGATTTCTGGTCTAAAGGAACCATCATCTCGAGGGGGCGTATTAGGGATAAATGTCCCACATCGGATGCTGGAAAGGATCTAGAATAATATATAAAGGATATGGTCCAATCCACTCATAGCCAATTGGTTTTGAGTTGGAAGCCCATAGAACTTTACATGGTATCAGAGCCCGATCCACACATGTCCAGCCCGATCCATAATCGGTCTGACCCAATAGTTGGTCCACCGATCTTTGCCCAAAAATACCGAGATCTCTGGTATAAAAGAACCATCATCTCGAGGGGGCGTATTAGGGATAAATATCCCACATCGGATGCTGGAAAGGATCTAGAATAATATATAAAGGATATGGTCCAATCCACTCATAGCCAATTGGTTTTGAGTTGGAAGCCCATAGAACTTTACAACAGACTCCCAATTCCGAATATTGTTTGTGGCCCGCCTTACATTTACTACGAGAACGTTGCAAAGACACCTGAGGGTGTTTGGGCTACGATCTCCAGCCATCTATATGACATCATGCATGGATTTGTTGATTCCATATACTTTTGTGCCATTGCGAGGAAAAGAGGTTATATCCACAATTTGCCAATCCAAAGTAGGTTTCAAATTCAGCCTCCACCACCTTATACCATCCAAGAAGTGTTTTCCTTAACCAAGAAATGGTGGCCCTTTTGGGATGGGAGAACAAAGTTGAACTGTTTGGTAACTTGTTTCGCCAGTGCTCAGCTCGCGAACAGAATACCAGAATCTCTTGAGAAATATGATGGTGAACCACCTTTAAAGATACATAAAGAAGTCATCAAAGCTTGTCAAAAATGGAATCTGGTTCGGGTAGGTAAGAACAAAGTTGCCCCCATCAGTTTACGTCTTCTTACATGATTGCCATGTTCAAAATGATATATAGTTGCATTTTGCAGCTTCTTGTTGTGCCTCTGTAAGAGTGTAAGGTATATTTTCGATTTTTTATCTCTGTAATAAATAAAACATTAAAACCAAACTACATTAAACCAAATCAAACCACAACTAAACCGAAATTATAACACCACTTATAATTTTGTAATTTGAAATCAAACCAATACTAAATGCTAAATGGGTGAGTCGTAGAATCGGACCAGAGTCTTTAATTGTGTCTCTTCTTAGCTAATTCTCTACTCCATTTTCAATTATTGAAGCTGACTGAATCCGACAGTGCCAATAAACACATGAACTCCTGCAAAACCTTAATCCGTTCTTCCTTCTCTTCATTTCCAATCTTCCCTCTTCTAAACCCTAATTCTTCTATCATCTTTATCTCAGTTCGCGCCTTTTCTCCTCTCTCCGTCATCCATCCAAAAAGTCCATGTACAACATTCTATTGAACTTCGATTGCAATTCGTTATCTAGATTTCAGAGCTCAGAATTTATTCGTTTGATTTCAAATATGTTCATTTAAAAAAAAAACGATTTTGATGCGATTTCGCGCGTAACAGGGATTGGAACAGCTCGAAGCACATTTCGCTCTACGAAATTCGCGTCCTTTCATGGAGCCGTGGCTCTTTCACCGGAGAGTTTCACGGAAGATTCGCCAAAGGACACAGTGAAGGAGTTGCTAACAACCAATCGTGATGATGCTTCAAGTATGATGAAGATGGAGCGGAGGTGCATTGTCAGTGATGCTGAGGGTCAATGTAGAGGATCATGGTTTCCTTATAAGGACATGTTTAGGTGTGGTGAGGTGAATCTTAGTAGCCGTGAGGTGTTGGAAGCTGTGAGTCCTCATATGATGGAAGAGAGGAAAGACAGGTTCAGGCGTGTGGTGGAGAATCGAAGCTTCTCGGTGTGTCTTGTGGTTGAAGGTCTCTCTGATTTTGGAAACATCTCTGCTGCGTTTCGCTCAGCCGATGCGTTAGGGATTCAATCTGTTCATGTTGTTTCTTGTGACAGCTCCAAAAGGTGCCTTTGAGGTTGGCATTTTCTGGTATCTTGGTTCATAGGATTGGGATTCAGTCAGGGTTCTTGCATTTTTCTTGAAACTTCATGAGTTTCAAGTATATACAATGTGCAGTGACCTGAGGTCATTAAGCTGGCCATTGAAATTTGTAGAGTTTTTTTTTTATTATTGCATTGTCCTATTGAGTCCAAAATTGATCATGAGTTAACAGTTATGCTTGTTGGAATCATTGGATGGAATAGTGAGGATTCTTACGTTTTTCTTGAACTTTATGAGTTGGAATTTCACGGCGTGCAATAGAGTCTAGGATTGAGTCATAAATTGGTGACTGGGATCTTGTTGAAGTTTGGATCACATTGTCCCCCTTAGTTTAAGATTGATCATTAGTAGTTGGCTTTTCTTTTTCTTTATGTGATTGAATGGGTATGCTTACACTTTCTTGAACTATGGAGTGGTACGTCGACGGAAATGTATAAAATGTCTGCTTGCATTGTCGTGTGAATTGGTTTGCCCGTCTCTGTGTGTGAATGTGTCTTATGTATGTGTAGGTATAGAGACAATCGCCATGTGAGTATGGGAGCTGAGAAATGGCTGGACATTGAGCTTTGGGACACACCTAAAGAATGTTTCCAAGTTTTGAAGTCTCGTGGTTACAGAATTGCCACAACTCATTTAGGAATGGACACGGTAAAAACATTTAAATATTAGTTTGTATCTTTTGCTCATCACCATTAATGATGAGGCAAAACGAATGAAATGTATTTTGGTGATAAATATCGTAGGTTTCCATTTACGATATGGACTGGTCATACCCAACAGCAATAGTTGTTGGAAACGAGGGCAGGTAATATCATCTCTCAACTTCTCAATCTCTCGCGGGTTCATGATCTCTTGATGGAAACTGTGGGGGATTTTCAGGGGAATAAGTGACGAAGCTTTGGAGTTATCAGATCTGCGTTGCAGTATTCCAATGAACGGAATGGTTGATTCATTCAATGTCTCAGTGGCTGCAGGGATTCTGATGCACCACGCAGTTTGTGACAGAACAAATCGTCTGGTAAACCGATTGACACAGCTACATAATCTTTTAAAGTTAGCTTTAAGTTCATTAATGTTTTTGTTACATTGATGGGTTTGAACAGGGAAGTCATGGAGATCTGTCGGAAGCAGAGAAAGAGATATTGATGGCTGAGTTCTCACTTCGTCACAGTAGAAGCGCCCTTAGCATTGCTTCCGAATTTGCTAAACGTAAACAACACTCGGCTTCCTTCTAATTTTGAAAATTTTTGTTTTCTTTTTCTTTCCGTATCGGTATTGTGTGTTATAGACTTATGAGCTTTGTATTGTCGCTTTGCTCCATACTCAAAAACTTTTTTTGTACGATGCTGGCTTCACACGGACACTTACTGTTAAATGTCCAACCGTATTGCCGTTTCAATCGACAAGTTGTGTCGATTCATCACTCATGTATCTACCATAACGCCAAAGACCTCAAGTTTTATAAATTCTCCCTTGCTTCATTCGGCTACTCATAAAGTTTACGCTTACACACAGTTCAGAACACGATGACAAGGTCCTATCATTCAAGTAATATTTTCTCTCCAGGCAACAGAATAAAAAATTAGTACTAGCTTATTCATAGTTGTGGTACCGTCGCTTCAAATCAATGACATGGAATTTGGAAGCAATCCCTAAGTCATAAATAAACACACTTACAACAGAAAAATAAGTCATAATTCTCATAGGAAGAAAAGCCTAACCAAAGTTTTAAAAAGAGTGTTTTTCTGTTATTATTTTGTTTATTTTTGGAGTACATAATTAATCGATTAACATATCACTGCTTGTAGTCTGTATCCTCTCCTTGTTGCTGCTATCTTCTCCACTTGTTCGTTTCTTAGACTGATGCGACTTCACAAACTCATCGATCCTCGCCTTTAACTCAATGTCCGGTATTAACATATCCGATGTCAAATGTGCCCGGTTAAACGGATCGTGCTGCAGCAGAAGCAAGACGATCAGATTCAAAGAGAGGGACAGAGATATGTAATTGAACATCAGTGTGTGTTAGATATGCTTACATTGTCGCTGAGAAGATGACGTTGAATGATGGGTCGATCAACTGTGATTCTTGAGCTTGGAAGTATCACTGGATCTCTCATTAGTGTGTACTGCAAAATTAAACATTAATAGACATTAGAGTGTTTCATAGAAACAAGACTAGGGTTTTTGGTTAATTGGACACCAAATACCTGAATTGGGTCGAGGAACTCGTCTGGTATTTCGCCCAGTGCAGCTTCAGCATCCATAGCTTCAGAAGCAGCAGCTTTGGCTTTTGTGCCTAACTCCATGAATTCTTGAATGATTCTTCCATCTTCGCCTATTCTTCTCAGCACATCTGCTCCTGCATTGAATAGCTGCAAAAACCGCCACTTGTTTCTTTAAGTATAGACAGATAAATTATGATGAAAGAGGATTGGTTGAGGAAGGAGGATTAGACCTGTTCGTTATATGATCGGCCATCACTGGATATGGCACCGGGGAATATGTTTTCCGTGTCTCCTCTAGCGAGATTAACATATATGCGAACAATCTTCAAAGTTCATCAAAGCAATCACAATAATATTCAGTCACTATTTTTTCATAAATTTTGGTGGAGGAAACTCGAGTAACTGTAATCACTAACCTGTTTAAGCAACTGTTTTGGACGGAATTCATACTTCTCAGGATCTCTCAAGCTTAGAGATTTACGTTGTGGACCCACGAGTTGTAGCAAGAAGTAGTTAAGCATATTCGCAACCCTTTCAACCTGAATAGCAAACAAACATACAATTGGGTAATCATGGGGCAAGTTACCATTTCTGGAATAGGGTCACGTTACCATCTCAAGGAGTAGAAAAGGGGCAGTAATCTCTTCGGATGTAAACGCAAGCATAGTCACATCCTCATTTGCCAGCTTCATGTCGATCCTAACAATCTGCAGAGCAAATAAAGTTCTTTAGGGCATCATCAATAATTAAAATACGAAAAAGATATAAAAACTGATATTCCAACTCACATTCTCCTGAGAATGGAAGAGTCTTGTTCTCTCCTGTCTCTCTTGAGTTGTTCTTTGCTCCCACTCTGCAGTATTCGACATCTCCGCCTCGATTTGTTTAATCTCGAGGATTTTGTTAAGACTTTCATCCAGAAGATAGATGCTATCATTGACTAAAAAGTTTAAGAAGTTCAAGTAAACCCCCTTCTCCTCCTCTTTTGCAATCTGTAACACATAAAATTTGGTAATACTATAACATTGAAACATGATAGTTGAGGTTCAAATTCATGGAATCTTTACTAAGAATTTACCCGTCTCCATGCATTTCGATGACTAGGCACCTGCCAGAGATACTCTAGAAGCTCGGCAATGTTGTGGCGTATATTGAACTTGTCATAGAACTGCATTTGGATAACTAGATTTCAGTTACATTAAAGGCACGAGCGGACTGAAATTATGGCTTCCAGATCTAAGAAATTCTGAAGTACTATGCAATAGAGAGAAGCTCTTTAATCCAGGAATACTATAGCCACTAAGCAAAATCTCTTGCAATCACCTGAGTGTGAGAACCCGTGAACTCAATGTCAACATATAATTTTAGTAAATTCCTGACAAGATATTCAAGAGATAACTGATGCCCCTCGAAAAGAGTAGATGTAGCAGAAGAACCACTACAAATAAAAATTATTCTGACATTAGTGAATAGCAACAAAAATTTGAGGATTTACAGCTTTCTTTCATGGGAAGAAAAACACCTTGAGCGGGGCATCCAGCAGTTCAGAACTTCAACCATCTTTGCTCTAAGATACGGGTTTTTGACATATTCTGGACTTGCCATGAACATAATTATGAAGTTCATAAAGTCGTCCTGAAGAAAAGAGAACAACCGTCATCAATGCAGGTACAAATATGATTTTCTATAGGCGGATGTGACCAAATAAGCATACCAGCAGCACCCCATCCAAAGCTTTGGGGATTCTTGAAGCAAATATCAGCAACTCCATTGCATCTTCAACAAAATGCTCAGGCATACAGGAGAATTCCATGGGGCAAGTTGATGGTAAAGGCATCTTAAAGCCACCAACTAGTCCAACTAACCAAACAACCACTAGTCGATAGAAGGACAGAGCTCGCTGAATAAAATCTCCATCCTTCAAAACAGAATAAAGATAGAGCAGCCATTACTACCATGTTATCGGTCCAGAGAAAAAGTAAAAGATATTATCAGAGCAGAGGATATGATTACAAACCCTCAGTATTTGGGCCTCATGGCAAAGTTTTTCCTGCGAATACAGCTCTAACTCTTTTTCCATTCGGGATATATCAAGTTCCAACTGTGGAGAAGGTGCTTGGTCTCTCATGGCTTTTAATGTTGCAAGATTGTCTTCACCTCTCGAGATGTCCTACGTCATGGGGGAAAGAGAATAGTAAAGAACAATATAATAACAATCTTCTGCAAATCCATACATACAGAACTCTTTCAATATCAGAAAGTGTGATCACGTTCAAAATTTAGCTGTGTCCTTCTCATCATCACTGACAAATGTCTTGACCAGAAAACATGTAAGGAACCAAGATTAAATAACAGCTTTCTACAAAATAATTTATCAAAATATTTCCAAATTTTCCAAATCTTCAATATTTCCAGTTCGAGAAAACTGTGATGATGACTACCTGAGCAAGATGTTTAAAGTCAGAGAGTGCTTTCAGGAGACCCAAATTAAGGACCCTTGCAGTCATAAAGAAGCATTCGCAAATGAAAGTGTATTTAGTTGTTGGCTTTGCATTTTGCCCAGAAGCATTACTAGTAGAACTTGTGGCTTCTTTGGACTGTAACAATCGACTTTCATTCCAGTTTTCTTGCCCAGCACCATTGCCTTTTGCCGTAGCATCTTTGTCAATCCACTCAGAAACTTCTTCAGATGAGGCATGGAGAGCAGTCAAGTCACTGGCGTGGATCATAAATCATTACTCATCATGAAAATATGAAAATCCAGTGAGAAAATACAAGTAAAATTAGCTTGAGGCCCATACCTTAATTTTAAGCGATAGCCACAGAATGCATATTTTGGATTAATCTTATCCCTTTTAGTTAAATGTGGGTCCAAAAATGGTTCACAGAGCCGGAGCATTACTGCACTGAGGTTAACAAACATGCCTGAGCTAGCACAAGAGAGTGGATCAACCTGTCATATAAGATATACACATTATAGAATGCTGGTTTAAGTAAAAAAAACAAATACAAACTTTATGAAAACGCGAGAAGATAATAAAAATTCATAAATGAAATTCTGAAGCAAATATTCATCATATCAAGGGATTATTACCTGTATATGGGCTCTTGATGCATTAGCATTGATCACCTCTGCAAGGAACTGTAGAACACACTCACGGGTATCAGTACTTTTAAGTAAAATCATCACAACATCATGCAGCCCGCTGTATAAAATGTTCATGAAATTTTTAATTGTAGAGAAGGATGATAATAAATCTGCAGGACGACGTTCTGATGCTTCAGAGAAACATTGCTGCCTGATATTCACAAAAGCAATAAGACATATATTAGCGTTGCCATAACAGGTATAAAAATATTCTTTGAGGTATATCAGGAGAACGCTTATGATTGCAAACCTTGTCTATGTCAAATGTCAATGTTTAGTAAACAGTCAAGATCCTTCAGTAAGTACCAAAAAATAATTGATTCCATAAACAGAATTCTAGACCTGACAGAGAGCTTATTATTATATCTGAAATTTTTTCCTCCACTGACCACCTAACAATTGTAAGTTGGATTTCATGCTTAAAATATATATCCCCCAGCAGCGTCATCCTCTAAGCCAAAAATATCTGCTTCTTACCTTATTTGATTAAATACTAGGAATGAGTAAAGCTAAAAATATTTATTTTAGTCCTAACTGTATTAATAACTAAACAACCCCAAAGTCCGAAGATTACAGAATTCTCAGTAATAGAAACCTAGAAATAAGCTGGAAACTCACCCAACATCAGGTTGACTCTTGAATAGCGTATTATCAGGCAGTGCACTAATATGGAAGAAAGGGCCAAGAATGCTCGTCAGCTCCATAGCTCGACCGTTCATATAGGTGCCACGTGGAACCCACCACTCATGAGTAACGAGAGATTTAGCTCCTACCGGTAAGCTAACAAGGTACTTAAGTGCCCTCAAAGGTGGCTGGAAATCACCAAGCACTGATACATTTAAAACCGTAGACCTCAAGTCCTCATACAGCTCCTTGAGAATCGGGTCTAAGCTATCAAAATCTGAGTCTTTAAAAAAGTCATCCAAAAATCCAGGAAGAGACTGAACTCCACTGCTACTACCTCCAAACATATCCAACGAACCGGGGCCAACCTCTGCGAAAATCAAAGGCAGTACAGGAGACACATTCTTCTTCTTCTGCTGCTTATTATTATCCATTCTACCGCTAGCTTTATCCAAGCTGCCAAACATTTCAGGATTCGCCAAATGAATCCTACAGTAAGAAACCGAGAGCTTCTTAGCCTGTTTAGTTACAATCTCCATCTCCG
The DNA here is from genome assembly GCA_963854855.1 of Nasturtium officinale. Taxonomy (NCBI): domain Eukaryota; kingdom Viridiplantae; phylum Streptophyta; class Magnoliopsida; order Brassicales; family Brassicaceae; genus Nasturtium; species Nasturtium officinale. The sequence goes on from OY978509.1 coordinate 3,754,557, forward strand.
ATCTCAGATTCTTATCCTTCATTGACTGGATTTTCTTCGATTCGTCGTAAGCACGACGGTAGCACCCGATTAGATACGGGAAAGGCGGTTCCGCGGCGGAGAAGTTGCCGGAGAGACGATCTATAAGCACTCTCTCCATCAAATCACGAGAGAGTAAAAGCTCATTACCTTCGCTGAGAATCTCAGCAGCAGTCATCTCCAAGTAAACCAATCGAGGATCGGAATCAGTTGATTCCTTTAGGGTTACATAAAATATCTTCCGGAAGATAATATCCTCAATTTCAGCAGGCGATCTTTGAGGTTTGCTCGTCGCCATTGAATAATATGATCAAATCAAATCAATCACCAGAAGACTCGATTCGGATTAAATAGAATTTTTTTTTTCTTTCCCTGTAACTTAAGTCACCGATGACGAATCAAAGCGAAACAGTTGGAAAAGACTAACAATTGAAACCCTCTCTCTAACTAAATATTCGAAAAGAAAAAAGAATCAGGAAAAAGACAGAGAAACCATGGCGAGATATGGATGTGATGATAAACTCTTTGAGCTTTGGGAAGTACAGAATTTGACATATCCCAAAGAACACGATATCTCTATAATACGATATGTTACGTCGTACTTGATTTGCCAACGTCGTTTTTTATACGAACCCATATGTCTTTTACAAAACCGTAAATAAAAATATTTTGGGCTTTGGGCTTTGGGCTTTGGCCCGATCGTTATGATTATTATCTTTTTACTCCAACACCACATACTGTTTTGAAAACTATAAAACTATGCAACATTATGATTCATTCATAAGCATATGATCTATCGAGTTATATGCTCGTTTCGACATGATGTTGGTAGATGCAGGTTCTGTCACACAAACCATTTAAACAAAACTCATATGCTAGTTTTTTTTTTTTTTTAACTCATACGAGTCATATGCCAAGTTTAATGAGGTGCATACATACATACATACATGACATCATCCAATAAATATTTTTTTGGAAAAGAGGGAAACAATTATTGGACCGATAAATATTGGATTTTTTTTTGGGGTTTTATTCGAGATGATCATGTGGTCGGATGGACATGAACATAGCGGCATACTGAAGTAACCGGCGTTCACTGTTACCTTCAACGCTATTCTCCGACAAAGGACTCATCGAACCGCCTGCACCACCGTTGTTTTCACCACCTCCAACACGGGTTCTCTTCCTGTACCGACGCCACGCCATCTGAAGATTCACAGCAGCCCAAGTTCTCCAGTTTGAGGAATAGTATCTTGCGGTCCGCTTAAGCCGCTCGTTCGCGAATTTATAACGGAAATGATCGGTGATGTACCTAAGATCTTCGGATCCTAGGGAGAATGCCTCAATGTTGTCGATGCAGACAAATGTTGCGGAGGAAGGGGGAAGACGGTCAACAAATGGACGGCGTAGGCACCACGAGAGTAGCTCATCGCCTAAGTAACCACCTGGTTCGAGTGTACTAGTGGCTACCACGCCTTTGTTTAGGCTCTGCGTACGTTTTGCTCGCCCACGCATGATGAATATCATCCTCTGTACAGGATCTCCTTCGCGGATGATCTGTGATAATCAATGACACATCAGAACTCAGACATCATGAAAACCTTAAATTTTGGCTCTTATGATGTTGGTAGCTTTAGTGGTCGAATACCTTTTCGTCTTTAGAAAAGACACGAGGCTTAGCCCGATCACAAATGTTGTCGAGGATCAAATCGTCCATGCCCCTGAACAATGGCACCTGAGGAAAATCAAACATGTCAGAGGCTTAATAGTTATTGATTTCACATGTCTTAACAAGATTCCGTGTAACATTTGTTTCCTTGTACCTTGTTAATGAGATCGAAGCAAAGATATCGTTTAATATCTCTTTTAAGACCCGGAGGCAAATCATGAATAAGTTCCAGCTCGTCTTCTCCACCCAAGGCAGTCCATCTCTGCCTCTCAAATCGCCTAACTCTCTGTCTTAACCGGGAAGGTAACTGCCTACGTTTCATCCACCATTCCATATCCCCACACCGTAACTGCATTTTCCTCTTCTTCGCCATTACCGCATGCAAAAACACCTTCATAAGAAAGCAAACTTCTTGTTAAAATCTTCTGATTCCATCAAAAGGCAATATCAAATAACGAAAGACATCCAGTTATCCTTGCATACTTTACCTGAATGTTTCCGATCAATAGGGTGAAGAGTAGTAACCCGCTAAGGACCATAACTATGCTGAAAATAACCTCGAGCCAGTTGCTTGTAGGCTCAAGATCATTCCCGAATGTGCTGTAGAAAGAGTAGATCAATATAGGATCAGTATTTGTGGAGCATAGGTTTTTAATTATCCAAGATGCAAAACCTTAATCTGTGAAAGCAAGCAATTACCTGAGAGTCATTAGGCCCCAGAAGATGGGGTAAAGGATCTTAACCGCAAGTGAGTTGCTGGAGATGACAGGAAGTGCCCAACCATAGATGCCATATCGGAAAGGTCCGTTAGAGTCTAAGCACATAGGCTTCTTGACCACACTGGTAATGTTTCCAGATAAGCACGGATATCCAATTGTACTTGTGGGTGACACAAATTGGTAACAGACCTCTTCTTTGCAAGACAAACTAAGATTGCAGTTACCATTCCTCATGCATTGATGTCTAATGCAAGAAGCAACACGCTGTATTGCGAGAACATACCAGCATCCCCCAGCAACCTGAAACCACCAGAATCTCCATTAAAAAAAACCAATTTTAATATATGTCTTGGCATGGAGCCTAGTAGTGTATTGTTGCAGAACACATTATATTCAGTGGGAAATGTGGTTTCTAGCTTGAGAGGACTTACGTGAGAAGCGATGAAATAGGCGATGAGATTAAGGGCAAACCCCCACCAAATAGTCCCAAAAATGTAACCAGTGACCTTTTGCATCTTTCTCATCAAGCAGATGCAGTGATAAATCTTGGGGAGGAACTGGAACAAGAAGATTAGTAGAAGAATCGTCATAATTAGCTTAACCTTCTCTTCTCTAATCAGTTTCGGCACCACTAACCAAAACACAGCCTGTAAACCAACAAAACACACAAAGTTGACATTTGCATCTCAAATCAGGAATCATCAACAATGCATAAATCAGTTGTAAAATGATTCATGGGGCTTTCCTGTTAGTTATAAGAAGAAAAGGGTTGTTTTTTGATAATACTAAAAAATAGTTTGAAGGTTGTTTTGAAAATTTGACCTGAGGGACAGGGAGGATGACTATAACATCAAACCAGAAGCCAGTGAGGGAGCGTGCGTAGTGAGAGGCGATGGCGCGTGGATCCCAAACGAGCTTCCCACAGCCAACAACAAGGGACTCTCTGGAGACGTAGGCCAGTCTGAACTGAAGCCACACGTGCCAAAGATGAATAGCGTCAAGGCACGTGCGGAGCACAGTAATGACGGCGGCGAACGCGCCATCCATATAAAGACAAGCAGGTCCAGTGGTTCGACCGATGGAAAGCGCGTAGAAGAAGAGGGGATCTACAGCTAAAGCCATCCCGCGAGCTAGAAGCAAGGCCCGATTCCATCTCTGCACGCGCTTGCTCCTGGGATCGAGAACGTCACCGAAAGGACCTTTGAGATGTCTGTAGCGGGGGCGGACTGGATTGGGGACGGATCCGTCTTGGATTGGGACTAAGGAAGAGCCGGCGGAGGCGCGCCACTCTGGTGCGTGAGCTTGATCGCAGCTGGTTGAGTGAAAAGCTGGGACGCCTACCTGTGTACAAGCGTAACACTCGATGGAGCTCAGCACCGGCGTTTCATCACTGCTGCTACTCGAATCTCCGCTGTTGTTTTGGACGATGGTGTTATCTTCGATTCCAGTCGTTTCTCGACGGAATTTCTCTGAAAACAATCCAATCCACCTGAAAATTCAAATTGTAAAACACTTATTTTACTAGCAAAAAAAAAAAAAGAGTCAATCGGAATCATTTCGCATTCGTTATATAATACACAGTTTTGAATTCATTCCCCAGGAAAAAAAAATACAAATATTAGGAATTGCATGGTGACGTGTTCGCTGTATAACAATTTTAAAGAAGGATAAAATTCTCCGGGGAAAAATATTGTGTTCTTAGGAAAAGCTTGTCATCGTTGAGCAAACAAACAAAAACATTTTCGAATTATGCGTAATACCGCCATTACTGAACAATTACATACATGGATATGAATAAATTGAAAATAATGTGTATATATATATAAACCTGAAGAGGAAGTTGGTGTGAGAGGGCATGATTGAAGTAGAGGAACCACCATGGGAGAGAGACAAGATTTGCAGGGAGATCTTAGAGATAGTGGCGGAGAGAGAGGTGGCTTGTATAGGCAGATGCAGAGTGTGGTACGTACCTACGTTTCTAGTAGGATTCGGTTTATTGTTAGGTACATTAACTAAACCGAATATTGGCGTAAATCGGAAACCGAACCGGGATTGAATGAGCTGTCAAGTGTGAGAGATGTGGTAGTACCGGCCCACAAGAGACACTGAACAAATTGGATTCCGTACATATCATCAAAAATACAACGCTACCAAGGGCCTAAAGGGACCCATTTCGACTGCTATAACATTTTTATTTTATTAAGTTATTGAAGCTTAGCTAAGTTTACTTGAGGACAAATTTCATAATTCTACTAGAAGATATTATGATGTGTGTGTAAGAATAAGATTATACAAAATTATTATAATAATAATAATAAATTTTAAGTAAAGTAGTACATACCAATTATTCCCTACCAAAAAAGTACATAACAATACCAATTACTTTTAAAATTGCAGATTTAACGATGGAAAAAAAAAGAGAGTATAATCTTATATTTGTAACGATATTGCATATAGTATTAAACATATTACAAATAAATTACTTGATTTCAAAAAATTTAACAAACACAAACACTTGTTAATCTACGTAAATATATTATTTGTTTTCTTTTCAGACTTGCTAGTGTTCATTAGTTCTACCAAGAATATGCTTTCATAATTATAGATTGGTAGAATATATTTTTGACTTAGTCATCCATATTTGATAGATTCATTTTTGTCACCAATTGATGGTGGAATATGTACTTGATTAAGGATTGAATACGTGTGGACGTAAGCCATCGAGCAACAGAGACATATACGACGAAACCTCATCTCGTAATTAGGCGTTTTTGGTTACAGACTTACAGATACTCGAGTTACTACAATAACGTTTTTTAGCAGCAGAAACTGTCATTTTTTCGATTTTCAAGATTACTTACACGTACCTGTTACAGACTTACAGATACTCGAGTTACTACAATAACGTTTTTTAGCAGCAGAAACTGTCATTTTTTCGATTTTCAAGATTACTTACACGTACCTGACTGCGAACTTTCCACACAATTTGAGAGTCATACAAATTAATCAATAGCAAACATTTATAATTATAGTATCAACGGCGACCAATATCAACAGAACACACATATTTGTATCGGCCATAATTGATTTTTTTAGGTAGGACTAAAATACAGGATCTACATTCGATATAAAAGTTAAAGTAAGTTTTGAGCAAGTGGCAAGTTTTAATTAGGATCCTCCAACAAGTATATATATATATGTGTGTTTTCCTAAAGAAAATGTATTCGTAAGCCTTATAGTACATATTTATGAGTTTGGAAAGTAACAAATGATTTCATTTACCAAAAAAAGTAATCAATGTTTTCAGGCAGAAATATATATATGACCTTTGATCCAAAATTCTTCAATTAACCTTAACAAATTTTTTAAAAAAACTAGTTAAACAAATATGAATGAAATGAAGATAAATGAAATGGAAATGGAAGACATATAATAATTTTGTTCAACGAATTCTTAGTTTTACGTGTTTATCATAAGTATATCAACAATACATAATTTTTCGTTGTCATAAAGGTTTACCAATTGTCGACATATTTTTAGAAAATATAACAGCGAGAATTGTAGACTCCTAATTGTTTCTGTACTTGTCGAGCAAGAATGGTAAAGGACAAAAGCCACCATGTGCAATAATTCTGTAGTTCTGTTATTTTTTTTCGTGACCATGTATGTTAAAACCAGGCGAAGAATAAAAACATTAGGGACCAAAGTGGCATAATATGGCAAATAAAACGTGACATTATTTGATATGATTGTATCTGGTTGGTCGACGTTCCTTCGATAAACTCTTATACAGATATATAAATTATGAAATGCCGATTTTGACCTTGGCTTGGAGATTTGAACACGACATATCTTATGCTTTTGAGTTCGACACGCCAAGAAGATCTAGGCTTATGTGGAACCAACTGTTTCACTGTTTGATAATGTCCGATTTTATATACCACGCGGTCTTTAGATTCGAATTATAAAATATCAAACCCAGTTGTAAATCGATTTATTGGGTTCGGGTTTTACGTTGATTTATTTGGTCTGAATCCAGTTTTGGCACAGTTACTAGTTTTCGTTGTTAATATTCTAGAAACATACCAAACTCGCTAATCTCCTTCGCCCTTTTCTTTTGTGATCAAGTTTTTTATCTTCCAAAAACAAAAGTCATACATATGGTCAACCCAGAACATCAAAAAAAAACACAGAACATCAAAACAATGAAAAAGCAGAATATTACATTTGAAGGATAACACAAACTCATTCTCGTTTTTCGTTCTCAATCCTTTTGTGAAGCCAATCTGGACCTCCTACCGCTAGATAAGAGTTAAATCGGCCTTCTCTTGTTACACTTTTTGCGATATTACAAGCAATGGAGTTGGCTCTGAATGTTGAGACTTTGAAAAACACTTTAACAAAGCCTGAAGCAACTTTCCAAATTTGATCCGCAATTGATCTATATAATGGCCACTGCGATTGGTTGATTTAAGACTGAAACAGCAGCACTACAGTCCGACCATAGTTCAACCTGAGTCACATGAAGATCTGATAAACTTTTTACAGCCCAAAGGATACATCGAAGTTCTGCTGCAATCTTATTTATTACCGGTAGAAATGCATCTCTAGCGTGCTATTTATTTTTGCCTTTATTTATTACCGGTTGTGATCAAGTTTTGCTATTTATTTGTTTGGGTTTGCCTTTATTTGAACAATTTTTAAGAACTTGTAAATAACTTCTTTTTTTGTTGATGAGTATAATAAACATTTCAAAAGAAAAAGAAGATTTTTTCATGTAAATTAAAGTACGATTACTTTTGGAAATATGATTTCATTTTTTTTTTTTTTGTAAGGAGCCTCAGTTTTGTCTTTTTCCGATTTACAAACTCTTTTATTCTGAAACTCAAACCCAACTAAATTTTCCTAAAACAAACCCAACTAATTTTTGCTAAAACAAACCCATACATCTCTCGTTGGCAGAACTAGGGTGAAGGGCCACGCAAGCCTACAAAATCTGGCCCATAATTAAGGTGGTCACATACATCACACGTGTCAGTTTTAAATTGCTATTTTTTTTCTTGTTCGAAAAGTTATAACAAAAAGCAAAAAAAAGAAAAAACGAAAAACCTATAATAAGAAATCTGCAGAAAATGCGGAGAAAATCCAAAAACGAAAGAAACAAATTTCTTGTCTCTTTGTTATGAAACAAAAACCTCAGAGAAAGAATGAATGTCGTCTTCTACATCCTCAAAGCTCTCTGCATATACCAAAAGGTGAGCTTTTTTCTGCCTTCACGTCCATGTAATGCTTTAAGACCTCTTTTAGCTAATTAAGCTTGAAATGATTTGACTTCAGACTCATTAATTGGTAAATAAAGCAAAGTTCTTGTTTAGTTTGCTTGAAACTCAAATGGTTCTTTAAATGTTTTGATGAATGTTCAACATATTCGTGGTTATCTAACTCTGTATCTTTTGTTTTTCAGGTTGATCGAGGGTCTTCTCTAGCCCAAATGTGTTGTTAAGAACATCAAAAGGTTAAAATCCTTCCGTTTCCTGATTCAGACATTTTTCTTTTTCTTTGTTCTTAACATTTCTAGTTAAAGATTTTTATTGTTGAATCTCTCAAACTAGCTGATAAATGGCTGAGGAGACCGTACGTTTGCCTAATTCACCGGATGTAAATAGATCATGGAGAAGGCTTTCTACTGGAAAACTTAGTTTTTTATACACTGAAGAGAAAATTCTTCCTAATTATCTCAGATCACCTACTGGTTCTTGTCATGATGCCTGCAAATATGGAAGGAAACATGAGTCTGAAGACAAGCCAAGAGTTTCACGTCTTAAAAGAGTTGACAGAAGCTTTTCTGGGACTCTTAACTTGGATTCACCACTGAGGAAGAAGGGATTGACCAAATCAGCGTTGAACTCTTCTTTTGGTTCTGCCAAGGATGATTCTGTTGGTGGCTCTGTTCATGGGAAAAGCCAAGTTGGAAACATTTCTAGCAGAGTTTGTGATGTTAAGAAGAAGAATGCAAATACAGCAAATGAAAAGGTGGTTATGTCTTTAACTGATTCTCGTTTAGCTGCTTCGACTAAGCGAAAGAAGAAGACGGTCTCAAACTCTTTCAAAACGATTTATGTGATTCGATCAAGATCTAAAGAGATGGTCGAACATAACAGGCGTGTCACTGCTTTGAAGCTGAAATCTGTTGCACAAACCGCAGCGTTGGCTCTTCAGCGCAGTACTATCAATAGAAAGAAGATTAATGGCAAGTCTAGAGCTGAAGCACCAAAGATAACAGTAGTTATGCCTTCAAGAATCTTAGTGTCCTCAAAACGTTATTCCCGAAGTTTGAAGACAAATAAAGAAAGTGAACTGGTGGATGAGAAATGTAAAGACTTGGTTGAAGAGAAAACTCTTTATGTTGTTAAGATGGAAACAGGGAATGAGATTGTTGAATCTGATCAGAACCAGAGGTGTGTCATGGATTCACCAACTGATGATCCAAAAGGCAAAATGAACCAAGACGAAGCTGAGTGTATTGTGACTGAAGCTGATGATGAATTTTCTCAAGAAGAGGAAAAAGAAGATGAAGAAGATGATGAGAATGTGTCTGTCTCTAAAGAGAAGAACACAATATGGCAAGGAAAAAGCAAAGCGCTATCAACAGAATCCGCTGTAAATGGCAAGAGTCCAATGAAACTGAGAATCAAAAGAGGAAAGATTATCGATTTTGGATCACGAGACAACAGTCCAAGAAAGCCTAAGTTTAAGAGAGGAAAAATCGTTCCCGGAGCTGACACAACCTCGAAATCCGGTGGTCACAAAAGCTTAAAGACCAAAGGAACCAACTTTAGTAACGACAAGGAACAACAGCACAAACACAGATCGTTAAAAGTTGTTCTGAAACACCAAGACCCACAGAAGAAGAGAGATTCAAGAGTGTTGTTCAACAATGTGATAGAGGAAACAGCTAATAAGCTTGTGGAGGCTCGCAAGAGCAAAGTTAAGGCTTTAGTGGGTGCTTTCGAGTCTGTCATATCTCTCCAAGGAAAAGGTTCTACTGCAACAACATAGAACATATAAATGATTATTGTCAGAACAAAGTCTAACTAAAAGTCTTGATTGGTGTTTATCATGTAAACATATGTAGATGAGTAAGAGTGTAATCATGGTGTTTATGTCTGTATGTATGTACACATATGTAGATGTATAAACGTGTAATGACTCGCATAAGGTTCTACAGTTTGTGAGCGTTAAATTCGAATTTCTAAGAAAGGTTTGGAGCTTCTGTAAGTTTTGTTACAATCTCTGAGTCAAGTAAAATCTAGGGGCTGAAAAAGAAATATAAAAACCGGACCCCCCACACAAGTCGTCTTACGTGTCATGTTTCAGTTCGTTATTGTCGTTAACTTGTATCACAGGCTGTCACTCTACAATTTCTGGACTTAATTTAATTTTCCCAGTTGAGCTATATGGAGTAAAAAAAATTAAAGCTTTTGAGATTTCTTTCCTTATCGATTTGTCTTTGCGAATTGTTGTTTGTTTTCTTCTGCCACCTGATTTTTCATCTTGTTTTTGTCTTCCTTCTTCTGAAATATGGGTTTTGTTTCGGAGTTTTCAAGGTTCCTCATTCATTGTTTCCGTCGAAAATTCGCTGTTTTTTTTTTTTAATGTTTACTTTGTATTTTTATTGCTTTCAACCTTTAAATGACCTAATTTTCAGGTTCTAGTTGTGGTTTCTGGGATTAGGAGCAGAAGCTCTTTCTAGTTAACTTCATGCTAGTAGCAATTCGTTGAACTTTTTTCAAATTTGCTCTGGTAAAGTTCTTACCTTTACTCTTTTAAAGATCTTCGTTTTCTGTGTTTTGATTTGTGGCGTTTGTCTATGGTAATTTTTAGGGACTAGCAATTGGTTTTCAAAAGAGGATTTTAGGTCTTGGAATTCTTGATTTTAAATTAGACTGTTGTTCTTTATGTGGTCTTATAGATCTGAGTTACATTTTGAGCTTTGCCTTTGAAGCTGTTGAGCTAGTTTGACTCCATTTTTATGGATAGTAGATAATGATAGTGGAGAATTCGTGACTTGGGATATTGGTTTCTGGGTTAATGACTGGTCCTGACGTTTTGCTTGATAAGAAGTAATGTCTAGATATCATCAGATGAATTTGAAGTTATCCTTCTTCTCTGAGCATCAATTTTTATGTAAAGAGGCTTCATAGTAGTGAGAAAGTAGTTTCCTTGAGACTCTGTGTGGTTGTAAATGTGTGTGAATGATACGTTTTGTGTTAGTTTCGGTGCTTCTTATTGATAGTTTTGCCTAGCTTTGCTCAATTCATCTTCTTCCGCAAGCTCTCTCATTTTCATTTTCTCTGTATCTTTTGGTTGTGATGAGTCCTTGTCTTCATTATTGTTTTAATGGCTTCTCTCATTTCTTGTGGAGTCTGTATGGCGCCGAGATGCTTATTATGTCTATGCCCCAGCAATTCCGTGAAATTAGAATCTGTTTGATATGTATCTCAAGTGTATTTAGACTATAAGGAAGTGATGCGTCTTTATTCTCTCATTGCAGAATCTCTATTCGTTTCCTTCTTTGATTGAAACGCAGAGAGAATGATTTTACCAAAGCAGTATCGTTGCACACACTCCCCAAGCTGTCAATGCACGAGTGGCCATTTAAGCGAAGATGTATTGTTATTAGTGTTCCAACAGTTGAATTGGAATCCGAAATTAGTTGCAACACTCTCCTGTGTATGCAAATGGTTTGATGATTTCGCCAAACGGGTATTATGGAAAGAGTTTTGCAAGACGCGTGCCCCCAAAATGATGCTTGATTTGCAATCTAGCGGTAGTCATTGCGTTGATGGTAACTGGCGAGCCCTTGGGAAACTTCTCATCTACTGCTCAGGATGTACACAAGGCGGTCTTTTCAAAAGCACGGTTCAAATTCCAGGCCACTTTGTTTACAGAACACGGTTCTCAAGAACATTGGGAAGAAGCCTCCTTCCTCCTCAATGTAGAACTGATGTACTCTATGTTTGTGATCCATGTGAGCATCTTGACCAAGGAGAAGAAGGCGACGTGGGTTTGTTCCGTGGGATTTTCAAGTCATTCCCGACATCTAAAGTCCGGAAAGTGATCATTAACAAGGCAGTTCCTTTTCATCCATCCGAGGTTTGCCCGTACTGTAAAGCCAAGCTATGGAGCATGCTACAAGCTAAGATAATACCTCAGAGTGCCTGCATTCGCTTGGAAGCTTATGAAGACTGCATCGAGTATTTTGTTTGCCTTAACGGACATTTGCTCGGTATGTGCACTCTGGCGCCTTTGTCTGATTCAGAGGATGCAATTCCAATCGAAGATAACAATCACACAGAGAAGAAACAAGGTATTTTACAAAACCCACTCTGTCTTGTATAACAAGACGGCTTCTTTGGTCTGACAACAGCAAAAGCTTGTTTTCTTTTTTTTGGTTTTTGCAGACATTTGCTTCGCTAAAGAAAACATGTTGAAAAGGAGAAATTCTTTGTTGGGTGGAAGTGAAAATGGACCTCCGCCTCAAAAACGACTGACCAATTCGAATCAATGTAATATTGATGTGTGAAACATCTGTAAATATGTCAATTTATGTACTTCTGCTAAGTTTATTGCATCTGCGGAGATTCTCAACATTCATATACAGTCAAATTATGATCAACAGTTTCCATAATCTCTGGACCTTTGAGACATCAGTAATAGTAGTATAGTACAATGACTATCCGCTTATGAGATTTTACATAACTCACACTAAGATAAAATATTACCATTGTCTTCTGTGACACGTAACTCACTAGAGCTTCTGTACTAAAACGTCTGAAACTACTAGAGCTTCAAAAGGTTTCAATTCTCAAGAGCTCTGCTTTGAGAAAGCTTCTTTTTGTTTAGCATCCGCCGTTTCTGACTCGATATTTTTGAATATGAGCTTTTGCTGAGGTAATTGGCCATTGGAGAATGCTGTGACCTCCGTATCAATCAAAATGCAATCTTCCTCCTTGAAATCTCCTCTTAATATACCTTTAGCGAGCTCATTCTCTATGTTTTGCTGTATCACACGCTTAACAGGTCTAGCTCCATAGTTTGGATCATACCCGAGGCTTCCAAGAAGATCAACTGCTGCATCTGTGATGTTTATCTTCATTTTCCTGTCGGCAATTCGCTTCTGCACACGAGCCAGCTGTAAAAAGAAAGATTCAATGAGGGTTTTGGATATAAATTTCAACATTGATAAATCCATTTTAAATCACTCTGGATGGCAAGAAGCAATCATTCGAATGCAATTAGATAGCATCAAATGTCAAACTATTCACCAAAGAGCATTTGAAAGAAATCATACCTGTAAGCGGACAATGCTGTTGATCTGCTCACGGTCAAGAGGTTGGAAAACTATATACTCATCAACCCTATTCATGAATTCAGGGCGAAAGATTGACCTTGCAGCATTCATCACTCTCTCTTTAATAGTTTCATAAGCGAGCTCCTTTGCGTCATCATCTGTGTTGTTCAGAATAAACTGCGAACCAACATTCGAGGTCATAATAATAACGGTATTGGTGAAACTCACTGTACGTCCTTGAGAATCTGTGACTCGCCCATCGTCCAAGATTTGTAGAAACACATTGAAGACATCCCCATGAGCTTTCTCAATCTCATCAAAGAGGATGACCGAGTAAGGCCTTCTTCTAACCGTTTCTGTTAACTGTCCTCCTTCTTCATAACCAACATATCCAGGTGGAGCTCCAATGAGTCTAGACACAGCATGTTTCTCCATGTACTCACTCATGTCGATTCTCACTAAAGCTTCTTCTGTGTTGAACAAATAAGAAGCAAGTGCTTTGGCTAACTCGGTTTTACCAACACCGGTTGGTCCCATGAACATGAAACTAGCTATTGGACGGCCTGGATCCGAAAGACCAGCTCTTGATCTTTGGATTGCTTCAGCAACCGCAGTCACTGCTGGGTTCTGACCAATAACCCGTTTATGTAATTCTTCTTCCAAATGTAAAAGTTTATCTCTTTCGGATTGTTGAAGCTTCGATACTGGGATTCCAGTCCATTTACTCACAATCTCGGCAATATCACTACCCAATACCTCTTCTCTAAACATAGATTTCCCAGAGCTTAAGTACTCATTCAGCTCTTTCTCCGCTTCATTTAGTTGTCGCTGCAACGAGTTTAAGCTTCCATATTTGAGCTCTGCAGCACGGTTAAGATCGTATTCACGTTCCGCTTGCTGGATCTCAAGGTTTACTCGATCAATCTCCTCTTTAATCGACTGAAGCCGGGACATAACAGACCTCTCGTGCTCCCACTGTTCAGTTAACTCAGCTTGCTTCTCCTTTAGTAACACTAACTCTGTTTCTATTCGATTCAATCTCTCTCTAGAAGCTTTGTCTGTATCGTTAGTAAGTGAAAGCCTCTCCATTTCAAGCTTTATCACTGCACGGTCAAGCTCGTCAAGAGCTGTCGGTTTCGAAGTGATTTCCATTTTCAATTTGGCCGCCGCTTCATCAACCAAGTCAATTGCTAGAAAGCCAGTTACAAATCAGTTAGAAACAGTGTCTATTGCTGAAGATCATATGATAAAAAGGTAATAAAAAAGTATCAACCTTTATCAGGTAGAAACCTGCCACTGATGTAACGGTCAGAGAGGATAGCAGCTTCCACTAGAGCACTATCCGAGATGCGAACTCCGTGATGAAGTTCATATCGTTCCCGCAAACCACGGAGAATTGAAATCGTGTCTTCAACAGTAGGTTGATCAACATAAACCTGTTGAAACCTACGTTCCAAGGCTGGATCTTTCTCTATGTATTTCCTATATTCGTCAAGCGTTGTTGCACCGATACATCGTAACTCGCCTCGACCCAGCATCGGCTTCAGCAGATTACCAGCATCCATCGCCCCATTAGTCGCTCCTGAAAGAAAAAAGAATAAAACTTTCTTTACAAATCATTGCAAGAAAGAGTATAAACTGTTTCCATACAATCAAGGATTTTGCATACCTGCACCAACAACCGTGTGGATCTCATCGATGAACAAAATGGTTTGGCCTTCTGAGTCTGTGACTTCCTTGAGTACAGCCTTTAGTCTATCTTCAAATTCTCCTCGGTACTTTGCCCCTGCGATGAGTGCACCCATATCGAGAGATATTAACTGAAAAGAAATCAGAGAACGAATGAATCATCTGTTGGCAAATTTGTAAGACAAATGAACAATTTGATAAATAGTTAACTACCTTTCTGTTCATCAATGCTTGAGGTACATCTCCTTGCACAATCCTCTGAGCAAGTCTGTTTCAAAAATGGACATAAAATATCTAAGCAAAGCATAAACATATGTGAAGCTTCTGAGATATAGTGCTAAGAAGATGATTTACCCTTCTGAAATTGCGGTTTTACCAACACCTGGTTCGCCAATCAACACAGGGTTGTTCTTTGTTCTCCTTGAGAGAATCTGAATGCATCTACGGATCTCATCATCTCTACCAATCACAGGATCGAGTTTTCCTTCTCTTGCCATTGCAGTCAAATCTTTTCCATACTTCTCTAGTGCCTCATACTTGCCTTCCGGATCTGTCAAAACATGATCACTAACACTCTTATCCACTGTATGCAATCAAAATTTTAACAACCAACCTCAAATATGGGTACTAACCTTGGTCAATGACTGATTGTTTCCCTCTAATGGATTCAATTGCAGATTTCAAGCTCTTCTCTGATATCTGAAAATCCCTGAACAACTGTTTCCCAAACCGCTTATCTTCAGCAAAAGCAAGAACCAAATGCTCCACAGATACATACGAGTCTCCTAAATCTTTCTTAAACTGCCTTGCTCTCTGAAACAGACCTTCCAAATCACGCCCCAACATCGAACCAGCAGCTTCGCCATACACCTGAAGCCATTAACAAAATTCTCATTAGCTTCCAAACAAACAAAAATCACAAGTTTCAAACTCCAAAAGAAGACATTCAATACCTTTGGTTGGCGCTGAATGAACTTCTCTGTTGCTTCTAGAAGCTTGGTGTTATCCACACCAACCTTAGAGAAAATCCTGCGAGCTAAGCCATTCTTCTGCTCCAAAAGAGCTTTCATTAGATGCTCTGTCTCCACAATCTGTTGCTTATTCTCCTTGGCCACATCTGGCGATGAAACTATGGATTGCCACGCCATTTCTGTAAATTCTTGCTGTGTAAGCTATACAAGACATACAACATCGAACCCAATTAGCAATCAACCATTTCGAGTGTCAAAATCAGATTCGTGAAACAAAATGAATACTTACAACTAGAGTAGTAATAAAAAATTTAAAGTTTCAGACTTTACCCTTCCATTAGAAGAAGCGTCACATCGGACAAGGAAAGGCCGATGTTCAAGCCGCTGCGTGAGCCTCGAGCTCTGCTTAAATTTCAGAGCTTTGAATGAATTAGGCTTCGCCGGAAACGCCACAGACGGTTGAAGATGAGAAAACGACGTAACCCTTCTAGTCTCTGCTCTTACGCTGACAGCACCACTAAACGCCGCAGCGGCAGCCGTCGTAGCCGTCGCCATTTGCTCGGAGACTTAAAACGGCAAGCAGTTGATAAAGGAAGGTAAAATACAACACGGAAATTGGCACGAAATCGCCAAAACGGCGAGATGTTTACTTAAGAATTCAGCAAAGATATCGCTTTTTTTTGTTTTCAGTCTTCGCGTAGTTTAGCGAGAACCCGAAGAAGGCGAAGCAGGAAGTAATAAAGAGAGGTGAAAGATGCTAAACGACGCCGGAGGCTTCGTGAACCCTCGCGATGAGGTGCGCAACTTAGAGCTTCTTCTGACACGTGTCCCCCTCATGGAAATATAGGATTTTTCGATGTAGAAATAATATGAGCCGTCCAAATAAAAGCACAAACAATAAAAATACACAAAACTTGGACCGATGATAACGTAAATCAAAAAATGTTTAGCCACTCGTAGCTATGTTTAGTTATCCTCTGATAACTCACTTTTGCTGAAATATTTTCCATTCGAATCTGCAATATTTTTTCTTTCTATAATTCCACGGAGTTATTAATCAGAATTACATGAGAAACCAAAGCTCAAGCGATCAAAAAGCCAATGGTGTCGTCAAACAGAAAAAAAATTACTTAAAGAAAGAAACATATTGAAGAAGGCTCAAGAACAGAATCTCCCAAGCTTTTAACACTACTTGTCTTCCACGTTTGTTAAAACCGATGTCCAAAACACAGGCAGATACAATTATTCTGTTTCACATCATTTTTAGGCTTCTTCTTCTTCTTTTCTGTTTAAAACAGTAGCAGAGCAAAGATCTCAGATTCTCATGACCTTAGACAGATGAGGTTCTCAAACAGTAACATCAATGCTTCAACACCCTCATCATTCGATGAAAAATAGAAGCTTTCATGAAAAATCAACAAGTTGTTTCTAAAAAAAAAAAGATTACCATTTTCAGTAACCTGAGGTTGAATGAGAACATGCATTGTGGTGACTGCACCTGGGAGATTACAGACAGGATTCCTGCAATCTCCAACCGTCTTGTTGTTCTCCAATATTCTACCCGCGCTTATCAATTTCACATCTTTCACTGTCTTCGGCCCATTCTCCTTTTCTGCTCAAACTCATTACGCCAATGATTCACAATCAGTTTCAAAGCAGGTAATGACTCTATCATGGAAATAGACGAGAACCCAATGTAAAAGCAGAAACCTTTCTCATAAAGAGATGAGAAGGCGTTATTGTTAAGTCTAGTGCAGGACTATTGTAAACTAGCCTAGGGGTGATGCAGGGAAGTGTAGTTTCGCCAGTTCAGCAACAGACCTTATCGGTTAGTTGAAAGCTGAATGCTTCAAGGCGATCTAAAGGAATGTGTAGAGGTATTCTAGATAGGGTCTATGATAATTTAGGCGTAGGAGAGATTTGAGTTCTGAACCTAGCAAGAGGTTAACTAGGAAAGTTTCAACTTTTTGCAGCTTTTACAATTGCAATTCTAAAGTCTGAATGAAGAAATGACCAGACGGAAAATAAAGCTTATTGCGTAAGATGAATCTCAAAAAAATGAGAAGCAGAGTTAAGCATATTAATAGACTGACCTCTAGGCCACTGAGCAACAACGGTTTCCTTCAATGTTGCAACGGTTGTAGCATCTGGAAACGATTTAGGGCCAATGTCTGAACCATCAGTTAAGCGGAACTTAATCTCTAATTGATCCTTCACCTCTGCCATATATCTCAAAGAACCAATATCTCCTCAACAATGACTGTGTGTTGAGTTTCACAGAACCAACCGAGACTCAAAAACTTAAAATCTTTATATTGAAACCTCCTTGCTTCTATTCTATCTGCAGTGGAAAGAAAAGAACATTTTTTCTCACAAGAACAAATTTCAAGCAGCTCAGAAATGATAATATCTGTAAAGAAAAACCGATTTTATGTAGCTCAAAAATCTAATTGTTAAACCTGAAGATTATGAATTGATGGATGATATTGAACGGTGTAAATTAAATAATACGAATTCTATAATTTTTCATTGAATAGTCGCAAAAGATCTTCCACTAAAAAAATATGATCTTATGTGACTCGTATCATCTCCAAGAGAGTATTATCCTTCAATCAATAAATCAACAAGACAAGTACCAATAAAACTCAATTTTGGGCACTCTTACATCAAACCACCAAAACTTCGTGGTTATTTTACCGATAGAAGACGCACACACGAACAAAAAGAACCCTAAATGGTGTTCTTATGTGGGTCTGCGACTGATTTGAGTTTTGATGAATCAGAAGGATCTTCGAAACCTCACATCACAGACTCGAACAGAAAGAACAGAGAGAGAGCTATGAAATGATGAGGAGATATTGAACAAGTTTTGAGAATTAAATTGCAGCGAAATGTTCAATACCTTTCTGCCGTTATATCAATCTCTACGCCAATGAAATGCTCAACCTTATAAATTCCATTTAGTTATTTAATTAATATTAATATTTATTTATCTATAATTATTATTAAGATTGAAATAAAAAAAGTCAACTTTCTTTTACAGTCGAAAGGTTCAAGAAAATTTTGTTAATTGGTGGTACTCATCTAACTTTCGCTCAAATTATCTTCGAATCGAGAGAAGTAACATTAAAGATCACAGCTTGAAACTTTCAAGAAGCTGAGAAAACAGATCCATTTCTATTGAGAAATAGTCTGATGGAAACCATCAATCAAGTCAAATAGTAGTAAAAATTACGAACCCAAATTATATAATAAGAAATGTAGAGCAAATGAAACAAGTGTATAATTGTTCCTCCTCAATTATCAACAACTGGCTTTTTTGGTCATGACCCCTCCCTCCTACTAACCAAAAAAAAACCCCAAACTTTCCATTTTTCTTATATAAAAGATTCAAGAAATGGATTCTCCAATCGAAACCAAAAGAATATCATAAAGGGTACCTTCTATTTTACAGAAAGAATGAATCTTTATCTCTCTCTCTCTCTTCTCTGTTGCAGCTTCCCCTTCGCTGCAACAAGTTTCTTCTTATGTACGTTGCAAACTAAATTTCTGAATCTTTTACTTCCCCGTAAGTTAATTCTGCAGAGCTTGCGTTTTTTACTTCCCAATATACTCTGTCTTTTACATCTATAAGTACTTTCAAGATTAGCTGAAAGTTTCGGTTTCCTACTCCAAGATGTGACAGTTCTTGATGAAATCATTGGAGTAATTGACGTGTTTTGTCCAGAATGGCCGAAGATGCTCGAAACCAATCTCGAGCCATGGCTTTGATTGGCCATTGTAGTGGATCACTGCAGCTTTCTTGACATTTTCTAAATTTTTCTTGTTCTGATAACCTAATCCAAGCATATGCCATGACGAATCTATTACGTGGACGTGACCCTTAAACGCGATAAGAGCAGGAGGCAGGGTTCCAAGCTTCCACATTGTCAGATTCGACTTTAGATTCTGTTCCAAAGCAAAAGTAAACAGAGTACGAAAGTGAGATAACTTGAGATTCTGCTTAAGAAAAAGAAAAGATTGTTGGCTTCTTTAGTATTTACCTGTCTAAGCCAAGAATGATACGTTTCTCTGATATTTGTCTTCTTCCAAGCTTGTAAATCGAAGACATTCATACCATATGCCCACGCACATTCTTCAGGATCTAAATGCTTTGCGATGACCGGGTGTGAGAAATTGAAGTAGTTCCTTAAACGCTTTGACATCACCAATTCATCTTCACCCCGGCAAGTTTCTACTGCTCCATTGACCTTACCACCAAGGTCAACATCCCATAGTGGAGTCAAGTCTCCCTGGACAACTATATCATCGTCTAAGAAGACCACCTTGTCCAAATTCGGGAAAAGCTATTCCAAAAAGAAAAAAAAAGACACGAAATTGACATATGATTTCAGAGGAAAATTGAATGAAGCTCAACTGCAAGTTGGGATAAAATATTTACCTCCGGTATATATATTCTAAGATGGTTGAGCAAAGATATGTATTTTGGACTTCTAGACTGCAATTTTGAAGCAAATGTTTTAGGAGTTGTTTCGGTGAGGTTTGCCCCAGCGACATGATTCCCATGATAATAGTTCCTGATACCATTATGGCTTTCCACAGCTTCCAAAACCGGAACATTCTCTCTCGTCAACCAATCAAATTGATGAACACCTTTAACCTCAACAATAGCAGGTGCAACAGAATTAAGCGCAAACCATGAATGCATACCCGCATAGGTTTTCTTGTCTGTGATGATGTGAAAGACGATTTTCTCAGGTTTTGAAGATGACTGAACAGTGGATGAGACCACAACTGAGGCAGCCAATATATTGTCAGTGGACAGAATAAAATGGTGGTAAGCATTATCTGAAAGAACAGGGAGAAACTCTGGCGAAGGAAGCTGTCTACGAGCATGAGCATTGGAGGAATATTCATCTGTCAGTCTTAGAGAGAGACAATGAATGCCTTTGGGAATGGAACTAGCTGCAAAGTGCTTGTTCATAAGTTCTGCAAATTTCAGTTCTCTAATATCCCGTTCAAACTTCTCCATCTGTTCAAGAGAGAAACATATCACATAACATAATCTTCTAATTTATATGGCTCACTGTGGAGAGAAACGAGAGTTATCAACAGTAGATCTCTTCCAGATACAGAAAACAAAATGAAATTGAAAATTTCAAAGGCCACAGATAAATGTAACAGATTTTCCAAAAGAAAAAACAAATGGCTATGATATGATGCAAGACATTTTTATGTAGCATCAGAAATAATTTAGTTTAGACAAAGCATACCATGGCTCGCAGCACCAGAGCAAATTTTTTGGCATCATAGTGGTTATTATTCATATCCGAGACAAGTTGACTAAAAGAATTTGGAAGCTTCAAACCATCTGGAATTTCTTGAGTGCTTACTTTGTTTAGAATTTTATAAAAGTCTCTAGCTAGTCTCTGCAGCAAGAGAAATCCGAGGGGGGGGGGGAGAATATATCATTTAGGAACATGAAAAGATAGTGAAAAGTAGCAGACAAAAGAAAGCAACCACTCACCTCTGAATCATCTACCCTACCAAGAAGACGTGGACCTAATCGCCTCCCTAAACAATCTGCAAGTAAGGAGCAAAGGGGGAAAGAAACTTTAATGAAAGCATCACAAGAGCACTAGGGCGATACATGAAAGTTGATCATTCAATTGAAATTAACACCGATCATGGATGAAAAACCTCAACAAATGAACATACTATGTATAGAACCGAGATATCCTAAAACAGCATATAGGTAAATCTAAAGGGAAAATACCGTAAGAGTCATGACATTTGGTCCAAATCTAGAAATGCAGAGAAGTCTGTAGTTTTAACTCTACACAAATAAAAACAGGGAATCCTGCCAAAGATGCCATTCAGCTCCACAATCCAACAAAATGCATTGATGGTGAAATGCGGGAAACAAATAGTGAATTAACGTTGTACAGCTCTTCAAAAACCAAGATCCTATCAAATTACTTAGTGGGGACCTAACAAGAAGAATCCAAAATCAACCAAACTTTGATGACCGAAGCCATTCAAATACAATCCAAGCATCACCACTGGATCCAACAAAACTAACAAGAAGCTTGTGACGAGAATGGACACTAAAAGATGAAAAATTTTTGGTTAACCTGCCAAGATCCAACTGCTAAGGAAGATCATAATCATTTCCACGGAAAAAAACAACGGAGAATCCTAAAATTTTGCTAATCTAAATAAGAACAGCCGAGATCCGAACTAGTTAAATACAGAACATAAAAATCCAGAACAAAAGTTAAAATGGATGAAGGCATTGAGAAAAAGGTTTACCAATGGAGGAGCATTTGTTAACACCTTCAAGGGTAACAACAGCGGTTAAAATGAAGACAAAAGGCAATAAGAAAGCGAGGATTAAGATGGTGTGGAAGAGAGTTCGGTAAGAGATGTGACGAGCTGCGACCTTGATCTTCATCAAGTCAATAAACTCATTGCTGCTCGAAATCGTGATACTTCTCATGCTAGGCGATATGTGAAGCTGCATCCTTGTTTGTGCAGCACCACGACTGTCACAACAGAAATCGAATCGTAAAAAACCCTAATTCCTGACGACGACAACCCCAAACCCAACATCAGATCCGATCAGATTCCACTTCTCCGATCCCGATTTCGATCTAGACTTCTTTGTATCTCTCAAACCTTTATCTATTGCGTTCCTTAGAGTTATGCTTCTTCTTCGTGGTCTTCTCGCAGACCGCATTGGATTTCTGACCACCAATGGAAGAATCCAAATTTGAGATTCCCGCGCTACTTCTTTGCAGATTTGCTTTAATCAATTGAATACGAGAATCCAAATGGGTTTACCTCAAATTCACGTCTTAAGCAGTGAGTCTTTCAAGATTCAAAATCTAAGAGCTGAGGAAGAAGAAGAAGAAGAAGAAGGAAAATGAAAAAAAAAATATATAGAAACAAACGAGAGGGGAATATCGAGCTTATTATGTTCCAAGTGATTTTGCCGGTGGATCTAACCCCAATAACAAAAAACAAAAAAAAAATTAGTATTATTTATTTGAAGATCTAAAATTATAATGAATATTATTTAGAATTGGTGTCTTGACCTTAAGTTTAGGGATTGTTTTATAGAGATCTAATTATACATTCTCTACACCTATTTTCATGGCTAAGCAAGAGTTTTGTTTTTCAAATGATTGATATAAACTAATTTTAATTATACATGCTTATTAAAAGTTGACAATTAAATAATAAATCAGATATAATATACTTCATTCAACTTTAATTACATTTTAAAAAAATAAACTTAAATTACAATTTGTCAAAGGGAATCACACTGATTTGATTTTGGTCAATTCAATTTAATGTGATGAAAAGATATGTAATTACAGTTTGATTTGATTTTAATGTAAGCAATTGGATAATATTTTTCTGGACCATTTTCTAAGGTAAATTAGAATCCCAGAAAATAATATAAAATCGAATATAGTAGTCTTTGCTGGTAGGTCCAATTTCACCATAAGGATTTTTTCCAAAATTGATTAATTACAAAATAGTACCGTACAATTCCTTTGGTCGTTTTCGTTCAATATAGTACAAAAAGTAGTTATTTAATCTCATTGTATATGCTCAAAAGTTTTGTTGAAATATACCATAGACCAACCGACACATTCCATTGTGACTTCAAATCGAAAAATATTGACTCCCGGAATCAAAACCGAGTTAAGAAACAATCCCAAGAAAACAAAATACTAGATGAGGAATAATCAAATTATGTTTGTTTGTTTTCTCCATCGCTTTTTCCAAAAAGTCTTAAACTTGACTAAAGATATTAGAGAAATCCCAATCTGTTTTGTACACCAACACCAAGTAAATGGATAAACAGCATTTCAGTAAAACTCGTTTCCAACAGTAATAGGAACAACACTGAGACCCCCCAAATCCTCATCTGCCTCAGTTTTCGAGTGTTGTCTTTTGCCATGGCACTTCTTGTGACCATCTAAAGCATGAACCGACCTGAACTTCCTTGAACAGATGCTACACTTGTGTTTCTTCTTCTCTTGCTTCACTGAGCATCTCACAGATTCATCCTCAGGCTCTACTGATTCCTCTCTGCAATTCTTCTTGTTCTTACTTTTGCTCATCCGGTGAAACGTCTGATGACCACCTAGAGCTTGATAAGACGAGAATATCTTGTTACACAACCTGCATTGATGCTCAGCATTTCCTTTATCAGATCCTGCATCTGAATCTGAACACTCCATAGCTCCTACTTCAAGCTCAGTACTGTAAACAGCAGATTCATAGTCACCGGCTTTTCTCGGTTTCTGCTGATCTAATTCATGCTTTTCTCCCAAGAAAATCGCTGATTCTTTCCATGTTTCTTCCACTAGCTTTTGCCCATTACTCCATAACCCAGTTCCTAATTCAACACCTTTTCGCAGCTTCTGCTTATCCAATTCACACTTGCGTCCCAAGAAACTCAATGATTCTTCAAATGTCTCATGAGTAGTAATCTCTTCTTTTAGCAGTCTTTGCTCATTACTCAAAAACCCAAATTCAAATTCTCCAGCTTTTCTCCGTTTCCGCTGATCCAATTTGTGATCGTCTCCCAAGAAACTAGCAGTTTCTTTTGAGTTCTCATAACGACTGATCCTTTCGTCCATAAGCTCTTTCTTATTACTGAAAAACCCAGATTCAAATTCACCAGCTTTTCGCAGTTTCTTATTGCGCAAACAACCCGAATCGTAGCTACCTTTAGGTTCAGCAAGTTTCAGTTCTTCTACAAATTTGGGACTACTCTTTGACAATAGAATCAAACACTCGGCCACTTCTAACTCTTCACCATCCGCAGCAAAAACAGAAGGAGATTCAAGGAATGTGGTAAATGAACAAGACAATGAAGTCTTCTTAGACCTGATAATTTTCGTTCTCTTTTTCTTCTTTATAAGACTGAAGCTACTACACAAACTCTTCAAAGATTCTTCAAAAACACTCTGGTTCGTCGATAAATGCATTACCTCTTGATGATTCAAAAGACATTTCTCGTAACGAAACCCTTTTCCACATTCTTCGCATCGAAACAATATCTTCTTCATCGACTCTGGAGATTTCAGGGTTTTCTTCTTCGGGTTTTTCCTTAGACTGTAGTGAAAAGAAAGTTCTCGCTGTTGGTTCACAGAATTTGCTTC
Source organism: Nasturtium officinale (assembly GCA_963854855.1). NCBI lineage: Eukaryota > Viridiplantae > Streptophyta > Magnoliopsida > Brassicales > Brassicaceae > Nasturtium > Nasturtium officinale. The sequence continues at coordinate 3,779,159 of OY978509.1, forward strand.
TTCTCGTGACTGAGTAATCTTGAGATTTCGCAGAGCTCCATAGCTGGGTTTATCGAGCTCTTGATGTTCTTCTTCCATTTAGGCGCGAAAGACACGGGCGTTTCGGATAAAGAAGAAGTAGACACAGGTAAGGATGAGATAGATGATGTAGAGAAAGATCAGGATGCAACAAACACAGCAGAGTTTCATTTTCAAAGAAACTATTATATGATCTGAGGTAATGAAGGATTGTGCTCAGTTTCCTTCACTTTCCCGAGAAAAAAATGAAAAAAAAGAAAGCGTCGGCAGCAGAGGAAGTAACAGTTTTCTGCGAAAGAAAGAAGTGAGACGAAGGAAGAGGCTTGAGGCTATCGAATAAAACGAAAGAAATGCAAATCTTTTGAGCTTCTGTGAGTTTACGAGAGAATGAGAGAGCGAGAGGAATGGAAACAGAGAGAAACGGAGAATATATAAAGAGGAACGAGACGATGGGGGTATTTCTGTAAATCAGCTCAGAAAAAAAAAAGAGGGAGCGAATCTATGTTTTTAATTAGCAGGTTCCATGTGGTCATGAGCTTAACCAATTAAAAAACAATTAATAGAATACTCTCGAGTTAAATAATATTTTTATCAAGTTGGATATGGTGAAACTGAAAGTAGAAATTACAGTTATTGTCAACTAGGGGAAACTTTTATATGTATGAAACTCGAAAAGATTTCAGTATTTAATAACCCAAGGTACATAATTACCAACAAAAATCAAACCTAAAATCTCTGTTGGAGTTATACGAAGAAGAAAAGCAACAATTATTGATCAAAACATAGTATAAAGTATATGAAGAAACTCATGAGAATTCGGAAAAGAAAATGGGGGGGAAAATAACGCTAAGGAAGAGGTTTGGTTGTTTTAGGCAAGAGCAGGCATGTCCTTGAGCCATTGGTCCAATGGCTTACCAATGGAGTAAACAATAAACCCAATCTCCCTGAGTTTCTCAGCGTCGACGACGTTTCTACCATCGAAAACAAAAGCCGGTTTCTGCATATTCTCAAAGATCTTCTCGTAGTCAAGTTTCTTGAACTCGTCCCACTCGGTTAAAATGCAGATACCGTGAGCATCTTTGGCTGCAGCGTATGCATCCCAAGCCACTGAGACTTGTTTCACAGTGGTGGGACTCATAGGCTGGAGATGAAGAGGGTGGTCCCAGTCGAATTTGTTCATGGTTAAGTCTCTTTGGATCTGGTCTTCAGTGACTTGTGGGTCGTAGATGCTGAGACGAGCTTTGTCACCTAACAGACCTTTGCAGACATCGATGGCTGGAGTCTCCCTTGTGTCTCCTGTGTCCTTCTTGAAAGCAAAGCCCAGAACCGCAATCTTTTTGTTGGAGACTGTGTTGAACATTGAAGAGACAATGCGGTTAACAAAACGGGTTTTCTGGTAGTCGTTGATCTTGATGACTTGTTTCCAGTACTCAGCAACTTCAGGTAAGCCGTTGCATTCACAGATGTAGACTAAGTTGAGAATGTCTTTCTGGAAACAGGATCCGCCAAATCCAACACTTGAGTTCAAGAACTTGGGGCCAATCCGAGAGTCTTTACCAACAGCATAGGAGACCTCTGAGACATTGGCGCCAGTTGCTTCACAGAGAGCGGACATCGCATTGACTGATGAGATCCTCTGGGCTAAGAAGGCGTTAGCTGCAAGCTTGGAAAGCTCGGCGGACCAGAGATTGGTGGTGAGGATTCTCTCTTCAGGGACCCACTGGGAATAAACGTCTTTCAATGCTTTGACTGCTGCAAAGCCTTCAGGTGTTTCACGACCACCAATGAGGACACGGTCGGGTTGGAAAAGGTCTTCAATGGCGGTTCCTTCAGCAAGGAACTCAGGGTTGGATAGAATCTGAAATTTGATTCCTTTGCTGTTGTGTGTAAGAATCTTCTCAATTGCCTCAGCGGTTTTGACAGGCACAGTTGATTTCTCAACAACAATCTTGTCAGAAACCGAAACATCGGCGATCATACGAGCAGCGCTCTCCCAGTAAGTCAAATCAGCAGCTTTGCCAGCTCCAAGACCACGGGTCTTGGTAGGGGTGTTGACTGAGACAAAGACAATGTCAGCCTCTCTGACATGTTTCTCAACATCAGTGCTGAAGAAAAGATTCTTTCCACGGCACTGCTTAACCACATCATCAAGACCAGGCTCATAGATTGGGAGCTGATCGCTGTTCCAGGCATTGATCCTAGGCACAGAGATATCAACAACGGCTACTTCAACAGATGGACACTTTAGAGCAATCACCGCCATGGTTGGACCACCGACATATCCAGCTCCAATGCAGCAAATCTTCACCATTTTTTTCTTGTAGACTGAATTACCTCCAGGAAAAAAGGAGTCAAATGTCAGATTTCAAATCTAACACACAAGTCTTCATAATATGATCACTGCATAACGGTCCTTAAACAATTCGAATCAAATATAAACAGAACGAATTTATGCATCTAGCTGCAACACAGAACGAGAATTTTGACTCAACAATTCAGATCCAACGATTCAAGTATTGTAAAGTAAAAAAAAAACTGATATGCAATATAATATACGCACAAAAATGGACAATCCAAAATATTAAAGAAGTAAACTTTTACAGATTCGGTTTAGAAAAACTCAGATCCGGTTTCGTAAGAATTAGAAGATGCAGACAGAATACGTTTACGTAAACAAGAGCTGAGTATTAGGTGAAGCTACCGATTCAGAGATCAAATATTTATGATCATACTTAAGAATGTGCCGTTTAAATCCGAAATTCAACAAATAAAAAATTAAAAAACGGTGAGAAATTGAAATTTAAATAAAAATCTCAGATCTGGTACATGCAAAAGAAATTTGTTCAACGATGGGAAAAAACGTAAATGAGAAATGTAATTACGTGAATTTTCAGCGGATCACCGACACAGATCGCACCTGAATTCAGAAAAATTTTAGACCCTCAACAGAATCACAGGAGAAATTTTTGGAAGATAACACAAACATTCAAAACCAAATCTATGAGAAAAAACAGATCCAAATCGAAACAGGGAGATAAAGGCGAGATCGGATCGCGATAAGCACAAAACTGGATCGAGAAAACACGAATTGAGAAAAATAGAAGGTAGAATTGATGATACCTGTGTAGGCTCTGGTCTACACTATCGAAGAAAATGGAGGTGAAATCGCTAAATCTGACGATGAAGAAAAAGAAGAAGAAGAAGAAGAGCGGGGTGAGTATGAAGTTTATATAGGTGATGAAATTCCTAAAATGCCCTTGAACCCGTCAAAGAGTAACACGGTTTAAATGTTTTGGTTAATTTTTTTTTTTTTTTTTTTTTTTTGCTAAACATATAATTAAATTAAACAAGACTTTCAGTTAAAAATTAAATGACGATTTATGTAGAAAAAACGATGGGACTCACAATATAATTTGGCAGCTTTAAAGTGTTAAAGACACGTTAAACATTTGACATATTTGCAAGTATTGGAATTAGACCAACAAAAATAGACTCTATCGTATATACCAAAAAAAGGGGATGTATACTGTAAAGTCAACAAACAAAATGCATCCTACACTATGTGTAATCAATTAATCACTTAAATGTATATCCCTTTTTGTTACTATTTTAGATTGTTTCTCATTTAATTTATTAATATGTATACCATAAAATATACACGAAACAAACTAAAATTAAAGGATTGAATTTAGACTATAAAATATGTATATTGATTGGCAATAAAACAAAATTTCATCAATATTTTTTTCTCCCCCCAAGTAATTGGTGCTTGAAGACAAAAATCGCGTAAATTGCTCACCATCCGAAAAAAAATATATTCTCTCTCTCTCTATCGTATATATTATAAGCAAATGATATTTTTGTTGCACCACAAACATCTGTTGCACAAAAAAAAGAAAACAAAAGACAAAACATCTATAAAGAAGTTTGTTGACAAATAATAATAAAATATTTTGAGGAATTTTTAAAATTCCATAATTCATAATTGGTTTGAATCCTTTTCTGTGCGTCACTGTCCATTTTGTAGTCTATAATATACTTCCCCAAGTTTGGTGTTTGGTTAATTTCAATAACCAATGTGTTCTTAATTCATTATAGTTTTTTTTTTCTCTCTCTCTTTTTTTGATAAAGCTTTACTATAAAACAATTTCATATGAGTAATTAAGCGATTGTGTGGTGGACTCTGCAGGACAAACTTGAGACAAAAGATTAATTGCACTTTGCTTGAAAACTCAGTCAGACTTTTTGAAGTGCTTCTCAAGCTATATTTGAATAGTTATATTATATAAATAAAATATAACAAGGAGAATGTGGTTGAAAATATAAAAGTTACTTATTAAAAAAAAAAAATTTAAATCGAAACCAAATCTTTTGGAAAAATGCGAATATAATTGGTGCCATGTTACTTTATCTCGGTCTCACTGCTAGATCCTAAATCATGAATTCTATATTCAATAATTGGTTTGCTAGTTTACATTCGAATTACTGTAGAATGAATGCCTCACACAACATCTACAATGTTGATATTACGTACATTTGCTAGTTTACGTTTGCTCTCGTGGCAAACCAAGAAGAATTCTGATATTACATCCATCTCTTTTTTTTTTTTTTTTTTTTTTTTTGCTTACCGCTAATAGTAATGGCGTCATACCTTTTTTTCAACCAAAAAATATAAATAAAAACGAACGAGTCAGTTATCAAACCGGTTAAACCGAATGTAGTTACGGTTACCAATCTGGACAACCGACTCATACCGATCAACCTAATGTTCAACCGGATCGAGAAATTCAAACTATATAGTATTCAATGGACTATTGGTTCTTCAATACCATCTCCAATATATTAAATATATTACCCTATTGATACATATTAGCTTATTAGGCCTAAGCAAGCTGTCAGTCTGCCTAACATCTAAAGTCGAGACTTATTCTTAAAATGAATTATAACTAAAATAAATTAACTTTCAAAATATTAGTTTTTATTTTTAAAAACACCCTAACGAAATTCTACTATTGGAAGAAGAGGATTCTTATCTTTCATTTAATAAAAAAAAATCATTTCAAAACTGGTAAAAAACTTTTATGAACAGATGTGGAAATTTTTATGTGACGTGGATTAAAATCTGTATTATCAGTACTTTCATTAAGAAAATAAATGATTTCTTACTAATCTAACGGAGATGTATTGATATGAGTATTTTGTGAGATTTGATTTAAAATGAAAAGTTACATGTTATTGAAACATGAATTTTAAAATATCATTTAAAATTCAGTGTTATTAAATTAATAATTTTAAAATACTTATTTAAATCTAATATTATTGAAAATAGTATTGGAATTTGATTTAATAATTTCAGTTGAGATTTTAGGAGATTTCTTTGTTAAAAATACAAAGAATCAAATCTCATGGTTTCATAAAATTTAATACCAAAATTCCTAAATCACCAAAATTTAATTAAATAATCTTAAAACTCATTAAAACTTAAAAAATTTCAAATATTAATTTCAATAAACTCCTCAAATTTATTAATTAAAAAGGCACCAAAAGAGTAGCCGTTATTCAAAAAGAGCGCCGCAACGGTCATATTTGTCCCCCAAATCTATCTTATTCGTCTCCTTCTCATTCAATTTACAAGAAAAAACCCTAATTCTTAAAATCAAAAGCTATTATTGTTCGTCGTCGATCTTTGATGGAGTCGTTAATTGTGAAGAATGTGAAGCCAGAAACCCCTCCGGTGAAGGATCGGAGCAAGTTTCAAGACACTTTCAGATCGTCGGAGAATTCAAACCCTAACATGTCAAACGCGACTCCGGCTAAGTCTCCGCTGAAGAAATCTGCAGTATCCCCGCAAGTGAAATCTACTAATTCTAAGAAATCGGCGCAGAAGAATCAGAGTCCGAACTCTAAACCTAGTCAAGCTGTTTTCTCTCCGCGGAATCGGATCAGAGAGAGGAGGTTTGTTGTGGTGACTAAGAAGAATTCAAATAAGGGGAAGAAAGAAACTAAGGTTGCTGAGATTGATTGCAAATGCGGAGAGAGGAAGAAAGGGAATATGAAGTGTGTTTGTGTTGCATATGAAACGTTGCGAGCTTCACAAGAAGAGTTTTTCAATAAACGAATTGAATCGGAGGAGGAAAAGGGAGATTTGGAGGAATGCTGTAATATGGGACTAATTGTTCAAGAACCGGAGCTCATAGGAGCTTCTACAATGAAGAGGTCAAGGGCTAAGGTGGTGGAAGAATCACGGCAAAGTGTGCATGTATCTGGTAAAGTGATGAATCTTGTTGAAGCATTTGAGAAACTCACTTGCTTTAGTCATTCAAAGACAGACAATAAGAAAGAAGAGAACCAAACGGAAGCTGATATGAAGAAACCTGTGAAGTGGGATTTGCCTGGAATGAGACAGCAATCTAAGTTCTTGCAAGGAGAGAAAGAGCAACAGCAATGGAGTTCTTCCTTTTCTCCATCTGAATTGGTCTTAACAGCTAAGAATCTCGGGTTAGAATCCAGTGCCTCGGTTTCTTCGTCCTGGGACAGTAACCACGGCAGGTTAGTTTGTAGTTGACTAAAACTTTTGAGTTTATTGATTTTGTCTGTTTCTGAATTGTTTGATTTTGTTGATGTTTCAGTGCTTTGAGTGGGAATTCAAATGCTGGCAGGAAGAGCAGAAGAAATGTATGTATCTTTTTAGTATGTCACTGAAGCTTAGGAATACAATTCATGTCCAATTGATATCATTAGATTTATATTTCTGTGTCTATGGCAGAGCTTGGACTCATCGACTACAATGGGAAGTAGAAGATCAAAGAAGAAGCAGGTCAAGGTCACTTCGTTGAAGCCGTTTAAGCTTAGAACTGAGGTATGAGTTTTTAGGATTAAAATTTATATATATTTTTTCGGATTTCATGGTAGAAATATCTATTGAGTCATGATTGTTGGTTGGCCTTTTGTTTCTATGCAGCAAAGAGGTAAAATGAAGGAAGAAGAGTTTGCAAAAAAGCTTCAAGAAATAACGATGGAGGAAGAAAAGATGAGAATCCCCATTGCTCAAGGTCTTCCATGGACTACCGATGAACCTGAGGTAAGCATGCTCTGGTTTCCTATTAACATCAAGTTTGATCTTGCCTTCCAGAGAATTCATGTTTAAGATTGTAGTTGATAATTGATTGTACAATATCGAGATGAAGAATTAGGCGAGCCTAGGTGGAAAATAAAAGTATAAATAAGGTTGCAAATGGTCAAGTTAGCATTCTAATTCTGTTTTCTGTTTCAGTGTTTGGTTAAGCCTCAAGTGAAAGATAAAACAATACCAGTCGATTTGACGCTCCACTCAGATGTCCGGGCAGTAGAACGTGCAGAATTTGATTACCAGGTAAAACCTTGCAAATGTCTTGATCAAATCGACTATAATTTTGCATCGTTCCACTAAGTTTCTCCACGTTTAAGGGTGAATTTGTTGTTCCAGGTTGCCGAAAAGATGAGCTTCATTGAGCAATACAAGATGGAAAGAGAAAGACAACAAAAGGTAAGACTTAGTTGTGGCCATACCCAATAACAGAGTCTTGCTTTACTTGATTTTGATAAATCCAACATTGTTTTTTTCAGTTGGTAGAGGAAGAGGAGATAAGAAGGCTGAGGAAAGAATTAGTCCCAAAAGCGCAACCAATGCCATACTTTGATCGACCATTCATTCCAAGAAGGTAAAAGACTGTCCTCTTCAAATCCCCTTTCGTATGTACACAGACAGTGGTATGTGATATAGAGATAGTTAACTAATAGATAATACCTTCTTATAACAAAAAAACTTATTTGCAAAGCTGACACAGTTGCTACTTGCTGTTTTCTTTTACCATTCAAAGGTCGAGCAAACATCCAACTGCACCACGAGATCCCAAGTTTCACATACCGCAATACAAGAAGATCAGATGTTGTAGTTCCTCTTCTTGGAGTGAAACTGGCTCCTGCATGAGCGATCTCAATTATCAGTATCTATAAAAAGCCTCTTTTGATTTGCATTCACTTCAATAATATTTCCATGTGTCCATATATTCTCATTTTGTGAAACCACATCATCTGTAAGAGATTCAATGAAGCAACCAATTAGTTGCAGATTATTTTTTTTATAGATTTTTCAACCAATAATTCTTGTTCCGCCTTTTAATCATCATCTGGTCTACACCTAACGAATGAGAAAGTTTTTGTATCTGTTTGCAAACTCTGGTTTTGGTTCTGGTTCAAAAGGTACAACAATTTTCCTCCAGTTTGAAGGTATTTAGAAGAGTTTCATAGAATACTAATCTTTTGAGAAACCTATGAAGCAGATTAAACTTAGGTAAAGAACAAAACTTCAACAGCTTCATATGTCAGATGAGTTGGTCAAGATGAACACAACAGAAGAGAGTAAAGATGAAAGATCACAAAACCCAAAAATCTCTGTTACTTTCTTGAAACTCCCCCAAAGCAAGTATAAGGAGACCAACATTAAGCTCTTCATGATTCATCACCGTTCAGAAAAGGAACAAATATTATTACCCTTTTGTATCGAGAACAAAGCCACTAACCTTTCCAGATCGCTTAGCCTTGAGGAAATCGTGAGGAGAAACATCTTTCACAGTTGTACCAGTCGCCATAACACCTCCGTCTCTTTCAGCAAATCCAAGAGCTTTGGATTAACTTGAGCAATTAGTGCGTTCACTTGCATTTACTGAAGTGAGCAAGTGTAAATCATGTTCAAGTTTAACCGGATATTGTTGAGTTAGAGTCTTGTATACATTATAACCAAATATTGGATTAATGAAATGAATGCACATAATTGGAAGCAACCTCTCAAAAGTTCATTGCCATTCATTGATCAGTAATAATAATAACTAATACGTCAATGAGGGTATCGCTGAACACATTTATATCTTCACTCAAAACAAGACAAACATAGCGTTGACTAAATCAGATTCACAGGTTTGGTGAAGTTAGTTAATACTAAAAAGAGTTGGCTTCTTTCTTCGTAAGCATCGAAATCAGATTCCTTCAACAAAAAAAAAGAACAAAGAATAAGACATCTCTCTCTCTCTTGCTCACGCTCATTCCTATCTCTCCTTCCTGCTTGCTTCCTCGGTTTTATCGACTACTGACATTACATCACTCACAACAATGGCGGCATTGTCTGTACCTAGCCCCAAGATCTGTGTCCCGAACTGGCGGGTCGGTGCTATCCCAGGAATCTCGATCCAACGACGGCAGCCACAACCCAATGGGATCTCATTCCCCTCCGATGTATCTCAGGTTTCCTCTCTCTATCTTTCTCTTGCATATGATGATCCTGTGCAAAAGTGTGAGCCTTTACGAGAATATTGGCCTTTTCTCATGAGTTTTCGATTGGGCAATTCATTATCATCTGTTTAGTGTATAAAGTTTCGATTACTGTACCTGTGACCTTGTACAGTTTAACTAATGAAGCTTACTTACTTCTGTCTTAAATTGATAATGTAGTTCATATGTAACAATGCTGATCAATAACCTTCTCTTTCCACAGAATCAATCTACAATCTGGAGGTTGCGCGCCACAACCAATGAGGTAAAACATTGCTTGTTTTTTTAAACCAAGAATCAATAATACTTTGTATTGTATAACGTTCTTATTCATTTCGACTTTTACAAAGGTTGTTTCTAACTCTACCCCAATGACTAATGGTGGGTATGTGAACGGCAAAGTGAAAACCAATGTTCCTAAACCTGACGACCTCTCTGAATTTATGGCTAAAGTCTCAAGTCTTCTTAAGTATGTCCAAATCCAAAGAATCTTTACCATATTACCATCCTTTTGTTTTAGTGTCTTTCCATCAACTAATTGAACACTAAACATTTTTTTTTATCTTGCTAAGGCTTGTGGATTCAAAAGACATAGTGGAACTTGAACTGAAGCAGCTCGACTGTGAGATCGTTATCCGAAAGAAGGAAGCTTTACAGCAAGCAGCACCACCAGCTCCAGTTTATCACTCAATGCCTCCTCCAATCACAGGACTTCCAATGCCTCCCTCTCAACAAGTGGCTCCTCCTCCTCCTTCTCCTACTCCTATCTCAACCCCTGCCACCGCGAAACCAACAACCGCTCCATCTCCATCTCATCCTCCACTCAAAAGTCCTATGGCTGGTACTTTCTACAGATCCCCTGGACCTGGGGAACCCCCTTTTGTTAAGGTAATCAATAAACCTTTGGTTCTTGGTTGGAATCGAATCAAAGTGTTGAAAGTTCTGTAATCAAGAAATAATAATTGATGTGAGTTGTTTGTTTTTGCGTGTGCACTGTGTAGGTTGGAGATAAGGTACAGAAGGGTCAAGTTGTTTGTATTATCGAAGCTATGAAACTGATGAACGAGATTGAGGTCTGATATTCTTTATCACTTTAAGATAACTTACAATCAAAATTTGTGGATTTGATGATCTTTTCAATACTATGTGATTATATGTGTGTTTGATAATTATTTGAGAACTTCCAGAGTCTTTAACATGTGAAGATGTGTGTTGAAAACAGGCTGAGAAGTCAGGAACCATCACTGAACTACTGGCTGAAGATGGAAAACCAGTCAGCATTGACACGGTACCGATCTCTCTCTCTCTCTCTGGTTTAGTCCGGTTTTATGATCTGAATTGGCTTTTCAGGCCATTAACTCATTGTTACTAACTTACTTACTACAACAAACTATATATGCAGCCTCTGTTTGTCATCATACCTTGAAACGAAGAAGCATCCTTATAGCTGGTGCGAAACATCTTGGATTCAAAGTTTTGGTTTAGCTATACCGACGTGCTGAAAATCAGTAAAGTAATTATTACGGTTGACGTTGGTTTATTTCCGGTTTTATACTCTTCCCTCTGAACTTCAATAGCTGTCTCGCTTTTGGGTATCACGACGTAAAATGGTAACGTCTTATGTACGTCTCTTCACATAAATCCAACAGAGAAAATAATTACTTTATAGTTATGGTACTATGGTTTTATTATGAAAAGTGTTGATCGGATGATGTTAAAGAAAATTAATAAAAAAAAAAAGAGTTATGAAGATCGTTGAGAAATTCCGAAAGAGGCCCAGAAACCCAATCAATGCCCATTATCGTTAGGATAATCTGATATAAATACAAGTGTAAGAAAGTCTGCCCTACGCGGCAACACCCATAATTAACATATTCAGTTCTTACTTGTTATCAGTAAATTAATACTACAAAGGAAAAACAAGGATTTACACTAGCCATTAAAGTACAGAAAAGACAAAAAGAATAGGGCAAAGACATAATTTCCTAATCAGTGTGATGTGATCCAGTAAAAATAGAAACAATACAATACTGAGAAATAATATAAATTGACCGCCCTCCTTCCCTCCATAATTCCGGTCTACTTCTTCTACTTCGATTTTTGTTTTTCTTTCTTAACAAAAAGGTTTGAACGTTCCAAGTCGTTCATGTCTTCCTAGTTTAGTTTAGTATAGTAAGAAACCTTACTGTACACTGGTTAAGAGCCTAAATAACAGTGTTCTTTTGGTGCAGCTTTATGTACAGTAATCTAATAACAGGGTCTCACTTTTACCTTCTGTTGCTACTTCTAGTGCTGTTACTCGGTCTTCGAGCAGCCACACCACCACCTCCTCCTCTTCCTCCATTCCAGACTCTGTCATCATCTTCATCGTCATCATCCTCTTCATTGTAGGCCACTGCTTTTTTAGCAGATCTTGAGGTTTTTCTTGGCGTTGGACGTTTTCTCTTGAAGTTTGCTGAATAAATGGTGAAGTCAACTGTATCTTCTCTCATTGCATTCTTAAACTCCTGCGACAATTTTTTTTTAAAATAAAATGAACTTTCTAGATAAGTGAACAAAAGTGACGAAAACTTGTTGGGGGGTTTTTTTGACCTGGTATCTATGAACCAAGTCTTGATATGTTGAAGGTAAGTCAGTGCGAATTTGGCTGAGGTCAAAGGCAACGTTTTGTCTGGACAGAGGATCTCCTGGCTTCAATGGTTCCGTTGGAGAATAGGCCTGAGATATTTGTTCCCAAACACAAGTCACGTTTTCATGAACACGCTAAAAGAAAAAAGGAAAACAATTGGAATTAGAGAAACATACTTGGCACCGGTCATCATTTAAGCTGTACGTGACTTTTAAGTATCTCTTGAGCTTCAAAAGAAGTTGTGAAGCAATAGCTGCTAAGCAATCAATCTGAAATAGCCAACCAAAGAAAGGCTCGCATTAGTAGCAAACGATTTATATAAAAGAAATGATGTTATAAAGACTGCTAAATTTGGATACACCATATGTTAAACTCAAAAAATTAAACCAGTTTTTAATATAAAGTGTGTAATTGTGTAAGGTTTTTAGATTTTCTATATCCAGATACTCGAGAAAGGAAAAACCCGAACTGAAACATTTTTAAAAGAAAAGTGAGTTTTGATTAAAACCGAACAAAATCTAACCTAGATCGAAAGCAATGTGTACCAACCTAATCTATGCAAGATTCGGTTTACATTAGTTATTAATCTTCCTAGACTGAAGAAGTGGGCAATTCAAACAAAACGAACAAAACATTTTAACTCCCTAAGCAACACAGGAAAACAAGAAAAGTCTACCTGAATTTTCTGCAGATCATCAGTGGACAATTCAGGCGGATCAGATGAGGTCATCTTGTGCATATTTGCTTCCCCATCATGGGTTTGATACGAAGTGGACTGATCCCTAGGATCTTGGTATACTGCTCCATTGAGGTCAATTGGAGTTGCGTGGCCATAGGAACTCCAGTGCGTTGGTTCTTCTTGGATCCTTGCGTTCAGATCCATCGTGTGCATATGTCCAGGGACTGGATCTTGCTGGTTTGTTCCATTTCCGTGCTGAGTCTTTACGGCATCTTTATGTAGCAAAGCCCTCAAATTTGACTCGATTGCGCCAGCCCGGATTTGTATAACTCGGTTTATGGAATATACAAGATAGAGCGGCTCATCAGGTGATGTAAATGGAAGTAAAGCAAGGGTTTCAGTGCAATACCTGTAAAGAGAAATAGTAAAGTTAGTATTTATTTTACCACAGAGAGATTGAAGTTTCTGTAGCGATTACTCACATCAGAAAGGATATTACTGAGCCACTCCAGGTTGGATTATCAAACTTGCGAACAATGGAAGTCATAAATTTGTTCCGAGAGATCCGGTTTCCGCGGATAAGCTTGTAGATCCTGGACACTCCAAGTCTAGCTTGTGTGAGAGTGCTACTAGTCTGATCATTTTTCTCTGACATGTTGGTTGAACCCTTTTGCTGAAGATTTTGTTTTGCTACTGAAGTGACCTGGCTGATGGATTGCATGAAGTTGAATGACATTTGAAGCCCATCACCGAGACGGCTCTCAAAAAAGGCCGGATACCTGATGAAATGTTAAGGTGTCAGTGCACTGATACGTGATAAATGAATAATGTACTATTATGTAAATTCAATCAGGGGATTACTTCTCATGCATATTCATTAGTAAATGATGGGCCAGTTTTTGGTTCGCCTCTTGAGGATCTGTCTCGAGGGCAATCAAATAAGGAACACATGTAATAGGATGAACAAGACCTTGACGTAGCACAACTTCCACTATCTGCAGAACAGATATGTCTCATTAAATTAAAAAAGAGCAAAAAGGTAGAAGCAAAGATTATTAGAATCCAATAGCAAACCTTGAGAGCAGTCTGGCGAATTTGATCATCAACGTCCAAGCATCTACCTAATATCTTATCCCAATACAACTGCACAATGCCTCCGCAAATGTTGGTATCACCTGCACCAGCGGCCACAGGTACAGTATTCCCACTTTGCTCAACTGGGTCAACCGTGGTGTCGCTGACTTGATCGGATCCCAATTGTTTTTCCGCATCAAGAAGGTATTCATACATGTTTTGTAATGCTTGCATCTGGATCATGAGCATTCAAAAAGGATGTAACCATATGCAAGCGTCAAACAAAAAATGTACACCATATGAATAGAAAACACATATAGATTGGGTAATATTACCTTCATGCGCCCATTTGCTTCATCTGCTAATGTAGTCTCGATTATCTTTCCAATGTCTTCTTCCAACATGTATTCGGGTCGCGCAATTAGAATGAAACCTAAAGCCTACAGGAAGTTTAGGGTCACCATTATTCTAGCATAATGCAGTATCCAAAATGTGCAATAAACTAGCACTGTATGCACCATACCTGCAGTGACCTGACTTTCAAAGCAAAATCTTCTGTGCAGAGATGTCGTTTAAATAAATTGAGACAGCCAGAGAGATTGAAATTCTTTCCACCTGAGCTGCTAATAAGAGAGTTTCCATGGCGAATAAGCAAGCCAAGGCAAAAAAGGGACCGCCCCGCAATCTGAAATAGACAGAATATTTTCACCGTTAAGCTTCATGTCCGTTGCTGGATTCCTCAGGTGAAAACAATTACCTCAACTCAGACAACACTAACTTAAGTGAGATATATGTGTAAGTGAATAGTACTATCAATGGGCAGTAAAACAACAATGAAGAGCAGTGTTAGTAGAGAATAGTGATCTTCTAAGCAAGAGGACAATGGCAGTCATTTGAGTCTACCCAACGGTAAATAAAATACAGTCCAATGTGAATAGGAACAAACTCTAATTTATGTAATTATGCAGCCGAATTTACACTCACAAATGCAAACCACAACCGTACAATATATGGACCCAAAGAAACTCCATTTATAAAATCATGTGCATAAAAGGACTCATAGAAGACCTCAGTTTTGTTTAAACACAAAAAAAAAAAAAATTGATGCATGATCTTTTCAAAGTAAACCCACCTGCTTGTTATCGGTACCTTGGGCCTCCAGTCGCTTAAAAAAGAACTGAAGAAGATGCTCAACTATGCTAACACCCTTTCCCGCCAATTTACTCAAAGAACAGAGACACCTGAGAATTTTAAGGGGTACACTAATCAGATAAAAGGTACTCCTAAACAACATTATTCATGTTTTTCGACTGCATCTTCCATGGAGACATGTGATCGTCCCAAAAACAAAGTATAGAGGCAGGAATGATGGTAGTTGATATAGAGGGTACCTAACGCATGCATGAACAACAGATAGAAACGAATGCCGAACAATCATATGCTTTAGATCTTGCTCCAGATCATCTATGACACTCAGAGGCAGCTTGCGGATCAAGGGTAGGACAGAGTCGATAATGAAAATAATACTCTCCAGTAACTGTGCTCCTATTCTACTATCAACCTGCAACAAATACAGGACGAAAGCCAGGTTAGCAATAGTTTAATATCATATAGCGGACATGCCTTCATACAGTTGATAAAACAAGTACATAAGGAAGCACTTGTCTATATATAACCTGACTCTTTAGATATGGCTGTAGGGTTATGACAAACTTAGTAGGGTCTGAAGCCGGTGTACACAGCCCAGGATCCACTAGACAGAAAGCATGCAAAACAAGTACATAAGGAAGCACTTGCACCTCACCTTCTTCACGGCTCATTTCTTCTACCTGAGGGAATAAAAGATGTAAAAATGTTGGTTCTCAACCAATCCATCAGTGCATAGACATGAATCATTAATGCTGACCTGTAATATTTTTTCCAGTAAGCATTTGCACATCAGCTCACAGCGCCTGCGTACTGATGCAAGAGCAACTGGGTTGATACCAGCAGCTTTAGCTGCTTGAGGGAAAAAATCAAGGGCCAGGGCACGCTTAATAATTGTTACAAGAAGCTGGTGATTTGGGGTCCTGCTTAACAACCCAACCATTTGCTTTGTTTTCTTCTCCAGCTCCATTGGAATGGAGCTAACATCACTAGCAAACTGAGTAGGATGCCCTAGAGGTTCCTCGAACCAAAATTCATAGAAAGTTTTGCACACAAGATCCTGCGGATGAACACATATCTATTATAGATCTTTTATTTAACCATAATATAACACAAAAATGAGGACACTATATATCTAAGAGAAATGAATTTGAAATACAAGTTACCTGAATGCTAGACTCATCATCACTTATACGAGATAATATCTCAGCACATGCACTTGTAAAGTCAGAGAAGTTGGGATTCAAAGTACACATGTCACGTATTATCTTGATGGCTCGTTTTCGAACACTCACTCCAGTATCTTTAATCCTCTCAGCGACTTTCTCAAAGTACTACAAAATAAATCTCTTAGATCAGAAAAGATACAGCAAAAGTAGGGAATGTGATTTGAAAATAATGATACAGGGGAAGGTCAATTTACCTTTAAACCAACATCAGGATGTGATGCAATATGCCTACCAACAAGTTCCAATGCTGCTTCTCTAACAGATATTGCAGAATCACAAAACCTTCCTTCAACAGCCAACTGAACACGCTTATCGCACAGTACCTCTGGATCAGCTTCAACAACTATACTAACCTGTCATGGTTGATGAGAGAATGTACTATCGTCACTAAAATAGAATAACTATATCCTGAATTTACCCAAAAACGGAAACACGTATGTGTTTAAACACTTTGCTCACTTACTGCTCGCAAGGCTTTCGCCCTAATAATGGGCGAGTTCTCTCTTAGACTAGCCTGAAAAAATAACCAGTTAGAATAAAGAAATTAAAAAAATAAAGCTGCACAAAAAACTTTTACTGACCAGGAGCATGTGTAGAATTTTATCAAATCCTCTGGAAAAAGAACTATTCAGTCCAAGCGCTAAAGTAATTTTCTTAATAGCATCTCTAGTTAAGAACGAAGTAGTTGCTCCAGAGTTACGGATTATTGACTTTGCTTTTAGTCTGGCAACGTAATATTTGAATTTCTTCTGAGACTTTGGGACATCTTTACACCAAATGCACAGATAAAACCTGCACAAATTACGTTCCATATAAGACCCATATATATTGAGAAATCTGTCTGAAAGGAGTACTGAACAAACCAGCAAATGAAAGTATGCACATCATCAGCAGATCCTGCATCCTGAAGGTAATTCAGGAGCATCTGTTGCACAACTTCTGTCTTTGAGATCATATTTGGATCTTCGATGTTTTCTGCTGATTCCAGATTACCAATACTCTTGGCATCCGCCTTGCAGAAAGACTGCAGGACAAGAAGTTGCCTCTTGCAAATGCAAAACGGACAGTGCCAATTTCTACTTGGAATGTCTAGTTCCTTTAAACCCAAACAGTCACCATGAAACCTCTTTTGACAAATTTGACAGGCCAATATGTTCCCAGCTCTTTTACCTAAACAAATAGCACAATCTTTTGTGCAAATTTGGTCAATTCTAGTTTCACTATCTGATTCTAGTAACGCCCAGAATCCATCTCCGCTGCAGAGGACAGAATCACTTTTTAATCTTGCAGCAATTGTACCTAACAATTCAATGGCCATTGACCGAGCAGAGACATCTTTTGATTTCAACCCTGCATTATGCAGCAGTATGACACAGAGAACCTGCAAGGTTTACCTGTCAGAGTAGAAAGAAACATTGATTTGTAATTAAAACAAACACAGTAACACGATACATTACCTCAAGAATAGGAGACACAGACGGATATTCAGGAAGATTTAGTGCTGTCAGTAAATCTATAACAAGATTCTCAATTATCACTTTTATCTCAGAAGCATCCTGACCCTTTAAACTGGTAAATCGTTCAAGAACACGAGTCCAAAAAAGGCAACATGTTTCTGTCGCCGCTTCATGACATTTAACTAGGTAGCCAACATCAACTGGGGTCTCAAGTATGGCATTTGCATTGGAAGCCTGTCTCAGGGTTTCAGGAAGGCTGGTGCTGTTGTGAACCAATTGAATGAGCAAAGCAGTGACCATTTGAATCTGCCTCTGTTCTTCATCAGGGAGAAGATACGCTCTCATTGCTCGTTTAGAAGAAGGTAACTTCCACAACAATTGAGATATCTCATCTATCACATACGTCCGGTGTTGAGCATATGAATTATATATCTGCATCAAAATAGATGTTTAAAAGTATTTAGAACATTACTGACGTGGAGACGCTGATCTTTAGAAAAGAAAACAACAAAGATGTGGGGTAATGCAAAATCTTACACCACCGATTAAGCTAATTGCTTTAAGTTGCAGAAGTTGAATATTTTCCACCAAAAATGTTGTAATACTTGTCTTTAACAGTTGTAAAATGCAACTGTCAGACAACCTTTCTACCAACAACAGGTCCTTGAGTAAGCCAAGAATAGTGCATAGTTTCTGTAGTGCAGTATTCACTGCTCCAGAGATCCTAAAAGACAGAAATATCAGATGGTACAATGTGTGCAACTAAAATCACAAAAGAATGGATATTAATCAGTAAACCTGTTCATTGCCGACTTTTTCACTTTGCCGCTTTTTCCTACACGCCTCCTTTTGCTGGCTGAGCCCATGTCAGGATCGAGATCGTCATCGTCATCACCTAGAAAAGCATGTGGCATATATCTACATGTCAGATCTGTGTAATTAGAACATAACCTGTGCAGTAGGAATGAGAATGTTAAAAACAGCAAAGAATGTCGCAAAGCACAATCTTTGTGTTTAGAAACTAAGATAAAACTAAAGT
Source organism: Nasturtium officinale (assembly GCA_963854855.1). Lineage (NCBI taxonomy): Eukaryota > Viridiplantae > Streptophyta > Magnoliopsida > Brassicales > Brassicaceae > Nasturtium > Nasturtium officinale. The sequence continues at coordinate 3,797,736 of OY978509.1, forward strand.
TTTAGTTATAGGGAATGACAGGTCACCCATTGGAACAGAATGTTCATAGCAAATGCAATTTCCAAAGTTAATCGGAAAAGAACCTTCAAAGGCCATGTTATCTGCCGGTTTACTTGCGGTGCGGTATGATGGATCATAAGCAGACATAACAGCCATCATTTGGTGCCTAGAAAACTCCAGAATTCTCTCAATTATCTGATATAAATAATACCAAAAAAAGAGAGGTAAATATGGTGAAATGATAGCAGTGAGCAGAAACAGACTTAAAGGGAAACAACACTTAAGAAGCATTAACCTCCTCCTTGTAGAGCTGCTTTGGCATATCACTGTTAGCCATCACTGCAAGCGATGCATGGATTGACTCAAGGGCACCAAGAACCAACAACACTGAATCTGAATCTGACTGAAAAAAAATTGCGCGGAAAAAGTTAGCTAAAAAGGAGAAAAAACGTATTTGCCATTAATGAGTTCATGCAAGTATTTGCCATTAATCTATAATACTAAACATGATCCTTAATACAAAGTATTTTAAAAACATAAAATAATAATAATGCTTTCTTGCAAGTCCAATAAAATATACTTCAAAATAAATCATTAACTTTGATCGAAAGCTTATTTGTACCTATGAGTTGACTGCAATATGAAAAAAATCCCCACATTTTTAAAGAAAGAGAGGCGCAGATAGAGAGCCAAACAAATACTTACATGCTCACTATAAACGGACAAGCCTTCTGCCCTATGTATCTGATGATCCAGAGTGTGCAATAACCTTGATAGAATATCAACAGGTACCATATGAAGAAGCATTTTTGACCGTATGGTCATCAATTCATTTATTAGAACTCGAACTTCATCAACAGGCACTGATGACCATTCTGCTTCATCCCTATCATCACCAGGAACTTCAGCTCTGCCACAGAAGTCCTCCAACATCTCACAAAAGCTTTGTACGATGGACTCTAAGCAAGTATTAAGACACTAAAATTATTTAAAAGGTAGGGTAATTGCAAAGAAAACAAGGAAAAGAGGACAAACAGACCTTGAAGCACCGATGGATCTGGTTGAACTAAAGACGGGTCAGCTTTACGTTTCTTCTTGCCCTTTGGCTTCTTGGAAGCAGAAGACTCCTGCACTTTAATTCGGTTATGTCCATGGAAAAGAAGAAAGCCACCTATAGAGGAAGATTATGATGATGGGCCTACATTCATGGTGATCATTTCAGACTGAGAGTCGTGAATTGTAATATCATCTCCCGGTGACTGGTTTGTCGAAGGTTCGTGCTGCCAACTATGATCTTCAACATGATTTGATCGTAATACCCTTTTCACAGGTCCACCCTGTATACTCCTAGCTAAATGATGATCTGTCTGTCGTTGAATCTTGACAGGAAAACTTGGCTCAGAAGTTATCTTTTGAGGCTCTTCATTGGTAAAGACTGGGTCGCAGGTCCGACCTGAAAAACTTGAAAATTGTAATAAATAATAAACACAAACATATTAAATCAATCATAGACTAACGAAATAAAACGGTTTTCCTGGAACAACCAAACAGCTATTAAGGCTTATCACAAATTGAGCGTCGAATAGAGGTGTTCTCTACTACCTGACTGGGTGAACAAAGACCGAAGATACTGCTAGAATCAAGCATTAAAGGCATCTTAAATGCAGACCAAAAATTCTAAAACCTAAAGGAATATTTTCTATAAGATTTTCAGTACTTCCCTTGAAATCTGTAGCACTCCGTAGTTCAGCCAAAAAGGAAAAAATGAGAAGGCTTCATTTACCAGGGGTAACATACTCAAATGCTCCAGGATTGCATCGTAGAACTTGGTCATACAACCGAAAAGGCTCCTCAGAATTACAATTGAGCGCCCTAGCCTTGTTTTTAAGATCCCTGCAAAATTAAATCAGAGAAAAATAAGTTACTGCCCTCTCCAATCATAGCCTCTCTATGAAAGAATTGCGCTTCCAAACATAAAATACCATCTATCATAATATACTCCACAGACCTAGACAAACCATGCTATGCTAGTGGGGAAAGATGTTTAAACCACATGGCTACTCTGCCTAGCTTTCAAGGGAAAGAAACAAAATCAAAACCTCAAAATTGCTTTATTCGAGGTGAGCTTTGAACATAGCCGCTTTATACCAGCACAGAACAAAATGTTAATGCCCCTTGACCAGAAAAATTGCCTAAACCTTTATCTAATCATCAAACTTCTCTATATTACTGACATGTTGGATATCAGCCAACAAAACAACGGATTATTCACTGCAGAAATTAGCTGATCCGCTTGCTTCTTAAACTCACATATGAAACACGAGATAATCAACTTAGCAACGAGGCAGATTCATACAAGTAATCCAATTGAGGAAGAGCTATAACTAGTTTATGATCTCGAGACACAAATTATAATTGCCAAATACGAAAACTAATAGATCGCTTACAAGTAAGAAACGTCAGTCTCCTGAAGCATGTTTGCGATTCTACTGGATTGCGCGAGAACCTCATTGCGATCCAACGACCTGTTGCCACTACCTTCACCAACTTCGTCAAACAGCTTGAACGCCACAGGTCCCGCCGAACCGCAGAATATAGGTAACGACGGCAGCGGCAAGTGAGGAGCAACCTCCGACTGCACTGTATTGGCCAAACCGATCCCGAACTGAGTCAAACTTGAAGTTGAACCCAAGCCCGAACCGCTTGGATTGCTCATACTTGAATCGAACTGAAGTCACGAATTCAAAAATTAGGGTTTTCAGATATCAGATTTCGAAAAACTTGGAAGAAGAAATGAGGAATTTGAGAGAATTTAAAAAGACTAAAATCACTCATAAAAGGAATTGAGACCTAGATTCGAATTAGGGGAGAATTTTGAGCAAATTAGGAAGATGCAATTGGCGGGGAAAGTAAGAAAAATCTTCCCCTGAAATTTTCCTCATTTTAGATTAAAATCATTTAAGGTATTTTTTTCTGTTAATGACCTTTTCACCCTCAACTATCACTCCCTCACCATCACCATTTGTCTGTTAATTATCAATAAGTCAGCAGGGGTAGTTTCGGGTTTTGAAGTAATTTTTGTTGGCAAAGGGTCGCTTTGAAACAATATTTTACCTTTTATTGGTGATTTACAATTTAATCCAGATTTCATTTGCCAGGGGGAAAAACGTCAGACCAGAAATTTAATTTTTGGTAACAAAATTTTGGGCCTTGACCCGTAATTTTTCTCGATTTTGGACCTTAAATTATACTATGACCAATCTAATGTAATTAGCTAAATTTAAAACTTTTTCAAATATAGTTTTGAATGGGGTTACGTTATTTATGTTTTTCTTGTCGTCACCATGGTTTTTATTATTATACAACTTCCACGTTATATAATCATTTTCTGGTAAAATATTTCGATATATATATATTTTTACTCATTAGATTATTTGAATCATAATTTCACGTAACTTATACTTTAATCGTTTAATGTGATTGACTAATTTATACTTTGGCACCTTCGATGGTTGACAAATTTCCATAGGCATCACAAACTCTAATCATATTTTCCGGAATGAGATACCAGTACGAAGGTAACCCTGCAGAATTTTTTTTTCAAGGTTGCTACAACTTGTGGAAGATGTTTGGGTCAGTTGCTTCGTATATTATACCTATAAATTAATAATATTGGAACCATAATATTTTATAATTTATAGAAGTTATATAATTATTAATTTATATAGAGATTTGCATAATTTCAAAAACATATTTAAAATAAGAAATTGAAAATAATATTTTTAGTATTAGTTATATGTTAGGAAATAATTATCATATATGCAATTTTAATAATTTTATGTAATTTGAAAAGATAATACTATATATTTTTGATGTTATATGACAAAGTTATAGATGAGTTACACAAAAATGCAAGATTATGAATAATCAAATAACACTGAGTAATACTTCACTAAACTATCTTAGTACTATTTTATAATTTTATATAATTATTAATTTATGATATTGATGAGACTTTATAATTACAAAAGATTAAAAAAAAGGTTATTGTATCTTATTATTTTATATAATTATGTTAAATATTATACTGGCTTAATTTGGAACTAAACTGTAATTAGTAATTTAACCAAACTATGATGGCAAGAATAATTTTGATTTCAATGTTCATAATTTTCAATATTATGGACAGGTTTTGGAATTCAGATATCAAACATATATATATATATATATATTTCACACAAATTTATCTTTTGCAGCAATTGAAAACGAGAGCATGCTTTTAGTTAATGCAATTTATATCCTCGCCAAAATTAAGTATTTGGTATAGCGGACAAAAAGAGAAAATACATTTCTCTCAATAATCGTTAATAAACTACAAAAGCAAAATTGCTTCCCACCAAAAGTAAAATTAAGATTCAACAATACGAAATACGAAAGAGTATACAAAACCTTACAATAAGCTTTTCCAGCAGAACTTATAGCAGCCTCACTCGAGGATAAGGGAATCGTTGATCGATATGGGTCCAGAACAGAGAATCTTGGAGATAAGAAATTGTCGAAAGATTTCGGATTTCAGACCTCTTAAGAAATTGACTTTAGTTTCTTAATTTCACAATTCATGAAAGAAAAGAGATGGTCGAAAGACTTTGGATTTCAGACCTTTGAAGAAATTGCGATTCCAGAAGAAATTCGCAGGTTAGAGTCAGCTCCTCCGCTGATTACGCTGTCTTCTTTCCACCAGTCAGCAGACAAAACCTTTAAAACCAAGTTTTATAGCTCTGTTTCAGCAACGAAAAGAACAAAAAGAAAAGAAGAAAAAGATAAGATTGTGTTTTCTTTACCTTGTCCGAGTGTGTGTTGATAACTGACAAAGGCCACTGCAAAGGAGAAAGAACATTAGTTTCAAAAAGGGAAAACTGTAGGTAATATCGAAAAGGAGTGTGTGTGTGTGTGTGAGAGTAATTACAGCAGTTCTAAGATCCCAGAGCATGATTTTGCCATCATAGGAAGCGGAGAGCAAGTGAAACCAAGAGCTTTTGTGCCATTTAATAGCGGAAATCCATGATGAGTGCGAAGAGAATTGAAACACGGGAGCGGACGTTCCTACAGAGAAAATTAAGTGTTTATCAGCCATGTAATAAAAACCCTGTCTGGTTATATATTGACTTGGCGTTTGTCATATTGATCTCTCACCTGGCTTACGAGGATCCCATACTCTAAGGATTGGATCTGAGCCACCAGCAGCTACAAGTGCAGAACCCTCACCACCAACATCTAACGTGTTGAGAGCTTTTCCACAAAACTACAATTTAACCCCAAAAACGCGGCTTGCAGCTTAGGATGAAACAGCTTTAAAAGCACTGACTTTTCAGCGACAAAATGTCTGGGGTGTGACTGAATTTACAAGAAAGAAAAGGAGAACGATAAGGCATACCAAATTCAAAGAATCTTTCCCTGTCTCAACATCCCACCTCCTTACGGAATGGTCCCATGAAGAAGAATAAATTACATCATGCTCTGGCCAAACAACTGATGAGATACATTGTGTGTGTCCAACAAATGTAGTCACCGCCTCTCCCTGTCAAAAAAATTCAATATAGTAATTGCTATCAGATACTTGAACTGAGAAACACACAACTTTTGGTAATATATCTCTCTCTTCCTGGTGATTTGAAGAGCAGATTGGGCATTTCAAAAAAGTTTGGATATCATCCAGACTTTATTGTGGGTACCTCTGACTGAGGTTCCTCGGCCTTATTATTCCCTTTTCTTTTCTTCACTGGTACTGAATCCCCTTCTGAAGTAGACTCATTTGTGTCCCATAAATTGATCGTACAATCCCATGAACTTGAGCACACCTTAATTACATTATACAGCAAAAAAGGTGGTTAGCTCGAAGAAATATAGCAAAGCAGTTTCACTTGCAAAAACACATGTTAAGCGCAAGGGGTTTCAGCAAACCATGTTCCCAGATTTCTGAGCTGAAACACTTTGCACTGATGCCTTGTGCCCACGCAATATCTTGTATGCCCTAACTTTTGTAGAAGAGTCAACAGATTCAGCTGGATCAAACTTCAAACAGGAAGGGGAGAATTTAGTTAGACGGAAAATTTACCTTTGATTTCATGTATAAAATATATTATCAATGTTTACCTTAAACAATCTCAATGTCCGATCCTTAGAGGCAGTGGCCACAGTGACGCTTCCTGCATCTGGATGCACGAATCCACAGAGGAAAAATCCTTCTTGTTACTATCATTTGTTAGTACAGAACATACATATTATAGTTTTCCCATGCTATGCTCATACCGTTCGAGTTAACTAGAGCAACAGAAGAGATTGCCCCAGTGTGGCCTTCTAATATGTGTGAACATGAACCAGCAGAGCTCCATACCCTTTATCAAAAGAAAAGCTAAAATGTCTAAGACTCTAGCAATTGTTACAGCAATAAAGAAAGACAGTAGATAAAGAAAGATAAAATAAATGAGTTAAATGATTACCTTCCTAAACCGTCATAACAGCCGGTCAAAATAAACCTGCAAATGACAGCAACTAGATCAAGAAAACCACTAAAACAATTCTTAGGAACAAGAAAAAATTACTATATTAATCATTAAGGAAAAGTAGATAATGTAATAGAACTTTAAAGCAAATTAAAAGATAATCATAAAACATGCAAACAAACTTCTAGGCCCACTCTGAATCATATAGTAACGGAGTAGGAAAAAAAATACCTGGGAGAAGAACCATTCACGGCACTGACCCAGTCATCATGTAAGGAGGGTTCTTCCTCCTTGCGTGGTGTCACAGCCCTTATGTATTCGATTTCAAGAGTTCGTTCCTGCGAAAACAAAGAACTTGTCTAAGTATCTGTTTCCAAAATAAAGAGCTATTATATTAATGCTACAAAATTGCTATGCCTCACAAAATGAAAAGTAAAGCAAAAAAAAAGTTCCCAATGGTGTGTGTGTTTAGGATTCAAAACATTACCGCAGATATTCCTTTTGCCCGAAGAAACTCTTCGAGTGACATCCGAATAAGCTCCCCATCAATCAAGAAATCAAATGGCTCACTTTCCCACTCAGGATTCTCTGCTCATCCAGAAATCCCAAAGTCAATACCCAATTATTTACCTTAAGAGATGAATATTACATAATCCAGGTAAACAGATAATAATATACTCTCAATTCTTAAGTATAAACGAGTTACTAAACAGACCTATAATTTAGGATTTGAGACAAGTTCACCGATAATAAACACCAGTAATCGAAACTAAAACTCTTGTAACTTTAACGAGGTACATGTAGATATAGAGAGAAGAGCCTACCGTGCTTGAGAAGTTCATTGACAATGGAAGAGAGACCGAGACGAGTGACATTGGAAGGGATAGCAACGGAGCTGACCGGAGCTTTAAACGGAGGTTCAAGCTTCGTAATGAACTTCACATGAATTCTTCTAGATACATCTTCTCCATCGACATCCATTTTTCGCCTCTTAACTTCTCCGATGGATTGTTGCAGAGCAAGAAGAAGACGCGGAGATAGATTAGGGTTCTGACCCTCGAGGAGATGACAAAGGGTTTAAGGAAATTATTAAAATTACGGAATTGACCTACTTTCCGGTTTAGTTTATACCGTCTAATCAAACCATGTGGTTCGAAGAATCAATTTTGGGCCGAAATCAATTGGATCTTTTAGATGGCCCTGCTCAGGCCTCTGCTGATATATAACATACTAATAGCTGTCTGATGTTGGGCCAACCTCGAGGCCGTTCGTCTCTTAAAGAGAATGTTTGCTAACAGAAAGCCCATGAAGGCTTCTCATTTTTATTCAGAAGTTGGTCAATTTTTATAGCTAAGAAAATAATTAAACAACAATTCTGATTTGCCCTCGAGAAAATAACGCGAAATTTGAATTTTGATTTTTTGAAATACTTATTCTTTTCAAAAAAAAATATATCATTCTCTAAAGTCTTAACTTTCCAATAATTTTCATAACAAAAATCTGCATAATCAAAGATATATGGAATTGCCATTAGATAACTCGAATACAAACAATACAATTATTTGGTCAACGATTAGTTAGAAAATCCAGTTCCATATAAAATCACTAGAATTCAGTTATATCTTGTGGATAAATTATTACATGCGACTTCATTACACGAGTAAAGATTTATGGAATGGCTAAAGTGGAATTTAGCAAAAATTGGTTTTCTATAAAAAAAAAAAAAAGAGAGAAGGAGAGCGATCAAAATAGTAAAAAGACACGTGTCAGAAGAATAGCGCTTTGTGACGAGATCTCTATCTGCTCGGTCGTGAAATTATCATTCCCTCTTTCCTTTAATCATCTGCTTCCGCTTATAAGTAAGGACGAAAATCACAACACTTTCAATATCTCTCTCTGGATCGAGGGGTTTAAGCCGGGTTTAATCGCATTCCTAGCCCTAAATTTTGGCGCCTTTCTACTTCGATTCGGTTTCTTGGTACCTCCGCTAGCCCTAAAATTCTCCCAATTTTACTCCTTCGCTAGGGTTTCCCAGTGGGTTCCTCGCTGCTACCTACCTACCGGAGTTTGTCTGGTCTTCTCCGTAGTTGATTCTGCTGCTCGGGGGTTCTCACTATGGGGAAGTCTTCTTCTCCGGTAACCATTCCCTTTAGGTTTACGGATTCGTTTTTAATTGGTCCGCGCTTATATCTCGCTGAGTTTCTAGGGTTTCCGGAAAGAATTGACATTTATTGAAGTTCAATTTTTCGTTTCCTGTATTGGGCAACTGGGTTTTTATTCCTTTTTCGTATGTACTTGATTCAATTTTTTATTTCAGTTCAGTGTCGAAATTTGATGTTTTTTTAATCCTCTTGTCGACTTTAAGGTACCTAGATGAGAACTCAGATTTTGGTTATCAAAGGAATGCGCTTTTCGTTGGGTTGATTTAAGAAATGGTTCTACATGTTACGTTGTGTAAATTTGTAATAAAGGTTGAATATGACCAATGGAGGCGGAGAGGGTGGAAGTCAGCGGAGAGAGTTAATCGGGAAAACAAGTCCTTTTCGTGGGAATGATTTCGCCTACGCACTTGCTAGAATGGCCGTGGCACAGACATGCGAGAGTGCTGAGATTAATACTTATCAAGATTCACAAGTCCGAGAAGGTGTGAGATTTAGTTCTTTTCATGAGTCTGCGCTTGAAACACTAACCGATGTTATGATTGACTACATCCAGAACATTGGGAAGACTGCGCAGTTGTATGCTAATGTTGCTGGTAGAGTAGAAGGTAATGCACTGGACATTGTTCAAGCGTTGGAGGATTTGGGATCTGGATTGGGTTTCGACGGTGCTCCTGATATTGATCATTGTATTGCTGATTCTGGTGTAGTTAAGGATATTATTCGTTTTACAGGAGAAGCGGAGGAAATACCGTTTGTTTACGCTCTTCCACGTTTCCCTTTCAATAGAGGAAAAAGACCAGCTCCGAGCTTTTTCGAGATTGGAGCTGAGCCACCCGATGAGCATATACCAGTTTGGCTTCCTGCATTTCCTGAAACCAAGACGTCCATTAAGTTGAAGGAGACTAGTGGTGACAAAATAGAAGGGGATGTGCAAAGTAGAGAAAATGGACTGTCTTTGACAAGTAGGCAGCAGTATGTTGATGTTGATAGGTTAAAAGTTCAGAAGTCTGTGGATCAAAAGGATGTTCAGAAACCAACAGAGGAACCCAAAGGTAACCCATTTCTTGCTGCACCACTTTGGGTTGGAGAGAAGAATGTGCCACCTGTGTTCTGCCCGTCAGAGCTTACAAATGAAGAAGTTAGCAGTAACCACATTCCTGAGAAACAATTGGGCAACAGTCATCACATTCCAGCTCTTGAGGCATATGCTCCAGTTTGTAAGATCAACGACAAGAACAGATTAGCTGAAACGGAGGATGGGGAGAAAAAAGGTGGTGCAAGAACACAACGAGCTTTGCTTCGTTTCAAGATTGGGACTCGAAAAACCTCTGTTGTGTTTGACGATAAATCAGAGCTTAGAGAAAATGGGTTGGTTTCAAGAGGATGGAGACAAGAGGGAGAACAAGGTAGAACGCGAAGAAAAGCGTGAAAGTATTGACACAGATGTAAAATAGGTATTTTGTCATTTAGAGTTTGTAGACAGAATATCTTTGCATCCTGAGTTTAGTGATAGTTTGCGGTTGAACACGTGAATTTTTAGGGAAAGAGGGTTTTTTTTACTGACTCGAACTGATGGAGGAAGAGAAGTGTGTTTGTTCTTAAGCATAATTTGCTGGTGCAACATTCTTTTTTACAAATGGAGATTCAGTGTCCTCATTTCTAGTCAAAATTGATTCCTTTTTAAGTGTTAAGTGTGGCAGAGTTAGTAATTCAAACTTAATTCAGAATTGTTGTAAGAAAAGTAGTGTTTCAGTCTTTACATAAACAAGAGGATAATATAAGAAAGGGTCCAGAGAACCAAGAAACCAAATGTTCTCGACTCTGTAAAATGGATGGTTTAGAATTCTTCATTTACAATTTTAAGGGATAAATAATTAGGATTATTAGTAATGGAAAAGCTGCCTTGGTTGCCCACTTAGCATTCCTGGAAAAGCTGCAACCTCGCTTGTCACAACTTCACTAATCAAGTCCTTGAAGATTAGCCTCTCAATGTCTAACACTAACCCTGGTGTTTCTCCTTCAATCTCCTTCCAGCTTATGCCATGGCTCTGCAGATCCTCCCAAATGAGGTCTTGATCGTCCTCATCCAAGATACATTTTGAGTTACCTTGTAATCTATCAATCTCTGAACACAGGGTTTGCAGAAGTTCTTTCCCTCTTGAACTTTTTCCAGTTGTCCTTTGTTGGATGACTGATGATATTATGGATGGTTGCTTCGTACAACCTTCTGCAGCGAATCTGCGAGCTAAGATCTCGTTGATGGTGTCAAATACGAGTTTCCTCCTGCTTCTCTCTATCAGGTTTGCCATCCCGAATCCGCTACCTTTGTGCTTGTTGTCCTGTAGACTCACATTGTTTGTCTTGTTCTGTTCCAGGACATAGAAAAGGCTAGGGTTGATCGGTAGGTGTGCTTCATGCAGTTGAATGCTTAGCATGCTGTATTCGATGTCTCGTAGAAGTCCTGATGTTAACAGTATCTCTGATATGTACTCGTGGTCATGATTCTTCAACTCAGCACCTTCCTCCATGAAACCCTCTAGTTCGGTATTAGGCTGCTTAAGACTCGCATTACTCTCGGGCCACACAATCGATCTACATAAGTTGCTCTGCTTGTTCATCCACTGGGACTCTTCAGAAAGGTTATCATCTTCTGTGGCAAGGGAGATAGTCATGGTGAGAACTTGAAACAGATACAAACTTGCAATTTATTTTGGATTTACTGTGGATAAATGTAACTAGTTAAATACTAATGAAAGTTTAACCGAATTGATCGTATTTGTCAAGGAACTTTTTCAGCGACCCACCTTTAAAGACAATGGATATCTTTCTCACAGGGGATGGTGACTCATCTTCATCGAAGGCTACATCGAGAACTGAAACCGGGCTTGGCTGCTCCACTGTAAGTTTCAGAGGTTTTGGCAACGACCTCATTCCCAAATCTGGACTCTGCATTGATAAACAGATGAGATTCAATGAAACATGTACTAGTGAATATAACTTGTGAAGTGAAAATTTGCTTGAGGAGAAAATTGTATACCCTTTGTTTTGGGGTGTGCTGGTCTGTGATGTCGCTGTTCCTCTCGTATTTGTATCTGCTTGTAACCTCAATGTCAAGGTTAGAGGCCAAGCTTGCGTTGCTATCTGATCTTAGACTTCTCAAGTCACTGCTTTCATCACTTAAACGGTCTTCAGTTTGATGCAGGGTACGAGATTTTATCCCCTGTTTTCTTCTTGGGGAGGCTGAATCTGTCTGTTGCCTACTGAGTTGTTGTTTCTGGATCTTGTTCGGTTCTGATTTTGGAGATGTTGGTCGAGACTGCTTCTCAAACCCAAACTTCTTTGGTGGTGTTCTTGGGCTGACACTAGGCTTCTGGATCTTCCCTGACTTGGCCATGTCGCTTTTCGACTCTAATGGTCTGGTATCAGTGTTTTTCATTGTGGAATCTGTCTGGCCCTTGCAAAATCCCGGCCTTGGGGTCACATCCATGGCACTCTGCTTCCTCAGAATGACTTTTTGGGTTTGCCTCAGGTTTCCAACCTTGACATTTGGTAAAGCAACATTCTTGGGCAAGAAAGAGGCAGAATTAGAAGTGCCCATCTCTTTGAAGACTGGAGCCGCTGCTGCTTTCATAACCACGATAGATGAAGATCTGAAATTCTTGGAAGATGGGCTTGTTGCAGATAGAATTGGATGATCAGTTCTCTGCATAAAGTTAGTTGAACTCAGAGTTCTGTCATCATCATCTTTGTTTATCAACTGATGCGTTTTCTGCATTGCTTCGAGTATTTGCTTTAGAGCTCTGAGGTCTTTCTCAGACTTTTTGAACTCAAGCTGCGAAAGCCGCTTCTGTATCTCACCATAAACTGTCAGTGTAGTAGCATCTGCTGCTTTGACTTGGTTCTTGGCACCATCTACTTGCGTCCATGGAGCTGCTTTCATAGGAAATTTAGCAGGCATCATCTTCTTTATTGAATCAGAACTTCTTGATATTTGTAGATCTGCTTCCACTCGGGAAGTTGGTCTCGGGGAGTCGCAGAAGCGATTCTGTCTGTTCTGATCAGTCACAGACTCGTCTGGAATGACTTCGAGACCCATCAATTTGGCAATGACATTCGATGTTGTTCTTCTGTGACCTGCTACAAGCTCTTGCGGCTCTGGTGAACAACTATATCTTGCACTCCTACAGGAATTCGATCTACTGTCTAAAGACAACCTCGGCGTCTCTTTCAACTTAGCGCCTGTATTTCTCGTCTCCCTCTCATCGTAAGAGAACCGAGGACTGTCTTTCAGCTTCACTACTCTCCGTCCCTCGCTCCATTGATTAGAATTCCGTGATGGTGATGACTCTTTGAGAAGAGAAACATTAGCTCTAGCTGATTTAGGCTGCTGAGACAAGGCTTCTTCATCTCTGGTTCTTGTCTCTTTATGAATTGAGTTTTTCACTAGCTTCCTCATATCACTTGGCATCATTTTACTACCCCAAGTTGGTGACACGTTGGTAGATTCTCTTACCAGATTCTCACCGTTACTTGTTTGAATCAAACATGATTGTTCAAACTGAGAAGCCGTGGTGCTAATATCTGCAGATGAGAAGCTGGAAGAGCATGGTGAAGAGGAAAACGACAACCTCGAGGATGATTCAGAGGAGACTCCTCTCTGTTTCTCCTTTCCAGCGTTCTTCTTACTTTTTACCGTTTCCTTGTTGTCCGTTGAAATGATGGTATCACCGACATTGTCACTTGTTTTGCCTGAAAAAAAAGTCACCCACCATATTTAACTTTTTAACCAATACAATGTTCCGTTAAGTATATACACACCTATAGAGATAAGAATATAGAGAATTATTAAGAAAAGACATGTTCTATAGATTTGGTTTCTTTCATCTTTGTGATCCTGAATCTTGGATTTAGGATCTTAGTCAGGAACTAGAATACAAAATCAATGTCCTTTGTTGAACAACTTTTTCAATCTGAAACTTTTTACTTTTTTCTTGTCTCAGGTTTTAATGGAGAGGTCATTGCAAGCAAAGACAGATGAGAGAAGAGCTAGATATATGTTACCTGAAGGCAGAGACTTGAACTCATCTCCGACGACGGAAACACGTCTCGCCGGATAATGTTGCCGGTAAAACACCTGAAAAATCCCATTCATACATCCAATCTGTTTGTTCAGATTTGGATTTTCATCTGACAAGTTATACAAAAGCTTTGCCGACATCTTCTGCTTCTTCTTCTTCTTAATTCTGGTCTCAGAAGGTTTTGACTCTATATAACTTTGGAACACTAAGATTCTCTCATGTCATTTCTTGAGCATCTCTGCTTATATCTCCTCTGTTTTGTGATTTAGAGGAAGAAGAGGAGACAAAAGGACAAAGAAGAACCCAATATTAGGACAAAGGTAAAGCTACTTGTGAAGTTATGACCAGACAAGAAATTAGATTTTTCTGTGTCTGTTCTGTTGGAGGGTTTCCTTGAAGAAGAAAGAAGAGAAGAAGAAAAAAGGAGATTTTTTTTTCTTTGTGTTGTTTGAGAGAAGTGAGTCTGTAAAAGGCAAAAGAGCTCTCTCTACAATTATATGGAGAAGCTTTTGAAGCATATATAAACATCGGTTATATAATGTATGTACTTACAATACATACATATGCGCGTGTACACATGTATACGTATGTATTGTAAGAGAATTAATTGAATTATTTGATATTTTAATTATTAAAATAAAATAAAAGTTTATGACAAAGCTCTGAAAAAATCTGCTTGGGAATAATGAGGTATCTATTTTTTATCCATCTCTGATGAAAGTGATGCACATGAAATAGGCTAACATGAAAGCTCAGACCAAATTAATTTCTTTTATTTTTTTATTCAAGAGGGAAAAAAATATTGGATAAATCCGTTCTATTTTGTGGTTTATTTGATTTTTCAATGCAAAAATTTGTAAATGTATAGTATATTTAATGTACTTACTGTTAAATTTATATTTGCTCTTCTTTTTTCATCACCAATGGGAATCGTAAATGTATATACCTTAATTAATTTCTTACAGACAAATTAGATGTACAATTACTAGCAATATTCATAATAATTAATGAACAAAGAAAGGAAATAATAAATGAAAAAAATGAGGTTTTCCTTACACATCCATGTGGACAAAATAATGTGGGTGGGTCTCTCAAGTCTTTGGTGCCCCGTTAACATGCATGTGGAGTTTGTCAGGCACAGACAGCAGAATTTTTATTTTCAAACAAATAAATAAATATATAAAGAGAAAATTCTAATAGAAATAAAAAAATAAGAGAGGAAAACTGGATTCCTAATGTCCAAAAACAAAACTATAATTTAATTGTTTAGGAAGACAATGGGTTGGTGCTCTGGAAAAAGCTTGCATGGTCTGAGATTGGTGGGTCTTACAAAAGAATAATTTGTTTTGGCTTCATCAATGAATAATTTAATTCTTGAAAATGAAATACTTATTTTAAATAGTGTTGATTTTACTTCTCGACACTTCGATAGGTCTAATCATCTTCGAATTACATATTTTATTCGTTTATATTTGCGATTGTGGCTTTGGATTTTTGCTTTTTTTTAAAAAAAAAACTTACTGCATAAATTTTGACTTTAATAATGTGTGTACTCACAACCAATTATACATGTGTAGGACTATTAGATAGACTAATAGAAAAGTCTTCACAGCCTTTAATTTATTTTTATAGAACAGCCTTTAAATTATTGCATCCTAAACCTTTTATCTATTAAACAGTAACTAATTGATTTTAACAGATATAATCGATATAAAGAAACTGAGGAATTTTAAGCTTGTATTATGATGTAGAGTAATGTCTTTTTAGTTGTTGTTTTATTAAGATTTTGATATAGTGATTTGAGTGTTGATGTCTTTATGTCATACGATGTCCTAGTTTAAAGACCTGTTAGGCAGATCACGTGCTTTTGTTTAACTATGTGCTGTGAGCAAGGTGGGGATTGTGAACTTACTTATATTAAAATAAGTTTGATGTAGTTAATCATTGAAAAAATTAGCTTCTGGCCTTTTGGAAGTAACCAAGTAATATGCTGCACATGTGCAATTAGTGAGCGTTGCGAATCAAGAGTCATTATCTAAACTCTGGTTACTAAGCGTGCTTAAGATTCTTATTTGTGCGTTATATTAAAATATGGAGGACTGTTCTTGCTTTTTCCATAATAGTTAATTGATCGAACATAAATCGCAATTCCTCATAATTGTATCGGTCAAAACATATGAAATTCACATGTTATTCATCAATTTTTGACTAATAAAATATACATGTGTTGACATAACCGTAAATGAGTATTATCATTTTCATATACCATCAAAGAAAAAAAAAAGATTACTAATCCTCTATAAGCTGAGCCTGGGTTACGCAGAAAATCCTCTATGAGCTGGTGTCCTTGATTTTTTCGCTAAAGAAAAATGTATATACATATGAAGGCTTATGAAATATATGTTTCAAACTTAAATATCTTGATATAGGTGTTTTAGAATCTTGCGAATGTGTGTGGGGAAGAAATAAAAAAAAAAAGAGGATAAGAAGGTGAACATGGACGTACGTTGTTTGTTATGGTAATGTGCTTTTCCAAGTTGACTTTTTCATTGACCCTTAATTACCCCCAAAACCGGTACATGTATATCAACAACGTACGCCATGTACACATGTAAATAAACCCATTCAGTGAGAATCGATTAGTCCATATGTCAGCAGTAACATATAAACACACAATTAAATAAAATCCATATATATAGTTAATGTATGTTAACTAACTACTTAGATACGGTTTTAACTATTAACAAAAAAAAACAAAGTGTTCGGAAACGGTAAACCGTAAGGCGTAAACCTACGAGTAGGAAACAGGAAAATGAAAAAGTAATGAGAAAAAAATTGTCAAGTTAAATAGAAAACAAAAGGGGAACAAATTCACATGAAGCAAAATTAATTTTTGGTTGAAACAATATACGAGCATTATTATGAGTAATTGACTTCAATAGAATCAAACCTCATATATAGTGTGGTTTATTTTATGACAAGTCTTTGTATCTACTTTAATGCAATAATTGGCACATGATTCCACCATCATTTCAACATTTGTTAGTTTCGCCATTAATTCAAGTGTAGGTTTCTATCCCTTTGATTTTGACGAGAAACACTACATCGCATGAAGCATGTATATCATAAGTATTCATATTAAATATTGTTGCTTGCAACTCCTTGATATTTTAGTAAGTTTTTGAAAGAAAATAAAGTGATAATAAAGATAAATATCAATAAATACGAATTAATCTTTTTGGCACGGAATAATATGAATTAATCAATTCATTGTTAATTATTCTGAGTGAAAATTCATGAACATTTAATACCAATTAGGCAATTACTTTACTAAACTAGAATTATTTTCAATAAAATTTTGCGATCTAGATTGATATATACGTAATACGGACCTACAACTAGTAAAATTTATTTTAATGACTATTAAGATTTTAACCTTTTTGGTTTTAATCTTCTTAGAGATATATAGAATAAACTCATACATATATAGTCCAAGCTAATTATTTATAAATGGTGTTATCATGAGCATTGGTTAGAAGTTGGACAAAGCCATTGCTATTAGGTACATACATTATTATTAAATGTTATTGAGTATGGATAAAAAGGAAAATAGGAAAAATCAAGAAATAAAATTAACAGATTAAGGCATGCAAATTTTTGGTAGGTAGAATAAATTTTAATGTATTATAAAATGGTTATGATCATAGGCACATGTCAATTTGGTGCATCCAGTTCCTTCACATACACTTAAAAACTTAGTAGAATATAAATGATGTTGGTTAAAATACGAACCAACTCTTAAGTTTTTTTGGTAAGAGGATCTAGCTAGAGGTTTATTAAAAAATATAACCACTATGATAATCTTTAAGTACATAATCGTAATCTCCCCGCTAGCTATAGTACCAAACTCTATTACGATGAATGCATGATTGGAAAGTACACAAATCAGTTCATGATATTATTCGTAACTAACTGTTTAAAAGAAAAAAAATTATTTGAATCTTATAGTTTAGGAAAAATAAGAAATTAAGATGTCACTTTTTTATCGAACGATATTGGTAAATTGGTAACATTGCGATATTCAGATTACATTTAGTTGTATTACATAAATGGTTATGTATATAAGACATAATGCCAATTTCTTGATAACCTCGATCTTATCTTTAACTAACATGAAATTTTGATTTATTGCTTAAAAAGTTAATCATTTTGTTTGTTAACCAAAAGAAAAAGTTACGTCATCTGATCCATGGCTTGATTTATTTTCCAGGGAAATAAATTTTAAAAGTACTACTCTATTTTAAAAACACTATCAAATACTAATATATTTTATTTCATAAATGTAGCAGGGAAATTTAGATGTAAAAGTGAGGGTTTCTTCAGTTTTTCACATGTCCATTGCCATACTTCAACGTCACTTATAAATCTAAGTCAACGAGAAAATCTCGTCCGTAGGATGATGATGGTAATGGTTATGATCAAGATCATGATGATGATCGTACATGTTGTGATGGTCCCTGAGGTCATGGGTCCTCGCAACCCTTTCAAGTCATGTGGTTACCTCCTTTGTCAGATTTTGAGAAACTTTTATTCTCTTTTTGGGTTTATTTATCAAAAACTAAAAAAAATTTGAAGAAATTCAGAAAGGTTGACTAAAAAGAGAGTAATTCCTTTAATTTTTGCTCTGATTTGTTGAACTTCTGATTTTCTTGTTGTTAAAATAAATGTCCTAATATTTTTTATTTTTAAAAATAAAAGCTAGATAGAAAACATATTAAAATTTCATGAGAATTGACGCGAATAGCATAGGTTAAATGACATCAAAAGACCATCGGTCTTACTTTGTAATTCTTTTACCTTTCTCAAGAGCCCTAAGCCCATTCAAACATTTTCTTAAGAAATTGGCATATGGTGAAGTTTCCTTTTGTATCATGGCCTCCTACTTTTCGCTGTGTATTTTTTAACTTTGGTAAATGTCAAAATTTTGTAATGATTATATATATATAATCATGAAAATTTGGCTTCTGGCTTTGGAATAACCAAGGCGAATCAAGAATCACTATCTAAAATTGGATAAAGATGATGTCCTAGACAATTGCCTCAAGTGACTTCGGACCTGGTTTAAAGTAAACTCCATTCATTGAAAATCGATTATTTTATATAACATCCGTGTGTCACCAGTAACATAAAAACAATTAAATAAAATCTATACGAATGTTTGGTGTATGCTAAATATTTAGATAGGGTTTTAACTTTTAACAAAACCAAAAGGTGTTTAGATAGGGTAAACCGTAATTAAACCTATGAACTGAAAAAAAGAAAAGAAAAAAAAGTAATGATTGAAACAGGAGAAAACAATAGAGAAAGAAATTCACATGAAGCAAAATTCAATTTTGATTGAAATAGTATACGAACATTATTATTAATAATTGACTTCAAATAGAATCAAAACTCCTAGTGTGGTTTCTTTTATGATAAGTCTAAGTATCTATTTTAATTCATGATCAGTTTGGATGTTTAGATAAAACTATTTTCTTTTTAAATAGTATTTGAATATATAGATTATAGTTTTTTAATAGTATATGAGGGATATTTAAACATAAATGGTTACAAACAGCTTTGTACCAACATAAAAAATTTCCTTTGTGTCCAAACGGCATATGACTATTTTGAATCCCTCATACCGGTTTAACCCAAAAGAAACCGGGTAAAATTTAAGGGATTCAATCAACAACTAACCCCGCACGTGCCAACCATAACTTCACCACACGTTGTCGTACACGTGTCGTATATATATATATACATCATACATGCGCGTAACTCCCTGTTCCTCTGTTTTCTCTGCCTTAACATGCGGCCAATCGTAGAAGAATAGAACACAAACCAGAAAAAATGAGAAAAAAAAAACGAGTTTACTCTCTCCTATGTGTCGTGAATGGTTGAGAATTATCTAAATTTATGATACATCTATTGATCTGAATTTGTTCAATCTAATGTTGTAACACATTGTTTGATTTTCAAAAAAATCGACGCCGGAAAATGGGGAAAGCTAGAGGACTCAACAGCGGCGGTGGAAAGAGTTCTCTAGGTTATCTATTTGGTTCCGGTGAGTCTGTTTGCAAATCTAAGAATCCCGCCGTTAACACTAGCTTTACCACCACCACGATCACTACAACAATCACCGAGGGACCTGGAGGTAGACCTATGACTACCACTACAACCACTACCACCGGAGATAAAAACAAGACGGAGGAGGAGGAGAAGAAGAAGAAGCAGAACTCAGCTGGTGTTAGAGGAAGCCCTAATAATTACTACAGATCAGATGGACAAAACTGTGGCAACTTCCTCACGGTAAAAAAATTTCACATTTTGAGAGTTTAATGGAGTTTGGAAACTGATTAAATATTAACGAAATGTGGGTTTAATTTGGTTTTGAGAACACAGGACCGACCATCGACCAAGGTTCATGCTGCACCAGGTGGAGGTTCTTCTCTCGATTACTTGTTTGGATCTCATAAATGATTTGATCAGTTCAACCAAAATAAAATTACAAAAAAAAAAACTCATAACTTTATTCCTATCCTTGAAACTGGTTGTGAGGATTGTTTTGGATGTGGTCGGTTCTTGTGTTCCTCAAAAGGATTTGTCAATATATGGTTCAAAGCTATAAGCTTTCTCAATCAATTTTGAATCTCAAGAATGTGTTCAAACAAAGTTTTACGCAAATTTTTTTTTTTTTTTTTTAATACAGTGTTAAGGTCTCAAGCTAGTTCAACAGCTTAAAATTAACAACTTTACCTAAAGGCTAAATCCACAATACTCAATCATCAGCTTCTTTCAAACTTATTGGCAAATACAAAATTTTAGAGATCATATTACCAAAAAAGAACACTGATTATGAGCACTTTGCGTATTCTTGTGTTGCTTGCTCTATTTTAAAACTGCAATCATCTTGTTGACGTTACATAATACATTGTAATACAAAAAAAAAAACCGTTTTTCTCCCTCCTTATTTTATTATCAGACCGGATCCGGTTATATACTTAAACCGAAAAAATGAAACTGTCGAATAGGGCTTCCCATTTGTTGCACTAGCTGCTGAAGAAAGGGATTTAGGAGATAAAGGTAGTGGAGAGAATCAGAGATTCAAAAGCAGAGCAGATAATGACGACCATTGTTCCCATCTCCGAAGAAGATCCTTGGCTCGACATTGTTCGTTTCAATGTTAAATTTGAAAACGTTGTTGTTGTATATTCAATGTTAGGCTTGGTTTATTACGTTTAAAAGCTGAAACCCAGTTCAAACCATACCAATTCAGGCCAAGAAATTATAACCAAAACAAAACAATCCACAAGAATGTATTACATAAAATTCTAGTTTAATATATATCTCGAATATAATGTATTATTTTCTTTTACCAGTTTAATGGTAATTATTGTGTAGTATGACTGTTGTTGATAAATAAAGGGAAAAAACCAAAACTTGAGTTTTATAGAAAACACAGAACCTTTTTTTCTTTAAATTGATAAAATGCATAAATCTTTAGAGATATTTCAGTTTCCAATCTTATTTTAATTCCTGGAACCTTTTCAAAAAAGGGAATGTTCTTTATCTGGAGAAAGCTTAGAAAGATAGTAAGCTAAGGTTGGGAGAAATGTTTATGTCAGAAGTTGACTCATGGCCAGTCCCCACCTTTTTGTCTTCAACCTCAAATTACATTCTCACTTCTCATCTCTAAATCATTAGGGTTTCCGGTTCTTTTAAATAAGACAGTTGAGATGTTGGGTTCGGACAAAGAACACGTCAGTTTCTGTTGCTGTTTTATTATCAATGACCCTAAACATTGCTTAAAGTTATAGGAATCAAGAAAGAATAAATTTGGAGAATGCAACAACAAGTAGGTAATAGCCCATCTTCAGACCAAAAAAATCTCATCAAACATGTGAAAAGCTTCTGTTTAAATCCATAAGCACATCAATTTCAAATTCCTAAAGAAGAAGAAACTGAAGTCATAGAATAGTACCAAAAACCAATTTGCTTAAATCTTTCTTAGGAAAGAATGAGGCTCTTCTTCTGCTTCTGCGTCTTCCTCTTGATCATCTTTAGCGCAAGTGAGTTTTGGATGTTCATTTTTGCGGCCTATCTGCAAAACTTCAATTCTTATTCTGTGGTTTAAATATTTTTCTATTTTACAGCTGCTTATGATCCATTGGATCCTAATGGGAACATTACAATAAAATGGGATATCATGTCATGGACAGCAGATGGTTATGTGGTAAGAATCCACTAAGCACTTGTCCGTACGTGTATGCGCGTTTGAAAAAAGCATGAGCTCTCACCATCTCTATACAATACATGCACTTGCAGGCAACCGTAACTATGAACAACTTCCAAATGTATCGGCACATACAGAACCCGGGTTGGACATTAGGCTGGACTTGGGCAAAGAAAGAAGTGATTTGGTCAATGGTTGGTTCGCAAACAACAGAACAGGGAGACTGTTCCAAATTCAAGGGAAATGTACCTCATTGCTGTAAGAAAACACCGACTGTCGTTGATCTCTTGCCAGGTGTGCCTTACAATCAACAGTTCTCAAACTGTTGCAAAGGCGGTGTAGTTGGAGCTTGGGGTCAAGATCCATCAGCCGCTGTATCACAGTTTCAGGTTAGTGTTGGTTTGGCTGGAACTACAAACAAGACAGTCAAGCTTCCTAAGAACTTCACATTGCTTGGTCCCGGGCCTGGTTACACTTGCGGTCCTGCCAAAATCGTGCCCTCTACCGCATTTCTCACAACAGATAAACGGCGAAAGACACAAGCTTTGAGTAAGTAAAGTTATAAGGAGCTTAACTAGAACACCAAAACCTTAACTAGATCCGATTCATTTTTAAAACCCTTTACTATACTTGTTTACGGACTAATCTTTTATAAATCTAGAGTACCCAAATAAGCTAGCTTTTAGAGCAAATAGGATCGTGCGAATCAAACTGTAAGATGGAAATGTTTCTCATTCAGATGTTCGCCTAATAGTCAGTGAGATACCTTCCCATCTAACTGTCTGATTCACATGATTCTAGTTACATTTCAAAGCTCTCTTGGCTATCTAAGAAGATTGATGTTGCAATTGATCTCTAAACATCATTAAAATTTATGTTGCTGCAGTGACATGGAACGTTACCTGCACATACTCACAATTTCTAGCTAGAAAGCATCCAAGCTGTTGTGTCTCCTTCTCTTCTTTCTACAATGACACCATAACTCCTTGTCCGTCTTGTGCTTGTGGTTGCGAGAGCAAAAAGAGCTGTGTCAAGTAAGTCAAAAGAAAACACAAAAAAAAAACTAGATTCAAAACTTTTTCTTATCTCCTAAACTGAAAATATATCAATATTTTCTTGCAGGGCTGATTCTAAGATTCTTACCATGAAAGGTCTCAACACACCGAGAAAAGACAACGCTCCTTTACTGCAATGCACACATCACATGTGCCCTGTTAGAGTCCACTGGCACGTTAAAACGAACTACAAAGACTATTGGCGTGTGAAGATAGCTATCACAAATTTCAATTACCGGATGAATCACACACTCTGGACTTTAGCAATTCAGCATCCAAATCTCAACAATGTGACTCAAGTTTTCAGCTTTGATTACAAATCAGTTGGTCCTTATGGATCCATAAGTAAGTCGTATCTCATTACAACAATTCAACCTTTAACTTTCTTTGAAAGACTAATTTTTTTTTTTTGTGTGAATGTAGACGATACTGGAATGTTCTATGGAACGAAGTTTTACAATGATCTTTTAATGGAAGCTGGACCATCTGGGAATGTTCAATCAGAGGTTTTGCTACAGAAAAATGAAAAGACTTTCACTTTCAAGCAAGGTTGGGCTTTTCCGAGAAAAGTATATTTTAATGGAGATGAATGTATGTTACCATCACCAGATTCATACCCTTTTCTACCAAACTCTGCACAGGGAAACTTTGCTTCTCTCTCACTCACCATTCTTCTCCTTCTTTTCATCTCAATCTGGTGATTTTTGTTTTTGGGTTTCAAACACAGAACAAGTAATATTTTTTTTTGTAATGCAAAGATGGTTAAATTCGATTTCCAGATAAATATCAAACATGGAGTTTTTTGGCAAGAGGAAACGATTAGAGATGTGGAAGGTGGTCTACCTTCGTCAAGCTTTTAAGATTTTGTTTTGTTACTGAGTGGCTCATGTGAAAGTGGAACATTGGATTTGTAGGATAATGTTTTTAATTGGGCTGAAACAAGAGCCTCGTAATATTGGCCCAATTAAGGCTCGGTTTGATATATATATTTTATCGGAAGGACCCGGTTTGATATATCTTTATAATATATTACACATGCATTCACGCGTTCAATATTTTGGTATTTCGGTGTGTATATTTTTCGTTGGTCCGAAAAGGCGAAGGGGTCAAAAACGGCGTTTTGTTTGGGAGTCACTTCTTGATATTTTCTATTCGTACGAAACGGCTCTATTGAAGAATACTATTATTCGGTCTATTCTTCTAAGAATTTTTCACATGGTCAAAAATATATTTTTAAAATAAGATCATAGTTCACCGAAAAAAAGAAGATCATAGTTCTCCATGGTGGAATTATACTTCATTTTTTGATAAGGTAAAACAACTATATTCTTTAAAAAAAACATAAACATCTATATTAGATGTGATAGTCTATATACATCATATCCGTCCATCCATTTTAAAAGTTAGAATTGTGTTACAAGTTTGTGTGCAAGTTATTTATATCTTTCAATTAAAACTGAAAAAAAAATATGCTTAAATATAGTAAGGCAAAAGCTAAGGACGTTTACCAACACAAATTTATAAGTGAAACAGGTTGAATTACGAATATATCATATAAATAAATTTCCAAAGAATTTTGAAATGAATATAAAGTTTTTTTTAATTGAAAACTATTAACATTGTGTATATTTTTTATGACACAGTTGACAAAAAAAAAGTATTTGTGAAACAAAAAGTCTGCGGGTGGCTTTTTAGCAGAGTTGAATGCCTTTTGATTGGAATCTGAATTTACGCGAGACGCGAAACGCGAAAATTGAGTTAAAAATAGCGTGTGCGTTTTAAATTCTTCTCTTGAGTGTGTGGAATTATATTGATATTTTGGTCTCCCGACGAATCCAAAAAGTTTGGCTCCAAGAAATCTGCAATTAGAAAGCAGCTCAGCATCATCGTCCGGTGTGCGCTTGATCCCATATGTGTTCCTGAGTCTAAGGAAGATTACATCATTTTGACCTCGACTCAGTTTCGCTGTATCAAAGCCAAGTCATGAACACGCCGCCGAGCTCTCGTGTGGCATCTTTTGGTCAGACGGAGATTAACTGGGATAAGTACGTTCTCCATTTTTCTCTCTGTTTCCATTCTTTGATCCGATTGTTTTCTTGTATTGCTCAATTCTCTCTGCCATTCTTGTTAGTCCGATCCAGATTTCGTGTCATGCGTTGTTTTGACGGAATCATTTGGTTTAGCTATTTCAATATTTCCAATAGAATCTGTCTCTAGGGCTCCCCTGCTCCATTTCAGATTTTGATTTGGTTTGAATTCACTTCTCCCTCTACCTAATTCTTCTTTGAAACAATTGCACATTTTTGCTGTAAGACTTACTTGAAGAATCATCAAACAATTCAAGTCCTTATTCATTCATTAGTTTTATAAGAACTACATTACCAGATGCTGCTTCATATCTTCATTCTACCTCTAATCTTTCTCTCTATTTTCCTTTCACTTGCAGGCTTGACAAAAAGAGGTTTTACGTTGTTGGAGCTGGCCTCTTCACTGGTGTTACTGTTGCTCTGTACCCTGTTTCCGTTGTCAAGACAAGGCTTCAAGTTGCTTCTAAAGATGTTGTTGAGAGAAATGCCTTTTCTGTTGTTAAAGGAATTTTAAAAAATGACGGTGTTCCTGGTCTTTACCGAGGTTTTGGCACTGTTATTACTGGCGCTGTACCTGCAAGGATTATTTTTCTAACTGCTCTTGAGACCACCAAGATTTCTGCTTTTAAGTTGGTTGCACCTTTCCAGTTAAATGAACCTACACAAGCCGCCATTGCTAATGGCATTGCCGGCATGACTGCATCTCTTTTCTCACAGGCTGTGTTTGTCCCAATCGATGTTGTATGTATTTGGTTACACCACTACCGCTTTGAAAGATCCGTGCATGCCGTGAATCTTCTATCACTATGAGTTGCTGAAAACCTGTTTTCTCCTATTGTCTGCAGGTTAGCCAAAAGTTGATGGTACAAGGATACTCAGGCCATGCTACATATACTGGTGGTATCGATGTTGCCACAAAAATCATTAAGTCATATGGCGTAAGGGGCTTATACAGGGGGTTTGGTCTGTCTGTAATGACCTATTCTCCTTCAAGTGCTGCTTGGTGGGCCAGTTATGGATCAAGCCAACGTCTTATCTGGAGGTTAGACATGAATGGTCTGACTAATTGGTGATAGTTTACATTTTAGTTTGATTGCAACAACATACATGTCAATCCTTCATGAAACTTAGATGACTGGGCTTTTGGGATTTGCTACCAAAGCTACTGTGTCCGTTGATCTAATATATATGATACTGTTGGGCAGATTCTTAGGCTACGGTGGTGACTCGGATGCGACTGCTGCTCCTAGTAAGTCAAAAATTGTTATGGTCCAGGCTGCTGGAGGAATTATCGCTGGTGCAACAGCATCCTCAATTACAACACCTTTGGACACAATCAAAACGCGACTGCAGGTATAAATTGTTTCCATTCAAAAGAACAAATTGATTGTATTTTGCATATTTCCTTTGTCCTGGCTCTCGAATAGAAATTGAACTAATCAAAACCTTAAAACTCTGTTCAGGTCATGGGACATCAAGAAAATAGACCTTCAGCGAAACAAGTGGTGAAAAATCTGATAGCAGAAGATGGGTGGAAGGGATTCTATAGGGGTTTGGGCCCAAGATTCTTTAGCATGTCGGCTTGGGGAACGTCGATGATATTGACTTACGAATACTTAAGTAAGAAATATTTTGTTTGATTCTCAAAATCTCACTTTAAGCCACTCATAAAACAATCAAAATACTTATATTGAAACGCTACAGCTCCTTCTCTAACATTTTTTCATACTTTCTTGATTATTTTCAGAACGTCTGTGTGCAGTAGAAGATTAGAAAGCCTCACGACTGTTCGTTGGTTTTTCTCCTTCGGCTAACTCGATTCAATTTTTCGGATATTGGGAGCTTCCATGTTAACAATTGGGACCATTCTTTCCGTTATTGTAATCATTCTTTCAACTTTGCGTATTGGAATGTATTCTTACAGCAGAAGAAATAATTAATTTCTTCTGCTTTTATTAGCTTCTGAGAGTTGAGAAGCTTCAAAACTTTGCAATCAGTTGGTCAAATTTTATAATCATATGGAGATGCGTATTTATCATTTATCATAACATCCAAAATTAGAGTTTATTTGTGATGTTGAAAATGGATTCCCTGGGTACTCACCAAGAGACGTAAAGTTACAAAAAGCCCATCGATATACCTCACCCATGTTTTTACCCTTATCTCGACTCTTTACCACACAGTAACCATCGCAGATTCGCATGGTTATCCCTACTTGAAATTAGTTAAACAAAAATAATATATACGGGAAATTCAAGATAACAACAAAAAAAATATTATATAAGGAAAGTAACAACATAGTATTTTCGGGAGACAGATATTCTGTAAAATACCATACGTTTATTGTTATTTTTCCTTTTTTTTTAATCCAAATCAAATCAAATATAATAATGCATTATCGATGGTAACTTTAAGCATGGAGCTCTTGATTTGTTTTTTATACCGACAGATATCTTAGATATTATTTTGTATTTATGAAATAATTATAAAGTGTCCATCACCGACGTGCATGTAATTTCATTTGTATCATGATAGCTACGTGATTTATCATTTATGATATAATCATAGACAACGAACGTGCGTAGACGAGCGGTTCACGACGTAAGGATTACGGTTCAAGTATATATTACGTAAATAAAAATTGTTTTAGAATGACTGAGAATGTGTTAATTAACCAAAACATATCGGATGTTTTAGCGAATGATACGAATATAGAGCGAATTTATGAAGAATTGTGATTTATGTCATTTAGTTTCTGTTTCCATGTAGTATAAGTTATTATGTGGTGTACCTATTACCTTGTACAATACGAAATGTATATAGTATACGAACTTTAACTGAAAGGAAAGTTAAAATGTTGACGAATTAAGACAATACCATAGCTAGGATCCCCACGTCCACAAGCACTATTCCTTCGTTACTTGGCATTTATAGTCAAACAATGCATTTATTTAGTTGTCAGTTTACCTAGGGCTAGACGTTCGGGTATCCGATCGGGTTCGGGTCAGGTATTTCGGGTGTTCGGGTGTAGAGATATAGGATCCGATCGGGTATTTTAGAATTTTGGATCGGGTTCGGGTAAACACCCATCGGGTTCGGATATTTTAGAATTTTGGATCGGGTTCGGATAAACACCCATCGGGTTCGGGTATTTTCGAGTATACCCGAACTCAAATAATTTTTGAACCAAACTTTAAAAACTGATATATATTCACTATTTTTTAAAAATCAACACAAATTCATTAAAACTAGATAGAATATCAAAATAAACCCAGAAAATTCAAACCACCAAACAAAAACACAAATTTTATTGTTCTTGAATTTATGAAACATTTAACATTAAATAACAAAAAATTTCAAGTAAAAATTATATAATATAATTAAATTAACATATATGAAAATGAAAATAAAAAAAAACTAAAACATTTAAGTTTTATACAAGTTTGGATTATTTTGGGTGGAGTTCGGGTTATTCGGGTATACCCGATCGGGTACGGATATCCGATGAGTAAAAAATATACATCCGATCGGGTATTTTAGTACACCCATACCCGATCCGAACTTTTTACTTTGGGTCGGGTTTAGGTTTGGGTATTGGTTATTATGCTTATGCCTAAGTTTACCATAAGAAGAAAGAGTTTTCAATTTATCATTTTCATTTCAATTAGTTGTTTCAATTTATTATTTTCATTTTAATTAGTTGTTCAGTTTTCCTTTAAGGTCAAACTGTAAAAGAGAAAGACTGAAGCGTTAGTTTTGTAATCTAATAAAACATTCCAGTCATATTCGACCATGGTCATGGACCACATTATTTACTAAATAAAAACAAACTTTTTTTTTGTAAATAATAAACTTGAAATTGATATCTGGATCAAACGAACTGATATGTTATTTATTCAACGTTTCTCTTGGTAAATATTATTTAGTCACCGTTGAATAATTAACTCCCATTTTGTAAACCTTGAATAACTCTTCAATTATTTGATATTATCACATTCTGTTTTAAAAATATATCTATATAGGAAAATAATTATTAGTTTATTACAATTCCGAATTGTACGGAGAAAAGTGACTTTCCAACCATATGATATAGTTTACCTGTTGAAGAGTCTCAGACACGTGTGAAAAAGTAGCACGTGAGCCAGATCTGTATAAATCAAAGACCTCATCAATTTCAAAAAACTCAAGACTCCAATCACATCAACCAACGACCCGACCCGACCCGATCCGACCTCAGAATGGTTGACCCGGCGAACACAGTTGGAATGGCGGTGAATCCGACGGCGTTGCTGAAAGATGAGCTTGACATTGTGATTCCGACGATCCGGAATCTGGATTTCCTGGAGATGTGGAGGCCATTTCTTCAGCCGTATCATCTGATCATAGTACAAGATGGAGATCCATCGAAGAAGATCAATGTTCCTGAAGGTTTCGACTACGAGCTCTACAACAGGAACGACATTAACCGAATCCTTGGACCCAAAGCTTCTTGTATCTCCTTTAAGGATTCTGCTTGTCGTTGCTTTGGTTACATGGTCTCTAAGAAGAAGTATATCTTCACCATTGATGACGATTGCTTCGTAAGTTTTTCCGATTTTTTATTTTATTTTCTGCTTGATCCGCGATTGTGAATTTTGGCTTTAGATCTGTTTTTGTCTGTTCAAACTCATTGCTTGAATTTTGAATTTTGGCTTTAGATCTGTTTTTGTCTGTGTGGATTTTTCAAGCTCATAAGAAGCTGAGATGATCCTTGTTAGATAAGCTTGGTCTATTAGGAAATTCACCAGATCCTTAGATCCACTTGATGAGTCTCGATCTGTTTACACGCGAGTGTAACTAGCCCCATGATCTAACCTTTTTTTTTTGTCTTTGTATGTATATGTATATAGGTTGCCAAAGATCCATCTGGCAAAGCAGTGAACGCTCTTGAGCAACACATCAAGAACCTTCTCTGTCCTTCAACTCCATTGTTCTTCAACACTTTGTATGATCCTTACCGTGAAGGCGCTGACTTTGTCCGTGGATACCCTTTTAGTCTCCGTGAAGGTGTTTCTACTGCTGTTTCCCATGGTCTCTGGCTCAACATCCCTGATTACGATGCCCCCACCCAACTCGTTAAGCCTAAGGAGAGAAACACTAGGTGATGATTTTTTTTTTTTATTATTACCTGTCTCTGCTGCTGTGTTCTGTCAGGAAATTCAAATGTCAAGTCTTTTTCTAAACATTTGATATGTCAGGTATGTGGACGCTGTCATGACCATCCCAAAGGGAACACTTTTCCCAATGTGTGGTATGAATTTGGCTTTCGACCGTGATTTGATTGGCCCTGCTATGTACTTTGGTCTCATGGGTGATGGTCAGCCTATTGGTCGCTACGACGATATGTGGGCTGGTTGGTGCATCAAGGTACTCACTTTCGAAATTTTTTGGAATTTACGGATATGAACTGTGTACAAATTTAACCGGCTTAATATTATGAAGCAACTGCTCTGTACTTAGCGATACCCCCTTGTTTGGTATGAATCTTTAATAGGTGATCTGTGACCACTTGGGGTTGGGAGTGAAGACTGGTTTGCCATACAT
Organism: Nasturtium officinale; assembly: GCA_963854855.1. NCBI lineage: Eukaryota > Viridiplantae > Streptophyta > Magnoliopsida > Brassicales > Brassicaceae > Nasturtium > Nasturtium officinale. The sequence continues at coordinate 3,828,479 of OY978509.1, forward strand.
CTACCACAGCAAAGCGAGCAACCCGTTTGTGAACCTGAAGAAGGAATACAAGGGAATCTTCTGGCAGGAGGAGATCATTCCTTTCTTCCAGAATGCAAAGCTATCGAAAGAAGCAACAACTGTCCAACAGTGCTACATTGAGCTCTCGAAGATGGTGAAGGAGAAGCTTAGTTCCTTGGACCCATACTTTGACAAGCTTGCAGACGCCATGGTCACATGGATTGAAGCTTGGGATGAGCTTAACCCACCACCAGCCAATGGCAAAGCTTGAACAGTATGAACCAAAAAGAAAGAGACCACCACAGTTTTGGTTATTTTAGCTAAAAAATATCTTCTTTAAACTTTCGGATTTTACTAAGCTATTTTGTTTCTACACAACTTTTGAGTAGTGGTCATCATCACTAGTTTCCGGTAATGGTTGTTGCGTTTAACTTAAAATGTTACCGATTTATTTATAAACAGTGGTGGATTTGTTTCTGAGCTTTTTATTTGTTTCTTTAATAAAAGCCTTTCTCTTAAGGTGTTTGCTATTTAGTCAATCCATTATCATATTCGTATCTCAATTAGAGGTTCTGGTTCTGGTTCTGTTAATATGCTTTTGCAAGATCCCTAGACCCAATCCGATCCACTTCTCTACTCGGGTAGATGGCACAGCCCATTAAACTCTAAGGGCCTGCTGCCTTTTTTTTTGTTTAAAACCAAAGCTTTTCTATTTCTTCTACTTATTGCTTAAAGAGCAAGCAAGAGAAGAGACCTCAAGATATAAAACAAGAAAAGAGCAAGCTATCTACAATATATTTATTAGACATCTACATGAAAGAAGCTAAGCTGGGGCTAGAAAAGACGACGATCAATAAGTAACAAATAAATCTTTCGGTCTTAAACGTCTGGAATAAGAATACATTGGAATCTATTAAGCGTGAACATACATGTTAGTCGCTATAACACCAAACTATTCACACACAAACACATTGCTTGTTGAAAACTTCTGAGAAACATACACAAACATAACAAAAACAAATTGCAAAATTTTACTGAAAAGGGAGTTTTACATGTTTGCGATCGTTGTGACAAAAGGCACCAATCTTCTGTAATCTCTTCTTCCTAGAGCACAATTATTAAGAACCCGACCCAATATTAGCCTGGTGTTCTGCAAAGCCACATCTCTCGGAGGTATCCCTGACTCTACCGCAGTTGCACCCAGGGGGAAAGCTTGCGACATTGTTGCAGCCATCATTGCGTACTGAAGAGGTCCGCTCCGGGCTTTGAATGATGTCTGTGGTACAAGCGTTTTCTCATCGGTCCCGTTTTCAGAGTAACCGGAATCCTGTGGGTGGGACCCACCGGTAACCCCCTGTACCGGGCTGCAGCTCTGAAGAAGGGCTTCGAGAACACTCAATGCCTCCCAACACAGCGTGCTTTCGACTAGCTGCGAAACGATTGTGTACATGTGGGGACTCTGCGAAGCATCCATGGGAGTATGTTGGAGCAATGCCTTGAGCATAAGTAATATGACTCGTTGATAATCCACTGGTCCTTTCTTCAGCAGTCTTAACAAGTGACCGAAAGCTAATGCTGAGTGTTTAGGGAACCATTTGTTGCACAACAGAGGAGAGACACATGCAAGGAGATTATCAACTCTTTTTATCTCGCCTCGAGCATAAGCAACAAAAACCGTAGCCAACTCATCAAGTGATTTCGCCCGACACCAGGTAGCAATGTTAGCTGCTACAGAACATGCTTTTTGATACTGCTGCTGGAGGGGTAACGCAGAAACCATGACTTGGTCTTGGCTCAGCTGCAAGCAAAGCCAAGGAAGTAGACCTGTGATATGCATAAGGAGCCTTGTCTCAACATCGCCAAATATAGAGTCACATGAAGGCACCGTAATCCTTGATAGAACCTCAATGGAGAACTCGTGGCTAACAGTAGACATCAGTCCTTTAAGGACGAGAGGCTGTACACCTTCGAACTTTGGCAGTGTTCCACTTGACGGTGGCATCTCGTACCCTCTAGATTCTGTCCTTTGGAACTCCCCTAAATCATTAGTGTTAAATTCATCCCGAGGCATACTCGACAAGAGGACGTTTTCAGTTGTTTTGTCACGGAATGATAAACGGTCAATAATACGGGAGAAGAGCTCAAGAACCTGGCAATAGACATGGACAAAGTCTGTGTGCATCATGGCGACACAGCCCCAGAAGAGTTGTGGGTAGAGTATGACTTTCTCTGGTTCCATGTTCTCTACCATGACCTGTAGCGTCAGAAGGATTTCCATAATAAAACCCAAAACCGGAGGAATGGGATTGCTAAGACATCGATGAAGACAGCGTAGAAGAGACACACATGCATCACTTGTCACACTAGGTCGTAGCGCACGGTAAATTTGGTGTGACCGACAGGCTAGATGTCTTGAAGTGCATTCCATAGCCCATTTGAGAGCTTCAGTTCCCCAAGTTTCTCGTAGATCTCCTTGGAAGAATATAGCATCAACCATACTCTGAACAAGTGCAGACAAAAGAGCGGCACTAGGAAGATCTGTTCTCACAACCGTTGGATCTTCATTTTCCCACATCATACTCCCTCGTTTTGATTGCACATATTTAATTAAACTCACAACCTGTTGTTTGTTCTCTCCATCACTGTTTTCCACCTCATATAGCTCCAAATGCCGACCCGCAAGTGAATACAACAAATTCACAAGCAAATGTTGACAATGCTCTAGCACAATGTCTTCAGAGCTATCCATTGAAACAAAAGTGACGTGGAAGAGCAAAGGTAGATGTTCCCTAAAATCTTCATCATTCTCATATGCGATTTCTGCAAGAAGAATCAGAGCTATATCGGCATGAGTGAGTGAGTGCTGTTGATGTCCCTGCAAGGCTGATTGGAGTTCCTTTGCATTGACACCGTGCATTGCAATCCCAGAATGCAACACATCTTCCCCAGAATTTGGTGTATCTATGAGGTAATCTCCACTATCACGTGAGACATGGCGACTCCTCAAACTTCCCGTAGAGCTGCGAACTCCCATTAAAGGCCCAGATGCATTCACCAATGATGGCAGGAGCTGACCAGAACGACCAGTAGCTACAGGAACAATGTTCAACTCAGGAGGCATTGGACTTAAAGGCCCAGAAGCACTTCGCCCACCCACGCCTGCTGTTCTCCAACTTAGGCTTCCACTTGTATTCCTAAGGGGACCATCAAGGGAGCCTCGGACTAGAAGTGGTGACATGTGTGGCTGGCTGTCTGCAACTGAAGCAGCTTGAGGTGCTGTGGCAGGTCCCTGAGAGAATTCCAGCACAAAGTTCCCACTGGTATCACCCCGGTTTGCACTATAACCAATGGGTTCAATACTGTCTTCCAGCATCCGCTGTGACAGTTGGTAAACCAGGTGATCAATAGTACGCTGAGGACATATCCGTGCGAGGTACAAACTTACACGTTTAGCAACTGAAAAATATGTAGCAAATGCACCAGTAATTTCGGCAGATGCATTTGAATCACAGTCCTCAATACCCTTTGTGATCAGGAAATCCAATACAGGGCTAATGTTTCTGGGCTTACTAGCAATAGTACTCCAAAGTTTTTCAATTTCATCAGGGAACTGATCCCCATGTCTCCATGTGACATAGTAAAGACTTTTTAGAAGTCTTTCACTCCAACCCGAATCCTTGAGTTTCCAGAAATTAAGGTTCTCAATCCATGGAGCCATACAGGTCAAGACCTGATGCTGAGCAATTATATCAACAGCATCAAGCTGACGCTGCATAATTTCTTCACACAGGAGCTGGCTTAACTCAGGATGATCCTTAGCGAGTTTGCAGGAGAGCTTGTACTGGAACTGTTGATATGAATCCGGAAGATTACCTACAACCGCTGCTCTATAGCCTCCTGACCCTTCTATACCGTCCTCAGCCCACTCACGCATAGAAAGTGTCTCAAGCATTTGAAGAGCATCATCACGGATTTGTCTAGATGGATCAACTACCTTGTATAGAATTAAACTCAAGAGCCTCTGGATCTCACATTTTGGTATTTCTTGTCGCATGTAGACCTCAGCCAACGCACTGAAGTACCCATCAGCTATAGCCGCATCAGAGTAGTAACACTGGGAAAAGCACAACTGTATTAGGTTATGAAATTTAAGAGAATTTAATGAAGTATGAAGTCACACGGATGGATAAGCAAGGCATAAAACTGAAAAAAGATTATCAAGAGAATTAAGGTGCTGAAACTGGATATAACAATTTCCATCTGATACGGAAACCATCACTGCATGGATAAGCTGTCATCATTGGTCAAGATTTATCAAACATTTGGTCAAGAAATTACCACGAAAACAGTATGATTAAACACAACTTCCATGCATACAGTCAGAGAGAATTTTACCTGATCAATGCAGGCAGGGAAGAGATCCAAGTTTGTAAGTAGAAGATTCTTCAGAGCCAATTTTGCCAACGCAACACGTTGATGACCAGCTCGATGCCTATCACGGCCTGTTGTCCCTCGTCCACCCTCTCCTGTGTATTTGGAGTAAGATGGAGTTCTCGGATCAGCAGGCGAGTAACCAAAAGGGACCCTGGGAGCAGGCTCGATGAACAAACTATTTATCCAAGATATCACACGGCCACTCATTTTTCTAGCATTGTCATCAAAACACGGTCCATATAGAAGGGAAGCCATTGCATTCAATGAGGCCCACTGGATGGCTTCAATTTGTTCATTCAGTTCCTTGTCAAAAGAAATCTTGTCCACAGAATCTTTTGATCGGTTATGCTGCGAGGTCTTATAGCGCTCAACTTCACGGCGATAATCACTAACACCATCCTGTCCCCACGTACTTCCTGTATCATCAGACCAAGAAAGGAGCAGATCGAATAGACGTTTCCTACTTCTAACATCAAATTTCTCTGATTTTGATTCAACAAATTCAGGGGCAAGAAATCTTAAAACAGATGCAAGTGCATAGCGCAGAGGCTGCAGGTCCTGAAAGCTTTCAGGAGGTGACTGTGATATCTGTCTTGTTGAGTCTTCAATAAATCTCAGGTAATGGAGGCGAAAAACTGGTTTACGAGCAAGCATTCCAGGCCATACATTCTCAGAAACTGTTCGATATATATTTGCAACATGAACACGGAGGTCCTCCCTTCGACCTCCTTTTTGGATCTGCATTCATATCACAGGAATACATCCTTTTAGTGTCAAGTCCCAATATTTTTCCCACAGTTGAAAATCAATGCAAGGAAAATGACAAAGAAGAAACAGTCGGTCATTAATATGGTTAGTATTTTAACATCTGTAGCAGCCCTTACACGATACAATACTGGATACTTCAGTTTCCTCAACTCTAATGATTCAAGATGAAGGGATTACTATAAGCAACTAAACCCAACGAAAATCTAACACAATATGCTCACTTAAGTTCAACAAAGCCACCTAGATAGAGGGTACATATACAGGGAGGACTTCCAGGTATAATTCTGAAAGACGGTTAACTACATGATTTTCTACAGGTTTATACCTTCCACTTGGGTTTGGTCTCTGTTTCTGATGAAATCTCGTCCATGAAAGATGCAAGCTCACTAAACATAATTTCACATGCTTCCAGATGCGAGCGCCCGAGAGCCATTGTTGCAGCATGCTACATGCGAGGAAAATATACAGTAAAGATTGGTTCAAACTTTATCTAGGAGAAAAGATTCAACCAAAACCACATCAAGTAAACAAGACAAGATTAAAAAAACTGATAAAATTACCAACATCAAACTAAAAATGCAGAGACGCAAAAAAATACTTACGTTGTGGGTCTCTGACCCAAATCTAAGATAAGGGAAAATAAGGTGGTACATGTCTCTGGTAGATGCAATGCTACCTGCATCTTTACCATCAGGTGGGCATGAACACACAAACATAGCGTACAGAAGCCACTGATCCAGTTTATTATCTGTATCTTGTGACTGGCTAGCCTTTCCACCTAACTCAACTGGTGTAATATGAGCAAGGCGGTGCATAATTTCAGACCTATAAGTGAAAAGGGCACCTTAGTTTCTTTTGTTATTGTAGTAGAAAAAGAGGTATTACAATGAAATGAAACAAACAGTATTTTGTGCGAAAAGCACTGGTGCTTGTATAAAAAATAAATCTGTCATGAGTGTCTTTCTTTCATGGGAGAGACCAGTTAAAATTCCCACACGAATGTGAAATTTTATCTGCATACTAAGTTAGGGCATAAATTTTTTTGAAGGCTTGTTGATCCATAAAGTCTACTTTCCCACAACCCAAAGTGGCGAAGAACAAATATATTTAGGGCTGTGTTGACTGTCAGAGAAGACGGTAACAAAAAATTCATATCAAGGCTTAAGAGAACACACCAAAGATGATGTAGTCAGGAAAATATACTTTAAACAAACACACGGAAGATAATGTAGCTACAAAATATACTTACTTGGCTTCTTGAACAGAGCGTGGACAGAGCTCAGCAGCATATTTAACAAGTTCACTGAGACATCGACCCCATCTGTTAGGGCTCTCAAAGATTATGGATGGAAGAGTCACATCGGAAGGAATGGCATCCGAATCTCGTCTTAAATCAAAAGGACGGGCAGATTCCCAATAACAACTTTGAACAATATCATCCTATCATATGAACAAAGAAAAAAGAACACAAATTTTAGTTTTTTTCCACAAAGCCAGATGATTTGAAACCATAACCAGCCTAAAGGCTAAAAATGTAAAGCCTCTAAAGGGTTGAGATATACACAGAATATGCTCACCCCATGTTCTTCCAAGACATCAATCATGTAAATAGGTTCAGCTTCAAATTTCATAACGTGGTCTGGGTGCTCTTGAATCATGAGATCCCGAATATCATTTCTTAATGCACGTACACATCGTAATAATTCTAGTGCAGTGTGCCGAATCTGGCTGTCAACTGAACTAAGAAAAATTAGGCCAACAGCATCAATATCAGCAGCGCGAAACTCAATTGCATCTGCTGCTTGATGAAAAGATAATTTCTTGAATCTGTCATTTCCCTTTGCTGTTTGCTTTTGCTCTTCAGCATCAGTATCTTGTCTGTCATCTACTAAACAAGCCCTCCAGAAACGCATGAGTTCCAACAGGCGTCCTAGTGATGTTTGAATGAGGAGTGGGAACTCATCAGGAAGCTTTAAGATGAAGTTCGCCATCCCTCTCATAACAGCAAAACGGCGATGAGGAAGGTATCTAACAATCCGATTCAAGACTTGCACTGCTTCCTCTCGAACTCCAGGATCAATACTTATACCATGCTGAGGTATTATTTCTGTGATCTTATCACTTCTGCCAACTTCCTCTATCAGATAAGGTATGCACTTCAGCACTGACCGGAAGAGTGATCCTTGAGATTTTTCTTTATTCACAGCATCTGCATATGTCTTAAATGTTAGCAAGAAATGTTTTCAGGAGAAAGTATTAGGCAGAAGATCCCAGGTACAAAACAATCACACTAAAATACACACAACATTTAGTGATTTTTTAAACTCCTAAAAAACCATGTACATCACACTAAGCATTTCACGTAAAATTAAATTTACCTATTGTAGTCCTCGATGATGTTAGAAGAGCATGACTATAGGTCCTGTGGCAGGATCTCAAAATTGACTCAATTGCTGCTTTCACCTTTGGTATGTAATGGCTGATTCCATGACCTGTTAAAAGACCACTACGAAAAGTTATGTGTATGGAAGGAAAAGTTTACGGAGACTAGCTAACAACCTAATCTAGGTTAACAGATTACCCTTAAATATTTCCAACCCAACATACTGGCTTGAAGGTGACATAACAAGGGCAAGCAAAGCACGAAGACCAATAATCTTTGCTTCACTTGGACTATCTTGCTTTAACAGTTCTAGTAACATGTGATTCATGGCGAAGTCAAGGTTATGTTCAGCTATGGTCACACAGAACTCAACGAGTTTATCTTGCTGGACATCTTGAGTGAGCATTCCTTTTCTCAGAACCGTTAGCAATTGTGATGTCACACTATCTAAGTAATCCCATATACGATTTGGTGGCTGGGTAGCTGCATAGACACTCAAATAAAACCTTAACACCCGGTGAAGACAATCAAGTGCCATGTAACGATGGTTCTTATCCTGCATATAATTCGCAGTATGCACTATAGTGAGTGAAACCAAGAAATATATATTTACCAAGAACATGCTTGAAAAATAAGTTAACGAAGTCACATGTGCTCAACATAGTTTTAAGGAAACTGCTGTAATTACAACTGCACACATTCGGTGTGGGGACATGAAATTGCCCTAGCGTATTCTTTCCTAATTTAAGTTTTCAATATAGGAAAACTTACTCTCAGAAGCTTGTACAATTGCTCCATGTGAGAGCTTAAATTATGATGAAATATAAGCGGGTCACCAAGACAGAGAAGAAGAGTCACAAGCGGATAGCCAACCTATTCACCCAATTATACATGTTAAGGACCTAAAATCACAAGAAAAACATGACAACGTGATAGTAAATAAGATTGACGTACACCAAGATGTTTGCTCTGTTTCTCCATCCAATGGAGTAGCTGCACTCTGATGCGCCCAACAGCCTCATACCAAAGTGTCAGCGCAGGCTCTGCAACTGAAGGAGGCCACAGGCTTTTGCCACCATCGGAAAGTGGTGCCAAGATGTTAGAAAGCATATTGCAAAGCGCATGATGAAGCTCACTTTTACGTTTGTGTGGAGCACGATTAAGAGGGTTTGCTTTTGCTACAAAGGAGGCAGACGCATTCAGCCCACCCTCACTCTTAACCTGAAATTAAACTTACTGTCAAGTTAGCTTCCTTAAGCCTGCAATTTCTAAGATATCCGAGACATACCCCAAGCTTCAAGTATCGCATCCCATTAATGATGCTGAGAGTTTCACTTCTTGCAACACTTGTATCAATCCGACGAGTGTTGAGTTCCATAAAAAACCGCTCAGTGACAGAGCTGAATCTGTGAGTGGAAAATTAAAATAATAAATGGATTATAGCGGTTGAGGTTGAGGCTCAAAACTGGATCACCACTTTTACTTGTCTAATAAACTTGTGAATGCAAGTTCACCTTTTATTCATTTATACTTTAGCATGCCTGGAGGATCGATAACAACAAACATTACAAAATAAAATACCTAATACGGGATAGTGCACCCAGGAGTTGAGCAACCAAGTCAAGAAGGAGACCCCTCAAATCGACAAGCGATGGGTATTCAACTTGGCTAACAACCCTATAATGGAGGAGTAGCCAAAAAAGCAATTTAGCGTTTTACAACATCAAAAAGGCATGCCGAAGGATCAAAGCATACTGTTTAGAGAATCATATAAATTTCAACAGCTCCAGACTCTGAATCACTACCTGTCAGCATTGATTAGCCAATCAAAAACAAAATTCTCAAGTCCAGACCAAAGCTTCTCTGCCATTCAGGCAAAAATGTTCTTCTCTTAGCAAGGCAATATACATATTTTGTTGTAAGAAAGCTGAATAGATAAACTAATGTACCGGTGAGTCCTTCCTGTGGGCAACACTCCACAAAGCGAATACAAGCTGAGCAGAAAATGCACTCAACAGCCAACTGATTCCAGAAATGTAAAACCATGCATCAGCAAAGTTAAAAGCAATTTCGAAACTTGATAAAATAAGACCATGGATATTAAGAGTACAAAGGAACAGAGAAGTAAGAGTAGAATAGTCTTGTAAGTTGGATCTAGTGCACTTGTTCCTGTGAAGAGTCAAAAGAAAATACCTTTCTCTGGAAAGTCGATGCATCATTTGCACCTTTAGGTGATTCACTGCAAGGCAGATATAGCCCAGAAACAAATAGAATATTAATAATGGTCTAGAGGCTTCGCCTAATCAAAGATTACTACATCTAATCAATAACTTCACCTATATGAAGAAAAAGTAATATCCACATAAGAATTATGATAATGCAAAAAAGAGTCCAAAAGTAACATTGGAACATGGAAGAGCAAACAATTCAAGCAAAAATAACGCAAGATGCACAAACATTATCCTGTGGGAGATAAGTCAATTAGACGTAATTCATTTGGACAAGAGTCAGATACCATATAATTGTTAACAGAGAGGAATAAAACTCAGCCACCTTTCTCTCCATCTAAGTAGAGCTTCTAAAAGAGGAACAGGTGTGTGACGCGCAATCATAGCCAAGGAATCCAGCACCTGCTCATAAGCAGGATCTGATGGACGAAGGTACTGTCCATCCTGCAAATATCACAGCAAGAATCATATCACTAACAAAGAAAGACTAATGAAAAAAAAACAAAGTAGGAACAGAGACATTTCCTTCACAAGTCCTCATTATACACCCAATTCAAACGTAATACTTGCATTATATCCTACTCAGGACTAAGTTTCAAGTATAGAGAATGAAACTAACCCAAACACCATAGGGATTCAAATTTGTGAAAAAACTAAAAAAGGAAAATTTTATAGAAAAGGAGATGAACCTGAGCCTGAGCTGTCTCGATTCGCCGTCTTGCGAGAGGTAGGAATCGCTGAAGCAGCGCCTCTACTATCAATTTTGCTGCACTACCGGACTTCATCACGTTCAACGAGAATAGATCCCCAAAGACGAAACTTTCCCCTAATCAATTTAACAAATTATAAGATTTAGAGACCCGAATCCAACAGAATACGAGACTGAATATCGTGAAATTCTCAGAAATACCAAAAGATGAGCTCACCACAATATCACGAAACCATTCTAGGGTTTAGTTCGATTCTCGACAATACAATCGCTTAGAAATTTCTTTGATCAACGAGCTTCCTCGTTCCTCTTTCTATTTTTTTCCTTAATGATTTTTGTTACTTTTATTCTGAAACTGTTCACGTTAAAGATGTTTAGTAAAAAATCATTGTTTTCATTAACAAAAATAAAAATCATTGTTTTCTTATTAAGGTAGATTCTAATAGAGGTAGTATTGACTTTTAAATCGGTAATTCAATCTTAACAATTTACCAAAAAATAAATAAAATATTGACTTTAAATATTATCAATATCTGGATCTTTGTCTGTAAAGTGTAATTCTCTTTCTCGACATTTCCTTTCTTATTTCTGCAGACGAAAATAAATACAATGAACAAAAAAAATGATGAGTGAAACATAATCAACAAAACTGAATTGTGTCAATTAAATATGAAATTAAGAGTTTACTAATCATTTTGTTTTACAGTTTTCTAAGAATCCTTATTATCATGCTTTATTTTGGATTAGAAACTACATTTCACCAAAACAGACGTAATAATGTATACTTTCAAATTTATATACTCTATGAAAAAATTGACTTCCAGTTCAGTTTCTCAGTCCATGATTCCATCTGGTGGTCTAACCCAAGCTTGTGGTACAGTTGTTGCTATTCCACACTGTACCCACCGGTTTACAACACAACCTGCAAATAGATCCTAACCAAGTTCCGGTACTTTCAAACCCGTGATTTCTCAGATCAGACAGCAGAAGCTGCTACCCCTTTACCTCGGGAGATTTCATTAAGCTCCAAGCTTTATCAGCACATTGGAACACAAGTAAAAGTCAAAGCTTTCTTTTACTCTTTCTCTCTGTTTCTGTCTCTGTAAACAAACGCAGAAGATTTTCTTTTGCTCTAGTTCCTCGCAAGAGGCTTGTCTTTCTTTTCTCCCTTCTTACACACAAAGCTCAAGCCTTCCGGGTCATACTATGTTCTGAAAGAATATCTCATCTTGTTTCTTGAGAGCTTGAGATGTCTGAGAATCTAGTGGAAGCCACAGATTTCTTATCAGTTGAAGAAATAGGGTGAATCTAACACCACGTTTAAATCCAAATCTCTCCTCGTTTAGGCGGGCGGGGGGGGGGGGGGGGGGAATTTTAAATGAGGAAATGATTGCTGCTCAAAGCTCTCCAGCAACTGTTACAAAGATAAAAGGACAACTCTAGTTCATGATCAGTCTTCCACATGCCATATAGACTGAACCAACTGAACAGAGATACCGATGAAGCTTACATTCTCTAGTATCGGTTGTGAATACAGCTCAACGAACTTTTCCCGTAGTATTCTGTTCAGTTTATCAACATCGCAAGCATGTGTCCAAAACGAGTCGTGTACTCCTGTTAGAATATTTTTTACTAGTAATATTTAATTGACACAAGACCAACGTTTAGAGAAAGATAGAGGTCCAATAAGATTTAGGTTATGAAAATGATAGAACCTGCGAAACACAAGCCTGCTCTTTTACAGGCAACTGCAGTCATCATCATATGAGACCCGTCAAGGGAGTGGATATAATTTGGAGGAAAAGCTGTTCTCTGTCGCCTGACAATGACCTACAGAACAGAAACAAAAGCCCACAAAACTCTTTTAGGAATAGGCCTCTGCACCCGTATTCTGTTTCCTTGCCTATCTTTTGTTTGTAAACAAAACCAAGGTAAAGCTGAAGCAGACCTTATCAGTTTCACGCTGAAGCGACAAGGTTTGGAGGGATGTCTTAACCTGCATTCATTTTAGTAAAAAACGAAACAGTCCCACACATTTAGATTTGAGAAAGACACGATCTGAAAATCACTAGTGATCCAGTATATGAATCCGTTGACGTGAACCTGAGAAGATAGATTTAGAATATAGGAACATGGTCTATTCAGCCTTCTCCAGGGGACACTTTAACGGCCATATTCCACAATATCGATATTCAAGATCTCAAACATGAGTTCATAACAGACAAAAGCAATGGTGTTCGCAATAATGTTATCCACTCCATTTTACAAAGACTTACGAGTTTTGTTCCCATTTGGTGGTAAGGTTGTACAACAGGAAGACCCAATGGTGTTGTCCATCGAACTGTTTCATTTTCTGAAGCAATAATCTGCTCATATATATATTTTCCATCGAGAATTATTAGAAGACCAAAAGACAATTTAAGACGCTGAAAAAATGTCTACAAACCCTTTGCACATTCACCAAACCAACGCATAATGGCGCGAGCAGCTTGAAACATCTGATCCATAGCAGTTAACGTCATCTGCCAAACATGACAAAACAAAAGATTATCCCATCATAGCATTTTTACTTTTGATAAGTTTCTAAAGTACGAGAAAACTAGAAAGTAATATATAATCATTTTAATAAGCATACGTACTTTGAAGATCAAATTAATGAAACTGCCAAATCAAGATTTTCTAGTGTCAGTGCTTTCATCTGTGGCTACTATACCTTTGCTGCATAGCAAGCCGCCCCAAAAATTTCTTTATCATCACTAAATTCACTGCGCTCCTTAACCTTCTCTTTATTTGATCCCGAGCACCAATATAGGTGACACCATAGACTGATGTCATAACCGTCTGCTTCACAAGCTTTCGATCCACCTACAGGTTTTGAACAACCATCAAGTGGTAACAACTGACCAGTTATGTGACTGAGACAAAAATGAACCCAAACAAAACAATTATCAGACAACTTGCTCACACACAGATACCATATATACCATTAGAACAGTTCACTAAAATATATCTTTTGTGATTTAACAATGGTCTTCGAGTGAGGTAATATATGAGATTTTTGCTTCACTATACAAGCAAGGAAGCCAAAAACTAAGATACACTAGGTTAGGAAATGGAAAAATAATAAAAAGATTTCAGAGATGGACCTGGCTGAGTAATTTTCTTGCACGCAATGCATCTGGAAAATCTTTAGGATCTCTGTCTGCATCTCGGCTTATCATATCAAGAACCCTGTAGTGCATATGCAAATGAAATTTCGAATGGACATTTATTTTACCAGATTAAAGTTAAGTTAGCTTAAGTAGTAGATGAAGAGCTTACCTGATAGCTAATTCTGAATAAACATCTGCTGGCTTCTCGCCTGCAACTAGATTAACAGCTTCTGCTCCTACCTGATAATCATTTTTTAAAACCAAAATCAGAAAAGAAAGAAGACAAGCAGCCAGAAAAAAAAAACATTGAGAATGAAAACAAGAGAATTACTGTGTCTCTCCCAAGAGCGGCATAATGCTGTAAACCATTGCAGGAACCATCCTGGCCAGAATCAAAGCGAAGGAAGGGAAGCTCAGTTTTAAGGCACAGACAGATTTTAAGAGAAACTATCATGTAAAGTCATTATAAATATTCAAGCCTAAAGAAGAAGATGTCAATGTGGCAACTTCTTCCAAAAAGTACCTGATGTACAGGAATATGTGAGAGAACTGTCTCCGGGGATGGACATCTCAGAGCTTCAGTGATATTTATGCACACAGCCAAGCACTGAAATGGGTCTTCAGCCTGCAGCCACCATCTGCTTCCTTCAAGTGGCCTGTCTGCCGAATCAAATATGTCATCCAAGTGATTTTCTGTGAAGGCTAACCGTCCCTCAAGTGATAACTTATCTACACCACCAGCAACCAAGTTTGCTAAGTGTATCTTCAGCCACCGTAAGCCTGAACTTCCCAGAGGCCTTCCCTCAGCAACTACAAAACACCCCGACACAAATCAGAGCCGAGATGATTTAAGTGTGGGGGCATAGGATATGCACGTCCCCGGAAATCAACATTGTGGGGGTAGTAAAAACCTTCCTCATCTTTCATTTTTCGTGCTACCTGCCCACATTTAAATCTTACGAACAGAACTCTCAAAATGACACATCACTATGATGCCAAGAGGGGGCTAAAGCTCACCGAAAGCTTGAGTTCTGTGTCACAGCGCTGAGAATGTCTCTCACTGTTCTCCTTTTTAGCAGATTTGACTTCCCACTTCCAATTCCTAAGAATGCCCTCATCTTCAGTATCAGGCTTTTCTGGTAAAGGAACCTGCAGTTTGAAATTAAAGAAACCTTGTTATGCACAAGGGATCAAAAATATACAGATGAAAAAGAGTACCATAATAAGATCAAAGTAATACATGGAGTACTCACATCGCTGCGATCCACCAGGTCAGCAGCACGGCCGCCACTGCTCCATATCCTATCTACAACCGTTAACACTCGCTTATTTACCCTCCATTTAGTACTTCCAAGTGTATCCAGGGCCTAACAAATGTCCATGAAATATTTACAGAAATTATCAACTGTAACTGATTGCCCCACATAAAGCTTGAGAAGAAACAGTAATCTCTGACCTCAAAGACTGGTTTTAGTTGTCCTTGAGGTGCGCTTTTAAGTGCCTCTCGTTGTCGCTTAGCTCCATGAGTTTTCATTATATGAGACGCTAAAAACAAGTAAGCACCTTTGTCGTATCTGCAAAAAAACAAAAAAAAAAAGTGAAATAACTTATAAAATACTAACCAAAATAAAAGCCTTCCAAGCTCCTAATGAAAAAATGCTGAAAATTCTTGAAGCTATACAAATCTTTTTCTTAACACAATTATAACAGTTTTAAGGTTTCTATCAGATCAAAGTAATCAGCATTGGTTACAAAATATAATACAGTATCATGCTGAAGAATTCATTTTGGAGTTGATTTTTAAAATATTATGCAATGCAATTATAAGCAAAGAAAGCTCATTTACCCCGACCATTTGAGAGGGGGAACCAGCATTGGCATGTATGGCATCACTGCATATCTCCCCTGCATGTAAAAAAAAAGCGACACTCACACTTCATAAATTAGAAGTCTCAGTTGTACCTTAATCTTCCAATGCCAGATGTATTCAGTCTTATTTACAGGTACCACCCAAGTCAAACTCTCTTTAGATATGACATTTAACCAAACTAACATAAAATACTTACACCACTACTTTTGCTGATATTGGGTTATAATTTAAATTTAATCTGATAACAAACCAAACGTGAATAGGTCACCTACAGTTTTTTCCAAGCCTTTGCGGACCAAAGGGTCACATTCGATGACACCATATTTTCTCCCAGATTTCCTGTTGTACAAGGAAGACCGAAATATGAACCAATGACATTCATTGAACAAGAAGATAAGCACTATTTGAAAACCATAGAAAAAAATTCCTCACATATTTCCTTTCGCTACTGTCTTGAAGGTATGCACAAATGCAGGTCGGACATCAGGTAGATCATCATCCTGCTGATTAGCTGGAGATTGTATGTAAGCTGTTTTTGCCAACAACTCTATTAGACGACTTCCAACCTGTGATATGAATTTGCAAATCAATATGTTAGCAACTTATGCAGCCAACGTTAGTTTTCTTTACATCCCCAGCAACTTCACAACCAAGTATATACACACCTTAGCCCTAACATCTGCGATCCATGGTTTTTTATAGTCATGTGACTGCAAGATCTTTCTAACCGATGACAACTTCTGTTTCTTTATCAACTCATTGACCTTTTTTCTTAACTTGTCTTGTTCCGTCATTGCAGTTCCATTTTCAATTTCCCCGCTCTCCTCACTGTCATCCCCTTTTTTCTTCCTGCTCTTATCCAGGAAAGTGCATATTCTAATCTATTAATTCACGCCCAGAAAAAAGGAAATAAAGAATACCATTAGAATACATGACATTTAAAACATAGATCAGAGCAAATCATAGACAAGCAAGGGAATATTATAGCTAATAAAAGAGAAAATAATACTTCACACCTCTATATAAGGGGGGTTTTACACATGATTATAACTGTTACATGGTGAATGAAGGAGTCCCATTAACAAATACTGTAAAACCTTATCTAGATCATGTTCACAATATTAAAGCAAAACTTGTAGCTTAAAGTTCAGGGTCACACTTCCAGCATCCAGCGATGGGATACATTATGGTTTAACCTTACATGGTTCAGGTTAACTTGTGACAGAAAACAGCTTTAAGAGATCAAAATCCCCACTACAACCTTTTACTGAAATCAACAAAGTAGAAACGAGAGAAAGATCAGGCTACCCAACCTCTTGTTCAACGGCATCGCCTACTGTACAAGCAGCATGAACAACCTTAACACAACCGTTATCACCGCCTGTCATCAAATGCCCCATCAATTTGTGCATTGTGATCACAGCTATCATGTCGGCGGGCAACTGATCAAAGTAATGTGCATAAGTTTCTTTACTCTTCCCTAATCTATACAATTCCTGTTCTTTAGCAATTGCATCTCGTAATGGTTCAAACCAACCCAGCAATAAGGACTTCACATAAGGCAGATTTGGCGCAAGCTTTTGCTCACACATATCCGTCAAAAGCTCCGTGTACTCTGCAGCTGCTTTTTCCCATTCTTCTGTCTCTATCTTAACTTGTCTTCTCCATAAAGTCTGAAACTTGATGCGACCCATTCCAATATGCTCTTGCTTCTTCATCCGCCATGAACGATTACTTTCCCTTTTCTTATCGTTGGTCATTTCCTTCAACAACTCATGTACTTCATTAAAAACTGAAGGCTCTTCCTCAACATCTGTTGAAGAGACCTCTTCAGCTACACTCGTGTAGCCTCTAGCGAAAGACCCGCTAAGGCAGCTATCGTTCTTGGAGAATCCTATCCGACCCGCCCGGAGAAGTCCTCTGTGATGCCACTTAAACTACAAATATCGTGACATCGTGAGCTAGAAGTTTTGGACTCCTGAGAAAACCCAATAAAGCTACGAGATTGGAAACCGACGTTTAATCTAGCCGCTGATGACCTCGAAATTGCTTGTTTAGCAATGTTTTTCCACATAGGGAAGGATAGAGAAACTGGGTTTCGATAAGAAGAAATCAAGGGTTTTTGAGATGGAATCAAATTATCCAATACTTTAGTCTGATTTGCCAACAACAATGGGTTTTGGGAACTGGACATCAATCGAACTTAAAATGAGTAAAATCAATCAACCAGAACAAAGAAAATATAAAATTAAAGAAATTTGATCGCATGAAAGAGATGATACAGAGAACGAAGCTGCCAAATTGGGAAGACTTTCATAGACGGGGAAGAAACAAAAAAAACAATTACACGACGAAGCCGCCTTGCCTTGCCTTCCTTGCCTTAAACCCTTTCTTAAAAACCCTTAGCTTGTTTTTTTAACTTCATAAGCCCTCTGTTTTTTTTCCCTTTTGTTAGTTGTTTGTTTCTGTTCGCATTTTTGTGATTAAAATCAAATAATATACATTAAATTTTGTGCATCTGATTGAGGCCTCGATTACGGCCCATGTAAGGATTTTAAGGGAAATAAATCTAATGAATTTATTTTCATTTTGTTCTATTAGTATTTGACCATTTCATTTCATACAACTTTTTAGTGGAACCCAATTATTGTCAACCAAAAAAATGTGGAACCCAGTTACAAATCAAAATTATGATAAAAACACGTAGTAGAATATAATATTTGGATTTTCGTATGACATTACAATATCAACTGGATTTTGTATAACTTATGTATTTTATTATACCTGGTAAGTTTAAATTAAAATACGGACTAAAAACTTATTTTCTTGGTATGTGTCGATTAGTGGTTGGGTGTTAGCTGCGTTTCACCTGTGATAACTCACACCTGATTACTTTCTCTCCGAATTTGATATTATCCAATCCACCTCTATAGTTTAAATATATTACAAATTAGCCCCTTTACTTCTGTTTGAGAAGTGACACGCCCGATTTGTTTCCTTTCTGGGAATTGAAACTGGAAGAGGATTGTGTTAGGTCTCTCCCTCTCTCTCTCTCTCTCTCTCTCTCTCTCTCTCTCTCTCTCTCTCTCTCTCTCTCTCTCTCTCTGTTGCTCTCGAGAAAAACCCAGCTGGCAAAATTTATGTTATTGGATGCGAAAGGACGAAGCTTTGAGGTATATTACTAAATACTGATCCATAGTTGGAATCTTTGCTCTAACTCCAAGGCTCGCTGATTGCGTAGCTTCCGATCGATTTTGCCCCCAGTTTTGAGTTCCTTTGCGGCCATTTTGTTGTTCTTCTACTGGGTTTATTTTTTGTTCAAGGATCTGATGCTCTCTACTGGTTTGTTATTTAGTCGATGATTGAGTGATCTTCTTTGAGGTTTTTGGGGATCTAAGTCATCTTGAGGTTGTAGCTAATGGTTTGGATTTGAGTTTGAAATGGAACGTTTAGGATTTTGGGGATTGTTGATGGGTAGTGTGGAAAAATCATCGGATTCTGGAAATTCGATGGCCTGCACTGCATCTACGAAGAATGGTGATGAAGAGACTAGTACTTCATCAAAGCAAGTTTCGCCATTGAAGGGTTCTGGGTCGAGAAACACTAGCCCTTTAGGTCGAGTTGGGTCGAGAAACACTAGCCCTTTAGGTCGAGTTGGGTCGAGAAACACGAGTCCTTCTAGGCAGAAACTGATCAAGACGAAACCTCGTGGTTTTGAGGAAGAAACAGTAGCTTCATTTGGTAAACCAGTTGTTGCAGATGTGCATATGGTGGATGGTATATGGGCAATGCTTCCAGAGGATTTGCTAAATGAGATTTTAGCTAGGGTTCCACCGTTTATGATATTTCGGATCCGGTCTGTTTGTAAAAAATGGAACTCCATTCTTCAGGATAATAGTTTTCTCAAGTTTCATTCAAATGTGTCATCTCACGGACCTTGTCTTCTCACATTTTGGAAAAACTCGCCGCAGATTCCACAATGTTCGGTTTTTAGCTTGCCATTGAAGACATGGTACAAAGTTCCATTCACGTTTTTGCCTCCATGGGCGAATTGGTTGGTTGGTTCTTCAGGAGGTCTTGTTTGCTTTTCGGGTCTAGATGGTCTAACTTTCAGAACTTTAGTATGCAATCCTCTGATGCAGAGTTGGAGAACTCTACCGAGCATGCACTATAACCAGCAAAGGCAGTTGATTATGGTTGTGGATCGCTCAGACAAATCGTTCAAAGTCATAGCCACAAGTGATATTTACGGCGATAAATCACTTCCTACCGAAGTTTATGATTCCAAAACTGACAAATGGTCCTTACATCAGATAATGCCTGCGGTGAATTTATGCTCTTCAAAAATGGCTTATTGTGATTCCAGATTATATCTAGAAACTCTTTCGCCTCTTGGTTTGATGGTGTACCGGCTTGATACAGGGCAATGGGAACACATTCCAGCTAAGTTCCCCAGATCTTTATTGGATGGTTACTTAGTTGCTGGAACTCAAAAGAGATTGTTTCTCGTGGGAAGGATTGGCCTCTACAGTACTCTTCAAAGCATGAGGATATGGGAGCTTGATCACACCAAGGTTTCTTGGGTAGAGATAAGTAGAATGCCACCAAAGTACTTCCGGGCACTTCTAAGACTTTCAGCTGAGCGATTTGAGTGTTTTGGACAAGACAATTTGATATGCTTTACATCGTGGAATCAAGGAAAAGGTCTTCTTTACAATGTGGATAAGAAGATTTGGTCTTGGATATCCGGGTGCGCTCTTCAGTCATGCAGCAGCCAAGTGTGCTTTTATGAGCCAAGATTCGATGCATCTGTCTACTGAACAATTAGTCAGAGATATGGAACCAAGGAGCATCTTGCGAGTAACTTCACCGTTGATGAAGACCTCGTCAGCATTGTCAGCAATGACATACTTCACCAGTGATAACATTTTCCGGGAAAAAGTGTAAGATAAACTTGTTTGTAGCTTTCTGTAAATGACGATTCACTGGATAAGAAAACTTTCTATTTATACCGGTCTCATTCACATAGAAAATTATATAGTATTTTTCTAGATTGCTATGCTGAACTTTCCGTCTGTGCATCTTAACTTTTAAGCTTCGCTTTCCAAATAATGACTGTTCAAGTATATATAATATGGTGTCTTGTTGGCCAACACTTCATGACTTATTAGTAAGAAAGGTTTAACATATCACATTGGAATAGATATGATATTACAGGTATGGGCAATTGTTACGTACAAATCCCATACTTGAAGTCTTGTAACTAGAAACTAGAAAACAAGGAAATATTGAATTGAGGAGCACATCTAGCTTTGAGAAACATTTCTCTACAATTTAGTCAACTCATAGACACTGATAGGGTGGGAGTATTTTGCAGACTTGCTAAAGGTATTGTGAGCTATGATTTTGTTGGCAATTTCTGTTGGGTGAAATGCATCCCAAAAGACATACTGATGCCTATCCAAGCACGGTTGCTGCAACGGAAGGCATGTTAAGGCTCCTCCATATCTCCCATTGCCGCAGCAAGCTTTGTTTGGTACTACAAAACCTGCAAAAAGAAGAACTTAAACTAAGTTCTGATGTATAGAAATAAGAATAAACCCCCTTACTGAATAAATAGAGGTTGAGGTCATTTTACCATATCTAGAGGGATTCACAACCATATCATGAAATAGATCATGGACATTTTGATAGATAAAGAAAGATCCAGGAAGAGTTGTGTTGAGAGTATTTGCGAGATCTTTCAGACGGCTATTGAACATCGAAACCACATTGTTGATCTTTGTCACACACCCACTGTTGTTCCTACTGCTTACCATAGATAGCTGACTCGGTATGCAACCTAATGGACCTGACCCAGCTAACACCATTTTTCTTGCACCTAAGCTGTAAAGTCTCTGCCAAATATTTGTAACAAAACACGCTTTATGCTTTCTGAGTATGAGAGAGTATTGAAAGATCATTAACTTATCGATATTTGAGCAGAGTATGGCTTGATCAGGAGATCTGCATAGTCTTTTTTATTATAGATTTGGCTAGTGGAGTATCTCTCAGGCATAAGGTAGTTGTTGATATAATCATTGATCCCAATGATTGATTTCGCAAGATAATTTCTCAGATCCGCAGAGTTTTGAAATAAAGGTCGAAGATGTAACTCAATCGTTATCTCAAACTGTGATATCTGACCACTAAATGTAGTTCTTGCTCCCTGTCAAAACAAAGGTAAATGAACCTATCTGAAAAATATAAAAGTTATTATTGAAGTCTTTATTTTTAAGAATAGTTTTAGTTCATTGATCCTCACATAATGTTGACCAGTTTCATCTAAGATCCCAGCTGCTGCAGATGCATAGTTCACCCCTCTTAAAGCATTTTGCCCAATCGATAAAGGAGATAAGAATGGTGGTACCAATGGCAAGCCGAGATACGTTGCTACGTTGTAACAAAAATGTATAACATTTTACTGAGAAAGTTAGTTTAAAATGTAATTAAAAAAAAAAACAAAGTCCATTGATCTCTTTAGGTACCTCCATAATCAGCAACTGTATGGCCATTGCAGAAACGGTCAGTGGGGAAGCCAAAATCAATTCCATAAGGGAGATCATTAGATCGTGCTAGAGTTTGAATATAATTGTTGTTTCCACTATCAACTAAAGAATCTCCAAAGACAAAGAAAGCTGGAGCAAGAGGATGATGAGCTCTTGATCGGCTATTGCCATTACCAAACCAGACAAGCTCTAACAAAACAATACAAATCAACAGGCTCTTCATGATTGGTAACTATCTTTCTCTTTCTATTTCACTGTCTTGAGAGCTCTAAAGAGAAGCATATGAAGAAAAATAATAGCTCGACATAAAACTGAACCAAAAACTGTACTTTATATAATACAGGTAAGAAATAAGCACATATTATGTATTTATGATGATATAGAGAAATATATGGTTTACGTGACATATGAAACTCTGTTTGGTTCAGAGGAACTGGTCGTGGTAAATGATCTCATGGAGTGTGGGGGTTAACTGTTACTGTTCTAAAATATCCTTTTATTTGCATTTACTGCTTCTTTTATTTTCTTACTCTTTTCTACTTCTTTTCTATAGAGACAGCCTTTAGAAAGAGCCAAGCCTAAACCTCCTTATTTTGTAGTCATTGATGGTCTTGCGCACTGCTACTGATTGAAAAATACACGAGACCACTCTGTTACCATGTATGTAATGATGGTCTTTCTCAATTTATGTGTGTCTAAAAATCGGTTTATCGTATACGATTAACCGGATAGACATATCTACTACAATTATGGGCCTGATTTTAGGTCTGAGTCCTTGGGTTTGGTTGAAATATGGCTATGATCCATCTTTCTTTCATTAGATTAAATGATAAATCATCTTGGATTATTATTTTTTGTACAAATAGGAAAATTAACAAAATCTTACATAGTAGGAAGGAACAATAAAACAAGGGTCAGCTAATTATTTTAACAGACAATGTTTTATGTTCCTTTAATATTTTTTGTACTTATGTAAAGAATTTATTAACTGGTTTAGAGGGTTTGTAGTGTCTTTGGGATATTTATTTTTCTCATTTTTGGATAAACGTTCAAAATTAGTATACTGGACGTATAACTTAATATATGTAAACATTCGTTCATCCATATATTTGCTTGCAGTTTCGTTACTAGCTAGATCGATTTGAAAAATAAAAGTATTTTGTCATGGACGTAGCCTTACTTTTCCCCACGAGAACGAATTTGTTAAGACAAAATACATTATGTAATATGACATATCTCTAACTTTATTAAGGAATAAGATGTGAAAATATTAGTAGTCATTTCAAAAGAAAAGAGAAAAAAAAGAAAATGAAAGAGCAACCCAAGCTGGATTTGGTCAAGTCATCCATTATGAACTGCTGACTAAAGAAATTTCAGTTATATTATAAGATTTTGCACCAACAACTTGAAGTGCGACTTTTATGTTTTATTTAATTCCTTTGGGTCATGCTTCAAAGTTCAAATCATTCACCCCCGAAATTAGAAAGGAATATATTAAATTCAATAATTATTTTCTTTTATGTTGTTGAGAAAATTAAAATTCAAAAACATTGTCCATAAATTGACGAACCAATAGTATTGTTACTGATTATTATTTATTTATCTATTCGTGCATTGTTGTTGACTTTTGTTGTTGTGTAATTGAAAAACTCAAAATTTATAATGCTTAAAATATCAAGAGCCTACCAGAAAATAGTTACAGATAATATTTCAGAATAAAATGATTAAATAAAATAAAATATTCTGTCTAAAGGAGGAAAAAGAATTTTTTTTTTTTTTTTTTTTTTAAATGCTGCAGTTTGCTCTGTTCTCCTTGTTCATGAGTTTACTTTGTGGACGAGGTCCTCATGTAGATTGACTTTGTTTAAAAGCGGGAGAAGACGATTTCACTTTTGCACAGATCATAACCGCTTATATATCTTTGCTCGCGCGTTAAGATTGTTCGATGGCTTTTTGCTGCTCCTAGGATTCTTGGTAGGTAAAAAAGGGCTTCTGAGTTTTTTTCTTTTCTTTCTTTCTTTCTTATTTCGATATTTTGATCGAACACATTTGATTTCTATCTTGATTAGCTGTGAGGTATTTACAAAGTTCTTAAATTTTGGCGAGTTTAGTAGTGTTATATAACAATTTGTGATTTTGGGCTTTGAATCTGTGAAACTGAAACAATCTTTTATTTGCGCTGCGTCTATGGTTGCGTGTTAACTCTAGGGTTTCTCCCAGAAAAGAAGAAAATTGGGATCTTTGATTGAGCATGAATCTCTATGCAATTTTGTTAGAACACAAGAGAGGCACGCTTAGAATTTGAAGAAAATATTGAACTTTTTAATGCTCATTCCCACTTTTGGATTAGCAAACAATTAGTTTCTGAGAATCACAGAGGTGTTTGTATTATTGAGTTATAGATGCCAATCCATTGATTATCCTATGCTTGTGAGCTTAGTATATGTGATGTGTGAAGTTGTTGTCTGTTGTATAAATCATTGAGTAACTTCTGATAGTGTTTCACCGATCTGTTGTTACCTTGTTAAAGCTAGTTTACCAAACATGGAGCTCGTGTACAATATCTAGATGATTTTATTTATAGAGTTTGATTTCATAATAGAAGGCATACTAATAGTGTTCTTGATGCAAAACTTTGATTGTGGATTTTTGCAGGAAAAATTTTTCAGAACCAAAAAACTCCATCTTTGGATTCAATTGCCTTGTGGTTTATAAAATGATATCCTAATGGTGAATAGAAGTGGTTTGGTAGTGATTGGCATTTCGGTTGGGCTTGCACTTGGTCTCTTGCTCGCTGTGCTTTTGTTCTTCGCCATAAAATGGTACAATGACGGCTCTCATCTAAGGCATTGCGCTCACGAACATAATACCCCAACTCTACCTGTTCACACTGCTAAAAGAGGCGTCGTAATCCCTGATGATAGCTCAAACACGGAATCGTTACAGCCACCTGAGAATGCTGCACCAACTCAACATCAGCCACGGAGGAACAACCATAACAAAGATCTCACTGTATCTGCATCTGGCATTCCTAGATATCACTACAAGTGAGCATTCATTCTGTCCAAAAATCTTGACTTTGCATGAATCTGCTATTGGTTTGTAGTAGCTTATAGTCTGAAAGTTCTTTAGGGATATTCAGAAAGCAACACAAAATTTCACAACCGTTCTAGGACAAGGGTCTTTTGGTCCTGTGTACAAAGCGATTCTGCCCAATGGAGGATTAGCAGCGGCGAAAGTTCATGCCTCTAATTCAAGTCAAGGAGACAGAGAGTTTCAAACCGAGGTAAGTCTACTGATCTTCTGATTGCCCTAAATGCATAATGGATGTAAGTAACACAGCAGTATTGGGTTTCTTGTTTCCAGGTATCTTTACTTGGGAGGCTACATCACCGGAATCTTGTGAACTTAGTAGGATACTGTGTCGATAAAAGTCATCGGATGCTGATCTATGAGTTCATGAGTAACGGAAGTTTAGAGAATCTCTTGTATGGCGGTAAGTCTTTCCTTTTACGGAAACTAGTTGCAGCAGGATATTGATCACTCTAGTGTTTCACAAGATTGATTACTTTGCTTTTCAGGGGAAGAAACACAAGTATTGAATTGGGAAGAACGTCTTCAAATCGCTCTTGACATCTCCCACGGCATTGAATACCTTCACGAAGGGGCTGTACCACCAGTTATCCACCGTGATCTTAAGTCAGCAAACATATTGTTAGATCATTCCATGAGAGCTAAGGTGAGAAAGCAAGTGTTTCATACGCTTAATCTAAATTGTGTGGTTAAATCTTTATATTTTGGTTTTCCTTTTTTGTTCTTGGGTATAGGTTGCGGATTTCGGGTTGTCGAAAGAGATGGTTTTAGATAGAATGACTTCTGGATTGAAGGGTACTCATGGATACATGGATCCAACGTACATTTCGACAAACAAATATACGATGAAGAGCGACATTTACAGTTTTGGTGTCATCATTCTCGAGCTCATTACTGCAATCCATCCCCAACAGAATCTAATGGAATACATCAACCTGGTAAGTATAACGAGTAAAACCAAACTGAATCAACCCAAAACATAAGTATAATTGCCGTATTTAACCAAATTTGGGCATTCTGTTTTGCTGATGATCAGGCTTCGATGAGTCCTGATGGTATCGATGAAATAGTCGATCAGAAACTAGTGGGCAATGCAAGCATTGAAGAAGTTAGATTACTAGCGAAGATTGCAAATAGGTGTGTGCATAAGACACCAAGAAAAAGACCATCCATTGGAGAAGTGACACAATTCATACTAAAGATTAAACAAGGTCGGTCCCGAGGTGAAAGACAGGACACGATGTCTTCATCGTTTGGTGGTGTTGATGGGGAAGATCTTTCAAGAGTTATAAGCAGGATTAAGGATCAGCATGTTGAGTTAGGGTTACTGGCTGGTGTTAAAGAAGAGGATCACATTGTAAAGGCTAAAGACTTCTTGTTTGCTGGCTAGAAAGAAAGAAGAAAAAAAGTTATGTTTTCAACACTCTTAACTAAATATTGTTCTTCGGAAATCCGGAAAATTTACTAAAGATATATCATCATCATCTTCATTAGTACATAACACCATCATCATATATATAAGAAATGTTTTTGCTGACATCCGTATTTGTATCACTAGTTACATGTTGTTTCATTTATAAGAACTCTAAGTAACGAGTAAATTAGAAAAAATGTTATTTGTATGGTCGGAAATATATTTGGAATTTGGTAACCGGAAGATTACCACACTATAACATGAGTTCCATAAAGATAAAAGTATTTTCATGGATTATTAGATTTTTATAAAATGTGTGTAAATGATAAAGATTTAATGGAATGGATCGTGACATCAAAGAGGTAGTAAAAATAGCCAAAATAAAGTTGGTGCTTGAGAGTCGGCACAAGTTAAAATACAGAAAAAGTATAGACTCAGCTAATTCAATACCCATTATCGGGTCTAATATGGTTTTGTTTTGATGATGAAGTTGGAGCTACTATGACTTCTTACCCTATATATTGGCCTGCATTAGTCACTTACATACGTTTTTGAGTTTCTCAGGATCAATCTTTTTTCCTTTGTTTTAAATTAGAAATGCTGATTGTTTACCTCGCACACATGACATTGCTGCCTCTCATGAACTATCTTTGTAGGACGTGTGTCCCAGTTTGGGTTTTCGAGTTTTTAACTTAAAATAATGTTTTTCACTCAAAAAAAAAAACATATTACATTATTTAATAACGATATCTTCATCTACTTTTTGTACTTGGAGTATAAAGTTTAAACATTGTAACAATAAATTATCAAGTTTCACAAACTATTAAACCCCATAAAAAATAGCCACCTGCTTTTTGAATTCATTCACTAATAAAATGATATCTTAATCAACTTTTGTGTACTTGTTGTGCTGCGAAAGTTGTGTCTCAGTGGATCCAACAAATATTAAATCCAATCAATAAGCAATTAATGTGAGCTGTTGAGCGAAAAAAAAAACAAATAGGGAATTACATATTAGAACGGCTAAAACATCACGTTATATAGTAACTCCTAACACTGATGTAAAATTCATTTGAATAAAGCAATATATTCGATTGAATATAGTATATATATATATATATATATTTGGAATTAAGGAGATAGCCAAGTGTCAAAGAATACAGATAAGAGAGGTGGAAAAATCTTGTAAATGATGAATTTGGTATCGATAATCAAAAACCTCTACGAAATATGATGAGTATGAGATGAAATGAAATTTCTTGGATCACCTGTTGATAAATTATAAAGATGTTAAACGTTTCTTTTAATAATAGTTATTTTATTCTGGGATCACTCGAATACACTTGAAAGTTGAAACTATAATTTGTATTTTCTGGAGTTGTAAACTCTGGTTTAATTTTCTTAAAAATAAATTTAAATTGGAACTAATGGGTTAGTGAGTGAGGGTCATATTTCATTTCTTCTCAAAATGATTGAAAAAATTGAACGTGTTTTGGTTGTAAAACCAAAAAAAAAAAATGATTGAGGTCTAGTTGGCTTTGAACTTTTGAACCCAAAGTAGTTTTCAACACATAGAATAGGTGAAAATTAGTGATCGTGTACGTACGAACCAATATAATATGAGGCGAGTTCCACTTTAGTGTTTAGGTAGTGGAGCATATTGAATAAGTAGGTGAAAATTAGTGATCCTGTACTAACCAATATAACATTTCAACAAAACAACAAACAGATGTATTATAGTCATAAGCTTCATAACCTAAGGTTCAAATAAATAAATATGAACTATAGATATTTAAGTAATCGAATACAAAATGGTTTCAATTGATCAACTAAACTTAATATTTTTGAAAAATGTTTCTTCTTTGTTTGTCATCTAAGCCGTCTATATCTATGTAAAATCACTTGAAAATGTTATCATTATTTTTTTACAAAAATAATTATCAAACAGCAATTTGCTTAAATTGATTTTTAAAACACTTCAAATTGTACAATCTGAAAATGTCATTTGTTGTTGGTTATTTGATTTGCTAGCTGTGGATAAAATTAATGCAGGAAACTTGGAATTATTTTTTCCAGAAAATACTAATCTGAAATATATATCTATATCTATATATATTTATATTTATTGAAACCAAGTTTTTAATTACATAAAATGGCACTTTTTATTTAGCAAACAAAACTGGCAAGGCCATAGAAGCTCTTTCAGAAATCTCTCTACACCGAGAACCCTAAATAACTTCAATCTGTAAAACTCTCTGCATGCTCATCTTTCCGACTGTAGTAAAGTAGAGCTTGAGACCCGATATTCAGCCGTTTTCTCGCCAATGGTGAACTCGCATTCTTCAAATGACTCTCAATGGTTCATCTAAAAGCTGCAGGCATTCTTGCGGGTTGGCATAGAAGTAGTCTTCTTCCTTTGGTCTATTAGGAATCACTAACCGTCTCTTCGGGCTTCCCATTCGTGTAGAGTGAAACGCCTTCACCGTGGATGAAAATACATCCCAAGTCAACAATCCTCCAGTATATTCATCTATCAGCTTAACTAGGAACTTCCTGTTCAGCTGAATTGTCTTCTTGAACCCCAAGAATCTGCAAGAAAAATGGTGTTAGCCTCGGGATGATACATATATGGGAAGAAAGAAGATGAAAGATAAACCATATTTCACCTGCGATGACCTTCAACGACTCTTGCCATGTTCCCATCATTGGTTGGGACAAATATATCGCTCTCAAGAGCCACTAAGTAATCAAGTGCAGCCATTTGAGATGAATGGTTCCGACAAAAATCCAGATCAGAGGATTTGAGTATGGTTTCTTTCCGGACCTGAGTTAGTTAAGATAATTGAGTCACTGGAAGACAGGTTTGAAAAAACTTGCAGAGGATGGATTGACTACTTACCACATTTGGGAACGCGTCAGTTAAAGCCTTCATCCGCCTTTGACCACCATAGATTTCTCCAGCAGCTATGTAAATTTGAACATTACGGTCAATGCCCAACGCGGTCAGCGTAAGAGCGGTTTCCTCAGGAGTCAAAGGGCAAAGGCCTTCTTTCCTCTTCAGCTCAGAGTTTATGACTTTCTCTTTCCACCATGGATAAGCATATCTACCAACAACGATCATTTACATCAACAAATCTTCAGAACAAAAAGCAAGGAGATTTTCGTATTTTTTTGTACCTCATTCTTGTTAATTCTTCTTCTTCCTCAGGGTTGCAACCATGTGAGCAACCGGAAAATGATAACATATCCATTTCATATCTGAGATGCAGGACAAGAAAGGGACCTTTCTCTCTCAGAATATTGACCACTCGTCTACCCAATTCTTCAATCTGAGGAGTAAACTTAAGCCCATTGAAATTTACTCGGCACCTCAGCTTCTGAACCTCCACAGGCAATCCATTATTAGCAAGTCGACTATCTGTTTTGTTCAGATGTAAGACCTTATGTTTCTTCACCAGTGGAAGAATCTGTTTCCAGGAATATTTTTAGTAAACTGATTTAGGTATAAGAAACGAAATGAGGACTAATCTCAAATGAAAATACAAAACTTGGAAAATTAACCTGATTTTGGTAGTAAGACATGTTCGACCAACTTATAGGAGGCATTTCGTGGTACATTCCAAGCTCAACCCTTTTCTTAAGCCTTGGAGGTAACTTTTTGAGTATCCGAACTTCATCTCTTAAGGAACTTATGAAGTGATCCACATCAAATATGTCTTTAAACTCACTGCTCCGAAGAAGAAAACATATTAAGAGATTGACAAATCGTTTAAAAAAAAAAAAGAAGGATCACAAAGAAGCATCAGGTGAGACTGATGAGACACATACCTTGGATCGTTCCAAAACGAGGTCTTGTCAAGCTCTGGCACAATAAGTGTAACATTCATGTATCTTGCAACAGTTACCATATCGCATATCTGTAGGAAGCAAACCAAAATGAAAACAAGCAAATTAATACCACAAAGAGATGAATCCTTGCAAAGAGAAGCAATTTCCAGTAGTTTAGTTCTCATCTTACAGCTGCTCGCATTTGATTGAGTCCTCCATTGCAGGAAACCATAAAATAACCATTGTTCTGATATGACCCTGAGAAGAAAAAACAACAAAAAAAAGATTAGTTTCCAGATTTCGTCTCCAAGTTAGCTGCATTATTCGATTCAACCACAAATTTGATCAATCAATCTTCTCCAAAGAGCTTACTTTTAGGCGGAAGGGCGATTTTAGTGGGAATATACTTCATTTTTTCAGCCGTAGAGAAATCATGATGATTGAAACAAGAAGCCCAACCTTTGAACAATCTAGGTCCCCACATCTCACCCAAAGCCATCAAATGAACAAAACAACTCCAAAGCAACAGTATGGTAACAGCACGAATCATCCATAGGCTCATACGAGGTCTTGAAACAAATGAGTTCTTGAGTTTCTCAACCTTGCTCTCTCCTAAAAGCCTAACCTTCATCTCTATTAGTTTCCTGTGGTAAAGAAACTTCTCCATTTTACACATTTTTCTCACAGAGATTCTCTCAGTCCCCAAAATAACTCTCAGAGGAATTTCAACGAACACTTATAAGGTAAACCTGGAAAAACTAACCATAGCTTCGTTAACTTGGACTGAAAAAAAAAAAATGCTAATCGTTTGGAAGATAGTATAGTTTAATAACTCCTAATGACACTCACAGAAAATGTAGTCTCCACACAATAATACAAGACAACGCTGTGAGCATTTATCACACATTGATCTTCAGTTTAATCTGACTAACCACAGATCTTGCTCCATTAAATAAAAGAAGAAAGAAGAATCTCAGGTTTCAATTAAGAAGCGAGAGAACAAACGACAACTTTCACAAACCCAGAAAAAAAGTTTTTCCATTGAAGTCAATACAGAAAAAAAAAAAAAAAAAAAAAAAGAGAAGGCTTTGAAATTCCGCAATCTTTGAAACTCTCTCTCAAAGTAGCCGCAGGAAAATGAAAGATGAAAAACGTATAGATTTTAATTCGTGGCAAGTGTTTAAGCTTATTAGGTTGACGGGATTCTCTGACAAGATTCACCGGAGCGGAGAATGAAGATGAAACTCGTCGGAGAAATAGGGAAGTGATCGGTGTGGAATAAATAAAAAAAAAAAAAAAAAAGAAGAAGACAAGAATGTGCAAATTCAGCACTTTTTCAACAAGGGAGAAAATAAAAATAAAAATAAAAAGGAGCAGTCTTTAGTTTTTTTATTTTTTGTCGGCGATATCTGTGATTTTGAAGTCCATTTTATAACGGAAAATTTGAGAAATTTTTCTTTTTATATTTATTTACAATAAAAAAATGCTACAAAGCCAAATGGAGGCCTTTAATTGTTTTAAAATTCGTTAGACCTAGTGGACAATGAGGATAGAGATTAATCAGGGAATAAACGGAGATTATTCGGAGAATAGTTTTAAGTTATTTTAATATTTTAAAAATATATTTATTTATAATATTAAACTTTTAAATAATATTATTTTAAAATTATAGTAAATACATAAAAATATAGTATTAATAATTTATTTTATAATTTTTATTTATAATTTTAACTTAATTTATTATAAAACATCACAAATTCTCAATATAAATGTCTGAATATACTTGAAATTTTAAAAATAATTTGATCGGTTGACTCACTTTTTCGAGGGATTAGTCATTAATCGAAGCGCGAGAATGGCCATAACGACTAAACAAGGTATAATCGGAGCTAGGCGGAGATTTTTAGAACATGGTTTTTAATTAAATAAACTAAAAAGACATGCTACTACATACACACGCACTTATATGTATTTTAGATAAATTTAAAGGTTAGAGGAAACCAACCAATTTGAATTTTGATTGACCAAATACATTCAATCTATTTTTTTCTAATGGGATAAAATTATTTTATTGGAAGTTAAATAACAAAGTTTCAGTTATATCTAAGCCACATTAAAACTGATCTTGCCTCGAAACTAATTGTGTCCTTAAGCAAAATTAATCCACAAGTTAACTGCCAAAATTACTTTATCAAAAGGACACTCAAATCACATAGAGTGTTTCGATTTGATTTCACCCAATCATTTAAAATTTCATTGGAAAAAAATATAAATTTTGTTTTGTTTCAATTAAAAGTTAAAAATCTATTTTAATAGTTGATTTTTCATAAAAAACTAAGTAAGAATTAGTTGACAAAATATAAAACGTTCAGGTTTTAACCTTAGTATATAGAAAATTTTGGAAAATGTTTAATGTTTTCTTAGGGGGTATTATTGAATATAATATTATAGATGATTTGAATATATTTTTAATTCAAAGTGAAATACAGTATTATTCAATTATGTATTTGATGAATTACATTAAAATACATTGTTATTGAATTAAATATTTATTTGTGTATTTTAGAATTATGTATTCAATACTGATTTGATTTAGTTGTAATAGGATTATAATATATCTAAATGTACTTTGTTATCTAAAGTATAAGTAAACAAAATACTATCTTTTTAGATGATATTTCAAAATACATCTCAAACTAAAATACACTAAAATCATTTTAAAACTTAATTAAATAAAATCATTTTATTTCCTTGTTTACCTCTATATTCCCGTTTTCTCTTCATTTCATATCGAAGTAAATCAAAGTATTACGGGAAAATTGATTTTTCTGTGGAATCTTTAATAAAAATCACTTAACATAAATTACAATTTTTCAAAATGGCATATTCTAGACTTGTGGATATCTCGTGTTGTGACAGCCATGACAAAGAGAGATCCATATAAATATTGAATATTTGGCAAATAAATAATAACAAATAAAGTAGCCCTACAGTAGATATATAATTATTAAATCTATATATATATATAGATGGACCAACTCTATTCATTGCTCACAGTTGTCATTTGTCAATCCAATATATATATATATATAAGTTTGTGGAAGTGATAATTATTTATTTTAAATAGAAAACAACGATTTTTAGGTCCATACAATTAGATGACAACTTAAACTAACTTGTTACCTTGATTTCAGTTGAAGTATGGTATAAATCTGGCCCCAAGCCGAACGAATTATCATTTTCAACATTATAATATTTCAAATTTTCGAAAATCTGTATATTTTAAAGAAACATCAATCATATATTTTTTTACAGAATAAACGATTTGAGTTTTTATTTTGGTGGGTGGGGGTAAATAATGAGATTCAAGGGTATTTATAGGATACAAATGGATGATTGCATAAGAAGGAATTAATATGTTTCGTCATGAACCAAGTATAAAATAGATACATTTCCACTTTTTAAAAATAAGCAGCCATTCATAGAACCAAATTGACCTTTAACCAAAATAATAATAATTGATATGGTCTTTTTTGGATTTGTTCCTTCGATTTTGAAATTAAATCATCAAGTTGTCTTATTCTGATTTTTTAAATCATTTTCTGCTTAATTAAGATTTTTAAAGTATAAACTAAATTTGGGTGGTATTCAATTTATGATATTGAAACAATGTACGTATTAACACTTTATATTTGTTTCATAAAAATGTAACGTTTTATGTTTTCATGCATATTTTAAGACTAAACTTCAACTTATTAATTAAAGAGAGAAATTTATTTAGTGTATCAATATAGAGTGTAAAAGAACTACATGATTTATTTATTTTTGTGAATGTATTAGAATTATACTTTTGTAAGATGTTGAAAATAGATAAAGAAAACAAGTAACTATGACATATTAACAATTATAAACGTATTAATTAAAGTATTTTATCATGTTTGTTTTTAACAAAATTTATAACGTGTTGGGTTTAAAAACTTAAATTCATTAACCCTGTCACTTTGTGAGAGTGACTAACCACGGTTTCTAGCTACAGCGGCATTTTTAATAAAGCTTTAAGCAATGATCTCACTGGCCAGATTTAGAAAACAATGAAATACCAAATTTAATGATACTCTTCATTTGTGAAGACAATTTTAAAAAGAGAAATCTGTACACGTGTAGATGTGAAGGTATGAATAGGTTGTTAACTTGTTATTTAAAAATAAATGAAATTAAAACTACAGAGACCCGGTCCTGAGTTAAATAGAATAAACATATGATTTAGCCACCAAAAATATATACATTATTAAATACATCAAATTTGGTATATGATTCTTTTTACCGTAGTTAAATATTTCAAAAAAATTAAAACGTTATTGAATTCAATATCCTTAATTGCTGAAATTTTATATATCATTATTTATAAATTAAATATATTATTTTTTTCTTTAAAAGCAGTATATATAATGATTGGACATCATCTCTAATAAGGTTAAAGATTTATTCATTTCTTTTCACTTGGAGATAGAGGAACTAAATACAAAATGAGTTTGCTTTTAAAAAAAACTAATATGTTATTTTTTTTATGTCTGTGAATAGATACACTCCACCGACATTGGACATTATATTGCTGTCGGACGTAATCATCTGTTTTCCTTAAAAAAATAATACAATTTTCCAATGGGAAATCCAAGACGTTGGCATTTTTCTATATAACTATATAGTAGTATGTTGTTGTACTTGTCCTTTCGTATTAAGATGAAAACGGAGAGCCTAATTAAATGCATCATTTATATTTAGCTAAAATTTGTATTTAAACAGTTAGAATGCTTAAGCATTATAAGTAACATTGAATGAACATCTTTTCCCCAAGACACGAGAAAAAACTATGTTACATAACAATGCATAAACGATAGATTCAAAACTAGCAGAAATATTCAGAAAAGAACAAAAAAATATAAAGGAAACGTTTATTTATTTTTTTTTTTTTATTGGAATAAAACAAACACCGATTGTATAGAAACCAATATCTTTGAAGATAAGAGAAACACAAATATAGTATAATTAAAGGAGAATCAACAATTAATATGCCCACGAAACTCTGTGTCGGTGGCGCAAAAATCTCAACTCTCAAGGCTCTCAACTTTCAAATCAAGCCCATGCGTGTGTAAGCCAACGTGTGCATTGGATTAATGCGTGATTCAGTTGGGACCTTTATAATAAAACTTTTTTTTTTTTTTACGTAATGGAGTGATTAAATTGTTGTTTTCACTTTATTACAACAGTAATTGAATAGTCCGGATCTTTTAAACTTTAAAGCACTCTAAATTCGTTTACTAGTGTGTAATTACTAATTAGTAATTAAATGAGATAAAAATATGGGCTTTTATAGACCCATTAAAAGAAGTTTAAAAAGGCTTTAAGTTAACTGGCTTTCGTTTTGCTAAGGCCTTACATTCAACGGAGGCTGAGGACCGTCGGATTTATCTGACTTCATCTCCTTCGATTAGGGTTTCTGTATATCTCCTCTGCTCATTAGGGTTTTAGCTTTTCTAGCTGAATTCCTGCTCAACTTCAAGAACCCTTACCGCCGTTTATTTGTTTGTTCTTTGCTCTGGGCCGCACCGATTAATCTCTCCCAGGTAAACTACATCGATTCTACAGAGATTGGTAAATCAGAATTGTTCTCTTTAGATGGTTTGAGGTTTTTGACTAGTCATGATTTAATCGAAATTTAAATTGAAGTTAGTAGCTGTAATGAATCAACCCTAATTTGCATATCCTCAGAACCGTAGAAGATGAGGAAGCTCAAGTTTCACGAGAAGAAGATTCTAAAGAAAGTAAATTTATTAGAATGGAAAAGAGAAGGTGGACATCGGGAAAACGAGATTACGTATCGATACCACATGGGCTCTCGTGACGATTACAAAAAGTTCGTTCCTTTACTCTCATTGCTCTGTTTTACCTTTTTCTTCTTCTTCTTCTTCTTCTTCTTTTTCTTCTTCTATTAGTTTCACTGTTTTTGTGATGAACAATAGTTTTCTAATTATTGACACTGTTTTTTTTTTTTTGGTAGATATTCAGGATTGTGTAGGATGGTGCAGAAACTGACGAATGTATTGAAACAAATGGATCCAGCTGATCCGTTTAGGATTCAGATGACTGATATGCTTTTGGAGAAGCTGTGAGTTTTATTTGTTTATTTACTAGTGTGTGCAATTATAGTCATACAGCGTCTTACAAGCATTGTTGCTTTGTTTCCTCTAGGTTATAGCTCTTTGAATATTCTGCAGCTTATCTTTTACTTATAATATTAGCTTCGAGATATTTATTAGATACCTCTGGTGTTCTTTCTTGTTAACTAATTTTGAGACATGAATTTTTTTGTGTACAGAGTTTTACAAATCTGTTTCTTTGTTAGCTTCTGTGTAGAGCTTAGTTACTGTATAGAACCATAGATATAAAACTTGTTTTCTTAATGGCGGAATGACTTCTGATTATTCCATGCATGTTGAAATGGCAGATATAACATGGGTGTTATACCGACTAGGAAAAGCTTGGCTTTAACTGATCGGTTATCAGTTTCATCCTTCTGTAGGTAAGGGTTTATGTAAGAGCCTATATGTATGCAGTTTATATTTCCCTTGAGATCCATTGATCTCATTTCCGAGGCCTTGTGCCGTTTTTTTTTATTTTATTTACAGGCGTAGACTATCGACTGTTCTAGTTCACCTGAAGTATGCAG
Source organism: Nasturtium officinale (assembly GCA_963854855.1). Taxonomy (NCBI): domain Eukaryota; kingdom Viridiplantae; phylum Streptophyta; class Magnoliopsida; order Brassicales; family Brassicaceae; genus Nasturtium; species Nasturtium officinale. The sequence continues at coordinate 3,865,633 of OY978509.1, forward strand.
AGCACTTGAAAGAAGCTGTGACATACATAGAGCAGGGACACATTCGTGTAGGACCAGACACGATTACTGATCCAGCTTTCTTGGTAACTAGGAACATGGAAGATTTCATCACTTGGGTTGATTCTTCTAAGATTAAACGAAAGGTGCTTCAGTACAATGACAAATTGGATGATTATGACTTGATTGCGTAAACTTTGAGAAAGTTGGACAAAAAATAAAACAGTGATGTTATCTTGTTTTGTAATAGAAGAAAGGTTCCATGATTTTTGCAAGCTTTGGATTGTTTGATTATGTTGTCTGGAATGTGGCAGTGTTTCCTTTCATAGTATTATTTTCAGACGATACATTTTTATGAATAGGATCAAAACCTACCTTTGATTTTGGGTAACAATAAAAGTCTGTCCGTGGCACAATAGATTATTTTTCCTGGGAACCTCCATCGTTAGACAACATTATTTAAATTCTAAACTTTTACTTCCATATTCAAAAATTGATTTATAAAATTACTAAAACTTGAACAAATGGTATACTGATTCTAAATTTTCTTGAATAGGACGAACTGCTAAAATACGTAATCTAGTATTTCCATAACATTAGAAAATTCATTATTACCTAAAATCAAAAACTTTAAATTTCAAATCTTTTCCAAAATTGTATCTGTACATATTTATTTGGTTATTTGTTGGAAATTGTTTTAGACTAGTAGAAATATTTTTAGAAAAATGAAAATTTCTCAAAATAATGTAAATGTATACACAAACAAAACAAAAAATCTTTGAGAAGTGGTATTTTCTAATTTTCTCTATTTTATTATTAACCATGTAACTTTGACCCGAATCGACTCTAAAGTGGTAAAACCTTTTACAGTATTTCCTCTCCCTGTCTCTCGCTCGGTTAGAGTCTTCAAACGCAGCTGAAATGGCGGTTCAATCAAATCAGAACGCATCTCTTGGAATCAGAATAGCTTCACCTTCTCAGAAACTCTCTTCTAAACCTATTATAGCTCATATCTCGCTATCAACGAAGCTCAAACCCTCTTCTCTACCGTCGATTTCGTGCTCTATTTGGAATTCTGGTCAAAGTCCAGCGAGACGCTGCGGTATCAGTACTGGAGTATTCGCAGCTTCATCCTCCAATATTAACTTCGCCAATGAATCACCAGAATCTGAATCGCCTTCACTTGGAAAGGTCAGTCATCGTCAAAATCTTTTCTTGGAACAAAATTGGGTTTTAGCAAGTTCGTCAAAAAATTTAACTCACCGGCTCTTATATACCATCTAGCTTCTTTTATCACTATAATCTCCATGAGATTCCCTTACGAAACAGATGATTACAATTTGTTCCATTGAATTTGAAGCCATGTTTGAACACATCTCCTTGTCCTAAATTTATAGATGCATACATATGCAATATCCCTTACGTTTCTTCATTGTTGATTCTGAAACACTATAAATAAATATTTTTGCTTGATTGTATACAAATATTTTGTGAACGAAAGTTGAGATGCATGATTACTGGATTTTCTTCTTTCTAATATGATGTCCCAATTGCAGAAGAAGATGCGTGTGGTAGTGAAGCCGCTGGAGAAACCAAGAGTGGTACTTAAGTTTGTGTGGATGCAAAAGGACATAGGAGTTGCATTAGACCACATGATTCCAGGATTTGGAACAATCCCACTTAGTCCATACTACTTCTGGCCTAGGAAAGATGCTTGGGAAGAGCTCAAAGCTTTGTTAGAGACCAAGCCTTGGATCTCTGAGCTTCATCGTGTCTTTCTCCTCAACCAAGCTACAGACATCATCAATCTATGGCAATCAAGCGGTGGAGATTTGTCTTGACTCTTGATTGGATTCACTTTCATGTTCCTTTATACCACCCAATCAGGTACTATCGTAGGACATAAACGGTCGCAACTTTTTAAAAGACTAAAGCTTTTTCGTTGTTTAGTGTATCATTAGTCCTTTTTCAGTGTCAAATTCTGTTCAATGGACCATCGAAAATTCCAAAAAAAGTGTTCATGTTCTGGAAACATTACAAATGACGAAATTTATTTCATTTTGATCATTAAAATGGCGAAGTCAGAAGACAAACTGTGTAGAATCAAAAGGAAGATAGGTAAAACTTAAGTGATAAAGCAAATATGAGATTCTTATAAGAAAACAAGATCATCATCATCATGATCATGATCATGATCAAGCAAAGTACTTAGCCATATGAACCCCTTTATAAACCAACCCACATTTCTCATAAAACACTTTGTTCTCAACACTACAATCGAGAATCACCTTGTAGCAACCCATCGATTCACAATGATCAATCAGAAACTCCACAATTTTCTTCCCCAGCTGTTTCCCGCGAAACTTTGAGTCCACAACAACGTCTTCGATATGCCCAGCTTTACCGCAATTCCTCAGAAACTTCTTCTCTATCATTGCGCTTCCTGTAGCAGCGATTTTTCCTGAAGTTTCTTCTTCGATCACGCAGATCACGTGGTCGTCTCCGTATGAACTGATTTCTTCGAATCGCCGATCGAATTCTTCGTCTGTCACTGATCCACTGACGGTGAGTTGACCTAGAAGCTCGATGTATCCTTTTCTCTTATCGGAGATCTCCAATCTTCGGATCTTGAACGTCTCCGCCATAGCAGATGGGATACTTCGAACTGAGTTCTGATTAGATTCGCGAACCGACAACATAAACACAATAAATAAAGTACACAATAATAATTTCGAAAAGGTACTCAGCCTTTTATATAGTTACAAAATTCGCCAAATCTCTCAATCAAGTTTAGTTAGTCCATTTTACTTTTAAATTGACTTTGGTATATAATATTTTATCTTCTACTGTTTTTTTAAGGTATTGAAGATTCAAAGAAAATCAGCAAATGAGACTACTTATTAACAGTATTTATTTGAAGTTACAACAAGCCAACCAGTGAAGATGCAAAGGAAAACAGAACAATCTAACCAAATGGACACGAGGATGATACATTATAGATTACATAACTGGAAACGTTTATGATTAAGGTTGATGGTGACTAGACAAGGAGGATGAAGCAGGAGGAATACCGGGGATGAGGGGAGGGAGAGGAATAGGGAAAGAAGGTGGTGGCGGTGAAGGTGGATTTACGACTGGGACGGGTGGAAGAGTTGGAACTGACGGAAGAGGAGGGAGTAACGGTGAAGGAGGTGGTTGAAACGGAAGCGGTGGTAGAGTTGGAGGAGAAGGAATTAGCGGGTTTGGAGGGAGAGTTGGGGTTGGGATAGAAGGAATAAACGGGTTTGGAGGGATAACAGATGGCGGGTTTAGCGGATTTGGAGGAAAGAAGAAATCGGGTTTTAGTACTTGGTTTTTCTTGTCTTCCAAGAAATCAGATTTCTTCTTACGCAAGGAACCCGACTTGTGTGGTCCTGGAGGAAGAAGAGGAGGAAGCTGAGGTAAGTCCGGAAGCGGAGGAAGAATCGGCAGATTTGGGAGAGGGGAAGGATTAGGAGTTGGATCTTGGATCGGTGGAGGGAATGCAGGATCCGGTAAAAGAGGTTTGGATTCATGGAGATTGATAAGTTTCTGGCTACAAATCTCTGGTTGGTTTTCGGGTTTGAAAGTGAAGAATCCTGCAGAGAAAACCCTTGTATTCTCTCCATGATTGCTCGATTTAAGGCGTTTGAGAGAAGAAGAAGTCGCAGAAGAAGCTATAGAACAGTAAGGCTGTGAGCTTTTTAGCAACTTCACGTAGCATCTCTTGATCCTCTTTACATGTTTGCTCACAGAGAAAGGTAGCTTCACTTTGAATTCACCGCGCTCGTCTGTTTTCACTTCTTGTTTGAAACTTGGTTTCGAGTTCTCGTCAATGCATTCCACGGCAACTAAAGCACCTGCAACAAGATACAGCAAACTGTTCACCATAGGTAATATAATGGTTTAATCTAAAACAGGTGAAACCAGATTGATAAAATTTCTGGAGTTTCACCAGGCATAAACTATAGTTACTTAGACTTAAGCTGGTCGAAATTTGATCATAAACTAGTCAAACCAAATTGATAACTGCTGTTTTGCTAAAACAGAGCCCTCTGTTCTTGATTCAAAGAACCAATATTTTTCCAAGTAGTTTCTTCTCGAGAAAACATGAGCCAGAAACGAAAAACAATAGGCAAACCTGGGATTAAGTGGTTGGTTGTTTTTGAAAAGGCGCTGTTAAAACAAGTGTCACAGTAGACAGTTCCGACCACAACTGCAGAAGAACGTGTCTTCTTCACAATATGTTGCTGTCCTTGAGATAAAACTTCATTAATAGAGGTTCCTAAGAAAGTCATAAGAATAAACCAAATCCATAGGGTCGTTGTTTTCCCCATAGCCATAGTTATCGATTCTGTCACTCCTATCTTTTGAAACATAAGGCCATCAGTAAAGAGGGATTTATATAGGAGTGTGGTACGAAGATGAGTGAGCCACGAGATACGAAGAGATTGTGAAAGAAAAGCTTATCTCTTTTTCTATGTTAAATCATGGGAAAAATACAAAGCTACTATATTGTCTTGTGACTCTGTTTCTACAGCTCAAAGGCTTTAATAATTGTAAAAAAAAAATATAGTAAGAGGTGAGAAAAAGACAATAAAGATATTTGGATTCACGTTCGCATGTCGACCAGATTGGTCCTTACATGGTTAAAACTCTAAGCTTATTCTCATTGTACCTTGGATTGCGGGGTGGCTAAAACTACTGTCTTTCTTTAATCCATTTACCATCTTGTGTTTTTATTTTTGCTTTTTAACATACAAATTAAGCATAAATTTTTCATGTTAAAGGTTGTATACGTCTAATACATTCTGAGTTTGAAGTATCTGTTTTCTTCCTCTTTCCCGTAATTACATCCTGAATTCTGAGTGACACTTAAACATGACATAATTTGTCATTTCCAAACTATGAATCACTGTATGATATGATTTTTCATTTCCAAACTATGAATCACTGTATGTCATGTTTGGTGTTTTATGTATTGTCCATATCCCAAATTTCATAGACAAATATTTTTTTGTTGATATAAGTTTATAACTCCGTATATTCCTCCACGTCGGCAAGTCGGCAACTAATAGACAATTTATTACTACGGTGATTTTGATATTTATTAGTAGTAACAATCTGACGAACGATTTAAGTACTTTGAATCCATTATCGATGCTACATGTTATGGAGGACCACGATGAAAACACTATCTCCGAATAGAACCTCATATCCAACAAAAACATTAAGTTTTTTTTGTCCAACCATTGGAAGAATAATTTTTCTTACAAATGATTGTGGTTAACATATCTATATATTAAAAACTCTTGGTGTTTGGATTTGGTTGAAACATATAGCCAATGAGACTATAGTAGATAACTATGCTTATGTAATTTTATTTTTTTCTTTAATAGAGGAAACAATACATGAAATTTATTAAAGTGAAGGCGTATGGGAATGAGAATGGGGAAGTGAATACAGTTGTAATGTATCTGTCGATTCACGAGACACCAAGGATATATACCCAATTCGTACCTATGTCTTCTTATAGAGTATATATACATACATGAAATAATCATTCTTGATAAGACAACAAATTAAATAAAATAAGTTAAAAGAATGTGAATGTTCTTCTCGAATTTTCTTTTATTTTCTTTTATTTTCTTTCTGTTCAGTTTGTCTCTTAACAGGACGCCGTATATGCTAAAATCATCACCAGTTCACGAGCATCAACAAATTCTATTAGAAACCGACTCCCAAAAGAAAAGAAAAGAAAAAAAGAAAGATTAAATTTGATTATAGATTGACCACGGGATTTTGTCAATTTATCAAATAATATAAATTCCTTTAGATAACTGCAACAAAATTTTAACTTTAAATAAATATCCGTAAAGTACAATTCATAGGATTCAATTATCTATATTTTACCTGCAGTGGAGAATCGATGAAGTTTTCAATGGGGAAAAGATAAAATTTTCAATATTATCTCAGATTATGAAAAATCTCAGATGTGTCACTTCTTTGATCATATTATCATTAATGTTTTTCGTTCCTTTCAATTACCCTACAACAGATGTTTTTGTTTCAATATTTTTCACAGATATTTTGTGCAAATATATTTTCAATTTAGGTCTTGTCCATTTATATATCTTTTAACACAGGTTTGGAATGTTTTATTTTATTTTATTATTTCGGAATTTATCATATTTTCTTATAATTTTATTTTCTCTATATGTATCCCTTTTATTAATTTTTGTTTCCTTTTACAAGCATACAAAATCATATTGAAATTTTATACAATTGTATAACACGTTAAAAAATAATATCTTCATACACAAAAAATACTAAAATACACAACAAATTTCATCCGAAGTTTTTGTTGGGCATTTTTTTAATAACAGTATTAATGTATTATTTCCTTAAATAAAATCATTCTAGTGCGATTTTCAAAATTATTGTAATATGTAATATGATTAATGAAAAAAATGATTTTGTCAAAAAAAAAAAAAAAAAAAAAATAGTTGGTTAATTGTACTTCAGACTCCAATGGCGTCCAGCAACAACGCCCACCCACCTACCTTACCAACTTCATCACACTCAATCTTTTTTTCCTTCAATCTTTTGATTATTAAATAAAGAAAGTCAGCAAAATTATTCCATCTTTACTTTCCTGGGAATCTGCAAATAAAGCTAATTGAGCTCTCTCTCTCTCTTCTTTTTTTTGCTGCTAAATTGAAATTTCACTTGTCTTAGAGTTACGTCCCTCCTCGGTTCGATCGAAAACGAAAAAACCAATTTAGTTCTTCATCAAAGGTATAGTCTTTGTTCCGATTCGTTTTCACTGAATAATGGGTTCTCAAAATGTTGTTTTTTTTTGTTTAATGATCGCAAGTGGGTTATTTTTGTATTATATATTTCTCTGTTTTTATTGCGTTTGTTAGGGATTTACCTAATTTAGGTTTCAACTTTTCAATCGGTTAATTGCTTGCATTTCACTTTGACCGATTTTGCCTTTTCTTTTTTTTTCACCAAATGAAGCCTTGAGTTTTTTTTTTTGACCAAACATGTTGAGTTTGGTGAATGTTTGATGTCTGTTGCTGGGAATCTCTCTGGTCGCTACATAAAGTTACTTCATTGTCAATGCTGAAAAACTCTTTAGTTCTTTAGTCCAAACAGTGATCAGATCATTCTACAGGTGAAATTTGAGAGAATGAATGGTGAAATGTTGGGAGAGTTTCTTTAAATAGAAACCTCGGATTTGGCTTTTTTTTTGTTGAAGGTTAAGGAGTTTCCTATAAGTTTCAAACTGGCTTTGTGAGTTTGGTTAATCTCAGTGTTCAAAGCAATCTGCCTCGAAGTTCTTGAGTTAAAGAAACATTGGAACTAATATTTCAAGAAAGAAGAGAGAGAGTGAGTGAGAAATGGGCTGTGTTTCTTCTTGCTTTCGTGTTGAAGACTATGAGGATTACACGAATCCTAGTAGTTCTGCCAACAGAAACTGCCCTTGCCCGAGGTGTCTTGTTAATTACCTTCTTAACCTGGTAATGTTATCTTTCCAGTGTTTACTCTGCAACTGCTAGTTATATATATATATATATATATATATATATAGTAGAGCTCACTCGAATTTGATCTCTTTTGCAGTATATCTCTTTATTCAGAAGAGGCGAAACCCGCTCTCTCCCATCCTCCTTACAAGCTACTAATGTGTCAATAACTTCATCTTCTTCATATGATAACTTTATGTCTAACACTTTCCATTCTACTCCAAGGCCTCTACCTTATGATGCTGATCCAAGATACTTCCGATCACGGCGTGATTCACTTGTCTCAAGACGCGACAAGGGTTCTAGTCATTCTCATGAGGAAGCTGAGCCCTTAAGAAGTGATGCTGATTTGGATCCGGAGTCTTTCGCAGTGGAAGGAAGCAAATGGTCTAGTAAGCTTATTATCTCTGGTGAAGATTCCAAATACGAGTTCTCTAAATCCGCTCGGAGAATTCTTAAGGCAAAAACAATGGCCGCTGGTAATGACGACGTGTATATAACATCTGAAGATGAAGATGTCTGTCCAACTTGTCTTGAAGGTAATCATATTCATCTTTTTATCTTCATTCTTCAATCAATCCATTTGAAGAAAGCTTAATATTAGAGTTTTGGTGTTTTGCAGAATACACATCAGAGAATCCGAAGATTGTTACAAAGTGTTCTCACCATTTCCACCTCAGTTGCATTTATGAATGGATGGAGAGAAGTGAAAACTGTCCTGTTTGTGGAAAGGTAACAGTTTTCATGTTTTTCCATCCCATATCTCGGTTTCTCGTTCACTGGTGATTCGGATTACAGACAACATCATGCATAAGTAGACGTGTAATCTATGAAAAATAAGCTAATCATTCTTCTTAAAACTCAGAACCATTGCATTTTGTTGTCATTCAGGTTGATTAAGAATTTTTTTCCCTCTGCTGCGTTTTTATCTCATTCGCAGGTCATGGAGTTCAATGAAACACTGTAAATGATTACCACTGATCCATCTTTTACTGCCTAAAATGAAACTTGGGAGATTGACAATGCAGCAGAGAGATGTGCAAATTGTGTTGATCTGTGAGCTTATTTACAATATATGGTACATGATGGATAAATGAGGAGATGTCTCTCTGAACAGTTAGCTAGTGGAGTTGCGAGGAAACAATTTTGGGACAAAACTACAACAACAGCAAAACACATAACACAGTCCTATGTTTCTCACGATCTGCCTCTGGTGCAATGTTTTATTCAAAGCATGAAAGTGTTAGTCCTCTTGTATGAATTACTTTAACCCTTTTATTAATGTGATGTTTTTGATTATGGTATAAATCTTTACATGGGTTCAAAGATCACTTGCATTGTAACCCATAATGTTTCTCAATACATGCCAACAAACCTGTGTCATGATTAAATGCTAAAACAAGTTCCATACATTTCAATCCTTAATTATTATAAGCAAGGGTTACCAAAAGATACAAATGCCCTGAAGACCCTCATGACCATTATATATTGCCACTTATGATTACAGATCCAAGTCTTGTGTCTATGCTATATATATATATATAAGTATTCTGTTGGTGAGCTTGATCATACCACATGATTCTCAAAGCATCCAGCCTGGAATGTAACCGTTCCCCGGCTGCGTCTGTGCTTGGGTTGTTGCAGTTATCTGCTCCGAGCCTACCGAGGTATCATACCTGTCATCATCACCATCATCATTCATAGCATCATAAATCACTTTAAAAGTTCATACAAATTGATGAATCCTCTTTAGACCAACAAACTGTGGAACCTTAAATAAAGACAATTATAGTACACAGCTTGATATGCAGATGATTTTCAAGGCAACGATCGATGTTAAAGGATTTACCCAATTTGCAGGGTTGGATTGCATTCAAGAGGGTGGTATAGTCCCTGAGATTGAGATTGATGATGCACATATGAAACATTCTGTTCACCTCCTTCCCATCCTCCTCCCATATGATGATGACTTCTCACACCAATCATATCATCCAACTAAGAAATTACATTATTTCACCCAAAGATATAATCAGAAACAAGAAAACTAGTGATTTAAGAAGTAACTGAATCTTCATCAGATGCATTAACTGAGTATGAGAGATTATATGAATATACCTTCATTGACAAAGCTCTATTGGTTTCAAGCAACATTTGCTCTTTGCTTTGAAGATCAGAGAGCTGGTCAAGCATGTACTGTGTCTGCAACAATCAATATGCCACCATAGTAGTCATAATTAAACAACAGACATTTCCACACATTAAACTCAATTAAGTCATTGATTCCATGATGTATATAGCTTCAGGTATCTAACTACCTTGATGGACCGAGCTTGCTCGAGAGAGCCATCTAGTTGACGCTCAAGCTGTTCTAGTTCCTTAGAATTCAGAGGTCCTAAGTCTTCCCCCAGAAGATTTCTGCACCAAAAAAGACACAAACACACACAAATATGAATTTACATAAGTGTAAATATAGCTGTGCTATGTATACATAGATTGATAGATATACCTTTGTTGACGCTGAAGGTTTTCATATCTACCCTTAAGCTTGAGATACTCTTTGTAGCTGTTCTGAAATTTTAAGTAAAACTGACTTTTCAAAAAGATGGTTCTTGAAGTAGTGTGATAGAAATCTAAAATATTATCTCAAGAGCACCTCGAGTTCTTTGGCAGGTTTGTTGTTGACTTCAATAGAGCCATAGCTGCATTTCTGGTACCGTTCCAGTGTCTTAAGCATGCTGTAACCAACTCACAAAAATGATCAGAATCAGTCAAATATATCATACTTGAATTTAACTGATAAATCAGCAAACGACCGTCAACTTGAGCTCTTCGAGTTCTAAATTAAATTTCTATCAGAATTCAAGATTATTCCATTATTTGTTTAAAATGGTTTTTTTTTTTTGGCATTTACAGATACCAAGAACATTATTTGCAAGCTAGTAAATGCTTCAGGTTTTCGTTACATGTTTATTTCAAAAATGCAAACAAAATATATTTTAAAAGAAGGAACAAAATTTTACATATTCTTGAATGTATAAACATATATAAATGCACAATTAAAACAAAAATAATGAAAACCCTTCATAGATATAGACACGTTAAACGTTTAAACCACCATAAAATATAATGAACTAACAAATGGTTAATGCGTGGAACCAAATATATATTATCATTCTACGTTGGGTACTTATTTTCATAGAGATCTGTGTGTCAAACTTTTAAGTATCCAATCACATCACACACACATCTTAATATTTAATATCTCGTGCGTTATATAAAACTTTTCTGATTGCATATCTGGATTTGAATTTACTGTGAAATCCATCTACATATATGTATATATATATTACAAAAAAAAAATCATATATTGATTGCTAACTTCTCAATTCTCATGACTTCCGAAGTCTTTTGAAAAACAACTAAATAGAAACCCGATTTCCAGTTTCAAGAATTTAAACTACTATAGAAAATGAAATCAAGAACTTAAGATCATCACGTTCATAGAAACCAAGATCGTGTGATCTATATATATATAGTTCCAATTAATATATATATATGTTCTTCAGACAGAAAGATATAAACTCATCAGATCTAGTAAAAACCAATGAAAAATCAAAAACAAAATTGAAGAGTAAGCTAGAGTGATTACTTTGAGGAGCTGCAAAACTCATAAAGCTTGCCACGGTTGGAGAAGATGATGAGAGCAACCTCAGCATCACAAAGAACAGACAATTCATAAGCTTTCTTCAATAAACCGTTCCTACGCTTTGCAAACGTTACTTGTCTGTTGATTTTGTTCTCTATTCTCTTCAGCTCTACTCTTCCTCTTCCCATTTTTTTTATGTTACCCTAATTTCCTCTTATATGTATATATATATATATACTCCAATATGGGTATGTAATGTTTATCTATATACAGACACACACAAGTATAAGTTGAGTATCTCTTTTTCAGAGGAAAGATCTGATATTTATGGTCTGGAAATGAACCCTAGTTTCAAAACAAGAGTACTAGCTTAAGGAAGAAGAAGAAGAAAAAGAGGCAACTTTTGCTTTTCTGGTTTTGATTATAGGGTTCTTGTTTTCTTTTTCTCTCTTTTTGTTTTTGAAGTGTGTGGAGATTGTGAATCTAAATTGATCTATATTGGAATCTATTGGGAGCAAAAGATAAGAAATCTGTGAGGGTGAAGGTTAGGGTTTGGTGTGTATTCATTTCAAACCATCTCTCTATTTCTTTATTCTTCTTCTCTTTGACAAAACCATCTCTACTCTCTCTTGGCGCGTGTGATACAATCACCATATAATTAACTCAATCCAGCTTTCCATTTCTAACAAATATTTAAACTGAATTCACATTTCTATCTTAATATTTTTTAAACGATTTTTGTTTGGTTCGAATTGAATTTTTCTATATGATTTTTAGTTCATTTGGCTTTAAATTCTTATATAAGAACCGTGATAATTAGTATCGTCAAACTTAAATAAATCCCAATTTTCAACTTGTACCAAAATAAATTGGAGTGTAAATATGTAATTAGAAAATTTATGTGCTTCTCTTCAGGTAGAATTCATGTCTCTCTGTGTGTATATATATGGTGTCTACTATTTTAGGTATAAAAGCCTCATGACATATATTAACAGATGATTTTAGTTTAGTTATATATTATGCAACAACAACTCTTAAAAATTAACCGTATCGCTTTTGATGTTTGTCGAGTAACTAGACACATGCATGATCTCCCAAAGGTTATCAGTTAATATATTATATACGGTCTTTCAGTTATCACATTTAAAAGTCAATTTAAAACGATATAAGAAAGTTTGTTTAATAACTAGATGTTTAAAAGTAAAAATACAGTCGTAAATCGGTCAAATGTCTCAGATTTCCTACTCTGAAAACACCTACTCGAACTTTCACTGTGCCATTATAGAAAGAAAACGAATAATTCGGAAATTTACTTACAAAAATAATATATGATCAGTTAGCTGTTTCTTAACAATCTACCATGTTATCTCATAATATTTTACAAATGAAAATAGATCATTATAAAATACATAAGGATTTAGTTAGAAATACTAAAATAGTTGGTACATAATATATTCCGAAGTTTTTACACGGTGATTGTCATTAAACTTCTGACGAGAGTCTCGGAAACTTCATCGTTATAAAAATTTCAAAACCAAAGTGAACATAAATGTGCAAGTTGTAGTCTTGTAGACACGTAAGCGCGTGATATTGTGAAAGAACAATTAAAACTAAATACTAATACAATAAATTAAATGAAAGCAACTTATCATGACATTTTCTAGTTGTTTTCAGAAGCCGCAGAAAAGCATCTCCTATCTTCAAATGGGGTTACACGTGTCTGTTTCTTATTGGATTTCACTATTGTAATTGGTTTTAACTTCTACTAATAACATAGGTTACATAACGTAAACAGTCAAATGGTTAAACCATAAAACATAATAAAACTGAGAAACTAGCCATATGTCTGGGTCATGTTTTCGGGTGTTTGATGCCATAGAATATGCCATGTGAGATGCAGGCAACATCAGTAATATACGGTTATGTTTTGCAGAAAGAGCGTTAGTATCTAATACGTGTTTGGTTCGCCTGATCTTGATGAGCTTTGCTCAACGTTTTGGTTATCCTCTGATAATCTATTTTGTAATTTTGTTCCCAATAAGTTTTCTTACTATTCTGACTGGTTAGAATTGAATATATTATCGACTTTCTGAATAATCCCTATCTGTTACTTGGTTATGTGAAGGTTGTGAACATAGATGCTATGTTGAGTTACCGTTTAAAATTCGAAAAAGAGAATAAAACATGGATGATATTTGCTATCAGTTATTTCTTAGATTATGTAGTCATTGTCCGAGTGCCAAAAGATCAATTAAATAAAGTGAACACATCTTTAGCTAAAGCTTCTTTCAAAGAGTGGACTATATTTTTGGATTGCGATTACGAATTACGTGAATATAAATGGACTCATATGGTTTTGTTCAATTAGGAAATCTAAACCACGCCACTAAAATGAATAAAGAACTTTTTGAGAATCTAATCTACAACAAGCGAAAAAGCTTCAGGTGACGTGGGTAGTCGTACGGATTTACAGAGCGTGGAGAGACGTTAAAACTTTAAAAGTGAAAATCTTAACAGTGATTTTACACAACAAGATGGGTGATGGGGTCTGACGAACACGTGTCGACGCATGATTGAGTTAGACTTTTGTCGGAGACGTGTTCGCTGAGCCAAAGCCTCCTTTTCAACAGTGACTTGTCTACGTTATTTATTTAAATTATTAACCTTTTTATTTTTCTTTAAATACAGTATCATTTTTAATACTTTTCCTTCTTTTCCAAAACATGGTTTCATTTCACACGTTTATATAATCCAAATTTATTTTTGTAAGCTTTTTAGTTTGGATTTATCAAATCTGTGGTCTATATGTAGTTAATTTAGTTTGAAAAAACATATGATGTATCTCTACTCGGTGAATTATATTTAGCAGAAATTCCAGTCTAGAAAAATATTTTTCATGCACCTACTAATCCACTAACTATCAATAATGGTTGTTTTTTTCAAATGAAACAAAAAGAAAACAAGAGAAGGAAGTAACTTGATTTAAGTTCAACAAAAGATCTTAAAAATGGGTGTTTGAACCAATTATGGTACATATCAACTGCCAAAAAACCCACCTAATGTTGCTCACAGTCACAGGAAGAAAGGAGGACAAACAAAGCTTTTGGTTACGAAGTGAATTTCTCCGGTTAACGTTAACCAAATCAATAAACCACCACATCGGGTTTAGCTAATCAAAGTGTCTTATTTGGTTAAAGCAGCAACTGATCAAGAATTGGAATAAGAGACTTCTCAAACGGATAAGACATGCTTCAACTTCAACATTACCAATGGACTGATTACATTAATCATAAAGATAAAGAAGATAAAACAAGTAGTTTTAGTATTGGGGCAGGCAATATAAAATATAGAAAAAGTGTCAAGATTTTGAGCACTCGGGACAGGGGAAACAACCTTTGGCTTGGCAATTGTCGCACGCGACTGATATTGCATTTGATGAGTCACTGAATCCAAATATTCCTCCTGATTTGATCGATCCTGTTCCTTTGCAGCGGCCACATGATACACTCTTAAGATCTCCACATTTTCTACACATTCCAAGAGATCTGCAAAAGTTGTTATTACAAACAAACATATGATGGTAAGACATATAGATTCAAGAACACGTTTAGTCTCATTAAGCCATAGAAAGACAACACTCTAGAACATTACTTGGAGACATCAGCAGCGCAATGAATATTCTAAAGACCATGCCTAAACAGTTTTTCTCATTAAAAAGGTAAGATTTTCAGCATCCTCAATCGAAATCAAGAATCTCAACATTGTGAGAAGACTTAAAAAAGGGTAATTCTTTGAACATGACGAACATATAATCTAATGCCTGAATATTTCAATTTTTAAATATGTGAGAATCAAAAGATCTTTCAGTGAGGACGAGAGAACTTTAGGAAACCATTACTTCCACATAATGAGAACTTAGAAGAAAAATATTTCAATTGGAGAGTGAAACTGAAAGCATAACCAAACATAGATTGACTTAAGAATCATCATCATGTCAAACGAAGTAAAAGGAAACCCACTAACACATAAATTTCACACGGGTTCGGGAAAAGTACAATCATGTTCATGAAAATTTGGATATCATATGTCACAGAACATAAAAGATTGGGTTTTGTGTAAGCTTTGTTACATTCTCTGAGAAGCGGCGATGAAAGCATCAAATTTAGGAGCAGCGATGGTGGCACCAAGAATCAGAGCCCCAACTGCGAAACCCGCTATTTCGTTTGATGTTAAACTCTGCATCGTCTTCTTCTTTTCTCTTTGCTCCTCTATCCTCCTCACCTTGTGAAAGTAATAATTAAAAAATAATAATAACAATAATAAATTAATAATATATACTCATAATAATTACAATACATTATTTGATTGTGTTAGCGTCTAATCAAATGGCCTATTAGCTCAGTTGGTTAGAGCGTCGTGCTAATAACGCGAAGGTCACAGGTTCGATCCCTGTATAGGCCACTCTTTTTACACATACAGTACTTCTCTATTTTTTTAATAAATTTTGATTTTGACCCCGTATGTTTTGATATCACCAATTTTAATCCCAAAGTAGCATAGATAACAAATCCTTCCTATGGTTTGTAGGGTTTAACAATTACGGGCTCTAAATTCGCTTCCAACCCGTACGCCCCTCTTTCACCTTCCCTTCTCTCTGAAACTGCAACAAAGGAGAAAGAGATAGGTTTTATTCAAGCTTCACTCAAACTAGTCCATAAGTGTCGACACCTTTATTCACAAACCAATAGTTTCAAGTTTCGTTATTTACCACTTGGGTTACAGATTCGTGTTGCTAATTCATTTTCTGAATCGTTTGCCACTAAAGAGAAGAACCTGAGATCAGCAATGAAAACAGATCTAAATGATTATACTGTTATTAAGGAAGGAGAAGCTGAGATTCTAATGCACAAGAAGAACCAAGTCTTCTTCAACAAAGCCCAGGTTCCATTTTTTGTCTTCTTTTTGTTGCTACTGGATTTGATTAGCTGCAAAGGTTCTTTCTTTTTGCTAATAATCGATTGAATTACATCAAAGACAATCTTAGGATTTATCAAGTATTAGTTGTGGGGCGTTTTATCTTTGTTTGAGCTTTCAAATTTGGTGTTTAAGCTGAACTAATTGCTTAGTGTTTTATGGTTAGGTCAACAACAGGGACATGTCCATTGCTGTCCTAAGGGCATTTATATCCAAACGCAAGCAAGAACATGAAGCGATCTTATCTAAAAGTGCTAGATCATCTGGTAAAGTGCTTGAGAATGATGTCTCTGAACCTTCCAAGGAAGAAACTCCTATTGGAAACGGTGAGAATAATGTTAAAACCAACGGAGAACACCAAGTATTATCTCCGGGTGAACCTAAGGAAGCTGCCAAGACCGTATATAAATCTGCACCAAGGGAACTCAAGCCACCAAGAGTGCTTGAGGTTTACCTATCTTCTTTTCTTTATGACTGTAATAGCTGTACTTTATTTTCTTATTTCGTTTCTTTTGTGATTTGCTTTTAGATAACTCTTCTTATGTTATTAATTTTACAGGCTCTATCAGCTTCTGGATTACGAGCTTTGAGGTATGCTCGTGAAGTTGAAGGCATTGGTCAAGTTGTTGCTTTAGATAATGACCCAGGTATATGTTCTCCCCCAATGTTTGTGCTTGTAACGTTGTTTCCGAAACTCGTCTTTTCTTCTATTCAAACTTCCCAGAATAATGTAGTATTACCATTTTCCTATTTAAGCATCGGTTGAAGCTTGCCAGAGAAACATAAAGTTCAATGGATTGATGTCCACTTCAAAGGTGGAGTCACATCTTACTGATGCTCGTGTCCATATGCTCTCAAACCCAAAAGAATTTGATGTGGTATGCGTTCAGTTTTTGCAAAACCTAATGCTCATTTAATCTAAAAAGATGTCAATGTTCTCATCTTATTGACTGTCTTATTCTGTTAGCTAATTTGGTTAGTTGATGTCGTAGGTTGATCTTGATCCATATGGTGCACCGTCTATTTTCCTTGATTCTGCTGTTCAATCAGTTGCCGATGGTGGGTTACTGATGTGTACAGCAACTGACATGGCAGTGTTATGTGGGGCTAACGGCGAGGTTTGCTATTCCAAGTGAGATTTTACCCTTGCGATACCTAATTCTGGAAGTAAATATCTATGATTATGTCTGAGTGTCTTACGTTTGTTTATTGTTAGGTATGGTTCCTATCCACTGAAAGGGAAATATTGTCATGAGATGGCTTTGCGGATCCTCCTCGCCAGCATCGAGGTAAGTTTTTTGCTACTGCGAGGAATTAAATACCGTTGAACTGATTTACTGGCGCCATATTTTCCAGGCTTTGATTGTTTTTAAGATACTCTGGTACTATTTCTGTTCTAATAGATTTTATTCAACCTATTGACTTGGTCATATTGTTGATTTGCAGAGCCATGCAAATCGCTATAAGCGGTATATTGTTCCAGTTCTATCGGTCCAAATGGATTTCTATGTCCGTGTTTTTGTCCGCGTTTACACGTGAGTTTTCCTTTCTTTTCAAACACTTCCTCTCAGCTAGAAGCAAGTAAAGATTGAAGCTTTATGAAATGCAGTTCAGCGAGTGCAATGAAAAACACTCCACTAAAGCTCTCATATGTTTATCAATGCATTGGTTGTGATTCCTTTCATCTTCAACCTGTTGGAAGATCTCTCCCTAAGGTTTCGTTTCTGTCTCCCTACATAGTTAATATAGTTAGTTTCTGAAAACCGTCTTTTTTTGAGAATCCTCTTCTATATTTTTTTACAGCAAAAGAGTGTGAGGTATCTACCAGGAGTTGGTCCTGTTGTTCCTCAGGATTGCACTCATTGTGGAAAGAAATATAACATGGGTGGACCGATATGGTCTGCTCCAATGCACGATCAAGAATGGGTGACTTCAATACTTAACGGTGTTAAATCCATGAGAGACAGATATCCTGCATATGAGAGAATTTGTGCTGTTCTTACCACAATCACAGAGGCAAAAATCTTTTCCAAACTCCGAGATTTTTAGTTTTTTTTGGTTTGGGTAAATTTCTCTAAATCTCATTTTGCTTGGCTTGTCTCCAGGAATTGTCTGATGTTCCTCTCTTTTTGAGCCTTCATAGTCTCTCTGCAACGCTAAAATGTACGTCACCGTCAGCTGCTTTGTTTCGATCAGCGGTAATCAATGCAAAGTACCGTATCTCGGGGTCTCATGTGAACCCGCTGGGGATAAAAACTGATGCTCCAATGGAGATTATCTGGGACATAATGCGGTGCTGGGTAAACAGTATTTGTTCCTTCAATTTCCTCAACTAAGTCTACTGGCGTAAATTTTTGTTTTGTTTTCTCTTGGTGATAGTAAGTGAACTATTTTAATTGTAGGTGAAAAATCATCCCATTAAGCCGCAATCACTTGATCAGCCCGGAAGTGTGATTCTATCTAAAGAACCATCTCATCAGGTCTCTCTTTCATTGCCTATTGTGCTAATGCTTTCATTCCTTGGTTTGAATCTCTAAACACTGTTTTGTTTTGAATAGGCTGACTTTTCGCGTCACATTGGCTCGCTTAGCAAAGCACAGGTGAAGAAAGTAGCGCGGTTTCTACCAAACCCAGAGAAGCATTGGGGTCCAAAGATAAGGGCTGGTCGTACAATCACAAGTAAACACGTCTCACTTCTTGGTCATGAAGCAGTTACCGATCATCTAAATGGTCATCACAAGGAAGCAGGAGCAGAAGAAGAGCAGCAAGAAGATATCATTGAGGAGCCAGATCTGAAACGTCAAAAGACAACAGAGGATATAGCCTCAACATCATAGGGCTTACACCAGAAATGTTTACATTTTTTTTGTTCGGAAAAGATTTGCCTTTTTTTTTTTTAAATCCAAGCACTTTCAGCATTTTTGCAGACTTGCTACTTACAAACAATACATAAGTCTATATGCATTTATTCAGATCTGTTTCCCAAGGATCCAACACTAACCCACTAGTGATTAGTGGCGTGATTGTACTTTTTCATGTTGATCATCACCGATAATGTGACATGATTCAGTGATTTATAATTTTCATCGTAATTTTTTTGTCAGTTTAGCAATATAACATATATGATAAGATCCATAAAACGAAAGATCAAAAAGCTCTTCTAGGCAAATTACAAGTCGTTGTAGTATAGTGGTAAGTAATCCCTCCTGTCACGCGGGTGACCCGGGTTCGATTTCCGACAACGGCGTGATTGTTTTTTTCGCACTGATTATTTAATTTTTCCCAAAATATAAAAGTTATTACGTGGCGCAATCTTAGGTAAGTTACAATAAGATACACATCACACAATATTAGAATCTTCCATATATATACGAATCTGTTGACCTTCCTTCCCAAAAAAATTCTCCGTGTTTTATTTTGACCTCTTCTCTCTGAAAACTCAGCAATGTCATCGGCCCCGAAGCTTTTCGGTTGTTCTATTAAAGTCGAAGCAGAGGAAGGAGTTGGTGTTGATAGCTCAATCTCTAGGGAAGTTTCTCGATCTGGTAATAAACCCGATGGTGAAGTTATGAGTATTTTCGACTGTTTCTCTCCGTTAGATCAGATGGAAATCGAAAATTTCAATGCATGTTTCCTTTGCCCAGAGTCGAATTCGGAGGCTGGATCTAATTTTGTGGATTCAGAACCTGAATTCATCGATTTCTTTGATCGAGAGTCTTGTGAGGTGGAAAGGGTTAGTGAATTTCACATAAGACCGAATCAGAGGGTAAGTACTTCTTCTTCTGCTGCTTTTGATATTTGGGGATTTCATGTAATGGAGCAGGATATTGAATTAGGGCTTGGAATTGGAATCGGATCCGGGTCTCGGTCGGGTCAGTCACGTGGTGAATTGGATAGGGTAGGGAATCATAGGGAGATTGAATCGGGTCTGGTTGAAGTTGGTACGCGTCTTAATTCTATTGGGGAAGCGATGGTGCTTGATGAAGAAGTGGAACGGGAGGATTTGCAGAACGCTATCAATTGGGTTGAAGAACTTGCTCAGGTTAGGTCTTTTAGGATCGAAGAAGAAGAAGAAGAAGAAGCATCTGGGGATGACCTTTGGGAGATTTTGTCCGATGTTAACAATGTTGATGTTTTGGAAGAATCTGATGCTGGTCTTATGGAATTGGATGTGGGTGTATTTCTAGCTACTATGGAGGAAGAAATTGGAGACGAAGATGGAATTATGGGAAGTCCTCCTGCATCTAAAACCGTAGTAGATGATCTTCCTGTTGTTGAAATTACATCTGAAGAATTGAGTAATGGGAATGTCATTGTCTGCGCAATCTGTAAAGATGATGTTTTGGTTGAGGAGAAAGTTAAGAAGCTTCCTTGTAAACATTACTATCATGGAGAGTGTATTATTCCTTGGTTAGGGATAAGGAATACTTGTCCGGTTTGTCGCTATGAGCTACCTACTGATGATCTTGAGTATGAAATGTATTGGAGAATACAAAGGGCACGGTAGCCTTGGTTTGATTATGGGACTTGATATTTGGGTGGATGAAGAAGTACTTGTGCTTTATCTTCGGTAATGCCTCATCGGTAGTCATCTGTTCCTGGTTGATATCACTCTGTCAGTCAGTTTGTTTAGAGGAATACTTCTGACTTTGATTAGTTCTACTTTTATGATTTCATAGCTTCTTCAAGAGTTCTCTTTATATTTATCGATCAAGATTATACAAATATTAGTGCACTATTCTAATGTAAACGTGATGAATATGCGATGTAGGGAAAGTGAAAAATTCATTCATGTTTTCACCATAAATAAGCACGCCATAGATAGTTTGGTTTTATCAGAGATTTTGCGATGGATTTATCCGATTTTGGATACTGGATAGAATACAGGTCCAGTGTGCCAGCTTTTGATTAACCCAGATGATGGATTTGGTCCGGTTAATGTTTTCTTCTTAAAATTGGTCGTACACGGACCGGTCGAAGTCGACATGTGGGTTACTACTTACTAGACCATCCTCATCCTCATCCTCATTGGAAAAGTATCTCATCTATATTTTATGAAGTATCTGTATTTCATATATATTTTATTAAGTATTTCATATATATTTTATTAATTTAATTAAATATTAAATAAAAAATAAATTGGACCACTAACATAATGACATATGTGATGAGAGTCTCTTTGAGAACCTATTCATCATATCTCTCTCCTTTCTTCACACTTTTTTTTTATTATTTTATTGATGGAAAACTATTAGAGATACACTTAAATGAGTTTTTTATTTTTATAAATATTAGTATTTGCAATTATTTATTTAAAATTTAAATTAAAAAGAATGTGTGCCAATCAAAATAAAACATCTGTTATAAAAATATGAGAGACCGTATGTTAAATGAGAAGCTGGAGAAACGTTTCTTATTTATTTCTCATTTTTCTCTCTCCTCTAATTAATACTTTTTATTATTTTTATTTTGAGAAACTCCCTTACAAACCCACCAATAAATGTGCTCTTAGTAATGACTTTATTTTGATAAAAGTTGAATATCTAGATAATTCCTCTCAATATGAAAACTTGGTCTCCACTATAATTTTTATTTATTTTCTAAACATATTATTTAGTTAGGTATTTTTTTCATTTCAGTTAACTAACTAAAAATATGTCAAAACAGAAGTGAGCTAGTTGTAAGACATGATACCTCTTGCCTCTTGGAAGGTTAATTATACGACTCATCAATCTTAACTGAGGACGGGCTGATGTGCATTTTCTCATAACTTCGTATTTAACTTTTTGTTTTTAAACTGGGAAGATTAAGACGTAAAGCCTTGGTGCTTTAGAGTTTAGTCCAAAAAAAAAATTCTACTTCAACTTTGAAGCGAAGCCCATAATTAAAAGTAAGATTGTTAGAAAAAAAAAACTAAAGTTAATAGTCATTTTCACATGGGAGTGGCTGACTCCTTTCTCTATAACGACTCTACATTTCTAAAGAGCCAAACTTCAAACATTGAGTGTCGATTTTTTTATTTATTAATTTCATAATCGTGGCAAATCTTTTTTTCTGGCTCTTGGACATCCATTTGGCTCAACACTATTTGCTTATCCTCATATGCAATAATCATGTCTCTCATCTTTTTCCATGTAACAAATACGCCACAGAAAAAATTTCTAAGCTTTCTATAAAATATAAGCTCCTCTTGAAAATCTTAGGTCTTAAGTTCTTAACCATGTGCATCAGTTGCTCACATCAACCATAGTTGCAAATAAATGTATTGGGAAATTGTCAAAAACTTCCATGTCGTCCCGTTCGTAAATTTGGAGTCCAAAAGAATTTCATTATATGAGCATATAATCTACGGAAAATGGTTAATTTGTTTAAAATCATGAGCATCTTTTGATTAATCCGACGCCATGATGTAGACAGTAGACATTAGAAGTCGATTAGTTAGCACTCATTCAGACAGCTCAAAACGCAAAGATATCTCCAAAGGACTAAACATTTGTGACGTTTCTAACTTTATTTGCGTGGATATGTTTCGACTAAACGGTTCAAATAAGTGAATCTATATATATATATATATATATATTTAAAACGTTTTGTAGTTGTAGTGGGTGAATAACATCACATCAAAATAAATTTATCACACCATTTGAATCTTTCTTTTGATAATTATTACCTCAATCATTTTGGGATTGAAAATTGAGCTCAAGTCTTTAGTGACGTTCTACCACTTTGTTTTCTTGTCTCTTAGGATTCTCTCTCTTCTCCTTAATGGACATTGCTTTCTAAACCAAAATGCATATCAACTATTACCAAGCAATAACCAGAGTGACAAGATTTGTAGTATGAATATGTTTATAAGTATGTAAATACAAGTTCATATTAACTAATTATCGTAAATACTAAACAGCAAGTCAACAACGGGACTAAAATTCAAATGAGTAATACAACCTATATACAAATTCATACTGATTAATA
This sequence comes from Nasturtium officinale, assembly GCA_963854855.1. Taxonomy (NCBI): domain Eukaryota; kingdom Viridiplantae; phylum Streptophyta; class Magnoliopsida; order Brassicales; family Brassicaceae; genus Nasturtium; species Nasturtium officinale. The sequence goes on from OY978509.1 coordinate 3,888,772, forward strand.
TCATACAACAATCATATGAATTCCAAAGCCAAGAATCTAAACCTACAGGTAGCCTGAAAATCGTAATTACGAAAACCATTTTGTAAGTTACTGTATTAACAAAAACCAAAAATTGTACCCCAAAAACCCGCACTAATCAATTCATGTAACAGCGAAACAATAATTATTTATAGTTATGGATACAAAAATTAAATTAAATCCAAACTTATTGGTTAACCACAATGTGGCCACGATTATACATTGTGTGAACTGCATATATCTTTGCACTTGATCATCCGCATACCAAGCTTTTGTGATTGTGTTAGGTATCTAAATTTGCATGGCGAAAAGTTGTTATCTTAGTTTGTCTTCATATTCAGATAATAATTTATCTGGCTTAATTTCAAAGAAAACCTAAACACCATAATACTTTCTAGAAAACTAAAAATATCTAAAAAGCAAAAATAAACAACAGGATAATAATTAGGCAACGACAAGTTTTTGCTTGTCATAGTAAAATTAATAGCACAATCTTGTTTCCTACCTTTCTATTAAAAAATTTAACATGAAGAAAAGTAGACGACGTACCGTGATTAAACAAATAAACTAAAGGTAAGATTTTTTTTAAAAATGTAGTTTTCCATTATTTTTGAAGATACGATAGTTATACATGAGATCAAATTTTAGAGCAACTGAAAGCAGAGATTAATCAAAACTTAGGCATACATGTTTATTAAATATATTATTTGAGTAGTCTCTTTTTTAGTTTGGCAAAATGGATAGAATGATTTCAAGGTACGAATGAAAATATACAGAAGTATACAAATAAAAATGGGTATATATTTCTCAATTTTCCATATAAATGAAATAAAAATGGTGGAAATATAATTTTTTCGTAAAAGGTGCGATGATACAAGTGAAAGTGATTGGCTTATCCTTAATCCACCAATCAGTTGGACCATCATGATATCATCTATTTTTCATTAACAATAATTTTATAGTAGATTAGTATGTTTATCATTTTGGGAGTTTGATTAACGAAGAAGATCAATGGATCTAGTGAAAAAGGCAAGAATCTTTATTTTTACCAGAGTCAAACCCGTTTTATAACAACTTTTGTTTTCTAAGAATATATTGGATAGAGATAATGTCATATGTGGTTTTAGCTAGACTTTTAGTTTTAGCTAGAAGAGTATACATTTAGGTACTACAAAATTCACATGGTATTGACTAATTACCTTAGATTACGTTATAAAAAACTTGAATTTTCTTCACAAAATAAAAGTTGTAAGGAATTTCTTTGGTAAAGAATTGAAAAATCGAGGTAGATTATCAGGTGGTATTGTGCATTGATGGGACCAAAAACAATGAGACATTCAAAAACACTTTAATAGTTTATAATCCAATGAAAACTATTGTTAAAAGAATATTAGATTAAGCACTAAGCAAAAGCAAATTTGAAAAAAGTAAGAAAGATAAAATAGGAAAAAAAGATTTGAGGCTGTGCGAGAAGAACAAACCGTGCAAAGGACATGAAACTGAAATAAAGAGAAATAAACTTTGTCTGAATGCGATATGACTTGATGGGTGTGTATTTGCGGTTTCTTTGACCAATACAGCGCACTCTCTTTCATTCAACACTCAATAGTCACTGAATTTGCTAAATTATGCAATCTGAGAGTTTAAGTCAGTTCAAATTACATAATTTGAAGGTAAAGTCACTCAAAAAAACCAAATTATGCAGCTACCAAATTTCACCTTAAAAAGAGTCTTGATGTATATAAACTACTCTTAATTCATGATCAGTTGGTTTGAGAAGAAAATCTATAGCATCAGAACTAATTTAACTCAAACCCAAAATCCAAAAGATATACTATACATATGTGTACAGAAATTAATGGTATCTTGAATATGTTGGTTCCTCAAATAGTAAGGTATTGCATCACTAAAACACTAAAACCCGATCCATTAGTAGACTGTATTAGATCACTTTCAGTTAACACCCAAAACGTCTACCTAAAGGGGACCGATGTTAATATGCACACATTTTAGTTCTCTGCTTTTTTTTCTTTTACAAATAGGTTATAATAAATCCATGCATGCCTAAGATTTTGGTTATACATATTTTAAAGAAAGATACGTTTTCATATTATTTTTCCCCAACCATACATTTTCATATTATAATAAACTAATAGTGGGAAGAAAGAGAAAAAGGGACCAACGATTTCTTCAACTATTAAATGGTTTTCCTAGAAATTATAAATTGCTTATTATATTCCGTTTCAGTTCAACGAATCTAAGACATCTCCATTGTTCGAGATATTCACTTCGTATTTTAACAAATAAAACAATGATAATTTCTAATATATTATTATTATTAGATTAAATTTAAAGTGATAAAAATAAGTAGACCAATAGTATTAAATATGGTGTCATCAAAGAGATTATAAAAATATCTGATTTGATAAACGTTTCTTGTAATTTTATCCGTTTCTTAAATATTTTTTATTTTTTTATTGTTGAGAATTCTGGTGAGAAATCAGAGTTATTTAAGTCCAGAAAACTACACAACAAAACCCAAATGATTTTCTAAAATCTGATGACGCTATGTTACAAATTCAGACAGTTTTGCAACGGAATGAGCAGATATATGTAGTAATAGTCACATTCGTCTAATTAACATGACTTGGTTAGTTAATTATCTCAAAAAATTTGGTTTTAGTTTTTAGTCAACAACGCAACTACGCAAGTGTGTCTGGTTTTAAGTGGTTGTTGAGTCATCAGCTCCCGAAACGTATCATAGCCTTTGCCTTCGTAAGGAACTTCATAAAACGACAAGCAAAGCCTGCCTAACTCCTCTTGCTTTCCTAATGCAAGTAAGGAGTTTATTTGGTTTAGTTTTCGTTCATAGTGGTCTTTTGAGCATATATAAAAATACGAGAAGAAGTAATTAATAATAATTCGTTTCTTATATCGGCATGATATATTTCTATATAATTTACATTAATGAGCTTAAATACATAACGCTTGAAAAGACAAACCATTGTATGTGGTCGTATTATGGTTGAAAAATTCACCATGTGGGTAAATATTTGAAAAGATTTGGGATAAATTTGAAGAGACCATGAACAATCAACCGAAAATGCCAGTATGCCATTGTGTTAGAGAATAACTGTTCAGAACTAAAAATATGGATAAAATAGGGTAAAACCATAATTATTTTAGTATATAAAAATTTTAATTTAATAATTATATATAAATAAACAAAAGTTCAACTATACGTTTAAAGTTAATTTACCTTTTTTGTCGGGTGAGTGTGATTTTATACTGAAAGCACCACATTTTCAAAGATTTATCTAGGACCTCTAAAGTCTACGCTGAAAACCATATAACAACTGATGTTAGTTCAAGAAGAGAAGCAAGCCTTTTTTCTTTATAAAAATTCTTATTTTTCAAGAGAAAAAGATAAATTGGTGAGTATGTAGACCTACAATCAAATATGAAAACCCTTTAGCAAAAAACGAAACAAATTAAATATAGTTGAATATATATATATATATATATCCACATATTATATTACCTTTATAACTTGACTTATATGGCATCATACAACTTTATATACTGGCTAGCAAAACCCCCAGTTTCCAAACTAAAATAATTTTGAAACCCCACAAATAGAAACTATACTATTTTTTTTCTCTCTCTCTCTCTCTGAGGTAAGCACATAAAGTTGATCCAGAACTTGATTTTATCCACAATATACACATATTGTACCCGAGTCCTCATATGTCATTATCATCATCCATTAGCATGATATAGAAACCTTTTTCAGTCGCATGCATGAACATCATGATCATGTGCCATGTATATGCACCTGTTTGCTGCCAATAGATGGTAGGTTTGGGCACAATACCCGAACTCAAGTCTATCGAAGTAAACATTCGGTCTGAGTTTGGTTATTATAGAATGCCTAATTAGTTTTTATAGTTATGAACTTATAATGTTTGGATATCTGTACCCAATTGGATAATATCCGACAACCCGAACATATAACCAAAACATCTGAAACTTAAATGTATACCGAATCATCCGAAACCCGCTATTACCGGATCTATACCCAATAATATTAATACTCTTTTAAATAACATAAAATATAGATATATAATGTATGTAAATTGTAAATAAAGTAAGCACTCAATAAATTCCAGATGGATTGAATTATGTTATATATATATATATATGCTATGTTTCGAGTTATGGTAGTTTTCTATGTTTTAATCTCACAGTAAGCGAAGAACACTTTTGTTTTCAACTGTTTTCTTCTTAACTCTGTCTTAAATACTTTTACTTTGTTTTCTATTTTCTTCTCCTAGATCATTTACTATCTTATTGTAATGTGAATCATCTTGGTTTCAATTTTAATATGATTTGATTGAAACCATGAATGTTTTTAAAACATGATACTGGGGTACGTCAAAAAAAAACATGATATTGTTTTTTGTTTTTTGGTTGGTATTATATTGGATACATAATTATATGTAGATATTACTTTAGGTTCGGATTAAATTCAAGTTTTTATCAGGATCAGATGAAAATAGCCAAAATATCGGATGTTCGGTTATACCCAAAAGTAACCAAATCCGATTGCAACCGATCGGAATCGACCCGATATAAATAAAAAATTGAATAGACTTTAAATCCCTAAACCCCAATAGATTTAAACCCTTAAATCTGAACACCAATAAACAAATCCAACACCGAACGAATGTTCCAACGTCCATGCCTACTAGATGGCCATGGTGCCGTCCTCTTGTATACTCAGATGCGCCTGAGAAAAGATGCCACTTGGTTATGATCAAATATAATCCATGCATTCCTTGGTAACCGACGCATCAACAATATATGTCAATGTGAGCAAGATACTCTAGTTCAAAAACAAAAGAATCACTCTAAATTTTGTTATGTAGTCTCAATAATTGTAAAAACTGATGACCATGCTAATTAATGGCCAGTGGGTTATGTCGAATGTCGAAGACACAATCAAAATTATTTTATCAAAAGCAAAACCCTTATATTATATTAAGCATGTGTCACGAAAGCCACCAATTTGCAAAAAGATGTGGTCCACTTAATGCCATTATCTGCTGTATAAACACTTCCTTCTCCTCCAATCTCCACCATTAACTCACCCTCTTTGAGTTCTAAAGAGAGAGAGAGAGAAAACTGACCATGCAGCCAAATTATGATAGCTCAAGTCTTAACAACATGCAACAACAACAAGACTACTTCCACTTAAACAACTACTGTAACAACTTAAACCCTTCAAATATCAATCTTATCCACTACCCTCAAATTCAAGAACTCAATCTACAATCTCCAGTAAGCAACAACTCTACTACTTCCGATGAAGCAACCGAAGAAATCTTCGTCCTCAACGAGAGAAAGCAAAGACGTATGGTATCTAACAGAGAGTCAGCAAGAAGGTCAAGAATGAGAAAACAAAGACACTTGGATGAGCTTCTCTCACAAGTTGCATGGCTTCGAAGCGAGAACCATCAGCTTTTAGATAAGCTTAACAAAGTAACCGACAAAAATGATCATGTTCTTAAAGAGAACTTGAGTCTTAAAGAGGAAAATTTGGAGCTTCGACAAGTTATCACATCCATGAAGAAGCTTGGAGGAAGAACCCATGACAAATATTCTTCTTCTTGCATGGATGAATTGGATCAAGACTTCTCTTCTATTACAGATGATCCAAGAACTCCTCATCCATTATGATTTGTTCTGACGAAGAACATTACTCCAAGTTTATGTCTCTAATCTATCTATTTTTTTTTTTTTGGTATCCTCGAAGAATCTTCTTTTTTACGGTTTAACTACGAGCCAAAGTTTGAGCTTTCAGCTGTTTGTCATGATTTAGAAGATTTCTTCTATCTGTGTTATTTGCGGAAACGGATATGAAGATAATTAAGTTATTGTTATTTGTTCTTCCATTTGAAGATGATAATATATGATAATATTATTTTAATGCTGTAATAAAATATACTATTTTCTAGATAACTTTGGAAAAGAATAGCGTATTTTTATTTATAAATGGAGAACGAAAAGAAGACAAGCAAAAACCACCAACTCTCCTCACCCAATAGAGTAGCCAAATTTGATATAGGTGAATTAAATTGTTCTGAAGGGTCGTCTTGTGATAGTAGTTCTGCATTAATTCTTCGTGAGAATATTTCCATCAGGAAATTTCTGAAATTATTTTCGTCTGACATGGAAATCTATGAAACTGATCTCTGATCTACTCTCTACAAGTTTTGTGTAAGTACCGTTTTTTTTTTAAATGCCTTCTCTTCTTTACAAGGATACCATTTTGAGCATAGTGGCAGAGCAATTAATACAGAGGATATGAAGATATATATAGACACATCATGTAGGACGGTTACATTGCTTGATCAGAGATTGAGAAGAGATGATAGAGATCAGAGATCAGAGACACATCTTGCAAGTTTTGTTTTTCTTGATAAAGAACAAAAGAAAAGTTTTTTACATTCTTTTATATTGCATAAACGAATATATAATCTACTGATTTGTATTTTGTGGCGCTCTTATTGTAATAATGTTGTTGCCAAAAAGAAAAAAGAAAACAGTTATTTTGCATCATATTGCATCAAACTTGTGAGAAAAAAGTTTGAACGCGCGTCTAATTGGGCCTTATATATATATATGAATGATCCTTGTTTTCTGAGAGAAGTTTTAACACGGAAGACTAATTGGGCCTTAAATATTTGAGCCTAGTTTTAGTTTGGCCCATTAATATTAGACGCGTCACTGACGTGAAAACGTCTCGTTGTGTAAATTTGATAAGGCTTTTTAATCCACAGTCTCGATTTTTTTGGTCTCGCAACTCGTCACAATCAATCTGCGATAATTTTTTGGATTAGATTGGGCAAAAGAATTGTTGATTCAATCTGTTGAATTTCACAATCCAAAACCCTAATTCCTTATTTGATCAATTGGTCGATGGAATCATCAATTTCGCAATTTGATCCAAAATCATCCCAAATCAATTGTGACGAGGTGAAAGTAGGTTGTTTTATCCACAATATATTTGCTAGAACTTGTAAGTAGCCAATTGGGTAACTTTGTATGAATGTTAAGGTTTATTCTGGTCTCTTAGAAAGGATGGAGATGATCATAGATTAAGGCCTGTACAGATGTAGATGTGTGGATTTCCTTGAATTTATTGTAATGGTTGGTAGGAACTCCCATCACATCTATAGGCATTCACGTGACACTTAAAAGTTTTTTCTTTTTATTGCTAACTGTTATTTTACTATATGGTCAGTGAAGCGAGATAAGAATCTGATAAAGCACAGTATCAAGGAACTTTTTTCCTACTTGAGATTTTGGAGAACTTTTTTTGTTTTCTAGTTAAAAGAGTGAGAATCTATGAGGGTCCATGGACCATCTAAAGCTTTTGATTGTAAGACTGTATGTTTAGGGATGCTTTCCTATTTTCATGGCTGTGAGAAACGATCTGAAATATCCTTAGATTTCGGGAAAAGTGCAAAAAAATTCCTTAAGTATGGTAGATGATGACCTCAGCAGCTTAATTATGGAATTGTTAACCGTAGATAAATTCAATAGCAAAAATGGAATCATTACAGTGTCACTTCTTATTTTCTTTGCGATGTCACTTGTCATTCTTTTATACAGCATCTACCTTGGAAAGTAAGCTAATTTACGATTCTGAAAATGACCATTTCGTATTTGATTTCGTGTTGATTAATGGGATTTCAAATGTTGTGTGGAATAAGTGTCAGTGTTATCAACTTGTATCATAAAATCTTATGTAGAGCTTTAATCTTCTTCTTCTTAGGAAAGCGTGAAAATGTTATGGGATGGCTTAAGAGGACTCACTTAGCCCGCACCGGTCCAGATGAGCTGGAAATTATTGGCTTTGAACCTTGCCTTCCCTCTTAGGAGATAGCAAGGTGAAATCTGCAGTTACAATTCTTGATCAATGGATATTTCAAAAATATGGATTTGTTCCAAGTGGACAGGATTTGTATAGCGAAGTTAGAGAAAGAGGAATACTAAGTAATAATAGTTAGACAAAACTACAGACCCATTTGCATTACAGTAATAATAATCCTTGAAGCTAAGAATTTCATCAGACCTAACAGAATCTCAAACTAAAAGTAATTTACAGCTTGCAATCTAGTCTTTATTTTGCCGTAGGAGTATCAGACCGAAGGAACAATGCCATTTCCTGTGTCGTAGATTAGCATTGTGTTGCACCCTTGGTCGTCCTCAGCTTCGATTTCTCTATTCTTAGCGAACCGGCCATTGACCCGAGGTCTTCTCTCTGCATATGCCTTTCTTGAAGCATACCTTATTGTCTTCTCAAATTTCCTTGTCTTTTTCTTCTCTTTGTATCTCAGGACCCTGGCTTCTCTGTCCATTGGACTGAGCTGGGTTATCACCTGAACTTGAGGGTCAGGTACTTGGGCTATTGTCCCTTTCAATGCTCTTGGGTCTGAAGCTGTTGTGTCACGTGCTGTTGGCTCCGGCACAACGCCAGTTTCCATAGATAAAATGTGTGCCTAATGACAGAAACAAGGACATTCTTAATCCCCTTAGTAAGAGGACTAAAGAGAGTCGATGCATAAAGAAGCATATTTTTTTATTGTGCCAGAAACAAATATTTGTGTCTATAATGACCCTGCTGCTTATTGTGAAGATGCTGAATTGAGGGGTAACAAATATACAAAAGCCTTACGTTATGGTTAAGGGAACAGTTGTCGTTGTAGTGACTTCCTGAGGAGTCATATTTGATATCGAACTGAAAATTATGTTGGTTGTGGCGCAGGTGGCCCCTTGATTCTTCAAGTTGAAACGGAACAACTCTGTCTCCCCCGTAGCTTGTCTGTGGTACGCTGCAGTTTTGTTGGTGTTGATTGTATTGATCGGAAAATTTGTAGTCCATACTCGAGTTGTAATCCACAAGGTCTAGATACTCATCACTAAACAATAACTCATTGTTCTGGTTATTGTTATTGTGATTGCCACTATTTTTGTCAGAGTTAGGGAACAACCATGAAGCTGCCTCCATGGCATCCTCATCATCTTCTTTACGTCTCTCTTGATCCACCACCGGTCTCTGCTCTTGATTGGTTATTGTTGTCTCGCTATGGTGGTGAGTAGCCATGAAGCTGAAAGATTTTCCAGAAATTGGAAGAATTGGAACTCGATGATGGCGTCTAGCAAGTGGGTTTGCAGAATGAACCTCTGAATCACAGGCTGTGCATAGAGATACATCATCAGCGTCACACAGAAAAGCAGCCGGAGCATGCTCACAAGACTCACAGACTTGAACCCGTTTATGGCGTGAAGCTACACGATTGGCAGAGTGAACTTGAGTATCACAGCTCTTGCACAAGTAGGCAGAGTCAGCATGGCAGTACACAGTGCAAGGGGCTGACCGACATGTGTCACAGGCTCGTGCTCTGACGTTCTCTCCACTACTAATGTTGTTACTCTCTTGTTTCAACATAATAACTTAGATGTAGTGAGTTTGATGGTGTGGGAGATTGTGTTTGGAAGAAGGGGCTAATAAAGCTATATCTGCTGTAAGAGAATAAGCAGAGGGGAGACCGAATCCTGAGTGTCTACACGTGGCACAGAGATAGGCTCTTAAATGTGAGTGGATCTTGCGGCTGGCTGAGCTTTTGGGAAGGCTTAGGTGTAAAGTACTGTATAAAGTGTGAACATCTCCTCCTATACACTTCTTCATTGGGACCCGTTTCCACAAGTTTCTTTAGGTTTTGCCACTTTTTATACAGAGATTCTCAAGGGTAAGTGGTCCAGATAAAGCCATGGTGGTGCAGACACTTTGTTACTATTTTTTCCGTATCACCTTTTACTATTTTCATATCGATTTGTTTAACAGAAAACCAGATTATTTTATCTCCATGGCTTCGCACAAAGTTTATGTAGTTGAATATTAAACCTTTTGATAACTGTCCAGGTATATCTCCGAGTAAGGCTTAGAGTCAGAGAGCCATCACCAACTGTTACTGTTACGGGTTTACTACCCTATCAAAGGTTAGACAAACTCGTCAAAATGGTAGAGTTGTTGTTCGATTATTTATGATTGCATCTGCTGCTCTGAATCATTTAAAAAGATTTGCAATTGAAACTTCCAAATGATCCCCTGATGAAAAGTGTTCTAGTGTTTGTCTGGTTAATAAAGTAATGACAATGAGAAGGGAAGCTGACATGGAAAACTTAGACTTGTCTTGAGTATCACAGTTCTTAGAGGTAATTTACTGATCAGTAGATGTAAATTGTTGAAGCACCTTTGCTTGCTAGTTTCTTGGTTAGTAAAAGAAAGCTATTTGGTAAGCCAATCATGTGTTGAGCATCTTGGGTTTGCTTGTACTAGTAAGCTCCAGTACTTTGAGTTGCCTTGTTAGTGATATGCTAATAATAATTTACCGTGTGGAAGCTAAAAAATATGATACTCTCTAGGTTGAGGACTTGGTTCCAAGGACACTTTTGGGCTCGGTTAATGTATGATACCCATTTTGTGGTCCATAAAGAAGAAGAATTAATGGACATTCTAGGGGCCAAATTCATGTGGCTTCCGTCTCTCTATGACCCTACGCTCAAATGTGATTTTCTTGTATAAAATGCTGGTCCTAGGATACACTTTTCGCATCTCTTCCTCTTTCATTTTTTCTTACACCACACTTCTCTTTTCCCTTGTGGGAAAATTTTTAACTTTTAAAAGGTTTTTTTCCTTGGTAATTGGAACATAACTTTTAAGTTCGTCTTGTTATTTTACTGGTTTTATTAGGAATGTAACGGCATGGAGAAATATGTTGAAATGGTTTCATGATCATTGAACTCTAAAGAAAAAGAGTCTACGTTCCTTGCATTATTAAGCATATTTGGTGATCTTTATCCGGCCAAAGTTTGATGTCTATTCCAAAAAAGTGATTGGATAATTTGAGACATCTTGTCTTTTAGTGCTTTAATGATGAAAAACGAAGATTTTAAGGTGGTTTAAGTTCATGAAGAGTAAACTGTGTATTGGCCTTTTTCACTAGTAGTTCAAGAAATAAGCATATTTTATGCACTTTCACGTGATATCTCGAATCCATCACTAAATTTTAACATTCTATTGTCTGAAATTCGTTAGTGCTTCAACTTGTTGTCATTGCATCTTAAATTTCCTGAAAAGAAAATAAAATAATAGGAACTCATATACTTCAAGGTTCCTTGATGATATATGAAACCGGGGATATCTTTGATTTGCTTGCGTGGTTTATAAGTCTGTGTTATGTGATATAACTGGATCACTGACTAGATTTTCTGCTGATATGAGAACATTGTTATTGTGTTTCAGTGGACACTTCTGGCTTCAGTAGATGAACGGGATCCATTTATGTGGTCCAAAAAGAACGTGTTTGACACTCTAGTGGCTATATTCATATTGGATATTAACACTCTCTCAATTATGGCTGAAACGAATCTTTTGATTGGTTCAGAAATTCATCAGCTTAACCATGGAAGTGGAAAACTTGTAGAGGTAGATAAGTTAAAGCTCTACGGCTTTTCCAGGTGGCAAAAAGTGAAGGTACAGTGTCACCCCTTTTCTTTTCTTGCCTCGTTACTCATTAATGCCAGCATATACCTTGGAAAAGTGAATTATTATATTCTAAAAGATAGAGCAAGATATAGATTTCTCAAACTGAATATCTTTGTTCATTTGGATGGACCATAGGGATTGTTATATTCTGCTAGTACTTGGTTGTGAGTGATAGAATCTTGTTATCAGGAACAAGAATACGCATCGATGTAACCATACCTAGTAGAATTGTTCACTCAGAGTTCTTGATTATTTACTATCTGACTGACTCTCACTTATCTGAGTACATTACTGAAAATGACTATTCAGTATGTGATTTTATGTTGAATTTCATTGATTTCTAGAGTTTTACAGATAGTATATGTTATTTATTTTCTTTTGAACCTTTGGAAGGTGAGTTCCGTGTTAACTGTTCTTGGTATAGCTAGCTGAAGTAAACCATTTCTGTTCATAGCATTTGAGTTCTGGACTGAAGATCAGGTATTACACGTGGTAATATTTCACAAATAAGACAATTTATACCAAGTGGGAAATTTTTGTTTTAACTACCGGCAGTAAAATATGAATATATCTAACTAACTCGTACGAGTTAGACAAAAATATAGACCTATATGCATTACAGTGGTAATAATAACTCAGCATGCAGTCTAGTTTAGTCATAGGAAACATCAGAATGAAGGAACAATTCCATATCCTGTGTCGTACATTATCGTTGTGGAGAAAGCTTGGTCTGTCTCTGCATCGACTTCTTTCCTCTTTGCAAATCGGCCCTTGATCCGTGGTCTTGTCTCTGCATACGCTTTCCTTGAAGCATATCTTATTGTCTTTTCAAATTTCCTCATCTTCTTCTTCTCTCTGTATCTCAGGACTCTAGCCTCTCTGTCCATTGGACTGAGCCTCTGAGTTGGAGGCTCAGGTAGTTGGCCTGTTACTACTTTGGGCGATCTTGGGTTTGATACAGTTGTGTCACTCGTTGTTGGCTCTGGCACAACTCCAAGGTCCATAGATGAAACGTGTACCTAATGACAGAAGCAAAGACATTCTTAGTCATTTAGTTCGGGGACTAGTGTGTATGATGAAGTAGCATGCTGGTCATAGGGAAGAAATGAAGAATCGGAATTGAATGTATAGAAGTTTACCATATGACTTATGGAACTATTGGAGCTTCGATGAACTCCTGCGGAGCCATAGGTGATACTCAACTGGAAGTTGTGCTGCTCGTGGTGCGTGTGACCCTGTGATTCTTCAACTTGAAGTGGAACAACTCCATCTCCTCCATATCTCCTCTGAGGTACGTTGCAGTCTAATTCATACTGACTGGATTGATCTGTGAATTGCTTATCCATACTCGAACTGTAATCGACAAGGTCCACATACTCCTCACCAGTCGAGAACCCATTGTTATTGCTATTACCACTGCTTTTCCCTGAATTAGGCAACAACCATGAAGCCGCCTCTGCTTCATCTCCATCCTCTTCTTCTTGACGCTCCACCATTCTGTTCTCTGGACCTGTCACTGCTGTCTCACTTGAACAGTTAGTTGCCATGGCTCTGTAAGAGTTTCCAGAGATTGGAACTCGTTGATGACGTCTAGCAAGTGGGTTTGCGGAATGAATCTGCGAGTCACAGGCTGTGCATAGAGATGCAGCATCTGCCTTGCAATGAAATGCAGCCGGGGCTCGTTCACATGATTCACAGACTCGAACACGTTCGTGGCGGGAAGCAACACGATTGGCAGCATGAACTTGAGCATCACAGTTGGTGCACAAGTAGGCAGAATCAGCTCTGCAGTACACGGTGCAAGCGGCTGATCGGCATGTATCACAGGCTTGTGCCCAATTAGTCTCTTCTTTCAACATATTAACCCAAGTTTGATGGGGAGGGAGATAGTCTGAGAAGAGAGCAACTAAGAAAGCTATACCAGCTACGAAATGGTAAAGCAAAGGATATAATCCCTTGAGCTGATAAGTGGCGAGAAGTTAGTGGCCTTGAAAAGATGTTTGATTATCTTGTGGCTGGCTGAGTTTCTGAGAAGGGTTATGTGTGGGGGTCCATTCCACGTATGCTTACATTGGCTTTTGGAATCATCAACCATTAGGAAAAAGTGAAAAACTAATAGTCAGTCTTGTTATATTTGCAAAGAGTAGAAAGCTACACTCATTACTACTCTCTCTCTCTCTCTCTCTCTCTCTCTCTAAATGTGAACTCCTCTTCCTATGTTCTCTTCTATAGGGATCCATCTAGATGTTTCCAAGGTTATGTTGTAGATATAACGAACCAAGGTTGCAACTTTTAACTATTTTGGTAAAGCTGGAAACTTTTGCAGCTCTTTGGCTTAACCATTAGCTTTTCTAGTTAATGTTTAAACTGATTCCAACATTTTGTCATGTTTTAACTGTTCAGTTTTCTCTCCAGAGCAACGCCTTGAGTCTCAGAGGTATCCCGTATTGATCATGGTTCCACAGGCTGCACCATTTAAGAATGATTTCAGATAAATTTTCTAAATGACTTTTATTCTGATGGAAAGTGATGACTTGACCATGTGTTATCTTCGTATGATGCTAGCTTTCTTTGGTGTATGAAATTAGATGGTCTGTCTTATATTTGTTTGCTTTCACATCAGGTCGGTCAAGCTGACTACGAAACGGTGGAGATCCACGGAACCAATTGGAATCTGCCAAGTCACTTGGGGCCTAAATAATAGGAAAAACATGAGCAACATGTTGAAGTCACTTGGGGCCTAAAGAATAGGAAAAACATGAGCCACATGTTGAAGCAAATGGTGGGTCCACTGGTGAATAAGGTTAGTTAAATCGACATCACAAGTGGTCTGTTTTATACAAATCCAATTTGCATGTGATCATAGTACCAAAACATGCACGAGTCCATGAGTGTCGTCGTTACATTTATTTCATCATTTGAGAATAGGATACAACTCGATTTTATTAATTTAAGCTTTATTAGAGTTCAAACTTGTGGAAGTAATCATATTGATGTGTTTAAATCTACATGGGTCATATAAAATTGTTGGGTCAACGAAGTTAGATTTTGACACTCTTGTTGATTAAGATTCTGAGTGAAAAGGGAGCTTTCAGCTTCAAGCACATAACAGGTTAGAGAGTTTCTATTTACATATAAGTAACACATCAAATAACAGAAATGAAATCACAGCGCAAGTAACAAAGATGAGGATCAACAAACGTTTAGTTTTTTGGCGGTCAGAAAGGGCTAACCTCACGAGCCAGTTTCAGCAACAACTCTGGGACAAGACGCTTCCTTGGAGAAGCTAATGAGTCTTTAGTCAGCGCATCATTGTCCTCAGCGTGTATCACAGAAACTATATCATCAAAGAGTTCGTCTTTACCGCCTCTCAAGGGATCCTGAAAACAAATACTCGCATGAGTTTATTATACCAACACTCAGCTAAGTGTTTGTGTGTGACACAATGTAAGGTAGTTTATGTGGCTTACCTGAAGAAATAAGTCCGTATGTGTCTTTCCGCTGTATAAAATAAACTCGGCTTTAGCTCCAACAGCTTGGAGAGCGTCTGCAAAATTTTTGCTACAAAAGAGTAGTTTTTTTGTGAGGCAAAAGATTAATCAGCAACCTATGACTTGAAGAGGATGATCATAATATACCTTTCATCAGATGGTATGGAACAATCTGAGGATCCGTGGAAAAGCATGATAGGAGGCAATAGAGATGCGGCTTTACCAACAATTGGGTCTTTCAATCTTACTTCCGGAGAGAATTTCTCAAATGACTCTTCTCCTTCCATTATGCTACAAGTTGAACATTAGAACTGATCAGACTACGTTTATGTCATGATTTGAAAAACTGAACATTTACCTTAGGAAAATCGATCGATACAGGCCCCGGTTATGGAAGTGATCGACCAAATTGTAAAGATTGTACCTGCTCAAGTTCAAAATGATAATCAGATCAATTGTTGTATACCAAAAAGAACAGAGAAATAAGTTTAGTAAATTACCCTCCAGATAGTCCGAAATAAGCTTTTATCTGGGAGACCCTCCAGGAGATGCTCTCTCCTTTTGATTCTTTAGTGGCTTGTTCTAAAAGAGCACAAGCGGATATATGCGCACCAGCTGATTGTCCCATCAGGTAGATCCTACAGACACAAATACCATGCAGGTCAGTAGCAGAGAGACTAACTGGAAGATCAAATGGTAAATAAAAACCATAAGCCAATGAGTTGAAACCTGTTGGGGTCACCTCCAAATGCAGAGATGTTATTGCAAACAAATGAGATTCCTTGAGAAGCATCTGTCACCATTTCACTAATTGTTCCCTGAGGAAAGTTCCTAGACCAAAAAGAAGGGTTTGCTTTGGTAAAACGGCATGAAAACTGAAACATATCTAGATCCCAAAATATTATGGATTCTGTGT
This sequence comes from Nasturtium officinale, assembly GCA_963854855.1. NCBI lineage: Eukaryota > Viridiplantae > Streptophyta > Magnoliopsida > Brassicales > Brassicaceae > Nasturtium > Nasturtium officinale. Next base: position 3,904,814 of record OY978509.1, read on the forward strand.
AAACATAAATAGAATCCAGAGTAAGGAATGTATAAAAGAAAACTATTTCTGAGTTGTGTAGTTTCGTTACCTGTAGTCAACGCATGCTACAATGATATCCCTTTCTGCTAGCTGCATTCCCAACAGCGAGCCCCAAGCTTTGTACCTAAATATCAGTAAACATGAACTTATCAACACGCGACTTCATTTAGTGGAAGAAGATTAGACTTGGGAAAGATAAGAAAACAGAGCACATTGGGATCTTTCGTTCTATAGTTGTGCAAGGGAACTAGGGCACGAGATATATTATACTATACCTACATAGTTACATGCACAGAAGTTGTAAAATGAACGAAATTAAGGAGAATGTTGTAACTCCAATGTGCTACTCACCCGATAATCCAAGCTCCACCCGTCACAAAAACGACAACCGGCTTCAAGCCATCGTTTTTGCTTGGTAAGTACAGATCCAGTCTACCGAATCGCCATGTATACATGCAATACATGAACAGTCTCAGAAATAGGTAAGGTGACAAGAGCAGGCATTCAACATACCTCTTTAGGACAAGGTGAAAGAGGAAGGTAAGATTCTATTCCACTTCACACACAAACCTATTCCTTGGTTGATCTCCATACACTATACTCCTTCGAATTTGTGATGAGGAAAAATAAATATATGCAACTGCAGAAGATATATATATATATACAAAAATTGGAATGAAGAAATCAAAGACTAATATAGCCCAATTAAAAACAGCAACTAAAAATTTAAAGAAGGAAGTAAAACAAAAAAACAAAAAATGAAACCTTGAAGAAAGCCAGGCATAAGCAACATAGCATAACATGTAAGGGCAAGTAGTCTTGTTATCCATCGATAGCCTACCCTGAACATGACTTAACAGTTAGATTTTTAAAAAAGGTTAAAATACATATTTCCAAGAACTAAACTTAAGGAGGTAAAATATCACATGATCAAATTAGAGTAAAGTTCTCAAATCACATAAAATTAGCAAGATAAGACAGAGAAATTATATTTCCTTGAATTATTTGTACGATTAATAATATCACTTACACAATGATCAAAGCCAGCTAATTAATTGTCTAAACCGGGAAAATGGAGATCAGTACCCGAGGTAACGAAGAAGCTTGAAGCTAAGTCCAGTAATTAAATACGTCTCAGCTGCAGCGTGGCCGATATCGCTGCCAAATGACTGGTGCCGGTAAATCTGACGAGGTCCTTCTTCCACCGGAATTTTCCCGGAAACTCGACGGCGTACAGGTTCACCTTTAGAGGCGGTAAGCAGAGTGGTTTTATGAGAGTCCTCGGGTATAACCTCTTCGATCTCCGATACCGTCGAGGTCATCGGTTGCTGAGTCTGAAGAGGCGAATGCATCTTCGGCAGCGAGTGGATCTTAATTCCAAGATTTTTCGTGTTGTGTTTTTGGTTCTCTCTATGGTTTCAACTTTTCAGTATATTCATTCACTTTTATGCGCTCTCTGTTCCCGTCTGCGATAGGAAGTGTTGATATAAACCCAAAGTTTTATTAGTTATTACTTATTATCCAACCTTTTATTGTGTAATTAAATGATTGAAGAGACAATCAAATGCTGTCTATTAATGTATTGAATGTGTCGTGTAATGAATTATTTAATGTTCAAATTTATGAATTCTACATATATGTGTAGTAGTGTTTATAATTTTAAAAAATTATGTTAAATAATTTCTGATTGGATGGAGCGAAGCACACGACTTGGAAGTTGGAAGCTATCAGCAAATCATGGGCTGCGTTGTCTTTGGACCTTTGTTACCATTGTGGGTCCCACGTGTGACGAATATTTCAGAATCTTAGAGATAATCTATCACTTTCACAAGTTTACCATCATGTCATGTGGTAGTGGCACACCCAAACCACTACAAGTTTGAATAAATAATGGTAATCTTCTTTTCTTTTGCATCATCAGCATACAATACCATGCTGTTTTTTGGACAAATATTGGTAATCTACATTAACAATCAGGATTTGAAGCCAACTCTATACATTAATAACATAATCTTCTTGTCTTTATGTCTCAATTAATAATCTTAAAATTAAAATCATTCTTGTTTTGTAGTTTCAGAATATAATAATAATAATAATAAGCATCATAAACGTATCGAAAGTATTTTCTTTTCAAAGCAAAAACAAAAATTTTTGATAACCAAAAGATTAAGTGGAGTAGCACCTTATCCAAACTTGTTGCCACGTCTCCACCATCGTTTTGGAAGATACAAGATTATGGGTTTTCTTTTACACACATCATTACATCAAATACACCCACGCAACCACTTCTTCATATAAAATACAGTCAATGTAACAACTTATAATACCTTGAATGATTTGTAAAAATTTACAGTACAAATTATAGAATGTAGAATGTAGGGTTTGGATTTCAAATCCTAAAAGAACCGACTTTAATTATCTATCTTAAGAACCCAAAACAAATGTATATCTCAATATGAAAGATCAACGATGGATTAGATGTACCCAAATTTATTTTATAAATCAAGTTATATCAATTATCAAACATAGACTAGACAAACCAAAAAAAACAAACAACTTTAAAGCTTAATTAATGACAATAATTACCAAACGAGCAATACTTCCCGCCACCTCCATGACCACCATATTCACCCTCATCGTCATCATCACCGTTTCTACTGTGAATCCACCACAAGAGGTTAGTCAGAGAGTTGCCATCATCAAACCCATTTAATCCTTTAATCTTCTGCATCGCTCCATCTTTGTCGTAAATACTTTCCAAAGCATACACAAATCCTTTCCAACCTTCGCCAACGCTGTCTCTCGCCAACGCCGGAAAAGTCCAATTCACGAGCTGTTTCACGAATCGCACATCGGAGAAAAGAACTTCCGACATAGGAAGTAACGGTAATAACTGTATCCCGAGCCGACACTCTTTCCACTCTTTTGGCGCGAACCATAAGCCACTGTCTCTCTTTGTTGACCATAAAACTCCAACCACACGATTCTCCGCCGTGAAATCTTTTGGGTATATGGCGTCGTCTTCTTTCACCTGCCACCACCACCAACACGAAGAAACTTTACTAATTAAACCAAAACCAAATTAACAATGGAAATGAAGAGAATTAACAAATATGCCTAGTTTTCTAATCATATCCAAATTCAATAGTGAACTTAACAGTCTTTTAACTCAAAACGTAGCGAATCAAATTGAAAATAAACCGGTTATATTAAATTCTTTAAAATTCTTCAAGGTGTAAGTTTCATAACTAAATACTGTATATGAAAAAAAAAATGTGAACTAAAACCAAAACAAACATTACTAGGACCAAGATTTCTCGATTCGGTACGGTTCAATTCAATTTATTCGGTTCGATTTAAATAATTCAGATGAATAAAAACAAAAAAAAAAGATGGCGTTCGTTACCTGCCACCACATCTTCGCGGCATGAATCTCTAACGTCAAAACCGTCGAAGCCACCGCCACCAGATGTGTATCACCGTAAGCTAACCCTAATAAAGCGGCGGAGTAATATGCGTTCACAGCCTCGCTTGTGCTCTCTTGATTCCTCCCGTCAGCAAACTCCGTTAACCCTCCAGCCCAAGAATGAAGCTTGAAAAGATCAAAGCATCTCAAACGCGGGTAATTCGAATTCTTTTTTCCCAACGTCATGTAATCCGCCATTAAAGTATACGCTTGAGGTTTGTATCTCCTCCCCCACAAAGGATCAATCTTACCAAGCACAGCAATCGCGTAGATAAAGTAACCTATGTGATAATGATGATCATTGTAAATCCCGAATCCAAAATCTGCTCCTGAATCTCTCGAACCTTGCTTACTGATCACACCTCCCCATTTAGGATCATACAAAAACCCGTTTCGTTCGAAAGTTCCGTTTAACCACGGCTCGATCATGTTCTTCAAGTAGTTTCTAATCGCCGGAATCACATCGAGATAACAAACTTCCTCGGCGATTAAAGCTAACCTCGCTGCTCTCGCGATCAATTTCGCGTAGAAATAAGACGAATCCGTGACCGGAGCTGAGGAATCTAAGGCGTTAACGTCTATGATGAGAGCTGAGATGATCTCTTCGTGAGAATCTTCTTGAACTCCTTTGATAGAGTGCCACGTCACCGAAACAGGGTCTGCTCCCAACACCCATGAATCTCCGACGACACCTACCAAATCTCCGTCGATGCTGCTGTATCTGAAACTATCAAGAACTGTGATTGAACAATCTTCGGTTTTTAAAAGCTTGAGATGAAGAGGATGAGCGAGCATTAAGAGATCTCCATAGCCTCTCTTTTCCCATTTATACTCTAAAGTAAAAGGCTTTTCGAAATCAGCGTCGCCGGAAACTGGGTAACAGCAACTGAATCGGTCGAGGATTGATTCAAAATCTGGATTTGAACTCGGTAATATGGCGATCCGGATAATACCCGAAAACCCACCAACGCAATTGACCGAAGAAACATTGTCTTTGATCAGATTAATCTGAGAAGAGGCGTAAATAAGCCAAGTCTGGTTGTTGTTAAGCTTCACGGTGTATTTGGTAGACGAGCTGTTCACGGTAAGCGATAAAACAGCGTGGATCGTTGAGATTTTGACCGAGGAGTTACCGGAGACGGAGCAGGTGATGAAAGTACTTCCTCTAACGAGGAAGAATCTGAGATTAGAGGAAGGGAAATCGAGAGTAACGCCGAGATCGCTGAAGGAAGAAATCAGATGAGTTTTCCGGGAATGTGGGTCAGGTCCATCTGATCCGGATATGATGATGTCGGCGTTGAAAGCTTCGTAGATGAAAGCAGAGTTGTGAGACAGAGATGGGTATGAGATCGAGAGAGATGAGACCGATGGTTTGATGATATAAGGGTGAAAGTACTCAGCTTGGTCGCCATTTTTGAGAGTGAAGTTTTGGAAGAAGGAGTTCGTTGGGAGAGGAGTTGAGAGGAGTTCGTGGCTGAAGAAACGAGACGGGTCGGGTAAAACAGAGGAATCGGATCTCGGGAAGAGGAAAGGGGTGTTTCTTTGTCTCGAGGAAGACATTTCTTGAGGCGGTGGAGATGTTGGAGGAGGAAGAGGAGGTGGTGGCTCTGGTGATTGAGGTCTTATTAGAGGTCTGTTCTTGGGCTTTTTAAAGGGTTTTGTGGCAAAGACTTTGACTTTTCGTCTTACTTTCTTCAACATTTTGCTTAGTCAAGAGGAGACGAAAGAGATAACAACGGATTTGGAAATTGGGTTCCCAAAAACTAAAGGGGTCGTTTTTGATTGATTATGAATTATGATATGGTCGTTGGGTTTGTTTGGTTAGAAGATAAATATAAGGGAAATTTTGAAAATTTATAATATAAGTTGGTTTACAAGGTTTTGAGAACATGCAGGAGACTTCCTAGATGCTAAACTTAGACAAGATATTAATATTATGTCCAATTGAGAAAAACACAAAACGAGGGTATGGTTTTGCTTAAAATAATTTTCTAGGAATGTTACTTGTATCTTCCAACAAAAATACTTGGTTAACAACTTAATTTGTATGTCTCATCGAGTATTATAATGTTTCGTTTACACTTTAAATAGGTTATTTATAAAAAATCCAAATTTTGTGGATAGTTATGGAAGATGCTTAAGATTTGTGATTTGATGTTTTGCTTAGCTGAGGAGGTAGAGGGTTCATTGCAAGCAATGTAAATTGCAATCACGCGGCAATGCATATTAAATTTTTTAAGGCTCCTAGCATATATAGTTCTGTTGAATAGCAAAAGGACAAAAAAAATTTCCATTTTAGTTGCCTTCAATGCATATATATCCCTAGTTGATCACTATTATGAAAAAGGATCAAATTTCTTATATGACAATATATTAAAGATATATTTCTAATTTGAAAAAGGACAATATATTTTAAATTTAAAATTTGATAAGAATAGATTAAAAAATTTCAAATCATTTTCCTGATATAAAATCTACTTAAGGAAAATTTTAATTGTTAAATCAGACATTATTAACCTTATTTTTATAGATAAAGTTATATCAATTATATGACTTTTATAGTAAGAGTTTTATCTGACCCTATTTTTTTGTCAACAATTGGCTGACTTTCTCTCTCACTTTCACTTCGAAGGTCCTTATAAGGCCCATATAGATGACGATTACTAGAAGCCAGTTTCGACTCAACTTATTCCAAACCGAACCAACAATAGCATTCAACTAAGATAACCGAACCGTCCCGGTTGAAGCACCAACCAGCTCGGTTTAGCTTTGCGATCGTCCCGCGAGTGACCAAAGAGACGAATAAGAAGAAGGAAGAAGAAGAAGAGATATGGCCGGACTTCTAGGTTGGGCCGCCGATGTCGTCGGTAAAAATGGTAAAGAGGGAGACGATGTGGAAGATCAGATCCCTCTCGTTTTAACGGAGGAGCAGCAGAAATACGTCGATGAGCTTGGCAGAAAAGCGATAACTCTCAGCCGTTCGATCCAAGATCTACGGCTCAGATTGCCTCCACCTGATATCTCCCAGCGTCTTCCTCACCTTCTTGCTCATTCCCTCGCCTCCAATGCCGCTCTCACTCTTCAGCTTGATTCGCATTCTGCTACTCGTGAACAGTTTTTTTTTTGTTTACTGATTGGAGAGAATTGGATAGATTTGAGTTATTGAAACAGTGAAGCTGATTCGAGAATCATGTGTTTGCATTATAGGATTAGTCTTGAATGAATATGGCAATGGCTGATTTTGAAGTGATCTTCATGGTTCTTCTTTTGATATTGTAACTAGGCACAAATGAGAGAGCAGACACTTGTGGAAGAAAACAGTGCATATGTGAATGCAATATCAATCTTGGAAACTAAAATAGAAGAGAAAAGGTATGAAGCAGATTCTCTTTTTAGAAAGCTGAAGGTGAGTTATAAAATATAGAGCTGAAGCAGATGATCAAGTGATAAGACTTTTTCTTGTTCAAATATAGATAGTGGTTCTTTTCTTGTCTGTGATCTTGTTTAGATATGAATCTTGGTCCTGTTACCACTTGGGGGTTTGCAGGAGCTAGAAGATACAGAGGAAAGCTTTATAACTGAGCAGGAATATGCACACGCTTCTCTAGATGCAAGGCAGCCCAAAATCTCTGTTAAATCTGCTATCCAGCCTGACGGGAATGGAAAATATGGAGCAGATACAGAGGCCATGAAGTCTATTATGCTAGAGAAGTTGGAGAGCAAAAAGAACGATTTGGTTAGTTTTCATTTTACCTTTCATGGGGTATGGAATTCTCTAATCCTGTATATCTGACGGCAGTGTAAGTTATTTTATACTTGTAGAGTTCAATGGAAGAAAAAGTTCAGGATTTAGAGAGGAAGTGGGTTGTTATACAGGAACGAACACTGAAACAGCCTTCTCCAGGTACTTCGTGTCATCAATACTGATTGAATTTCTCGACTTTCTTCAAGTTTTATCACAAGAAACTTCAATCTGATTAGTTGTTAAGTTACTAGTTTATCACCATTCCAAACCATCACATCTTCAAGTCTTCAACATATAAGAAACCAAAAACCTTTTGGTAGATAGCTGATTTTTAGTAATAATCCAATAGAGATCTGTTTTGGGTTTCGTTAGATAGGTTGATAGCGTGAAAAGTTTATCTGCTTTATCTGACTGGAAAGATTTTGCTTTCACAGCTCAGAGAGAGAAGACACTGGATATACAACTTCATAGTTTAATCGAGCAGTTAGCTGCAAAGCAGGTCCATCTCAAGCCAATTAATCTACATAGTTTCCCTTTTGACTGTTTTTAACAGAAAGTTTTGATATGCCTATCAGGCACAAGCAGAGGGGATTGTTGATGAGATTCATTCAAATGAGATGGAGTTAGAGAAGCTAAACAGTTTGTGGAGAAGATATGAAAGCTTTAATGTTGAGGGGAACGCTGCAAGGAACAGATTCAAGAGAACAAATTCCGATAAAGGATTTGGATCAGACCATGAAGTTGATGCTCAATCCTACCTTCCATATTCATCTGCTACAAGAAATGAGACCCAAACAAGGCTTACGTATCTTAGATCAGCTTTTGTCGTCTACATTTTGGCTTTGCACGTCCTAGTTTTCATCAAGATTTCCTTTTGAGAAATTGTGTACACGAGTACTCTGTTGTGCTTTTAGTTTGCGCAAGGGGGTCAAAATACTGCATATATGATTGATAGGAAGACAAACAAAAATTCTCAGACGGGTTTCCATCCTTGCACATGAATTCATGGCAATCGAATACTTAGACTCCTACAACACCAATCTTTCTTTACATTTTTCTTGATTTTAGATATTAGTCTCCTCTACTCATTCTTGAGGGATGGTTTCTACTTCTCGTTCTTCATCATTTGTAGCAAAATGTCATTCCAAAGGTCGATAGGTCCAGGAAGGCACCAATGAATACAGTCATTTCTTGTCACCTATGCATTCTGCAGATGGCCGTATCTCCCAGGATGTCCATCTGGTCGCAGTAGCATTGCCTGTGTCGTGTCCATTAACCTCAGTCTCAAACCCTTTCTCTTCCTCCCTTCTTCTGCAACTCTAAATTCCTCCAGTTGAATATCGTGAATCTTGAGATCTGCATCTTCTGGTATAGTCTAGTTTCTTCTGTAAGGTCGTGTCCTTACACAGTCCCCTCCGTTCCACGGCCCACCTTCGAAATATTGAGGAGAAAAACTCCTCAAAAATGCCAGACCCTTGAAATGTTCAAGTATAGCTCGAAGAGATAATTTTAAGGCCTTCATGTATCGATAGTACAAAGGCAACTCAGTCGTGTTTGGATGATATTGCTTATAATGGGAATACCAATAGGACAATAGTTCAATACTTTAACGAGTTCCGATATTTGAACTCTCTCTTTTAAAAAAAAAAAAAAATCATGGTGGCCAGTAACAAACTTTTGCAGAAGTATCAGATTTTGGGTCCAGTATAACAAATTTCATCCTTATACTATCAAGTATGCGATTCTATTTTTTCACCAAAGTATTTAGCAGAATGTATCTTGTTTTAGATATTGTAAGACGAAGATACGTGGGGCGTCTACGTGGAGACCAGAACGCCACGATAGTATTAACTATTAAGTTGTGATTGTGAAAGGTTCCTTACCAAAAAAAAAAAAAGTTTCCTCATCTCTGATTTGGTTTTACTTGAGAGATCACGGCAAAGATTCCACAAAGTTGAGAAATTTCGGCAGTTTATAATTACAGTATTAATCGCTAACCCAAGTTTCAATTTCATCTTTATACCCAAAGAAACATCGTTTCACGGAATTAAAAAATCGACACTTGACGAGCTGTAGGCTAAGTGTGTACGATGTTTGGGTCTCTGGTTCGGACAGGATCAAAAGCGTCATCTTCAGTCATCAAAATGTCGTAAGTTCTTCTTATTTGGTTTTCGACTTCTATATAATGTCGTTCGAATAAAGAATTCATCTTTGCGTTTTTTTATATAATTCTGTCGAGAAAATGATTACTAGAAGAGCCTAATCAGTTTTAGGGACTAATTTCTTTGGAGGGGCAAATGTGGTGGATCTTGGTGCCTTTATTATTGGAAATTGTTCATTGATACCGATTGATTTATGATGGCCTGGTCTTGTCTTTATCTCTTTGGCAGTTCAATTACTAAGAGAGGCAGTGAAAGGCTGTTTTCTGACACTACTGCTTCACATTCAAGAGATAAGGTAATTAATAAGACCATACCTTTTCATCAAATCTAGGTGCCACATTAGCGTTTTAGTTTAAGAACATAATCGGTTGAAACAGTAACTAGGCATTGGGAAGCCTCTGGGCTTGTGGAGAGCTGAGAGTGCTCTCTTATTGTCTCTCTTGCTATTTGAATCTATGACATTGGTTTTAAGATATTTTTTTTTTTTTGTCTTGGATGCAGATATTGGTTTTGGGAGGAAATGGTTATGTAGGTTTACACATTTGCAAGGAGGCACTGAGACAAGGTTTAGCTGTATCTAGTCTTAGCAGGTATTTGTATCATCACAGGCTTTCAGATTTCAAAATCCTTTTTTTGTTTTCAGTACGATTGGTCCTCATAGACCATCTTGACATAGCTTAACTACTCTTTGCACTGTTATTAGGTCTGGAAGATCTTCTCTGCATGATTCATGGGGTGATGATGTTACCTGGCACCAAGGTATTTTCCAAGACACATTTCGCTTTTAGACGACTAGAGTCTAATGCTTCTCGCTGAAGTTATGAAAGTAGCTGTTTCGAACATTATGCTTAGAATTTCACTTCCTTGAAGTTTTAATGATTTAAGATGTTGTAAATTGTAGGCAGGGCTTCCTCTGGTACAGCAATGTCTGTTACAGATAGATCAGTTGGTAAGAGAGGTAATGCCAAAACTAGGAGAACATTTCACTCAAGAAATGATCAATCCGAGCATGTATGCAAGTCAATGGTTCATAACCGTCTTCTCGTATTCATTTCCATTCCCTACGGCTCTAAGAATCTGGGATGTGTTTCTAGATGAGGTAAATCAAATTAGACATCTTATAATCTCAAAAGTATCTCTCATTTTCCAATTTGCGCATCTTTTTCCCTCTTATAGGGTGTTAAAATCGTGTTCAAAGTCGGTTTGGCGTTGTTGAAATATTTCCATTATGATTTGGTGAAATTGCCATTTGAAGAACTCATGCATGCTCTGAGGAATTTCCCTGAAGATGTCATGGATCCTGATACTTTGCTTCCATTGGCTTACTCTATGAAGGTCCTTCTCTATTTCTTACTCAAACACCATAAAAGCTATCCCTTCTTTGATAAGATATTTGAAATTAAATCTCTGAATCCCTTGTCTATGTTTGTTATTAATCTCCTCCAGGTATCAAAGCGTTTGGAAGAAATGAACCAGGGTAGTGAGAGGGCCGTACCTAAACCGACTCAAACGACCAACCCGGTTCAACTATAGAGTTTGGTATTCTTTAATCGATCCAAACCGGAAACCATATTCCCATTCTTTTGTGCAAATTCTATCCGTCTCTCTCATTCTTCTTTTTTTTGGTTTTTTTTTTGCAACGCATGTGTGAACTACTACATACACTGTTATTGTTGTTCTTTTGTATAAATAAAGTTCGACTCCAAAAGAATCAACCTGTGTTTTTTTTTTCCTTTTTTCGGCATATAACATAAATTGTAATCCGGAAGGAAACAAAAAAAAAACTTATGTTCACTTGTATGTTAATTTCTAGTTGAAATAAGATATTCTACTCCTTTGACAGCCTCTCTTAAATAGTTAAAATCCGTCTAGTTGAGTTGGCCGACAAAAAGAAAAATTCCAGTCTAGCTGATTTGATCGAGGCGAAGTTAACGTTTGCCTCAAGAACAAACCTTTCTATTAACTCTTTAAAAAATGCAGCAACTTCATTCCAGATTTTTGTTTCAAGTCTTTGCGATTCCCTGATTCATTTTGGATCTCCACTGAGTGAGTATCGTCTTATACATGTTAGTAGTATCCATTGATGATAATTAATAATTGTTCAACTGAATTCTGATCAGAGAGATACAATATTTAAGATATTTTTTCGTTTCCAAAAGATGATGATGAAAGAGGTGAAGGAGGCTTTTCGTTTTGTATGTTCATCTGAATTGTGGAGGATGGGTCTGTTTTGGATTATGTCTCTTATTTCTTCTCACTTTCAATTGCTAAAAGCAAGGATCTTTGTCTCAGAAAGTACTTCCATTTCTAGCTCAATCAATTTACAGAATGTATCTTCGAGACCCATTTGTGCTATCACTGGTATAAGTGCAAGTAATGTTGTGCTCTTCACTTGCAATTTGCTTATAACATGGGATTTCGGAGCAAAAGTTCATACGTGTGTTATCACTGGTTGTGTGAAATTGCCTTTGATTATGTCATGTTATAATGTAAAGTAATGTCTCCAGTTTAAAATGTAGACTTGTTATGTTTTATAGTTTGTGTCTATGAATTTTGATTTCAGGCTACTTCTGGACTTGGTAAGGCTACTGCATTTGCTCTTGTAGAGAGGGGTTTCTGCGTCGTTCTTGGTAAAAAATTTTTTTTATGATGCATCGTTACTAAAATGCTAATGTACTAGTATAGGATAATGTAGTTTCCCATCACAAAAATGAACATTACCACATTGGTTTCATCACGCTTGCCAAGTTTCATTTAGTTCTCTGTAAACTAATGGGATGAAATCAATTTTGATACTTTTCAGTTGGACGGTCTTATCAGCTTCTTTCAGAGGTTCTTGCGATCCTTTTGTCTTCGCTTTGTTGAGAAAAGTATGCCCTCTTCACATTTTTCTTTGATCTGAAAGATCATTTTCTTGGCTTATTACAGACTTTGAAGGAAATTAAGAGCAAGAACAAAGATGCCAAACTCAAGTCTTTCGAAGCTGACATGTTTTTATCACAATGACTAAGACTCGCTAGTAGATCTTTTATATATAAGAATCCAGTCGATCTCATGGATTTGAGAAACTAGAAGAAATGTAACATATTTATTATCAATGAAATCTTAGTTTATCTCATCTTGTTCACTCTGGCACACCGTTAAATAGTGCTATACAATTACAAAATCTGATCAATGCTAAGAAATTGTAAAATCAAACATGGATATTTCAAGTCTCAACCCATACAACACGAGACCATGTAAGATCAAACTATTGTACATGTGATAGACCAATCTTTTTATAATATCTGAAATACTCGGTTTTTATCATAAATTATTTCACAAAAAATAAAATCATTGTGAGTTCTTTGTTGAAAAGTATAGGTTTACAAATTAAATTTATAGAAAGTGCTGGTGATATTTGTTTTATAGGTTAATTGAATTTGGGAAACTATTCTGATGAGTTCTGACTGAAAAGTATATATTGATTGGTTACTTTTTACTTTTACGTTACACTTTTGACCAGAGGAGGAGTCACGAGGATGGTTCCAGGGTCATTTTGGTCATTGTCTTAAGAATAAAGGAGAGAGCCTGGTAAAACAGAATTTGATTCTCTGGGGCCCACTCTTACATAAACAGCTCATGTACTCCGCACCTGTCTCTTTCTTGTGAGTATCGAAATCTGAACGTGTCTTCTCCAACAACACACGTGTCATCTTTTTATTGCTTCTATTTTTTGCAGCGTTTCTGTGGCTTAGCGAATCTCGGAGATTTAAACGTATAGTTAAATCTTTAAATACATTATGACTAAAAATATATTCACCTATTACTTAAATATCATGAGATTTATCGCTGTTATCTTTTTCGTGGCCAGGAATCGTCGCTAATATCAAAGCCTTCAAACATGGCTGCTTTGAACGCTACACGTGTCATCCTAAATATTCTCAATTAATAATTTGTTGACAATAATAGCTAATTGAAAAAAATGATTTATTGCTGTTAATAGTTTGTGGTCAAGAATCGTCGCGAATCTCGCACCTATAATATTTCCACATAAAGAAGGAGTGATGGGTATTTTAGTCAAAAGATAAAGGGTAAATAGGAAATTTGGGCAAGCCCTAATAGCCTCACAACGCATCTGGGCTGGACACTATATAAACAAGTCTCTCTACCATCTAAAATCTACAATATCACAAACTCGTTTCTTTTTTTTTTTTTACCAAATTAAACTTTAGGGTCTCGAGTTTTCTGAATCATCTGAATTAGGTTTGTTTCTTAATCTTTATAGATCTGATTCGTTGATCTTCTCCTTTTGCTCCAAGATTATATTTGGCTATTGATTCGTTCTCAGGTTATTTTGATAATTTGGGTTAAGAAGAGATTAAAAACTCCAGATCGAGATCAATATTCCTCTACATGTAAGTCTCTTGATTATTAGTTATTTGGAAATATTTTTTCCATTGTTACGTAGTAATATGATCATTAGTTTAGGATTTTGAGTATTAGCAAATTGCTCATTGTTACATTTATCTTATGAAATGGTTTGGTAATATGTTCATGATATATCTGTATTTGTTGGAAATTTTTAATCAGATGTTAATAATTTGATAAAAGTATTGAATGTTGTTGTAATAATTATCTTTTGTAATCCTCTTGGTTCTGATTGATCATCTAACTTTATTCTCTCTCCTTTTTTTTTTTTGGTATCTCTGCTGATAACAGCAAAGCGTGAATGAGATTATGATGGAATCGAAAGCTGGTAATAAGAAGTGTAGCAGTAGTTCCTTATTTTACGAAGCACCTCTCGGTTACAGCATTGAAGACGTTCGTCCTTTCGGTGGAATCAAGAAATTCAAATCTTCTGTTTACTCCAACTGCGCTAAGAGGCCATCCTGAGTACTAGTCTCTTCCGACACAACTCTTTACTTTTACTTGCCTTTCAATTACTATCTCCTTTTCTGAAAGCTCTGGTTCCCAATTCCCCTCGTTCTCTCCTCCAAAGAAGTGTTCTTTTGGCTCTCGCTACTACTACAACAACAACAACAACAACTAAACGCGATGGCCATGTCTGCTATTGGATTTGAAGGCTACGAAAAGCGCCTTGAAGTTACTTTCTTTGAGCCTGGTCTCTTTCTTGATACTCAAGGGAAAGGTCTCCGTGCCTTGACTAAATCACAGATCGATGAGATCCTTAACCCAGCTGAGTGCACCATCGTCTCATCTCTCTCGAACGATCAGCTTGACTCTTATGTTCTCTCTGAGTCCAGCCTCTTTATCTTCCCTTACAAGATTATCATTAAGACTTGTGGCACTACCAAGCTCCTCCTCTCTATCGAGCCTCTCTTGAGGTTGGCCAGTGAGCTCTCTCTAGACGTTAAGGCGGTGAGGTACACTCGTGGAAGCTTTCTCTGTCCTGGAGGTCAACCATTCCCACACCGTAACTTCTCTGAAGAAGTGTCTGTTCTTGATGGTCATTTTGCTAAGCTGGGTTTGAGCAGTGTTGCGTACTTGATGGGCAATGATGATGAAACTAAGAAATGGCATGTTTATTCTGCATCTGCCAAAAACCCCAACAGCAACATCAACAATGTCTACACGCTCGAGATGTGTATGACTGGTCTGGACAAAGAGAAGGCATCTGTATTCTACAGGAATGAGTCAAGCTCAGCTGGTTCTATGACTGATAACTCTGGTATCAAAAAAATACTTCCTCAATCCCAAATCTGTAACTTCGAGTTTGAGCCCTGTGGCTACTCAATGAACAGTATTGAAGGTGACGCAATCTCAACCATCCATGTGACTCCAGAAGACGGATTCAGCTACGCTAGCTTTGAAGCAGTGGGATACGACTTCACGACCATGAACTTGAGCCATCTAGTTTCGAAGGTACTAACTTGCTTCGAGCCAAAACAATTCTCTGTAGCGGTCCACTCGAGCGTCGCACAAAAGGGATACGACTCGGGTCTCTGTGTGGAACTCTACGATTACGTATGCAAGGAATCAACAATGGAGTCTCTAGGAGAAGAGAGAGGTACAGTGATATATCACAGGTTTGAGAAGCTGGGGATGTATTGTGGTTCTCCGAGGTCTACCTTGAAATGTGAGTGGAGCAGCAACAGTAGCTGCACTAGCGAGGACGAGAAGGAAGAGGGAAATCTAAGCAACTAGTTTTTTCATTTTGGTTTTTGTTTTTTTCGAATAATTTCTTATGGATTTTTCTCCCTTTTTTTTTACTTAAACCAGTAACTGTGTCTGTTTTATGTGCTTTGGGATGATCGAATGCTATGATTACTTTGACGATTATGATATAAAAGAAGAGCATATTGCTCAACATTGAATTGAGTTTGTTTTACTTCAATGTTCTACTAGGCCTTTCGTTTTTCACCTACTCAATATTAAGGTTGAATTTAGTTCCCCAAAAACTGTAAAACCCTTTTTTTGCACGTCTGCGTCGGCAAAGGACTGGAAAAGAGGTTGACCTGACTAGACGGCAACGTTTTCTTCACACGAGTAAGATGATTTAGTTTTTCTTAAGTAGCAACATCGTCTACGTTTATAATTCTAACCAAACAAACAGAACAATAAGCGTGTACCGTGTTTCGATTGTGACTTTCATATATTCATATTTGTATTCTTTTAGTTTCAATTCATGATATTGTTATGGCCAATCAATACGGTTTTTGTAAGAGAGCCACGTCTTGTTCTTGTATATGTAGTAGGTAGATGTTTGGTGTAATTCGTCTTTTCTGTTCTCTCTTTTGTACGTGATTTTATAACTTGTTTTTCTCAGTGGCATACTTTGTGTTGACAATGATTTATTATAATTTAGAAAAATACAGGTTATAACAAACAAAAATCAAGAAATACATTTTTTTACAAAAAGGAGAAATGAGCCAAACTTATACACACATTACCGGTTTTTGAAAATTTGATGGCTCCAAGCAAAAAATGGTAAAAATATTGATTAATGAATTTTGTTTTCTTTTCAAATCCTCTACATTCTGAAAATTTTAATCAATCCACTACTCAGCTATTGAACTTTTTTTGTTTTGTTTTAAATGACAATCTAATTATCAAATACATTATAGATTCGACATTAACCAAGCTTGGTAATCTAGTTCCGGCTCTTCATAATCACATAACCGATTCTTTTACGTGATTAGGCATACTATTCTAGTTTCCAGTTCCTTGCCAAACTATTATAGTTTCCAGTCCCTTGCCAAACTATTATAGTTTCCAGTCCCTTGCCAAACTATTATAGTTTCCAGTCCCTTGCCAAACTATTCTAGTTTCACTTTGGCGATATGTTGACAGAATTTCACATTACTAATGAGATGCGTTTTAACATTGAACTTATGTGACATTGACACATACTGATCAGATAATTAACTGAATTTGAAAAGAATGTCCATAATTTATAAAGTCTAGTTTATACAGAGTACAACATTTAACTTGCCGAACACAGCTCGTGCGTCTAACTGTTTTAGTCTTTAATTTATTGCCGTCAAAGGCACCAATTTTCTCCCTTTTAAAGAAATAATAAAGTAGGTTTTTGATAAAAGTTGTAACCGATATCTCCGATTAATATAACACGAAATGCTTGCCAAACGCATATGAAACGAATCCAGTACGTTATAGTGTAGTGTAGCCTATGCTTTCAAAAACTAAAAATATCTATCAACCAAAAAATTACCATTAAATGTATGATAGATGATATCTAGATATTTTCTAAGACTACATAGCTTAATAAATAAATGAAAATAAATAAATAAACATGCAGGCGAGAGAAACCACAAACAAAGAGTCTCATACCCTATATCCATCCCAAAACGACACGTGGAATCGTGAATAGCCAATAAAAAGCTACCGACCTAAGGCGAAACTAATCGTCGCCCACGTGGTATCAGACTACACGTGGCACCATAGAGGAGTCTCCATTTGGCCTATAAATAGAAACTCTAAGCCCTCGTCTCTTCTCATCATCCAAAAACAAAAACACATCAAAATATCATATAAAGAAATGGCAGACAACAAGCAAGCCTTCCAAGCCGGTCAGGCAGCTGGAAAAGCTGAGGTCTCTTTCTCTCTTTGACACCTTCATGAAATGCGTTTAATGCATTCAACATTTTTTTTTAAGTATTCTTTCTATGTATCATATCTGTCTTTGCCTATCTCATACTATTTCCGTTGCTAATTTTCAGTCTATCTAGCTTCATTTTCTTGTCTAGTTTTTATTTTGTAATAATTAACAAATGAAACTGTTATTGATTTTGTGTGGACATTGATGTGTTATTAAAGGAGAAGGCAAATGTGCTGATGGACAAGGTCAAGGATGCTGCTTCTGCTGCTCAAGTGTCCGCCCAACAGGTATAGGAGAAGAGTGATTTGATATATATATATAAGCTTACATGATGTACGTAGATCTCTGGTATTTAATACGGTTTATGCATACTTATAGGCGGGTAAGAACATATCGGAGGCAGCAGGAGGAGCTGTTAATCTTGTGAAGGAGAAGACCGGCTTTAACAAGTAGCGATTAGAATCAAATTGGGACTTAATTACGTACCCTTCTCTAATTTGTTGTTTGGGATTTTAAATAAATTTGATTGTTATGATTGATTCTCATCTTCGTCGTAATTCTTGTTGTTGTTAATGTTTTCAGGTTTCTCCCTTTATGTGTATGTATGTTTGGATGTTTGTTGTATTTAGTTTCCCTGTTAAGTGAAGTTCCAACATCTTTATAATATGTGTAACTCATGCACTTGATTCATGATTTCATATATTTATTGAGCTCCTCATTTGTGTAAAATTAAAATAGAAACGTACTCGGATTAATCATTTCATAAACACAAAGAAAATACTCAATATGACAACACCAAAAAAAAAAGAATATTTAAATAATTCAATAAGTATACTAATAACCCAAGGCAGGTTGACCGAAGGCAATGATCCAATTAAAACTATTTGACAAATTTGGAAACAACAAGGAAACTAGGGGCCAAAATCAAATTATCCCAAGTTTTTTTTTGTTTCCTCTGCGAGTCTGCGTCATTCGCAAATAGGACCTTCTCTCTCAGGTAGATGGTTCCATTACCCCCAAAAAGTCAAAATCCTTACTAAAACCCTAACATTTCTGACAGCTTCGCAATCGCTGTTCCTACGTTTCGTGATTTTCCCAAAAAGGAGTAACCTTTTTGATTCAAATCAAAATCAGATATGAGATATCAACAATGGCGATTGCTTCTTCTTCGAAGCTACCATCGTTCTCATCTTCCTTATCCTTCTCCTTGTTCTCAACTTCAGGTAAGCTCCATTTCAACTCGATCATTCTCTTCCTTCATTCATATTCGTTCTGGGATAGGAGCTTTGCAACAAAGCGAAAAGCTTTGTTCTTTACCATCTCCAATGACGAGCTCTGCCTCCATGGTGAATTCAGTATCTCGAAGCTTCTCGTCAGAGCCTGCCATTGAAGAGAAATCTTCTGCTGAGACTGCCGTGATTGATATCTTTAGCAGATTGAGTACTGAGGGTGAAATCAGGAAAGAATTGGAGTCGAGTGATATCGTGATTAGTCAAGATTTAGCTTTGAAGGTTTTGAGAAGGCTTGAATCAAACCCTGATGTTGCGAAAAGGTTTTTCCAGTGGATTACAGAAGCTTTTCCTGAGAAGATTAGCTCCAAAAGTTATAACATGATGCTGCGTACTCTGGGTGGTAATGGACTGGTTGATGAGTTTTGGGGGTTGGTTGATGCTATGAGGAAGAAAGGACATGGTTTATCGGCTAATGTTAGAGATAAAGTTGGTGAGAAGTTTCAGAAAGATGGGCTGGAGAGTGATTTAGTTAGGTTGAGAAAGCTTTTTGCTTCAGATTGTTTAGATACTTCGGTGGAGAAGGTTTGCGACAGAGTGTGTAAGATTGTGATGAAGGAAGAATGGAGTGATTATGTGGAGAAACGGATGAGAGATTTAAATGTTGAGTTTCAAATTGATTTAGTGAAGATGATTGTGGAAAGTCTTGATGTTGAACCTAGGAAAGCTTTGTTGTTCTTCAGGTGGATTGATGAGTCTGGTCTCTTTAAGCATGATGAGAAAACCTATAATGCTATCGCTAGGGTTTTGGGAAAAGAGAAATTTCTCGACAGATTTCAGAACATCATTGAAGAAATGAGGACTGCTGGTTATGAAGTGGAAATAGAGACTTATGTTACAGTATCGACGAGGTTCTGCCAGAATAAATTGATTAAGGAAGCTGTTGACTTGTTCGAGATTGCAATGGCGGGTAGTAATAGTCACAAACCCACCTCACACTGCGTCTGTTTGTTGCTCAAGAAGATTGTCACTGCCAAGATTCTAGATATGGATTTGTTTTCAAGAGCTGTGAAAGCTTATATCAGTAATGGTAATGTTTTGACGGATTCCTTGCTTAAGTCTGTCTTAAAGTCCTTAAGAAGCGTGGATAGGGTCGGACAGAGCAATGAGGTGTTAAAAGAAATGAAGAAAGGAGGCTATGTTCCTAGTAGTGATCTTCAGAGCATGATTGCATCAGGTCTTAGTCGTAAGGGAAAGAAAGATGAAGTTAATGAATTTGTAGACTATATGGAAGCATCTGGCAAGGCAATGGCGTCTCTTGTTGAAGGGTATTGTGATTCCGGGGAACTTGATGAAGCTTTAGTGTGTTTCGAGAAAATGGTTGGAAAAGCGGGAGTCTCCTATGCTGATTATGCATTTGAGCAGGTGGTTCTTGACTACTGCAACAGAAATCAGGCAAGAGATGCATACAAGCTTTTGAGTGCACAAGTAAAGAAAAATCATCTGAAACCTCGTCATAGCACGTACAGAATCTTGGTGAAGAATCTGTTGATGAAGAAGGTTGCAAGAGATGGTGGGTTTGAAGAAGCTTTGAGTCTATTACCGATAATGAAAGATCACGGGTTTCCTCCTATCCTTGACCCCTTCATGAATTACTTCTCATCAACTGGAAAAAGCACTGAAGCTCTCGGATTTCTGAAGGCTATGACCTCAAAGAACTTTCCATCTATGTCAGTGGTTCTGCGTGTATTTGAAACTATGATGAAGTCTGCAAGACATAGTGAGGCACAAGACTTAATTTCTCTGTGCCCAAACTATATCCGTAACAATCCAGATGTTCTAGAACTCTTTAATTCCATGAAAGCTAATGAATCTGCTATAGAAAAACCTTTGGCTATTTCTGCTTAGCTCCGGTTTTTGTTTACACTCCTTCAAGTCCTTTTTGTTTCTGGGCATTAGATAAACAATTTCTCGCTGTTCCCTTTTGTTTACATGTATCACCACCATTCACCAGTTAAGCGTCTTCATCAACTTGGTGCAAAATAATTCAAGGCATTCTGTTCTTTTATTTTTGACTTGCTTCATCATCTTCTGCTTCCATGGAATGTTCCGAGTATTATTCACTAGATCTGTCTGTAACTCCATTTTCATTTTAACTTTTTCTCTTTATTAATCATTGCCTGCTGAGCAGATACTTGTGCTTGACATTACCAAGTGCTTGTGGTATCAAATTAGAAGATCTTTGATGATGAGATATTTGTTTATGAAAGTATCATTTTCTCTGTTTAGTTAAGTTGGAACTTGAAAAGTAAATGATGTTCCAAAACCCAAAAGAAGCTTCTAATGTATTTTGTTGTAGAGAATCAACGAAGCCTTTTGTAACCAACTATTCATGGGCCTGAGAAATTAAGACGCAAAAACCAATCCAACACAGAGTCCCAAGGTTGGTTTCTATTACTAGTCTTTGTTCGTTTCTGATTATTGATAAAGAAACAGGACCACTGCCACAGCCACAATCCGTTTTTAATTGCACCTTGATTCGTAGTGCTGGTTCTTTGTCGCGATTTATATCGATCTGTTTTGCTGAATCTTGATAAGTTATTCTGAATGTGAATGTTTCTTACCTTGCAAATTTTTCATTCTCATTGTCAATAGCATAATCTCTGCAAAGTCTTTTGATGTTTTCTGCAGAGAGTGTGGAGAAAAAATGACTGAACGAGGAGAAACAGATCGTTGAGATAGTGACATAGCAACATATGAGGACAAGCTTTGATGTACATGTTCTTACAAGAACTGAGACAAAAGAGTGAAAGAAATAAAGAGAGAGATGTGTCATCATTTTTCCATGATTAGTTGCTATTTACCAAAGGGGACCGTTTCAAACCCTTGTATTCGTCCGGCGGATTCCAGTTTTTAAAGCAAGCCTTAGAATCGAGATACTTTTTCTTTCTTTTTTTCAGTGTAGGATATAGAGTGTGTTACTGTCGATTCTTTTCTTTTAACCACTTATATTCTAAATTTTCAATAATTTGAAAACAGAGCATAATATGTGATTATGTATAGTTATTTATTCATGAGTACATATAGGTTAAAGTTTCTATCACATATTTACTTTTCTTTTTTGGGTTAGAAGAGAGTGAAAAAAACAGGTTAAAGGTTTTAACTTTCAACAAGGAGACAAAGTGTCAATCAATTTTCCAGGTAAATCTAAAATAATAGAAAATAAAAGAAATCAGTCGTGTAAGCACTAAGCATGCTTGATGTATGGTTAAAATCTAATGCGGTTTACAAAATGAATCCACACTTAATATCATATTTAAACATCTCAGTGCTCTGCATTGCATCACAAATGAAACAAAAATTGCAGATAATCGGTTGAACCGCACATTTTGAACGTTACCATTCGACCAGAGCCTTGGTATTTTCAGTCTTATTACAATAATTTTTGGTGATGATTTGTAGTTTTGAATGTATCGCACCAGTTATATTTTTATACAGGTACAATGCTAATGTCATCGTTTTAAATGCCACAAATATTCTGAACAATTGTACTATCTTTTTAGTTATAAAACGTTAAAGCTAACTAATAATGCCACGCTTTGACGTAATAATCACATAGATAAGGGAAATGATGGCAAGTTGCTTCGACATTTCATTTTCATGAACCGACAAGACATGGTTCTGATCATTGTATTTCAATAAACCATGCAAAATGCAATTATTGAGAATTCATCCAAATGGAACCCAAAGTAAATTCAAATTTTCATGATTTCAACGGGCTCTAGGAAACAGTATGATTATAACTTGTTTGTTATTATCTATTTGATGACTTGCAGTGAGCAGTTCACTTAATTTCAGGATTTATAAGAGTATAATATTCGAAAAAAGAATAAGCTTCGATATGCCTTTAAATACCTTTTAACAGTTTATTATTGTCTTTTTGTCAACACCATTTAATAGTATGGTATTGGGCTTAACAGTTATACATATTATCATCACCTTTTTGTTAATAGGTTTAGTTATTCATCAGCAACGACAAAATGTCCGTTTACGTTTTTCATTATTATTTTCATTTAATTATATTTTTCCAACTTCATCTGAAATCTTCCTTTTTCGATTCATCCGTTAATATTTAGTATAAGCATACTAGTTTTTTAGCTACCTTAAATCAATTTTGTAAACTGCCTTTGGATGTCAACAGAAAAAAGTTCATAAACGTTGTTTGATTAAATATCATTTTTACCAAGAACTTGATGACAATTAGGTGACTTGAAAAGACAAATACAAAATTCTAAGTGACAAGCAAACAAAGTCTTAAATAATTGGGTGGAGTACTGTGGTATATTCATTGCCAAGTGCATATACAATGAAATTCTTGTAAATGACAGAAAATAGTTCTTTTTGGTTTGTTAAAAATGGCAGAAATAATATGAATCATCATACACGAATTAGATCACTTTAAACCAAATTTGTTTTATTTTTAATCTAGATGATCGCTATAACTTTTGTATATATTCCTTTTTGTTAAATATGATATATTCCATCTTGATCTATACATACGTAAATTTTATGTCATATATTATGCGAGTTTAAATCGGATGTAAACAGATCAACAACATTAACACAAAGTACTAAGATGAGAATCTAACTTCACCACCATAGGCATAGTAGTACTCAAGTTCGGAACCATCTTTCTCTATCGGTACTCTGCACAATCTTGCATGTAATGTGTTTGTTATAAAGCTTATGATTTGTTTATATATTTTTATTGCCTCTAAAATTCACAGAATCCATTTTCTATCAAACGTCAAATCTACGAGAAAGGCATTAAATATTAATGATTGTTTCTCATAAATTGAGTTTGTAAGAAACCGTGTCACGTGGACCAAAAGTATAAAACTTGACTAGGAATGACGTTTGGGAATGTAGTTCTTGAACAAGAACATTATACTACTGTTCACCAAAAATTTATAATATTTTTTTGTTTCTTTCTTTTTGGTTTGTAGGTCGGTACGTATCGATGAAGATAACGAGGATGTACGAATGTGAAATATAATTAAATAAGAACGTTGCAAAATCATCTTAATGTGTGCTACAAAAATAATGATTTACAGACCACTAAGTCACTAACTATAACAACATTTTATTTTTGATAGAGTATGAACATTGTTTTGTTGATCGAAATCAGAACCTAATACTGTGTACTTGTTTCATGACATGAGAAAATCACTTTTAGAATAATTTGAACTAAGCTTTGAAAATTTGGTTTACAGATTATTATTATCATTAAAATGGTTTAACAGAAAAATATATAATTAACACAGATATAAAACTAGTAACTGTAAATGAGTAGCTCTGGAGCTGATACTTTGATATCCCCTGATATATTTGACCTTAAGCTTGCATTTAAATTTTCTTAAAACCGTTACTTCTTCTGGTAATCGATTACTCAGATTTTTTTTTCTTTTTTTGGTGTGTTAATAGTGACTCAGGTGTTGAATATATGGATTTTCTGTCAACAACAAATATATGAATTGTTTAGTTTTTATTTGTTTGTTGAACAGTTATTATAAAAACAGCATTTTCTAATTTCTTTCAGATAATTTAAAAATCTGAAAAATCAATGTAGTTAATCTATGAATATATTTGGAAGGCTTTAAGTCGGCTAATAGCACAAGGTTCTAGGTATAGCCGGTGTGTATTGTGCTATTTTGATGCCACTGGATCAACAAAGTTATTTAAAAAAGCCAACATAACTCTAATGAATTATATTATAAACTTTTAACTTAAAAACAAAAACAAATAATACTTGTTTTAAATCGATATGTAGTTCATACTTTGAACAGATGCAAGTGTTTGTCATAATATAACTGCCAACTCAGACGTAGACAAAACCCAGTGAAAACGACGGACGGTTTGGAAAATTTGTAATGTTCACATTTTCGTTTCTTGGACTTGGTTAGATGTTATCTTACATATATATAGACCAATTATTGAAATAAACCTTTATAATTTTATTGTTGAAAAAGAGATCCTTAAATTGTAAATTAGAACATAAACGTCCTTGTAAACAATAATGAAAAAGTTAATCTTTTAGAAATTTTCATATATATATATATATATATCAAATATCTTTTAGTGAATTTAAACTTAACTTGTAAAATAAAAAATGGGTATTTTGAATGTTTAGAAAAAGTGTTATATATTGAAAATTTGATGGTCTTCTAAATAGATTTGTTTTTCTTGATGATAATCCAACTCTAGTGAGATTATCGAATCTTTTTCCTTCAATGCAAAAGTATAAACTTCCACATAAATAAATACATTTTAATAAAAGAGTGAAAATAATATAAATAAGTTTATACACTTTACTTTCTAACCCCCAAAAATATGTATACATAGAAGGCACAAAATACTTCACATTCAGTAAAAATTTTAAACTTCTTAACTTATTTGATTTCGGTTTTATCATGTATAAATACTTTGCTTGGACCATTTGAGCAACTGAGCTTTAGTCAGAACGTTTATCTGTGGTGGGTTTTATGAAATAATTTCATCAATGTTTATCCAAAACAAAAAATCATAAATAGGACTCGTTACGTTTGGATCATTCACATATTTCGGTAAAACCCAATACTGTTGCTAAAATTTAAATAAAAATATAACCTTTTCTGTTCGTTTATGCTAAAATTCCCTTTATTTAGTTATTGGCTTATTAGTAACCAAAACATACATCTTGACTGACCGTGTTAAAATACATGAAAACTAACAATTGGGGCACTAACATTGTTTAATAAAAAATTAAACCTCCTACCCAGTACCCACACATATCGAGAAGACAAAGATGCTGAAGATTGAGTGGGCAACAAAAACATTAAAACAAAATAAGAGCTTAATTTCCTTTCCACATAATCTTCTCATCGGACTTCCCACATTCTCAAAACATATACTCCTAATTAATCCCAAATTTTGATTTCACATAAACATTTTATATACTTATGAACTAAACAATTTAGGTCTTAGCTTCTTTTTTGTGATGAGAAGATTAGCGCGGACAATTTAGGTCTTACCTATGCATGGCCAAGCAACGGGATGATGGATTCCCTTTTTACTATGCAATTAGTCATTAAAGTGTTTTTGGACTGAAAACATAAAAAGCATTCCAGTTTTAAAACATCCCTTAAAATTCAGTAACTTGTTTTCATCAAACATCTACACTTCTTTTTTTTGTTCAACCATAAAAATCTACACAAGAAACAATATATTGTCTTTCAAAAGAAAAAATAATATATATATATATATAGTATTTTGTAAGTGTACCTGAAATTGGCGAAACAAATTGTTTTATAACTGAAGTTAATTAAGAAAGAAAACAGAAAAATAC
This sequence comes from Nasturtium officinale, assembly GCA_963854855.1. NCBI lineage: Eukaryota > Viridiplantae > Streptophyta > Magnoliopsida > Brassicales > Brassicaceae > Nasturtium > Nasturtium officinale. Next base: position 3,930,880 of record OY978509.1, read on the forward strand.
GAAAATTTTAAAATAGAACTAAAACCCATAGACAAAAACATGACAGGGGTGACAGGTAGCAAAAGAACAGTATTATAATTTCCTGTTTTACCCTTTTTAGTTATTTTGAAAATACTAATTAGATTTGCTTTACTGACTATCCTTGTCCATTACAAGAATATGGGCATATATTAATATTTTCACATTTTTTAATTTAAATTTATTACTTTTTTAACGGTCTCCCCACACACAAGCTTTATCGACAAGCATGCTATGAACTTCACTTTAGACTTCCAATGAATCTGCTATTTTTATTCTGACATACAAAAAATAATTTTTATAGTAAAGATTTATGCTTTTGGTGAAGTGGGTTCCTCTGCCATAGAAAGCAAATTTTCTTGATGTTGAAATGTTTTATACTTTAACCCAAATTTAAAAGAAAAAGGATAAAGATTTGGTGTTTGATTCTTCTCTCCCTCTCTCTCTCTCTCTCTCTCTCTCACCATCAAATACCAAATTATCTGGAAACAGAACCCATCTTGTTTTCTGCTCATTCCTTTCTCTCTGTTTCAACAATGGAGAGTACTATAGTTATGATGACGATAAGAAGATCTTTATTCTATTTCTTGGGATTTTTATTGTTTCTTAGCAATGTAAACGGATTGCTTTCTCCTAAAGGAGTTAACTTCGAAGGTATTTGTTAAAAAGTTTCAATTTTCTGTCTCCCTCTTTATATTTTTTTCTTACATCTTCACTTACTTAAATAAGTGTTTGATATTTAGTCATTCTGGAATTTTAGTTGATGGAATTCAAATATAGTAATTCAGTTTTGCTTCTTGATCCAAACTAATGTGAATATTAAAAATTTCTTCAGTGCAAGCTCTGATGGACATAAAAGCTTCATTACATGACCCTCATGGTGTACTTGATAACTGGGATAGAGATGCTGTTGATCCTTGTAGTTGGTCAATGGTCACTTGTTCTCCAGAAAACTTTGTCATTGGCTTGTAAGTTTCTTTTTACAGTCAATACGTTCATATGTTATAGTTAATGAACTATCAACTTCATGCTAAGAAATACAAAAAAAATACTTTAATACTATTACAGGGGCACACCTAGTCAGAGTTTATCTGGTACATTATCTCCAAGCATTACCAACTTAACAAATCTTCGGATTGTGTGAGTACTTACTGTTCACTAAATCATTATAAAATTTTGTAACGTCAATTATACTTATGTCTTTTGTGTGTGTTCTTGATGTTTTTATCTCACAGGCTGTTGCAAAACAACAACATAACAGGAAAGATTCCTTCTGAGATTGGTCGGCTTACAAGGCTTGAGACTCTTGATCTCTCTGATAACTTCTTCCACGGTGAAATTCCTTTTTCATTTGGCTATCTTCGAAGCCTGCAATATCTGTAAGAAGAATATAAGTTGTTATGGATATCCGAATTTGTGTTGTTTTCACAAGGAATTTGAGTTCGATATGTCATATTGTGAATAATCAGGAGGCTTAACAACAATTCTCTCTCAGGAGTTTTTCCTCTGTCACTATCCAATATGACTCATCTTGCCCTTCTGTAAGCTAACTAATCTTCTTTCTACATTAACCAGTAAGCTATTCATATATAGAGACATGTAGTGTTGAGATTTTATCTGTTTTATTAAATTTTATTCACAGTGATTTATCATACAACAATCTTAGTGGTCCTGTCCCAAGATTTGCTGCAAAGACCTTTAGGTGATTGATTCTCTCTTAATGTCTCACTATTTCACTCACTCTTTATCTCTTTAATCAACTAATATTGTTTCCCTTCTAATTACAGCATTGTTGGGAACCCGCTGATCTGTCCAACGGGTACTGAACCAGACTGCAATGGAACTACATTGATACCAATGTCTATGAACTTGAACCAAACTGGAGGTAACTAACTAACTTACTACAAGAAAATAACTTCAATCTTGGTATTATGATTATACCTAACTAATAACTGCTTCCTTTTTAAGCTCCTTTATACACGGGCAGATCGAAAAATCACAAAATAGCAATCGTTGTTGGATCCAGTGTTGGGATTTTATCATTGATCCTAATTGTTGTTGGGTTGTTTCTCTGGTGGAGACAAAGACATAACCAAAGCACATTCTTTGATGTTAAAGGTTTGATCTTTCTCAGTTTTTTACTTGCAAAGAACATTCTTAAAAATATTCATCTGAAAGAAAGTTCCTTTACTATATTTCATCAGATGGGAATCATCATGAGGAAGTTTCACTTGGAAACTTGAGGAGATTTGGTTTCAGGGAGCTTCAGATCGCAACGAATAACTTCAGCAGTAAGAACTTATTGGGGAAAGGTGGCTATGGAAATGTATACAAAGGAATACTTGGAGACAGCACTGTGGTTGCAGTGAAAAGGCTTAAAGATGGAAACGCATTAGGAGGAGAGATTCAATTTCAGACAGAAGTCGAAATGATCAGTTTAGCTGTTCATCGAAACCTTTTAAGACTCTACGGTTTCTGCATCACACAAGCTGAGAAGCTTCTGGTTTATCCTTATATGTCTAATGGAAGTGTTGCATCTCGTATGAAAGCAAAACCGGTTCTTGATTGGAGCATAAGGAAGAAGATAGCTATAGGAGCTGCAAGGGGGCTTGTGTATCTTCATGAGCAATGCGATCCGAAGATTATCCACCGCGATGTCAAAGCAGCGAATATACTTCTTGATGACTACTGTGAAGCTGTGGTTGGTGATTTCGGATTAGCTAAACTCTTGGATCATCAAGATTCTCATGTGACAACTGCGGTTAGAGGCACAGTGGGTCACATTGCTCCTGAGTATCTCTCAACTGGTCAATCCTCTGAGAAAACAGATGTTTTTGGATTTGGGATTCTTCTTCTTGAGCTTGTAACCGGACAAAGAGCTCTTGAGTTTGGTAAAGCGGCTAACCAGAAAGGCGCAATGCTTGATTGGGTTAAAAAGATTCATCAAGAGAAGAAATTAGATGTACTTGTGGATAAAGAGTTGTTGAAGAAGAATAGCTATGATGAGATCGAATTAGAAGAAATGGTAAGAGTGGCTTTGTTGTGCACACAGTATTTGCCTGGAGATAGACCAAAAATGTCCGAAGTTGTTCGAATGCTTGAAGGAGATGGGCTGGCAGAGAGATGGGAAGCTTCTCAAAGATCAGAGAGTGTTTCAAAATGTAGCAACAGGATCAACGAATTAATGTCATCTTCAGATAGATACTCTGATCTTACTGATGACTCTACTTTACTTGCGCAAGCAATGGAGCTGTCTGGTCCTAGATGAAATCTATATATGGACCTGAAGGAACATGATTTTCTTGAATCTTGAGGGAATCTTGTTTTTTGTATCATAGTGAGGTTTTGTTTTGGGAATGTTGTGTCTCTGTAACTGTATAGGCTTGTTACGTAAGAAGTTAATTACTTTACTTAGGGTTATCCATAGTTTTTATAAAAGAAAAATCAATTATGTAGAGCAAAGGAAACTTTTTTATTACAGTGTTAGGTTCTGGGAGTTCATGTTCGAAATTTGAGAATTCAAGTTTGAAAATGCAATTTATCGTAGTATATAGAGAGTTGGATCTGATGAGTGCTTATTTCTTTTGTTGCGTATTTCCTTTTATTTTCGTGAATGTTTTGTAGTTAGCTTTTTTCCCTGACTAGTTGCGATACGCTCTGCATTGAAGGGCTTACGTGGGCTCTTCGTATAGGCTAGCTCACATGGCAAACACAAGATGCTTAAAAATGAAGGATAGGTCTGTATGAATATCTTGAGTTCTTGACCTTCTGTCTCTGTATTCGAACTGCTGCAATTCTTGATTTTGTTTGTTTTTATTGTTTGAAGCGTCAAGTAATTAAACTTTGACAGCGGGTGAAAGTTTCATAGTTTGTAACTTTGTGGGCACACTACCGACTGAAAACGACGAAAGTGAAAAGACATCAATGTCGTCGCATAAAAACAACACGTAATTCACATGTTTTTATCATTTTTTTTTTTTTATAAAAAGTAGTTCACATCTTGTGTCGCGCCTTCAAGAAATTCCAATAAGGCTGTAAAAACTAATTTTTTTCGTTGTTAACCGAAGAAATTATGAAACTATGATATGAACGTTTATCAGTAAGACGGCGTGCAGTCCTTCTGTTCGTCAGAGAAACGACGTGTTTGCGCATTAAGAGAAACACTGTGGTCCGTCCATTAAAAGAGCAAAAAACGACAAGAATTTATCTACGTGGTTGTTTATTAATCTTTATTGACACAAATTCAAAGTCAAAGCAACGCCCACAAATGAAATGTTTGTTCACACAACCACACATTAGATTGAAAGTCAGAAGTACACCAACAATTTATACATTTATACGTGTATGAAACAAAACCTGCAGCTAATAAACTAAATCAAATCATAATCAAATCCTATCTGCAGATCTTGTGTCGGTTAGTCCTTAATACTTAAGTATTTTTATTAAAAAAAATTGTCTATTAATAGAAGAGAAATGGAGAGGACAAAAAATATCCTAAAATTTGTTGAAGCAGCTTCTTTCTTCCGAAGAGAACAAAAAAAAAAAAAAAAAAAAAGGAAATGGCGACAAGTTTTGTATGTCCAGCGCCTCCATCGATATTACTCAATTGTATGAGCGTCGTAGGTTTAGCCGCTCTAGCTAAGATCGGTTGGTCTGAAACGAGAGGAAATCATCTGAAATACTCTAAATTCGCAGCAGCATCATCATCATCATCACCACAACAACCACAAAAAGAGCCATTCGGCAACATCTCTAGCCGAACCGGAATGCTTTGGCTATATACACCTGCGTTTCTTGCTGCTTCTGCTTCTTTCTTTCTCTTACCTTCTGATGATCTCAGGTTTCTTCTTCTCAAATCCGCACTTGCCCTCCATTTCTTCAAGAGGGTCTTCGAGGTTAAACCCTAGCTCACGCTCATTACATACAAGTGATTTACCAATTCTTGGGTCTAATTAGTAGAGAACCTAGCTAGTCTTTCAATTGAATAAGAGCTATTACATATTGATTAACTTTGAGTTGGCATCCTAACTTTGACACATTTCATTCAATGATCGAACAGGTTATGTTCGTACATAAGTACAGTGGTGGGATGGCTATAGACTCAGCTTTCGTCATAAGTAGCAGCTATTTCTCATCTACCGCATTGATGTTATACAGTCAGAATTTCACCCTGGGACTTACCGAGCCAGGTTTCGATATGAAATTCATCGGGATTGTGATGTTTGTAGTTGGAATTATTGGGAATCTGTATCATCATTGTTTGTTAGCTAAGCTAAGGAAAGAAGATGGGAAGAAAGAGTACAAGATACCAAAAGGAGGTCTGTTTGACATAATCATATGCCCTCACTATCTATTTGAGATCCTTGTGTTTTGGAGCTTCTTCCTGATTTCTCAGACCATTTATTCATTTTCTTTCGCCATGGGAACAACTTTTTATCTCGTTGGTCGGAGTTACGCTACACGAAGTTGGTATCTTTCTAAGTTTGATGATTTCCCCAAACATATCAAGGCTCTCATCCCATTTGTATTCTAGACAATACACAAAAGACCAGTGTGTTATATTTTCTTTTCTTTGTTTTTGTTTTAAACTTTACTACCAATGTATTTTTGTTGTTGTTTAAGTTTCTTGTTTCGGTTTGATTGGTATATCAGATTAGTGACACTCGAACTGCAGAAAATAAATTTTATTACACGGAGTTGTGACTCTCACAATTAATGGTGGCAAGTTCTTGATTATTGCTCTGTTCATTCAATTACTTCAGGTTTCAAACAATGAAGGAGAACTCTACTACTTATCTCTCCGTGGCCCTTACTACCATTGGATTAAGGATTTTAGTCTAGTGGAACAATTTTTCACCGTTACACCGGGGAATAACGGTCTGGTCTATGTCGTTTTCCCGGCAAAATCGCTAGTTTTCGCATTAGATTCTTTTTTCCGGCCACATTATGTGGCAAAAAACCGTGGGTCCATTAGCAGAAACTTCTGGTTCAGACCCTGTAATTGACACAAACAGTGAGTTTCATTAACGAGTCTATTTAGATCATTTCACCAAGGTCAATCTAACCATCTGTTTTTGTTTTCAAAGATTGGGTATCGATTGGTTCTCTAGATGGGACATTGTACTCGTTCTCAAGAACAGAGGAGCTTCATAAGATACCCAAGAATGCAGAAACAGATTCAGTGATCCAAGTAGAGCCAGTACTCGATTGCCCAGGCAAAGTGGTTTATGTTTCTCAGACAAAACTACAAGGAAAGATTGATCGTGTCATTGAAGATTATACTTATGTGTCGGCCAAGAAACCAGAAACCAGAAACCGTGGTTTTCTCACTTGTAGTTCCAGAAACAAGATCTATCTATTGGTCTCAAAGTTATTCTGGTAAAACCCAAATCTTAAATAAGAATACTTTCAGTCACTTGGAAAGAAGTTAAATCTAGATTTGAAAATGATGGTTTTGTGGTGACAGGTCAAATTCCGAGTTTGTTATTAGACGAAGATCTACAACATTTTGTGTTGGACGAGAGGAGTGTTCGTGCGTTCATTGCAGCCTCTAATACAGTAAATCCATTTCAATGTCTTCCTAAACATGAGAAGCTATCATCTAGCTGTTTATTTGCCGAACCTGAGCATTTTGATATCTATATTGGTACCAACGTTACTTAATATTTGAAGCCACCAATTTTTTCACATATTGTTCTTGGAAATCTGTTTCTCATGAAACTCTATATTTTTTCGTTTAGGAAACGAAAGAGCGATAATTTGGTTTTTACTGTTCGAGTTTGTGGTCATGGTCCTCTTTGCGGCTCTTGTGAGGTTCTGTTTTATATTCTGGAAGCAAAAAAAGCATCAAGGTCGTCCCTTCAGCGCTTTCTTGGATAAGCGATTAAGAAACCCTTGCTCGTCTAATAAGTATTTTGAACTTCATTTTGTTTCTTGATTTCAAGAACCCTCTGTTTTCCAGTATTTTGTAGTCAACTTTTTGTTTCCAGTTTGCTGCACATGAAGAGGAGAGAAATCGATAGAACTATAACAAAACTTCAAAATGAATCAACAGCCGATGAATTCACGGTTGATGGACTCGATGATTTGGTTCGAGAGAGGGAAAATGTGAAGAGGAAACTCTCTTCTACCTATAGTCTTGGAAGGGACATAGATGTATCAAAATCAAAAGATTCTGTTCTTCCCTTGTATGGAGGGGGTTCTTGAAGTTTCTCTTTCCGAAATAGGGAGAGGGAGAGAATCACGACTTTTCAAACACCACGAAACGAGTCATCCTCAGAAGAGAGCTTTAGGGACCAACAATATGATGATGATAGTGTCGCTGATGATGAACATAATGAAGGTGACTTGGACCGTAAGCAAAAGGGAAAGATCCTTGCTCATTCGGAGGGTTCTTCCAGTGATGATGATGAATCATGCGGTATTGCAAGCAGTAGAAGGAGCATATATTTGAAGAAGAGATCATTATCTTTGACGACTAGTTAAGGGATTTTAAAATTTTGTATTGTGTATTTTTGTAAATCTATAACAAATATATATATATATATGTGTGTAGTTACACTTTTAGCAAAATATATGTAGGGACTAACTAAAGGATTGAAAATATGTGTTGCGTACAGTAATTAATATGTTTTACAAACAAATATAAACATATTGTAAACTACATTTGTAAAATTTTATGGTATCACTTTTTTTGTCGCCGGTATTACATTTTTATAACTGGTAGTTATGTAACCAATTTACTGTTCCAATTGGGTTGTAATGATCAATGAAACTGGAATTCATATAGTAACTTTTAACCATTGATGTATCAATATTAAAATCATAGCATAGAGTTATTAATATTAGTTTAGGAAAACAACCATCGATCGATTGAGCTCATTATATATACAATTCGGTAGAAGATGACAACATAAAACCAAGCAAAACCGGATTTTGCACTTAGCTAGCTTGCAGTACTCTTTAGTTCCCTCGCTTAGTTAACCACATACACACACACACACACGTGTGACACGTGTTTGGTACATTTGTACTTTGTATTGTTCAAAACAATCTTAATCAATCATGCGAACAAAGGAGCATGACCACACATCTTCTGATGATATAGATCCTTCCCTTTTGTTCCTTAATGTACTTCCCCAATCTTCTAGTTATTGATCTCTTTTTCTGCTTTGATCTCTCTGAGCTCATCATGATCCTCTCCATTTCCATCTTCAAACTTCAATAACCAAGTTAATATAACAAGGGCTGAGCAGAACTTGCAGGTGAGAAAGTTTTGATTTTATGCGAGAAATAGAGATTTGTTTCCGTATTTTTAAGAGTAAGCTAAAAATCAGACCTGTTTTGATAGTTTTGGCAGAGAGAAAAAAAATAAACTTTGGATAAAATAGAACTGATTTGAAGGAGAATGTACTTGTGGAAGTGTGTATATATAGAGAACTGGCATGCACGGTTAAATATTAAGTATTTATCCATCATCTAAAATACAATACAAATTCCTACATAGAGAAAGTGTATATTGGCATTCGCTATATAAGACTATAAATAATACGATTAATTATGAGACTGACAAACTATATATGAATATATGATTATAAAGAACACTATTTGTGAAATTAAATTATTGTGTTTTGTTTCTCTATTTATATTGTAAATAAGACAAGAATAAAGTGTATTATTATTAAATAAAAAGGAATTATTTTTTGTTATGTGTAAAAACTCTTAAAAGGACACTATACAATTATTAAACTAAGTGTATGTAAAATACAATCCTACATGTTTTTTCTCGTGTTCCAACATGCAATCAAACATAACTTGAACCTAGCCTTACTTCAAAATCTCCTCTCAAGCATACAACTTATCCTCTTTAACTTTTTATACGTATGTGTTTGTTAATTAATTTAAGTTAATCACATTTAAAATACCAAAGCATAGAATACGGGGAACCGTTTAATCAATGGTCACCACACTAGCTATATTTTCCCGATGTCATGTTTCAAGGCAGAAGTTAATGATTTACGGACGGAAAAAATATATTAATAAAATATATATATATATATAACTTCTTATATATGTATACGACTTCTTATTTTTAATAACGAATATATATATACGAATTGCCAAATATATTTTTCTTTTAATATATAAGTCAAATTTATGTGGACATATCTCAACTAGTTGTTACGTCGCGGGGTCGTTTTTCAGAGATTTTTGTTGAAATTATCCCAAAGATTTTGTATTCAATGGATTAATGTGCTTTATGTTCAAATACCCTAAGCGTCTTGTTCAAGAGTTTTGAATTGTCAGGGAAAAGAAAAATGAAATCCAATAAGTTACTAGTTATTGTCAATAATAATAATAAGTTACTAGAATTCTATTTACCTTTTTATTAATGGTAGAAACAATTATTAAGGCAATAGTTTTGAAGCAAAAAACAAAGTAATTAACCAGAGACAATTCTTGAGCTTGTTGTTGTCTCCAAAGTTCATGTTCCCTCATTTTCAATACACGTGTAATTTCCAAATTTCCATATACTTGTGGTTATTAAACCAAAAAAAAATCAGAACTGAAAAAAAAAGAGTAGCAAATGAAGAAGACGTGTTACCAGCCGCGCGTGACTACAGATGCTTGTTTGGCATAATCCAGACAACCTTGTGTATCTTGTCTGCTTTACTAATATTGATGTGATGTGATATATTTTCTTATTGATAGTATTTTTTTGTTGCTCAATAATTATTGACTAGATATAAGTATAACAGTGAACTTGATCATCATTTAAGTACCATTAGGCCGTATCTTGGCCTTGGATTAATCAAAGATTGTGTCCGTAGTTACAAAGTACTGTACGGTTCAACGCATCAAGTACTAGTTTCGGCTTTGTAATAGTAGTTTGCTTAACTAATCATTGATTATTATAGACTTTATAGTAGAGTGATTAGTTTCTGTTCCATGAAGCATCCGATATCTTGGAATTTGTGCATATAATTTGGGCCCCTCCTATATAGATATTGATACATATAAATTGAATATATTTAAGTAAACTTGGTTTAGAGAGAGAGTTGATTTACAATCTTATAGTATATTTTAGAGAGAAGCTTTTTTTTCTTTCATCCACACACTATTAAGATCTCCCTTATATTTTTCAAGGGGTTTTCAGAAAATTTCCGTCGTTTAGAGCTTCCAACGTTGCGATGGATTTCATAAGTATACTGAGAAATTAGTTCTTAATAATGTGTTGAGCCATTGGCCCATTGGTTTCCCTAGTCATTACTTATAGTCAAAGTCTAATCTCTCAATTAGACATCTACATGGGTTATTGAACTCTTACTTTATTGGGCTCAAGACATCTTAGCCCATATTTTATTACTTGATTATAATTCGTTTTGCAACTCGCACACCGAACTTGAAGTGGGATTATAACAAGATTACACGAATGCATTTTCTTTACGTTTATTATAGTCATTGTTGGTCATGGTGAATGTTCTAAATAGCAAACATACTGAATACTCTATGTAGACGTAAAAAGAGAAATTTTCATGATTGGTACTGAAAACCCCTCAAAAAGAGAAAGAATCAGGCTCAAATTTTGAATTTCGTGGGTAAAATTTGTTAGAAATGAACAAAATAATAGACAAAAGAAAAGACAAGAATGGAGAATATTATCAATAATATTATAATAGGAAGAAATTTCGAAAAAAGTAATAAGAAAATAGATGTGAAAAGAAAAGAGAACAAAAAAACTGCAAGAAGAAGAAAAAAATATAGACAAAGATTAAAATGAATCATTTCCTGAGTTCACCTGTCACAACTCACAAGTGACATTTGCATGCCTCTTCTGCTCCTACCACAATCATTAGTTTCTATTGTGGGTCCCACGATAAGTTGCTTAACCGGTTCAAGACGAATATTTTCATCCGGTTTTTATATTCCTTGATGAACCAAAAGTTTGAACTACATATCAACCACGGATTAGTATATCTACAATATGCCAATATCTTGTAACGTTTGATATTTTAAATCAGAATGCTAAATCTAAGTTTTATCTTCCTTCTCATATTTGGCCTAATTAATCCAACTTTTGATTGGTTTTGGCTTGAATTTATTTGATGAAACAGGGTAGTTAAATATGTATCACATATAGTTTAGATTGGTATTATGGTTCAATATTTTCAAATGAAAGTAAGTCTGTTGCGCTTAGTTACTTGTTTCTTTTTTGTGTGGAACAATAAATTTTTAGAAAGTTAACAATCTTGGGCCCCTAGTTTTTTAGGTTCGGAAGTACTCTTTAGATTATTATTTCTGAAAAATGTAATTCATCCTTAAAAGAGATTTAAATTAGGAAGCATACCTATCTTTTAATTTCTAGAGTCGTGCATACCACTAGACGATCACATATTTATTTTTCCGTTTACTTCGTTTGTTTAGGTCACATATAAAAGATCAAAATTTTATCCAAAGAAAAAAAGACATAAAAGGTCGTTTCAAAATGACAAATCATTTTGTAGATAGCTAGATGAATTTAAAATTTTAAAATGACATTAGACTAAAATTAAACTAATTCGAGTTGGATTGATAAACATCCACACTATTAGAATTGAGGAATTTCACGTAATTTTCGAAAGAGAATAAATAAATTTCATAGTTAGTCAGTCATCTTCACCACATGTACAAAAAATGATGAATGTGACATTCACATGGATATGGAAATTGATATGTGTACGACCACTAAACCACTATATATAGATTCTCTTTATATATAATCCACTCGCTCACACCTCAAATCAATTCGCCTCTCTATTACCAAACAAAAGAAGACCATGTTATTGAAAACAACTTTACTATATATACATACACCATTTACAGTTTTTAAAAATCAAAATACACCATGTTAATATATAACTCCATATCATCCTATCCATTCTTCACATTCTGCCAACTCCTTTACCATGTGCCATCATGGTCCATCTCAATTTCGGACGTTGGCCAACAACATTTTTCGTTGGTCCATTCTGAAAATTTTCAATATTGGCAAACACACACAATACCACTAATAACAGTTGTTACTATGGAAGTACTGCATATAAGTCGTAGTAGTAAACATGTATATTGTTATAAAAATTTTATCCACTTCACTACAACTACTTGACATGTATAAAACATTTTCTTGTGGTGGATTAGTATTAGATGTTAGCCAGGGTTACCGTAACTTCTGATCGTCCATAGTTTTTGTTAACCCACCAACAACAACAAATTAATTAACCGTAATTCATATAAAATAGTCTACACACGATACTAAATTCATGTAAGAAGATTGAATCGTAATCGTAAGAAATTTGAGTGGTCAGAGTAACAAACACTTCCATTCCGATAACCCAAAGTAGTTTGCATTAGTTTTCATTTATAGATCAAAGAAATAAAGTGAGTATTAAGTCGTTTTCTATGGGTTGGGGGAGTGTCGTTTTCTATGAGGTTATTTAAATCTTACTATTCACTCATAATTTCAACATTTCACTTGATGTGAACATTATTATCTGGGTCGGAAAAAAAGAACATTATTATATGTGGTGAAATAACATGTGGTCATTAACCAACGACTCATAAAAGATCTTGTGTCCACCTTTCCAAAATCTGTGCCAATTTTTCAACTCCCAAATAGTGTGTACCAGTAATACTACTATCAGTCAAACTCCATATATAACTATAACGAGCTAAATTATACAATTAATGAAAACACATGTATTTCGAACAACAATAAATTCCAAATTGACTAAATGAGTAGATGATAAAGACCATTTTTTGCAGTTTGTTTGCATTTGGTGACTATTGTTAGGAAATTAATTCAGTCGATCATTGTTTTAAGCTACCAAATTAACTGGGGCATATAAATAGCAATTAAAAGTAGATTTATAAAAAAAAAAAAAAGGAAAGAAATAGAACTCAAAAAATTTAAAGAAAGAAGGACCATATTTTTAAAAACTAGTACAAAATAGCAGAAAATGCCAAGTCATTTTAAATCCTATAAGTGGATTACACCCACGGAAAAACAAAACTGCTATACTGAATTTTTATATTATTAAAATAAAGAGCAAGCAGTCAATTTGATTAACAACCTCCTACACATCTCTCTATATATTCTACTTTTTAAAAACAGTCAATCTGTGAAGAGAAACAAAAGAATTTAAATATTATCACCCAACATGACTTTATTTAAGTTTCAAAGAAAAAAACATGACTTTATTTTGTTTTAAAGATAAGGTAATTCATTTATTCAGAAGAAAAAGAACAATCTTTTTATAGGTGCTGCATGATTGCTTCGTTCTCTCTCTTTAGCTAAAAAAAAGTTTTTGCTTTTTCAAAAAAAAGAAGAAACATTTCGTTTCCAATTTCCATGGCTTTGCTTGGAGATGAGCCTGAGATTATGAACCTAAGAGAGTGGGATCGAAGAGCTCGATTACTCCGCGAAAACCCGACTTCTAGAAGGTTCTCTGCTTCATACATTGGAAGCTTCCGAGAAGATCATCACAAAACTTCTTTTAAAACAAACTTCAACAACATCTCTAGCACTGCCTCTTCTCCTGGCTACACTCTCAAAGGTTTAAAACATTACCATTCTCTCTCCATCATAATAAGTTTACGATAATTACTTACTTGTAAAAAATGTTTTGAAATTTCAAATATTAAATAACAGAAGAGATTGACCCATCAACATATTCCTTCACCAATGCACTAAAAGGTAAGTTTTCACCCCCAAGAATCTAAGCTTTTTTCGTTAGAAAGCTCGAAACTCCTCTCAAACCTAAGAACAGAACATAAGGAGTGACAAGACTTGTTTCTTTTGTTTGTAACAGCATTACAAGCAAAGACATTGTACAATAACAACAGAGAATGGTTAGCACAAGAAGGGTTTGCGTTGAACTCCAAGTGGAACGAAGCAGAGAAGTATATCTGTAATCCATTGTCTGGAGAAGTTCCAATGGAGTGTTTGTCTTCAAAAACATTAAGTGCAAGATCCTTCAGAAATTTGACTACCATGTCTGCTCCTCTTCACTTCCCTAATTCCAATCCAATGATGAATATTGGTCTAACCAAACCCAATAATAATCCTAACGTTAGAGTCATTCACGAGGATCTTTATGCTCCAGATCCTCTTCTTATTCTTCCAGGTGATTGAATTTAAATGTGTCTCCTTCTGTTTTGTTAGTTAATAGTAGTTTAGTTTTCCTCAAGTTTTTTTTCTTCTTAATTGGGCTTTACTGAAAAAAGGGAATTTTGGGATTGCTTTTTTTATCAGAGAAGAAAATTGTGGGGCTGAAGCGAGATGTGGGCATTCAGAGTTCGGTGGATCTTAGCTCCGGTAGCCCTAGTCCGGCAAACACGCCTCCGATCATGGAACGGTCGTTCAAACGACACGTGGATGCTAACGATTCGCCAATGGATTTCAATCTCAAATTGGAAGATCAACAAGAGGTATGTATGTTCAAACCGGTCTTGTGCAATTTTTTCTCTAATCCTTTGATTTTACTCATAAATATTTAAAATTTTCCATTTTACGAAAAACACTATGCTGATGGTTAAGAAAAAAAAACATATTATAAATTGATAATCCTTGAATTTGACTCATGATTGCAATTTAGGAAAAAAAATATTATGGGTCAGGATTCTGACATATTTATACTTTATAAAATTCAATGTTTGAAACTGAAACACTCAGTAGAAGTACATTCTCTTTATAAACTGATCGGTTCTACATATATAACCCAACTTAAACTAAACTTATTCCAAACTCACTGATCTGAGTTGAATAAAACTGAATCTAAATATTAAGAAAACCAACTAAATAGAAACTAAAATTCTATTAATTTGTAATATTATACAAAAAAATAAGAACTTAAAAAGGAAAATCTGCTATAATAATCGATATGCATATGTAATCATGAGGTCCATGTAAAGGTACGGAAAGTTAATAATTGCATAAACTTTGAATAGTTCGTGCATCAATAATTAGATTCTTTCGCAGGATAAGAAAAGCACCAAACAAATGATAGTACCAATGTTTTTCATAGAAAGAGACAATGATAAAACTCTTCTATTATTGTTTTCGTATATGTGTTGCATGATTCATTGTAAGATTAAGATTCTTTTATAGTATATGAAACATAGTACATATGTCACACATGGACCATCTATACGTGAGGGTATTAATCATAGAGACACGGAACGTATAATCATATGCTATTGCCATTTCTGTAAAAATCTTTCATTAGATCCTATATTGTGATTTTGTCCCCAACTCACGTGACTACCATCCAGATTCTATACTTCTATAAAAATTATCTACATGTTGAATATATTTATATATACTCCTATATATATATATATCGATATATAGATATATGCGTGCAGGTTTATACATATATATATACATTTAGTGTCTAATGATTATTTGATAAAAGTTTGTATATGTGTTTTTGTTTCATAAATCCTCAAGTTTACTTGTGGTCTTACTTTTTGAAAAATGAAAATGATATACGTTTGTACAACTATTATCAAATGCTGGTTTTTGACCTGAAACTGTAATTCAGTGTCCAAAAGACCAGTAACTTCTGAGCTGTAAGAAAAATACCTCAGTTTAGGCCCAAATTAAAATCTGTCTAGTTCTTCGTAAGGTATTATATTATACGTTGATAAAGAGTGATTTGGATTTTGAAGGGTGTTAAGTTAGGAGGGAAAGAGAACGAAGAAGAGAAGCAAGAGAAGATTAGAGAAGAAGAGAATCAAGAGATGAGTGAAGACGGAGCAGAAGAAGCAGAAGAAGAAGAGAAGAAGGAGACGAAGACGAAGCAGAAGAATAAGAGAGAATTTGGATGCTTCTCATGGGTGAGATCGAGACAGAGACAAGCAAGGAAATCGAAGTACATCTTCCCTGTTTGTGTTCCTCAACTTGTCAAAGGTTGTTGAAAAACCTTAAAACCAAGTGAATCAAGCAACAACAAGAAAGAGCGACAAGTGTTTGCAAGATTCTTCTTTGTCTTACTTTGTTTTCTGTTTTTCTACCTCTTTATATTATATATTAGTTCTTCCTCTTCATATCAATTCATGGGAATGTGAAAAGCTTAACCATTCTTTTGCTTCCCTTATCTCTATAACCAAGGATTCTAGAGTTCCTTTTGTGTTTTTGGTTCCCTTGCTTTCTCTTTCTTCTTCATAGTAACTCTGTTTCCTCTTGATCAAACTTCCATTCCACAATCGCTAGAGTATGTCGGCCACCACAAGCCACATACTTAGCTATCCATTTTCCATCTTCTCCTTCATCGGTGTGGTTAAACAGTCCTTCTGGTGGTGGAATGTTTATAGGAAGCTCCAACGGTTGTCCTGTAGTCACATTTCTTCCATACCCGAGTCTACCGTGGTCTCCCCGACCGAACTGACCACAAGAATCAATGTAAAAAGACAGGTTTAGATATGGATTTTGGTTTATAACTCAACAATGTTTTTCTTTGTATAAAAACTTACCGAGAAGATCCTACCGTCCCTTGTCAAAGCAACTGAATGAGTTCCGCCACAAGACACCTGAGGAAAACCTATATGTAAGAGCTTTCAAAGTTATGAGGAGAGTAGAGAAACCGGTGGTTTTAGTTTTAACCTGAATGGTATCTTCTCCAGCTAAGAGTTTAACTTTCTGTGGAAGCATTTTACTGCTTTTGTCACTGTCACCAAACCCGAGCCTTCCATGTTCTCCTCTTCCCCAACCATATATCTAATATTGGATATAATCAAAACCAATTCATAACATATACAGTTAAGATCTACATTAAGCTTAGAAAAAACCCAGCAATGGCTGACCAAGAACCCGCTCAATATGAAATAATTAAGTGAGATAGGAGTTCTAGTACCTCTCCTTTATCGGTTAAAGCTGTTGAATGCCATCCACCGGCAGCGATATCAACCTAACACATGTATTGAACAGAGGGGAAATTAAGCTTCTATCATAGACACTCGGCTTTAACACAGGCCTTTATTATCAGAAGGCATCAGTTTCCATATGAATACTTTAAAACCAGAAATTTTAGACCACATACCAAAATAAGACCATTGAGGCCTTGGACTGGAATAGGATGAGATCTCGGTTGGGTATCTCCGGTTCCAAGTTGTCCATATTCATTATTACCCCAAGCCCACAAAGATCCATCTTCTTTCAGAGCCAAATTATGAAATGCTCCAACAGCAATCAGACAAACGTTTTCAAGACCCTGAACTCTCACAGGAACAGAAATCTGTTTTCTGCGATTGAAAAAAAATTACAGAAAAACCCCACATTTACTAACAGAAGGCCAGATAATACGAATGTCATATCCATAAATGAAAGGAAAATTAGTTTAATACATGTCACCAGGAGGCCAAGGTTGACCCCAAGTCCATACATAACCTTCACGAGTTAGAACCACAGAGTGAGTACCTCCTGCAGCTACCTGTTATTTTGATCACAGAAACCCAATAAAATATGGTTTAGACTGAAAGAAAAGCATTAAAACTTGATGTAAATGCAGAGAGGTTAACTGCATAAATAACCTGTCGGACAGTAAGTTGCGGGGCACAACGCTTAGGGATTACAATATCCCTCCGCACAGGCCTACCTATCTCATCTTTGGAAGGCTCTTCACCACACTGTCCATATTCATTTCCACCTGCGTAAGTTCCATAACAAAAAGGTGTACAAAGTACAATTGTCACTTTCAAGATCTTTAAGGTCACAATCAATATATAGAAGCTGGGAGGAAGTGCATACCCCAAGCATATGCTCGCCCTTGATTGTCGACAGCTAAACAATGCCAACCACCAATGGCTGCCTATGATCCATTGTAGAAAACGCATTCAAATTAAATCGCAACAAGGAAGTAGCATTAAAGAAAAAAACTATATACAACTCATAGAAATCTTTCATACCTGAACAATCTTGACATTGGCAAGAGACTTAACAAGACTAGGGGTGCTTTCTGTTTTTGTCTCTGGAGGGTGTCCTAATGTACCTCTTTGATTCCAACCCCATGTAAACAGCTACGAAACCATTAAAGAGATTGCAAAAACATAAGCTTCTCCTTCAAAAGTCGTTATTCTCAGGTAGGGGTTAAAGCCAAAATGAGGATCAAAATAAAAAATCTTTCAGAGATTGGCAGGCAAAAGAAGGTCATATTGTTTTCAATATGCTGGTGACATAAAAACCCAAACCAATACAGACCAGAGTTTGATGATCAGTTCAAGAGCTACTTAAATATCTTGGTTTGGATTTTAGAACCATAAAAATATACAAACTTTTAAACCTTGTTTGATTGGTCATTCAGATCTCAAAAACCCTTTGTAAGCGTCTTAAGAAAATCCAAAGCCAACTAAAAATCAAACCAAAAAGCATTGAACTTTAGAATGAGAAACAACAAGGGAAAGAAAGTGAATCAATAAGTAACCTTGCCATCATCGCAAATGGCGAGTGAATTACGGCTACCTCCGACGACGGAGCGAACAGTGAAAGGCTCAAGAGCTTCGACGACGCAAGCTAATTCCTTTTCTTCATCGGTTCCAAGTCCTAGTTGCCCGTCTTCTCCAGAGCCCCTATCAATTACAAGAGCAATAGAGAGAGAGCACAAGTGAGAAAACAGTGATGGAGGAAACAGAGAAGTAAGTAAGAGAAAGAGTAAGGACCAGGCTATGACGGAAGTAGCTGAAGCCATTAAGACGAAAGTGAGCTCCACAATGAGAGAAGAAGAAAGAGACTTTTTCTCTTTTTTTTTCCAACCAGAGTCTATAAAGGAAGAAGAAAGTGAGTGGAAACACAACGAAAAGCAGTGCACTCGGAGGAGGGATTCAATTCCCGGGATGTGACTCTGTCATGTGTCATTAGGTCATTAATTAATTATATAACCTGCCATGTAACTTTAATTACATTAAATCTTTAAATAATCCAACTTTTATGGTTATCATTTGTAACTCCATTATTTGTACCTACACAATTTGAAGCAGGTGCTAAACTGACAATAGTCTTTCTAAATCCAGAGGCTATTACGTTTATCTTCCATTTATCTTTCGTTTCATGACTACTATTTAAACCCTTGCAAGTTGAAATTGTTATGTAAAATAGTAGTTAATTAGCAATTACAATTCAATCTAATCTTCTTAACCCAATTCCCTTTATGATTTTAAGGGAACATTTGCTAAAAGAAAAGTAAACCAAAAGACAACTTATATCCAATGAGAGAAGAGGACTCCCAAGTTTTTTTCTTTCTTTCTTTCCAAGTAGTGCAATGCAGTTTAATAGTGAAACTCGCAACAACAAAACGAAGTGAGAATCAAACAAGACTTTCCACGTATGAAACTCATCCCGCAGCTACTGCTACTACAAAACAAACCCATGTTTTAGAAAATTACAATATTTGTTTTTTTTTTTACTGTTAAAGTGAAGAACACAGAGCCAACCCATACATTTTTTTTGTAAATAAGTCCATGGACCTTGTTTCATCACTGTGGTGGTGGTTGAGCTTATTCCTCATCTTTCTGCACCTCTTTCGGAGCTTCCTTGATATCATCACCAGCTTCATCCTGGAGATAAGACAAGACACAAGTGTTATGCAAAAACATCCACAACAATCTTAATTGCTTGATGCAGTCGTTACAAGATTGGTAACAAGGAAGAGTGTGAGGAGAGACAAGTACATTGAGGTCAGAAGTCCAGAGGGTGAGATTGTCACGAAGAAGCTGCATGATCAATGTACTGTCCTTGTATGATTCCTCTCCCAATGTGTCTACTTCAGAGATTGCCTCATCAAAAGCCTACCATCATTAACAAATCATAATTGTAACTTGAATAAAAGGTTCTTGAATCAAAATATAGAATGTGAAGGAAAAAAAAAGACAGACCTGCTTTGCGAGATTACAGGCACGATCAGATGAGTTGAGAATCTCATAGTAGAAAACAGAGAAATTAAGAGCAAGCCCGAGTCTGATAGGGTGAGTAGGAGCCAAATCAGCAAGAGCAATATCCTAGATTAAAAAAGGAAAAAGTCAAACACGAGAAGCATATGAGTCAACATGTTTCTAACAAGTGTACAGGTAAAAGAATAAGAAAGAAGATGATAAGAACCTGAGCTGACTTGTATGCCAAAAGAGTACTCTCAGCAGCTTCTTTCTTCTCAGCACCAGTCTTGAACTCAGCAAGGTAGCGATGATAATCTCCCTTCATTTTGAGGTAAAAAAACTTTCGACTCAGGCAAGGAAGCAGCAGGAATGAGATGAGCCTCAAGAAGATTCAAAATGCCATCACAAATCTTGGTAAGCTCAGTTTCAATCTTGCCTCTGTAATCTTTAACCATCGAAACATGATCACTGTTTCCCCTGCTCTCTTCCTTGTGCTCAATGGAGGAGATAATCCTCCAAGAAGCTCTCCTAGCACCAATCACATTCTTGTAAGCAACAGACAAGAGATTCGATGAGCTCAACCATTTCTTAGTAACGCTCAGCTTGCTCAGCTAACTTAGCAATGTACACATTCTCTTCCCGGGACGAATCAGAAGACATCTTTGCTATACTCTTTTAGGAAAAAAACCTGTTTCAAACCACAAACGACTTAGAGTTGTAGATTTCAATATATGTTCAAGTGTACAACCAAAACGAGAAGATAAAAACAAACACAGACTATGAGAAGATATGTAAACACAAAAATCGATTACTGAAAGAGGAAGAAACATCGTCCAAGTATGAGGAAGAGAGAGAGATCGGATCCGTACCCTGGGAGTTTTCGGGATTTTGAAATTCAAACTGTGAGAGACGCGATATGAGTAGGGGAGTGAGAAATGGAGGAGACGAATATGTGTATTCAATTGGAAGAGAGTAAAGAGACACTGAAAAATTATCCATTCATAATATGACACGTGCTACCTTTTGACCGTCAACTGACATTTTTCTTTTTTTCGTGTGTGAAATTTAACGAATCATAAGGTCAGGGACTCAGGTGTATAAAACAAAGGTTATTTATAAAAAATATAAGGGGGCAAAATGTTAATAAGTGGCAAGTTTTCTCTCGTAATTGACGAATTTACCCTTTGACCTGAACCCATTTACTCCTCTTGATCGATTTGATCGGACAAGGCCGGAAAATCTCCAAGGTCCGTCAATGGGGAGCTATGTGGAGAAAGCTCGTGAGAATCACGTGAAGAAGAAGGTACAAAAATGTCGCAACTCCTTTCACCCTCCTACGTTTCTACTCCCTAAACCCCTGAATAGTTTCCAATGGCCTCGAATACACTCTTCAAGCCAGATTCTTCTTCATCTCTCAAACCCTTGCTTTGAATTGAGCTCACTAATCCTCAATAACTTAGGGATTTTTTTAGATTAATGCATCTTGCTTTATTCATACTTTGTTGAATCTGAATGCTTAGCCATTTTTGTTAGATGAAGTTTGATTGAGTATGTAATTGTTAATAGCATTGCGTAGCAAGATGAAGTCAAAGGCATTAATGGAATGTGATCAGTACGTCTCAAAGTATGCTGAATGCGCTACAGGAAGAACGTTTTCTGTGGTTTGGACATGCCGTAAGCAAGCTAAAGAGCTCAATACTTGCCTCCATCAATTGTAAGTTCACCACCCTCTTTATGCTTCTTCCATTAGAGAAGAGATGGAAATAGTATGTTCGCTAATGGTGTAAGTAAATTTCCTGTTTGTTTTTCGTGTACAAGTTCGTTTATGGGATGAGAATCACCGGTTAATGTCGTCTAATTATGATAAGTTTTTGTTGATTCTGCAGCACCAATGACAATGTCTTGGAAGAAATGAAGAGAGACTACATGCTTCAAGAAGAGGGTAAAATCTCACCGTCGACCATTTAAATTTTGTTGAACAAATGTTGTCGCTCATGAAACTGAACAAATGTTGTCGCTCTTGTTTCATGTTCGTTCTATAACAAACTTTAAACTGTCTTCAATAAGTAAGATAGATTTTCAACTTTAATAAGCTCTCAACAAAATCTAGAGATAAAGATTCAAAGATGTTTCTGATACAAAAACAAAGGTTTCACACACAACTTTAGGAGTATCTCTATCTATATGAAGATACCGAATTGATTAAATCAAAAATCAAAAAACTTTGGAATGCTAAAAGAAGAAAGGAAAACGAAAGCAAATAGAAGCAGACGGACCTCAAGCAGTAGGCTTCCTCATATTTCTTCCTGCACGAATCACTTCGTCCACCAAAAGCAACTGCGACGCAATCACAGGCCTACGCAGCACATAAAAATAACCCGTTACTAAAATGGCTGAACCAAACCCTACAACTGCAATTATAATTGACTGGTTGGTCCCAACATTACCCTGAATTGATAAGTTGGCGTTTCACCGAGTAATTGTCGAAAATACCAGCAAGCTGTGGGTCAATTGGTTCACCGTCCTGAAGGTTTAGTCCCACAACGTTTCCTTTGTCATGCTCGCTCTGCATAAGCACATCACAAAGAGCAATTAAATCTTTGTTCTTTCCACAATTGATTTCAGTTTGCGGAAAAATGATAAGAGAGATGAATGGATACCGTAAGAGAAATTAGCACATCTTGGGTATCAAGACCTGCATTTTCTGCAAGTGTCTTAGGCACCACGAGAAGGGCATTAGCAAAAGCTTCAACACCAAGTTGGGCACGCTGCAATGTTGATTATCGTATTAGTGATCTAGAATGTTTGAGATGGATTTAATAATGTTGCGAGAATTAGAGTACAAGCGATATCAATGTACCCCTTGGACGGTTTTCTTGACTTCATTGATCAAGTGTTGTCTTGCTGCAACTTCAAAAGCTCCCGCTCCCTACATAAAGATGCAACCGCACATCAATATAACGCAGAAAATATACAACAGGTCTATATCCTTGCTTTATCATGCTTTTAATCGCGACTTAAAAATCTCTTTGATATGACAGAGAAACAGAAAGCAAGGTTAACATAATAATTCAAGTGATAATTTAAATAATACTTACTAACACAACACACTCGTCTTCTATGGTGTTCTTGACTGATCTTAGACCATCGCGAACAGCGTCCTTAATTTGAGCAATTGTGTGGTCATTAGGCCCTAGAAAAACCAAGAAATTATGAATGGCCACCAAATACAAGGATAAATGAACCTTAAAAACTTGATGAATACATAGGAATTCGCCTGATACCTTTTATGAGGATGGTACATGAATAAGGATTCTTCACTTGCTCCACAAAGGTGTATTTTTCCTCCCCAAGAACGTGCTCATAGACAAGTCCAGCCCAGCCAAGAGATTCAGGGGTCAAGTCGTCAACAGAATTCACAGCTTCTCCACCACAGGCTAAAACTAAACGCTCCATGTTCCTCCTCTTTGCTCTTCTAAGGGCAATAATCTGGAGACATAAGGAAATGTAACAAAATTCAACAGCCTGAAAACAAGAGAAATTATGTACAAAGGAAGAGAGAAGCACAGTCGAAGGCCCAGAAATAAAACCATTACTACTCTTTTTAACTTTTATTGTCAAATTTAATTCACTTAATAACACATTCTTCCTTAAAATCAGATGAAAACATTTTCAGCTAATTATAAAAGAGTGTGGAAGCAAGAAATAACAGAAGTAGCTTACCCCTTCTCTAGCAAGAAGATCCAATGATGGTGGGTCAATACCCTTTTGATTTATGATAACAAAGTTGTTATCATTATCAGCACACACCTGCACCAGAAATAAAACATGTATTAATATTTTTTACAGAATTTCAAAGTACAGCTGGGAGAAGTGGTCTCAGTCCCACCTTATTCTTAAGGTCAATAATTTTTTTAACTCTTTCGTCAACTGATCGCCTCTCGGCGGTAACCATGGCTTCCCTCTGCTCCGCATTAGAGTAGAAAAATCCTGCATTAATTTCGCTGATAGATAAAAGTAAATATTATAGTTTATCATCACCACAAACATATAGGCTCTTATTTTCTCTTCGCTGAATAGGCCAAAAATTATATTACACACCTCTTCTCATACTCCAGTGACACATTGCAGGTTAGGATGTGGCAATTTTCTGCACGTCGTTTCATGTCAGGGTGTCTTGAACCATGATCCAGAACAAGCCCCTCTACCTGACTCATGAATGAATCAATATTTGCATCAGGTCCAGAACCAATTTAGTTTGAGCTTTTTCTGCTGCGTCTTTTAATCGACCGGAAAAACATATACGGATTCCCTCCACCCTTTTAGGAATACTTTATTCCATATACGCAAGTATTTCAAATGTAAACCTATAAAGTTTGGAGGGAACAAATTTACAAAAAAAAAGCATGCATCAAGACATACCAATCGTGTGTCAACATCGAATTTGTGACGCATGTGCATTATTTCCACCATAAACAGATCAATAGCTTCCTCAGGCTTTCGGATACAAAGAACCTGTTATGTGAAGAAAGTAGATAATTAGAAGAAAAATATGCTTGAAAACCAATAGTGGCGCATGGATGAGTCAGCTGTGTGAGAAAAAAAAAATCAAAAGCACAAATTAGGTTCCATTATAGATCAGTTTACTCACTGAATTAACGACAATGTCAGTCAGTTGATCAGCCAAGCCTTCGTACAACTACACAAGGCACAAGAGTAAATCAAAATTTGAAAGTGAAACAAATAATCAAATGAAAAAAAGAGAGAAATAAAATAAAGAATACCTTTGTTCTTAGCGTCGTTCTTGCAACCATTTTTAGGATCTCTTTATCAGCTTCATCACCCATAACAACAGGGGTCTTGAAGTTCTCAAGAAATTGAAGAGTAGCTTTCTTAGCAATCTCAAAACCATCAACTAGGACACGTGGATGCATTCCTGATACATGCATAAACCTTCATTAGGATTCTGGCTACAAAAATTGAAACAGTTTATATTGTGATTGTTCTGATTCAATCCAAACAAAACTTGGCAAATCTATGCGGCTGAAGATAAATTGTAGGTGCACACTTATATGGCAACCATAATACAGATTGAGAAATAAAATAAAACCAAGCATAGAGAAGCATAAAACAAACAAACTCATACAAATTAGCATAAGATAAGGTACATAGTTTTAGTTAACTTAGCGACTTACCTTCATCAATACAGCGTTCGGACTGTTTCATAAGCTCACCAATGAAGATGACAGTGGAAGTAGTACCATCACCACTTATGTCATCCTGTGCAACAGCTGTCCTCGCAATCATAATGGCAGTTGGATTCTGAATTTGCTGCAAAAATGAAGCAGTAAGCGTGTAAGCATCATTAAATCAGGAGAACTTGTAAAGACCAATACCAGTAGCCCATACCAAAACCAATAATTTGTCTTTATTCTCTATCACAATGCTGAAAAACACTTTCACCTAAACAGAAACCTACATTGATTATATGAAAAACACTAATCTTCAAAAAAAAATCAACCTAATTTATCCTGCAGATAAATGGCAACACTGAACTCAACCAAATCATATTTAGTCTCTCGACCATAACATATTCATATTAAAACCAATCCTACAAGGTTAACCAAAGCACCATACACCACTAAAAAGCAATACAGAGCTCGATTCTAATAGATCACTAGGGTCTAATTAATATTCTCAGACTCACCATCTCCTTCAATAGTGTGTTCCCATCTTTGGTAAGCTTAATATCACCCGAACCACCAACAAGCCTACATCAAAGTGAGCAACAAATCGGAGAGTAAAACAACAAAGAAACAACAACGAGAAAATGAAGATAATGAACAGTTTACACATATAGCAGATTAAAATTGAAAGAGAGATTACATCTTGATTGTTCCCTTAGGACCGAGATTGGACTTGAGTACATCCTGTAAACCCTTGGAGGCGCTGATGGT
The DNA here is from genome assembly GCA_963854855.1 of Nasturtium officinale. Taxonomy (NCBI): domain Eukaryota; kingdom Viridiplantae; phylum Streptophyta; class Magnoliopsida; order Brassicales; family Brassicaceae; genus Nasturtium; species Nasturtium officinale. Next base: position 3,956,757 of record OY978509.1, read on the forward strand.
CATATGAAGTGCCGCCGATTTGTTGAGAACCTCGGCATTGGGATTCAGAACTCGTACAGACATTTTCGATTACCTTGGAATACAGATGCAGAACACAAAGAGAAGAACTGGAGAGTGAGCTCGAGAGCGAGAGCGAGAGACCAAAAGAGCTTTTAGGGCTTTCTGGGTTTTAAATTTTTGGTGAAGAAATTTTTTGTAGTAGAGTCTCTAGGTGATATAGAGACTTCGAAATATAATAAATTGCAAAGTTTACCCACAGTATCTTATGTTTTGCGGTTTTAGGCTTCTCGCCAAAACATGACTTGATTCTTTTAAAATAAATAAATATGTAAAACAAATATCTATACATAACCCAACAATTTACATTAATGTAATTGCTAAATGTTTTAAACACCAGGTATTTATGCGATTATCATTTGAACTTAAATTTTGTTTTATCTTTTATTGGTTTTTGTAGTTGTGTAGTTAATCAAATAATGTATATTCTTAAGCAAATCATGTATCTTATAAGTTATAACACTCTCCTCACGGTAAAACCTATTAGTATACTTTTTGATCATGTTCCATTTCTGGCCGGGATATTCTATTTTTCCTCTTCAAAATTTTATAAACCTTCCCTTCCACGTCGAATTTTTTTTATATCAAGATTGTTTATATCTTTTTGAGGAACTCATATAATATTAATAATGCACTTAAGGAGTTTGGGAATGAGATGTTACTGATATCAAATTTAGTTACTGATCTTGATACCTAACTTGATAACAATAGTAGTTCGTACAAAACAGCAAACGCTTCATAGTCCATTCGAAAAAGTGACAAAAAGAGAAGAGAATAACTATCATCTTCTTTGATGCATTAATTGAGTGATTCCAAATGTTTTCGTGTGAAATTTACATAAACCTAACCTTCGTGAAATAACATCTCATATCATATCTCGTGTTACTTAGAGTCAATTTACACAATACCTACCGACGTTCAATTTACACAATATCTACTTAAATTCAATTTATACAATATCTAGTTAGATTCAATTTACAAAAGATCTACACATGTCTTTAATAAATATATATATATATATATATCTCTAATTATACGTAACTAACACAATGAAAGATAGCTAACATTTGAACTTATTGGTTTATAAATTCTTTTTACAAAATAAGAATAATAATAATAATAATAATGTTTTTTTGATTTTATAGCATGTCATTAGGCATTTAATGATTTACCTTTTATTATTATTATTATTAGTGTAGTGAAATAGTGGAGTTTTTGTATCCACTACCACATTTTACTGTATGGGTCTCCGTCACGGAGGTAAAGATGTCAAAGTCAACTATAAGGAAAATTATAAAGTGCTAGAAAACAAAAGGTAGATTCGGCTCTCTCATTTTTTTTTTCTTTTTTTGTTTAGCAAAACAATATTTTTAGTATAAAAGTGTTCTTTCTCACAAAAAAAGTTAGAAAATAAAACTACAATAATCAATCTACAAATACATGAAATCGTAACAGCAAAATTTGTTCAAACCTTGGATACTTAATTTAAAAATACAAGCCATCACTTGTAAGTTGTGACGCAAAAACAAATTCTCACACATCATGACATAACATCTGCATAATTTATCCAAATACAACAGGAGGAATCGTACTAATTAAATCGCATCCACACTACAAAAGCAACTTACTTTAATTTATATCTTACTTAAAATTATTATTATATTGACTTCCAACGTTTAAACTTTATTTAACGTTGCAAAAAAAAGTCTTAAGAGAGTTATAGTGGATGCATAAATTTATGAAGACGACACAGCATGTCGTGGATTCGATCACGTGACACCGACGAATTGTCGAGAATATGAAAAGCGTGACCAACACCTCCATGAACAATACCTTCAACTCTCTTCCCATGGCTTGTCATCACTTTACACATCTCTAAGTTTCTATCTTTTAGTATATCAAACTCCGCCATGAACACCATCGTCGGCGGTAAGTTCGCTTTCCGAACAATACCCATCGAGCTGACCAGAGGATTACACCAAGGATGGTCTCTATCTGCGCCACGCGGCAGAGCCAGACGCCAATACGTGTCAGAAGCAGAAAGAGTCAAAGCCGAGGACGACTTGGAACGATGTTGTTGCTTCTCCGAGGACGATCTTGATTCGCCGCCGAAGAAAGGGTGGATCAGAATAATGCCCTTGAGGTTTAAAGTATTTACGAATTTTCCACTTGCGGCAATTCTAACGGCGACTTGGTAAGCTATGTTGGCTCCAGCGCTATCTCCGGCCAAGAAAATGTTTGAGAGACTACATTTACTCACCCAAGAATATCCTCCGTTAGTTATTTGTTGCTTCACTAACCACGAGACAACGTTAACGCCGTCTTCGTACGCCGCCGGGAGACGGTGTTCAGGGGCTAAACGGTAGTCAACCGAAACGACGACGCAACGAACTTTAACGGCGAGGCTAGTCAAGAAGTCGTGGTAGCAACTCCAAGCGGCGGAGCCAACGCAGAATCCACCGCCATGGAAGTAAACGAGGAGAGGGAGGGTAACGGACGGTGAAGCTGCGGCGTCGGGGATGTAGACACGTGTCGTTGTGTCGTTGGATAGTTTAATGTCAAAGGCTGTGGCTTTAGTAGATGGATGAAGGGTGGGTGAGACGGTGGGTACTATGGGAGGTCTTTCGACGCAGCCGTCATTGAAAACTTTGATGAGTCCTTCAATTTCTTCCACGACGGGACCGTGACGGAGGTGATGGGATCCACCGCGGCGGTTGTTGGAAGATTGGTGGTTGTGAGAGAAGGAAATGGTTGCCATTGGGTTTCTATTTTCTTTTCAACAATGGTGAAGTGTAGTGTTTGACTGTTTGTTGTGAGATGTGTGACTCAGTCAAGTTCTTTATATAGAGAAAGAAGTAGGAATATATTTTTATGTAAGATACTTCAATTTAGGAAAATATGAAAAAGTAACGATATATATATATATAAACTTTTTATTATGAAATTCGATTGGAAATCCAAACTAATCTATATTATTTGTAAAATAACGGGGTTTATTGCCATCTATGGATGAGAATAAAAGATCAATGATCTAGATCAAGTGGGTGAATCTTCACCACTCCAAATCCATCATATTACATCAGGACTCTCTAGTTTTTTGTTTTTGTCAACCACGATTCTTTTATCAAAACAATATTTTAAGAATCTAACTGTATATATGCATATTGATATCAGAATGTAATTATGTTATTATGAATAAAGACTAAAAGTATATTTGACAATTTGAAATAAAAAAACCCAATATATGTGTTAGAATCGTAGCAAATCAATATACATTTGTATTAGTTCTTGCTTCTTCGATTGGTGCCCCCAAAACGATAAAAGCTTCTACGGCATTGATTGAATATTATATATTTAAACCCGAATACCGAAAAAAAAAACTGACCTTGTTAAAATTTACATGGGGAAATTATGCTTAATTACATGAAAACACAAGAAGAGTTATCCTTAAAGAATAATATTATTGGGAGTCGTGGTATTATGAATAGTCAAATGATTGCAAGTTGAGTTTCAGTTGATTTGATCCCAAGCAATTCGTGTTGTTCCATCACTTACATTTGTATCATTACAAAGTGGAACTCGGACTATTATTGAACAACACAGTTTTTGGATTTTACTACATAATTATCCAATACCCAAACGACAAACGGATGCAAACTAGAAATTTATCACTCCGAAACCAAATTTCGTCGTTTCTTTCCTTCAACAAATTGGTTTTATTTTTAGAGCATCTTCTAATAATAAACAAATTGGTCTTGATCTTAAGTCTTAACATCTCCATTTTAAACGTTTATTTATGAATAATTAGATATCAAATATTAAGTTATCTCGAGGGCAAATAATGATCGCTTTTGACTTTTTGGAGATGCATAGTTTGTAATAACCACAGAAAAGCTTACAGAAGCTACGGCGAACAAAAATCTTCGGGTCATCCTTTATAGTTTGTATATTAATAAATAAAACTGAAATATATATAACAATAGGCAGGCATAATAACAGACGAAGAGAAGTCAAAAGAACATAAAGTCGGCAAAGATTCTTATGGGCAAGTACGATTCACAAATCTTCTAAAATTCTTATGATATATTCCCCCTCGAATATTCTATTACATTTTTTCTAGTTTTTTTAACTTTTCTCATTGTAAGTTTTCATTGAAAACAACTGTTAGCTTTAAGCTTGCAACTTACAAGTTACGACAAGCGATATTTCTATTTGTCTCCTATTATTCGCTTACCCTCGTAATTTTTCTAACACGTAAGATATAGTTAATATTTGCGTTTACAAATCAAGTGTAAAATGAGTGTTGGATTTTTAACTTTCATCATGTTTCCCTTACTAAAGGCGTAAATTAGCCGTGTAAAAAATCTGTTGAGAAGTGGTTTTGTGACTTTTGTCTATACATATATAGTTTATCTTCGTTATATTCGAGCTTTTCTTATATTCTCTTTGAAGGCATCAATTGGAATTTGCATTCGATATCAAAGAATATTTACTTCTCTTATCCTTCCCCCCCTGTCCTAACCGTGGCTGAGAAGAAGTTGCCCACAAAGGCATGTACAACTGTAGATTAACACAGAACATAGTTTCGTGGAAAAAGTAACATTTAGAAAATGATTTGTTTGTATAGCAAAAAAAAGTAAACAATTATATTGATTTATTGCTCGAGCTAAGAAATCTTAACAAAACAGTTGTGATTTTCTTAGTTATACTACAAGGTTCATATAAAAGCTGCAAGCGTCAGACAAAAAATCTTGAATTCGTAGTGTTTATGGAAATGACTACAGAGAGTAATATACTCATTTAATCTGTAACGAAAGGAAGGTACACATCAAATCGCCCCCAACTATGTAAAACAGCAAAAAGTAACCATAACAGGACAGTTGATTCATTCTCGATTGGAAACATTTATGTAAACAACTTTACGACCCCTCAAAGAAAACAAACTAAAGTTTGGTTGAACGGTGTTATTGTTGAAACTCGTTCATGTGATGGAGAAAACAGTTTAAAGCTTCTAAGAATAAAATAAACCCGTTTGATTTCTTCACTCTCCACAAACTCGTTGCCCCTGTGTTTCATACATCAAAAAGTTCAAATACGTTGACCAAAAGAAAGCTTTATTTCTCCGAGTCTTTGAACTTGCAGTCTCCTCGAAACATATCGTGACTGAAGAACCAATTTACGTCCTATAATTGGGCCTACATATAAATTATATTAAGCCCATTATACCGTTCCCTTCTTAATAATTTTCCGGTCAGTTTCTGTCGTGGACCTGCCCTTTTCTTATGATTATTTGTGTTCTGAACTTTTAAATTTGTCAACTTTTGTTTTAAAAGTACCCAATGTAAGTATGTATACGTGTGAGAGTTTACACCTCTTCTATAAATGATTTCATGTAAATAAGTTTCTAGATACACTGCTCTCTTCAGATATTTTTAATACCAAAATTCAAAAAAGTAAAACCAAAAAAAACCTCATCAAAAAGATGTCAATGCCTCATTAGGCTCTCATAGTCATAGCGCATAAGCTCTCAAGCTTCGTCTTTACACGTATCCTTCTCCACTTGACACGTGTGAAACATACCCATCTTCCTCTTCTTAACCGGTACAACAACATGATTCGCACGTGAAAACACCGGTTCAATTCCCAGCTTCAACTCTAACTCGACCGGGAAATTCACCGTCTCTTTTCCATTGCTCTCCCCTTCAGACTGATGGCTCAACGACGAGTCGTGACTAACCTCATTAGATTTCTCATGCATTTCCACCGAACCGGATGAGGCACGTTTTTTAGCCCGTCGAGTCTTATATCGTTTCCGATGGCTCTTACCATTTGCGGCAGTGTTCTCTTCTTTGGAGATATGACGGATGTCATAAGCTTTGATCGGCGGACCTTGTCCATTCGCCGCAGTGTTGGTGGTGATCGGCGTGATGGGTTCTCCTTTTAAAACTGCATCTACGGCAGATTGACAAAGCTGCCAACTTCCCGACCACAATAAACCGACCGAACCGTAGATCGGGTTCACAACTCTCCCACATGCTTCATGCAACAGTGATCTGAATATCGCTGCAAGAGTTTTCACATCCATCAATTAAAATATTACTCAAAAAAATCATTTAAATGTCAAATCAGACGATGAATAATAAGTACTAACCAGGACGTAGATGATTCGGACCGGCGTTGATAAGGTTGATGAGACCAGTACGGCCATAGAACTTAGCGAGAAACACTGTTGCGTTTGCCTGAGACTCAGGAGATTCGATCCAAGCCAAGCATGTCCTTATACTACAATTCTCGCTACACCCTTTTCTCAAAACTCTACATCCATTACAACTCATTCTCATCTTGATTCGTTTCACTTGACCACACAAAAAAAAAAAGTTAGGCGAAAGGTTTTGTGAACTTAATAATGGAAATTGAGTCATTTATATAATTTACTAAAGGTATTTTTGCATGCGTGAGAGAGGAAGAGAGATAAGCCCCTGGATTTTTGGGGCACAGAGTAAAAAACAGAGGGAAACAGAATAAGAATGATTACAAAAACAAATATTTAAGAGAAGTGGTTTTGTATTTTATTTATATTTTCCTTCAATTTGTATATAAACTTTAAATTTATTTTGCACAAAGGAATCAGTTAATATCAAATGGTGAATACCATTCTCAATCTTAGTGCGTGTTGGTGACACACTCTTCAACGAAATTTTAATCTTCTCACAAAAGTTAAATAATATTTATATCAGATGATGTAAATCTATGTTTTAAAAATCCACTACTATAGATTAATCTCGTTTAATAGTTAAATCTATTATCATCATCTCGATTAATGATTAATTACTCGAAGAAATCAGTCATCTCGATTAATAATTAATTATTTGAAGAAATTAATCAATCGATTACTTTTCACCTCATCCGATTAATCTCTATATAATAATACAACTATTTTTATCTACTAATATAAAACTAATACTCAATTAATCGTTGATTAATCATATATGTGGTAAGTCCATCCTAATTACCCAATTAGTGCTTCATAAAATTTAAAACATCTATGTAAATTAAAAAAAAAATTATTATTTTTTAAATGATTTGTAAGTTACGTGATTTTCACGCGAGTAGACATTTGGACGACTCGCCGCATTATAGGCATGTGTGACTGAAACCGCTTATTTCCCCGGTTTTGGTTTATCAGTTTTCATTAATGATTCATTGGTCATTAGTGATTTCTAATATGTAAATAATAACATTTCCAATTAAAGATACAAACTCCTGGTTTTAGGGAAAGTAATTAACTACATTTATTTATGTCCACATCTAAAACAATTTCCGGTTTCTGGTTTTTGATTTTAAATCTTTCTTGTGCTGTGGGCGGCTCTGTTCGCCACCGGTTTCTTAAATGTAATGCGTACTTTTTCCTTAATTAATTTTCTTTTGCTACTCATCGTTCATTCTAAATCTTTTGACAAAAATATATATTTTTTTGTATAAAATATAACGAAAACGAATTCATTTGCTGAAAACGTCAAATATACCTTAACAATTTAAGTCAACTATATATACGTAATAACGATATAACGTCTCAAAGTCTTTTTGTTTCATTGACTAATAAATGTTTGTGACTAAAATGTCACATTACAAATAAGTAACCAACTACCAATGCAAAAGCTGCTCAATCAGTATTAACAAAATTCTTAAAATATCTGAAAATTAAAAAGTTCCCAGATTTTGAATGAAAAACAAATTACTTTACGTTCTTGAGTATGTCACTACAGAAGTCGTCAATTTTTTTCAGTAGATTTTCAATATCCTGTTGAGCACGAGCCCTAACTACATCATTCTTTGCCGTGCGTACCACATTCTTCAAACTTGTTATTCTATCCTCCATACTTTTGATCTACAAATCAGTTTTAACAGACAAATTGTTAAATGGAAAAGAAAGCTAAAGGCAATTTAAAAATTGGGGATTAATAAAAGTGGTTAATTCAGTTACTTTGCGATGTGGCCATCGCATTAGCCCTCCCCTCCTGCAGATCTTCTTCAAAACTGTGGGACAAAGACCCAACGATCGAGCAGCCGTTTCGATTGGATCATGAAAATACATATTGATATCCTTCAATGTCATTTTTCCAGTCCTTTCCCTCTATTGTTGTCCTCGTCACATAAAAGATGAATCACAAAACCGAAGATCAGAAACTACTATCTTCTTTAATAAGATTAACGAAATAAGTTTTTCTTGTAGCACACTGACACGTAATATATATGCTCACCATTACAAAGTCACTATCCTCTCTGCTCTAGGAAGACTATAGCCACAATTTCTGTCACTCATCTCTATGTAATCAGGTTACCAATAGGCTTTCTTATAGCAATTAACATGTTTTCAATCCAAAATGTACTTCTACCTAATCATCCATGATAAAAGAAAGTAACCCTAATGTACCATTGAATGTTATAAATTGAGAATTTAGAGACAAACCTGTAAAGCCAGACGGCTTATCTTCTTTCCCTTTCCTTTCCGCAAACTGGTGGTGGGTTCATCTCGTGGCGTCACAGGTGGAATGTTAAGCGCTTCATCTGGCGTAGGCAAAGACATTGGAACAGCACTACTACCTGATGTCATTGGCACCATCGGCGGCTGGTTAGAGATGGAGTTAGCTATCATTGCTTGATAAAAAGCAGAATTAGTGTCGTCCGCAAGTGATAACCCGCTGTCTTGTGTCTGAAAGCAATATTCTTCTATGAACTTCTTCACAGCTTCCATCATTAAATCCTTCAAAAAAAATGTTTGGTCTCGACGTTCTATATAACCAATGTATCGTTGAGTCTCGAGAATCGCATGGCAAAAGAAACCAATCCCTCCATAAATAGTGAGTCTATTCATATCTCGACCTATATAAATCATATAATATAACCAATCAATATTGCAACCAAATTCAATAAACGTAAATAGTAATTATAGACACTTCAAGGATACCATTGGTGTGGGTTAGTTCTCGTAGTAAGGTGCAACAAGTGCATACGAAACTTCCATCAAAGATTGCTGGGGTAACCGGAGCATGCGTGGTTGATGGACCACCGGTTTTAAGGTTCAGTCCATTAGTGTTCCCGAAAACTAGAGGACTCACTTCAAGTCTTGTTGTATTTTCACTACCATTGTTATCATTACCAATCTCTCCTTGGACATTAAGATCTACGTTGTTGTCGAGACCCTCATTTAATGGTTCATACATGTCCCAATTAATAAGATAATCTTCGTCGTTGTATTCATCAGTAATTGAAAGTGAAAGTTCGTGCATTAACTGAGTTTCGTTAATATCCATGAATGGTGTATGAGGAGGATCAAGAGAAGGGAGATTTAAGTCAAAGAGATTGGGATTGGGGCTAGACATAACATTTCGGAGATCTTCTTCCGTAAAATCGAACCCATCAAGTGAATCATAGAAAAGATCTTCTTTATTGTCTTCGGATGATTTTGGATTATCACCCGCCATATTTTTTTGCTTTTCGCTCTTCTTCTAATTGCTTTCTCGCTTTTATTTTAGGGTAAAACCAAAAAAAAGAAAGGGAGAAAATCTCTCTGGAGCGCCCTATGCTGCTTGAGAGTTGAAGAACAAGGAGTGAGGGAAAAGAGTTTTTTCGCTTAGATCACAGATAGGTTTTGTAATAGAGAGACAAGAGAGAGAGAGAAAGAGAAATTGTGGCAGTTAATGGTCGTTGTAGTAAGTTATCGATTTTTGATTCAACAGATGTGTCTGTTCGGTTAATTGTCTTGGCGCGAACAATAACTGTCTAGTTAATAGATTTTTATTTTTAAGACAGATTTTTTACTTTTTTTAAAACAAACTATTGAGAGAAAGAATTATATTACGACGTAATTTCCAGTGATGAAATATATCTCATTCACGATTTTCTGCAGTTGCAAGAAATATACAACAAACTACAAATTAATTTTCAAATTCCAATGATTAAGTTGATCTCATGCACTCTGTTGATTTTCTGCAATTGCAGTCAAAGCCATGGCTAGTTGCATCTCGTACTGAACGTCTCAGACAGATTTTCAGGACATTCCTGCTTCACAAGATGAATCGACTGTATTATCTCGGGAAATTTGTATATACAGTAGTAGGTAGTACATGATTGATAAATGTAAAAGTAGTTTGTAATTGGTATTCAATTTTGTTTTTTGGTTCATATAATTTCAAATGAATGTGATCACAAAAAGAATGGGTACACTCTGCACTATCATAACATTTTTAATAGTAAACTGCAAGAAATCTGGAAAGACTTATGCTGAACATTCACTCTCACAATGATTTGTGTCTGATAGTGCGATTTCAAAGTAAGCTGGCATTGGAATAGTCTAGCTTTGGCAGCAAAGAGAGTATTTATGTCACAGAATTTATCCAGTCCGCCCATGCTATTGGTTGGTATTTAGAAGAGGAAACCCTGTGACCTCATGGAGACCTGGAAATGACACTAAATATTCATCCAAAGCTTAAAAGTTTTTTTATGACAAGTAATGTCATGAGTTGTTGGTACCACGACTAGAGGTATCCATATATATGTTGGATACTCGCTTGAGGACCTACAAGACAACAAGTTAGGGCTGCAGTGACCTAAAATATGCGTCTCCCCTTCCCTCTTGATTGCCTTTGGATTCATGTACCCTTCCTCGAGCTGTTGTTTTTGGTTCATCAAATGTTTGTAATTGGTGTCTGTTGTGTAACTTTTGGGTGCTGCAGTTACTATGCTTTTGGGTGGTTTGGCGTATCTGGATGTAAAGGAATGAGCTTATGTTCCCAAAAGAAAAAAAAAAGTCTAATCCACATTAACACTTTGACATAACAAATAGAGACCATAGCAACGCCTTCAAAGGAAGATTACTGGAATATGGTAAGAGCTACCTCAACTTCAAATCATTTCAAGAACCTTAGGCTTGGCTCAAATGCAGCTTTTTCACATCAGACGCGAAATGTACATGGTCAATGGATAATAAGAAATTTTACTGGTGTTGCTAAATTTTAGGGATCGAAAAGGCTAGGGAAAGCAAACTAAAGGTTGAGCTCTTCTAAATGCGATACAAATAGCAAGGTGCAGTACATATTGTGTTATTTTGAAGGGGAGGAGCAGATTTGGAAAACTTATGTACACATATTGACATTGTAATTAATTTGACGGTTGATGAGAGTATCAAAGAAACTGATATTTTTAGATTATAACTTAGCAAGATATGTGTTAATGTTCACCATACTTTCTTTGTTCGAGTTAAGAGTTCAAAGTTTGTCCGAAATAAATATAAGCACAAATATGATTTAACAATAAGAAGCATTACTATACATAAATATCGAATCACCAAACACATATACAAAGGTGAGAGACAACTTAGATTCACCATTAGATTAACGAAACATTACTATACACAATGGTGATATACTCAAGAAACAAGATAAAATCCAAATTGATTATATCTTATATTACAATGAAACACAAAAGAGAAGATAGAAAACCAGAGTTTTTCTCCCGAGCAAATTTTACATATTCTTCTAATCTTCTCCTTAAAGTTATATATAACATAAATAAAGATCCGCCCGGCCCAGAAAACACCCAACGAATGCATGATTCGACTCATTTAAAAAATAAAAATACTGCATATTTATATACAAACACTAACCTGAATAAAACAGTTAAAAAACGGTGACCGGCGACGGTAGCTGATCTTCATCATCTTCCTCCTTACTCCTCCACTTCTCTCTCTCAGGAAAAGATGAAAAACAAAAACATATCATTTACTTCAAAAATGGTAGTACTAGTAGTAGTAGTTGTAGCAGCAGCAACAGTTGTAATCAAATCCTCCTCTGTTAGGCATTGGTGAATGATTCCGGAATCTCTATGTACACTTGGTTCTTTTGTCTACTAAGCCATGGCAGGGATGCTCGAGTTTTGGCGGTCACGGTTCAAACAATCAAATCCTTCTACTCTAACTGCAGGTGGTTTGAGTCCAAATTTCATTCTAACACAACCACGAGACGATGAAGATGATGATGATGCCGAATTGGGCTGAAGGAAAGGAGAGTTTGGTGAGATTGTGTTGAGTCTCTCATCTCGAAAGCGAGCATCTTGGACTAATGGGTTCGCTGCTCTGCTTGGTGGTGAACCGGGAAAGTATGGTGGAGATGAAGATACAGATGAAGACAGTATCTGCCCTATTGTTCCATTATCCTCCTGTAGAGATTACGAATCAGAATATTATCTTATTTTCACAAAAGATCATAACTTATACAAACTTCTAATGATTCAAGTGAAAGCTTTAGAGGCAGATCAAACAAGAGAATCAGAAACAAACCTTTCTACGAATAATGTCCATAAGCTCAGCACCAGCTTTAGAATCACACAAATCAGCCGCAGCTTGACTACAAAAATCGAAAAAACAGAGTTTGGTAAATATATGTTTCTGATAAAAAGGAAAATAAAAGGAGGAAGCTTTAGTAACCTCATATGTAATCTGAGAGGACGAATGACGTTGTTGGCGAGTAAACCAACACGACGTGGCTTAGGACAAACGAGAAAATCCTTTGAATCAAATCCCATCATTTCCTCACGAGACATGAAGGCGTTCTGCTGAAGGTTGCAATGATTCATCTTTTCCATACTAAATAAAAAAAATAAACCACCTTGATCCACAGAAGAACGCCTATAATCAAATCAGATCAGATCAGATCTACCACAAGACTCAGGAGGATACGAAATCGAAAGATGGGATCACAAACAAATCAAAGGTTTTTACTTTGTAAGATCTGAGAACAAAACAACGGATCTAAGAATCAGAGTTTTTTTTTGTTAAAATTTATTATTCAGAGAGATGGGCTAAAAAAGGAGTTTTTGAAAAACAGAAACCGATTTCGGATAAAGCCAACGATGATGTTTGACCAAACGGCTAAGACGAAACTCAGATCCAAATAGAATCATAATTCACCAGAAGCAAAATATATATATATATATATATAAATAAAAATAAGAAGAACCCAGAAGTTTTGACTCGAATTTAACCAAAAATTCAGACTAAAAAAAAATGAAAACGACGGGGATTAAAAATATATACATACAGATCTATTTTCTTCTTTTTTCCTCTATACAGATATATTATCTATAACAGAATTGTTGTAAACGAAAACAGAGGAATATAAAAGCGATCTGTAAAATTAGCCATCAAAAGAACTTTGAGAACAGAGGAAGAAGGAAAGATAGAAATGGAGAGAGGGATACCTAAGTGAAATCTCCAGGAGAGGAGAGAGAGAGAGAGAGAGAGAGAGAGCACGATGACGGAGAAGATAGGAGAAAGGGAGAGAGAGGCGAAAATTCGTCTGAGGAAATAAGGCTTTTATAAAAGGATGAGAGAGCAAAGTGTGGGTGAGGTTGAAGACAACGTGAAACGATGACGTTTTTGTGTTTTGATAATTTTGCTTTTTTTCTCTTTTAACATCAAACTAGAAAATTTGCTTTTTCTCGCCGTCCGAATAGTGATATTTGTGGACAGCTTAATATTACCATTTCAATAATTATGTAACTAATTATTTTTATTGGTCAACATAGCTAATGATTTTGTTTTCTCTTTTTACCACCATATATCACTATTTTTTTTTTTCTCAACATTATCGGCTGACAACTTTCATATTTTTCAAAGTTTTTTACACTGAAAACTGATATACCGTTATACAATTACCAATAAATAGTACGTTGTTAGCGAATAAAACTTACTGACAAAAAGTGTTATATAACTCCAATTTCAATTTTGTTGTGTATTATGCTCTTTGTACATGACGAACTGAGATCATGTCCACAGTAATTTTACAAGTTCTAGTGTGATTACTGATAAACCATACATTAAAAATATATTTTTCTATAATTTAGATCGGATCAATGGAAACATTAAATTGTAATGTGACAAACAGGTATATGTTATTACTTATTACCATTCCTATCTTATATTTCTATAGTTTAACAAAGCTACTATCAAATGGGTATCTAGAGTTTACTTTATTACTTTTTTATACTCCTCTTAATATATTTTTGTGTAGATTTTATGTGTGTGTGTGTGTGTGTTTTTTTTTGTCTTTTATTTGTTGAAGAATGTTAAAGAACGCATGCCTGTGTGGCGCTCTCAATTGTGAAGTTGGACATTTTGACCAGAAACTGTTTATCGGGTGCGATGTTTATTCATTTAACTTATTTAAAAAAAAAAAAAATTCGATGGCTTGCCATAGGAGACGTGTTCGCGTCAGCAGACAGATACTATCATAGTTGACTAGTATTTTTTTTTTTTTTTTTTTATGGGAATTGGATGCTTTTTTGGATTAACAATACATACATTACCGGTATGAATCTTTTTTCTCACTGCTTTATTTTTGAATCAATAGGTTACTTTGAGATATACTCCAACTTTTAAGCAAACCACTTAACGCCACTTATTCAAATAAAATATCTTAACATCATATATATATGTAGGTTCATTTTAATGTGTTTGGACCGATGTTATGTGTTTGGAATTTTTTTCCAATAATTTGATGGAAAACGTCATCTTCCATATAAGGTTTCAAATATAATGAATTATGGCTGTCTAATAATCCTATGATTTGACTTTGTCTTGGTAACTCGTATATGACATATATTCTATACAAATCTCAATATTTTCCTTCATTGGAAATTATTTTGAACCAGATTTTATACATAATTCACTCTTTTAATTAAATAACTTTCTCAGGAAAAACTTGTATCCCTCCGTCAGTCTGTACAATAGCTCTGAAGTGGTGGAAGACGTTGTGAATCTTGATCTAATTGATGGTCTATATATAATACTGAGACAAGAGTTACCTTTAAAAAAAAACACTAAATTTTTATAACCCGACTTCCACATGTTTGCTTGTCGCTCTTAAAAAAAATTTTGCCCTCCATTAGAATCCTACATCATATTCTACTATCTAACGTTTTCCGTATAGATATCTAATGAGAAAGACGTACGAAAGAAAACCATAAACAAAAAAAGTAGAGTAAACAAGTCACAAATAATAAAAGCCAAACGAATATTGAAAAAAAAAATGAAAAAATCTGGAGACATGTTGAAAATTAAGAAGCTATAATTGTGGAGAGAGAAATAGCTGTGTTTTGTATGTTTTAGAAAAGGAACGGACAGTGGGAAGAGAGACATGCGAGCCATTTACGCATTAAACAAAGGGAGAATAAAGCCAATAACATTATTACAATATATATATATAGTATTGATTAAACTTTTTTTCCAGAAAATAAAGATAAGGACATATACCGTGTGGTGGGGTTAGATTATAAAAATAAACTTAATCAGTAGTTGAGTTGAATCTTCAATACGTTTGATTTGAGTCAGGAGTTTCGTTAACTGCTAATGTACCAACAGTGTCATAATCACCTCACCTACTGACTTGTAGGCTTTTAAAATGAAGAAAAAAACAAAATAAGTAAACCCTTCCTCATATTCGGGATTTTTTTGACGTACTATAATTTACATTGATGAATATAAGTATAAATAAATTTGCTGCGTGGTAGTGTTTACTGATATATCATACAAGAACCTACTGTATTATGAGTCTATGACAACAGTTGGGTGGTGTCACATTTTTTCACATTGTATGACGCATAGATATGTTCATACTTTTCTATATCAACAGAAGAAGTTGATGTGGTTTACATTGTACACCTGGAACTATTGAATTACATCAACCGTTGAATTGATGTAATTTACAATGAGAAAGAAAAGCCCCGAGAACCAGATAGCAAATATGGTTTTGAGTTCAACTTGGCCGTGTGATCTACAAAAAAAACTATTTGCCGAAAAATCCATATTTTAATCTAACGTTAACACAGCTTCAGAAATTCGATGCCAAAGAATAAAAATCATTGGTAACCATTAGCCAGAAGAAAAAAATCAAAGAAACTTTCAACTTTACTGAAAATAGAAAATGGAAACCATTGGCGAGGACTAACTCTTCGAGTATAAACCAACGTCACACATAGAAAGATTAGACAAGAAGTATCTAATATATAAAAAGAATCAATCACTAATTAGTTTGAGATCTTTTGGGAATGAGTCATATAAAGTAAAATCGTACGGAACTAAAGAGTAGAGCCAAAACGGATAATATCAAATTAATAGTGAGTTGATTTGGGATTTGAGAAGCCCAATAAATGGTATCAGAGCCATAGTTCAAAGAAGTGGACCTGATAATCGATGTGGGAGAAGCCCCATGTGACACGATTAAGAAAAGTCCTCGAGAGGAGGCTAAGTATCGTGGTCCGTGTTTAGAGGGGAGATTGTTGGAGTGTAAACAAACGTTCCACATCGGAAGATTAGACAAAAAATGTCTAATATATTAAGAGAATCAATCACTAATTAGTTTGAAGACTTTTGGGAAGAAGTCCCATAAAATAAAACTGTGCGAGCCTAAAGAATAGACCCAAAGCGGACAATATCAAATTAATAGTGAGTTGACTTCGAGATTTGAGAAACCCAATAATAACTTTACATGAGCTAATTAACTTATGGAATGTTTCCAAACAATGAAGCAAATGCAGGTTGTTAATCATCACGTACATTGTAAGAACATTACGATTTGATAACTAGGCATCTCTTAAAAGTTTTTATTCACTTAGGGTTTATAAGTTAAAAATCCTAACCCTACATTTCACCCAAAAAACAAACATATTTTAGCTGTTTATGGAATTTTATCTCAATACTAACTAGCAATAAATATTTAAACTCATTTTTAATATACAACACCACATCCCATCATTCCGATATAGAATATGAGATTTAAATTTTTCCGTTGAATTCTCAGTACAACAACATGATGTTTGCATTATTTTGTCATAATTTTACGAGACTATAAAAATGTAAAAATCTAGTTTGTTGAGATCTAGCCTTAAATAGACAAAAATAAATAAATCAGGAGGGTTCCTTCCAAATTCCAAGTTCCAAATTCTATGACAAATCGACGCTAATTCCTCACCTAAAGGCACGTGACACGATTCATGTACACGTGGCATCGCGTCAATGGATTATCGTGTATCCAACGACACAGAGCCGTTAGCATATCGTCACAGAATCTTTTGAGGATGCAAGCACAAACCAATAGTCCCGACATTTTATGTTCACACTATGAAATCGAAAGCATTACTACAGACAAAGAGAAGACAAGAACCGTAGAACTCATTTGATGGAATCATAATTACGTAATTCTGATGATTTCTAATACTACTACATTTTTATTTCTCACTTTCGTGTAATCTTATCCAAGTTGGAAAATAACAGTTTTGATGATTAGTATTATTTTCTTTAAATAACAATTTAAATACAGAATTCTGAACGATGCTTTTTTTCTTTTTCTTTTAGAAATTTGATTTATGGCTCTGAGATCAGCAAAGCTCTCGCTTTATAGTCCTTTACACGGTAGCATTAATCACTAATGTTATTCATAATTATCCTTTCAATTTGAACTGTCAAGCTTGAGATTTATTTTCCCGTGGAAAAAGAAAAGTTATTATCTTCAACAATAATTTTTTTTTATTTGCTTGGTGGGTATTTTGCCAGTTAAGATTTTTCAGAAGATAAATTTTTATTGCTGCGTGGATTAATTTAACTGATTCTGCAAAAGGTACAATTATTATTTAGGGTTTGTAGATAAAGGAAGATCAGTCTTGCAAAGAAGGAGATCAATGGCTCCGACGGCGAAGCTCGACAACGAGGAGCTCCGGCGACTAAAGGAAGTTGTTATTGATGAAGCTCCGGCGCGTCGTCATGTTCGCGAGTCCTTGAAAGGTTTCCAGCTTAATCTCGATCATATCCTCTTCAAGGTACTAAAATGGAATCTATTTGCTTGAATTTGTGGGTTTTTTTCAATGGCTTGTTTGCTCGTCATTTCCAATTAATGTGGGTTTAAGAAAGGGTGAGACTTTAGACCAAACTGATTCAGTTTGGTGTGAGATGTGTTTTTTTTTTTGATTAAATGTGTTCGTTCTTCGTGATGTTGCAGACACCAGGAAACGGAATTAAGACAAAGGAGGTAAAAAGAGAGTAGTTTGTTCTTGTTTTTAAAATCTCTGTTTCACCAATTAAAGTTAGTTTATAGCTTGAAGCAACTATTGTTTTTTGCTTGTGATGATGAATGATTAATGTAGTCTTACGAGGTGAATTCGAGAGGAATTGAGATTTTTTCCAAAAGCTGGCTTCCTGAAGCATCTAAGCCCAGAGCTTTGGTTTGTTTCTGCCATGGTTATGGCGATACTTGCACGTTTTTCTTTGAAGGCATGTTTTGGTTATTTACTTTTCTATATCAAAAGGTCTATGTATCAAAATGAGGCTTGTTTGATTGCTCACTAGCTTGGTATTTTGCAGGAATTGCAAGGAGATTGGCATTGTCCGGATATGGAGTTTTCGCTATGGATTATCCGGGATTTGGCTTATCAGAAGGCTTGCATGGTTATATCCCTAGCTTTGATCTTCTTGTTAAAGATGTCATTGAACACTACTCCAACATAAAAGGTAAAAAAATTGAATCACATTGAGTGATTCCTAAGGTTAAACTTAAGATTCATGTTTTAGGTGCCAATATATTTTGAATCTTTTGATTGCAGAGAATCCTGAGTTTAGTTCTCTACCGAGCTTTCTCTTTGGACAGTCAATGGGTGGAGCCGTGTCGCTCAAAATACATCTCAAACAACCAAATGCGTGGACCGGCGCAGTCTTGGTAGCACCAATGTGCAAAGTAAAGATTTGTTTTTCTTTTTTTTGTTCTTATTAAGGATATCTTGTGGTTAACTAATCATAACATTAGCATGAACTGTATATCCGATCTAGATTGCAGATGATTTGGTTCCTCCACCGGTATTAAAACAGATTTTGATTGGTCTAGCCAATGTTCTACCAAAACACAAGTTGGTTCCACAAAAGGATTTAGCAGAAGCAGCATTTAGAGATATCAGGAAGAGGGATATGGTAAGAACATGTAATACAGATCGAGGAACTTTTTATTTTTCCGTATATAGATTTGTTTACTAAACCCGTCTTCTCGTTTTTAAAATTTTCAGACAGCATACAACATCGTTTGTTACAGCGGAAAACCTCGTTTACGGACTGCTGTAGAAATGCTTCGGACAACTCAAGAGATTGAACAACAGTTGCAAAAGGTAAAAAGTAAGAGATAACTCGAAACTAGAAAAGCGGGAACAGAATAATAATACAAGGGATTTTCTTGATTTAATATTTGCAGGTGTCTTTGGCGATACTGATTCTACACGGAGAAGCTGATACGGTGACGGATCCTTCAGTGAGCAGAGAGCTTTATGAGAAAGCTAAAAGTTCAGACAAGAAGATAATTTTGTATGAAGAAGCTTATCATTCTCTCCTCGAAGGTGAACCAGACGAAATGATCCTCCGTGTCTTGTCCGATATAATCTCGTGGCTCGATGACCATATCTTGCAAGCTGAGGGATCATTAGTTACCGCTACTGCGTAGATTATGAACATTTGTTTCATTATATTATAGGCGGGATTCATTTGTTTTCATTTACCTACTCCTAGTGATGATGAGTATTTTACGATAAATGGTAACTATTTGCAATAAAGTTTACACTTCGCTTTTAGGGGGAATAAAGAATAATTTAGCTTTGCAATTACATCTGCAACTAGGATTTATTTCTGAGTAAAAAAAAATTATCTTCTGTTGCAAAGTTTACTAATTCTGTGTTATTCCACATTTGAATTCACATAATGACTAAACATAGTTAAAGACGAAAAGCAATAATTTTGTTTTACTTATACTCCCTCCGTCTCTTATAGGAGTATTTGTTTTTAGTGTCAGGTATCTTCTAAAAATCTCGCGGTTAGGTCCAGTTTCTCGCCTCAATTAATGACTTCTAAAAATCTCGCGGTTAGGTCCAGTTTCTCGCCTCAATTAATGACTAATCCCTAAAAAAATCAGTCAACCAATTACTCTCAGCCTAATCCGATTATTTTCTGGCTAATCATATATAATCTAATTATTTTTAGATTTCAAGTATAAAAAATTGTTTTTGTTATTTGAGAATTTGTGATGTTTTATAATAAATTATGTTAAAATTATTAATAAAAATCATAAAATAAATTATTAATACTATAATTTTCATGTATTTACTGTAATTTAAAAAATAATATTATTTAAAAATTTAAAGTAGTGAATAAATAATCTAAACTAATATACGATTAATCTCTATTTATTTTCTGATTAATCGTTTAAATGTTAAGCCTATTTTAAGTGCTTAATTAACACCTACCAAGTTTTAAAACACGAGTTAAAGCGAAAGTGGAAACGATATTTAGTGTTTTATTCCAAACTAAATTATTTTAAAAAATTGTTGTTTGGGTCGTTCGTTAAAAAATGGGCCCATAGGCTTTAAGATCGTTTTAACAGCCCATATAGTGTTGTCACGTCCAAAATAGAGCTACCTTGAAAACCCTAATCAAACATTTAAACCTCATTGTATTGAAATTGAGCTGCCAAGGAGAAGCCGCAACCCCTTTTTTTCTTTATCTAAGGACTCTTCTTCGTTCTTGCAGATTCACCTCCGTTTCTGCTATTCGGTAAGTCACAAAAGAGTTTCTCTTTAGCTTCCTCTACGTCCCATCGTTTTCTGCGAGTTTTGTCGAATGGATTTAGTTTTTTTTTTCTAGAGTGGCAATGCTGTTGTTTTCTCTAATGTATAACAGCTAACTCCAGTGTAGTTTTGTCGGAAGATTTCAGCTTTTGTGATTGGTCTAACTCATGAGGCTTTGGTGTTTAGGACAAGGATATTATAGTTTAGTTTAAGCTTCTGTAGTTCATTTAGCAATATCCATTTAAGAACTTAAAACTAGTGCATGATTGAATATTACAGCCTTGTTTGTATAATATACTCATCAATTAGAAAACTGAGAGATGCTGTGTCTAATAGCCTTCACATTCGTTTTGAAACCCACTGGAAACTCTTACTTGTCTCTTAGTGTTCATTGTTTTTTTTTAAAGTTGATCCTAAATCTTAATTATAGTAATCATGTGACTAAGTCATCAACTTTTCTTGTTTTGTTTCTTTAAAATTCAAGATCTGCAAAAATGTTCTCCGCTCAGAACAAGATCAAGAAGGACAAGGGTGCCGAACCAACTGAATGCGAGGAACATGTTGCTCAGGTATTAAGTACTCCTTTTATGTCTTTCTCTGAACTTACTCTTCTGTGAATCATTCATCTTGAACGACTTGTATATTCTTTCCCAGGCCTTGTTTGATTTGGAGAACACTAACCCAGAGTTGAAAAGCGAGTTGAAAGATCTCTACATTAACCAAGCTGTGTATGTTGCTTTATTTTGTTTCTTCTCCATTTCATTCCATGATTGCATTATTCTTTATAGAAGGAAACTAATTTGAAATATTCTTTGCAGTAACATGGATATCTCTGGAAACCGCAAAGCTGTTGTGATTTACGTTCCATTCAGATTGAGGAAAGCTTTCCGCAAGATTCACCCACGCCTCGTCAGAGAGCTTGAGAAGAAGTTTAGTGGAAAGGTTATTTTATGAACTACTTTCTCCTTAGCAAATGCATTTATTAAATAGTAGTACAGGCTCTCATTTGTTGCATTTTTTCTCAGGATGTTATCTTTGTTACCACAAGAAGGATCATGCGTCCTCCCAAGAAGGGTGCTGCTGTTCAGAGGCCACGAAACAGAACTTTAACCTCTGTTCATGAAGCAATGCTTGAAGATGTTGCTTTCCCTGCTGAGATTGTCGGAAAGCGTACTCGTTACCGTCTTGATGGTTCCAAGGTCATGAAGGTAATCATAGCATCTATATGAGAATATAATTAAATCTTTCTCTGAATGATTTTGTGCATGTCTTTACACTCTGTTTTGATTACTATGTCACAGGTCTTTTTGAATGCCAAGGAAAAGAACGACACAGAGTACAAGCTTGATACTATGGTGGGTGTTTACCGTAAACTTACTGGCAAAGATGTCGTATTTGAGTACTCGATTGACGCTTGAAGCAAGAAGAAGACGATGATGAATCATCTGGATAGAGAAAAAGAGATTTTCATTACGTTTTGTGGTATTTAGGAAGAAGGAAACTCTCTTGATTCAGTTCCTTATTCACAATCTTTAATGTTCTATTTTTCAATGACTACTTTTTGTGCTTTTAAATTTTGAAACCGTTAAAGAAATCATCAGATCAATATCAAACTTTCAGCAGCAACGCATTGAGAGTAGAATCTTTATTGGCGAGACGCTCAATTAGGTGATTATTCAATTACAGGGTTTTAGTATTCTTACAGAGAAAATGAGATAGATACTTTCTTGTTTTGTAAAAAAAATGAAAATGCTAAACCAATCTGAATCTCTTCTTCACCTTTTTTGTGGATCTTCGGAAATCAAAGCAAAACATCCTCATCTGTTATATTTCATTGTAAGCTCATTTTATACTTTATGGAATTTATACTTCTGCACAAGATTAAATCTTGAAATTCCTTGATTGAATCCGTGAAGGACAAGAGTCTTCACTGCTTCACTTCCTTGCTCGAGTGCTTCGTCAATCTGTTTCCGTTCCAATGGACTAAACTTCTGAAGAAGAAAAGCTTTCATATCCATGTTTCCAGGTGGATTACCAATGCCTGATAAAAATCAACAAAACAAAAAGCTTATGAGAAAAGAAACTAAACAGTCTCTGGTTTAAAGCAGAACCGAAACCGTACCTATGCTTAGACGAGGAAAGTTTCGACAACCATCCAAGTGCCCCATTATACTCTTCACTCTGTATCAAATGTACTAGGTAAAATCAGTTAACATCAGTTAAAAGATCAGAGAACACACTTGGATGTTCAAGAGGCACACTGATACATAAATACATACATACCCGTTGTGATAGCCTTGACCTCCTTTAGGTTGAAGTCTCAAAACCCCATTTGGTAAAGCCATTTCATCGTAAATCTAGGGAGGGAGAAACCCACATCAAGGTTCAACAAAAGGGTTCATTCCAAACAATGTTCTGATTTCTAGGGAAGTTAAAGTAGGAAACTTTACCAGTAAAATGTGACGCAATGGTACTCGATAGTGTGAAGCTAAAGATCCAACCTTTCAACGACAACAGAACAGTTTCAGGCACGAGGATTTTGATCATGCAGCTTATCTTTGCAAAATTATGATGAGAAAAGATTGATGATCAGAAAATACAAACAGATTCGCCACTGAAGTTCATATAGGTCTGAGGTTTAGCCAACAAGATAGGTACCTCTTGGACAGCACCTGTACTGATCATACATAGAACCATAAAGCCATCAGTTTTCTTAAGCTTCAAACCAAAGAACCGAAAGGGAGAGGGAAAGCAAGAGAAGTAAAACCTATTCCGATTAGAGCTTTAGACTGTATTGTGTTCATCAGAACACCTTCTTTTCTAGCCAAAACATGGATCATCTCGAAACCAACCTGAAAACAACAGAAACATTTCGCATTGCAGAGATCAAAACCAAACATCTCACAACCAAAATAACGAGAGAAATGATTGTTTTCCATTACATTGTGCCTTGTTCCATGATACTTGTTTCCTGGATTGCCCAATCCAACTATGAGCCAAGGAGTGTATTCTACTTTGAATCTGTCATTCTCAGTACAAGTGGATGAACAAACCCGAAACCTCGGCTTCCTAAAAACGGGCTTTAACACGTGAAAATGGTAAATACTTGGTGTATGCGTTGAGCAGAACATCGAACTGTTGATTCAAAGAAGTGGAATCAATTATCATTATATGTAATTTGGGCTACCAAAACTACCGTAAAATATAAACCTTTTTTGGACCAACTAATGAAAATGAAATGACGAGAAACTTTCAAAATCGTTAATACTTTTTATCATCTATCAATCAAAGACATTTAGATAACATCATTTCACGATTTATTGAAATTTAAAATCATAAACTACTGAGAATTAAACCCATTAACAGAGAGACAGCGTGGAGGCAAAAAAAAAAAAAAAAAAAAAGAGAGAGAGTTGTGTATTCGAACAGAAAACACATAAGATTTTTTGGAGAGATTACTACATATATTTATGTTTCTTATTACAAGAATATAAATAAAAATATAATTTCTGACCTCTTCTTATAGAGATTTCAAATATTTCAGGCTCACAATTTTTTTTTTGTAAACAGATTTGGCTCTTGCGAAGTTATTGGAACGAGATAGAACGACGATAGTGAGTGAGTTTGTGAGACAGAGACACGAAGATCTTTAGAAATTGGTCCCAATTTGGACTAATGGGCCTTCTAATAGTAGCCCAAACAAATATAAGACATTAAGTAATAGAAGGCCTAGTTGTTGTGATACGTCACCTATGACGGCACGTGAGTAGTACACGTGCGGGGTACGTCATCCAAAATCTAATCCAGAAAATCCACCGTTGCCAAATCGCCAATCCTGCGGCTCCTACCTCTTTAACTTGTTTCGTTCTTTCCCATCTTTTTATCATTTTACAAATATTACCCTCCTTAAGATACATTTTGGCTCGGCAACATACGTTTAGCCAGAGAAATAAGTTTTTTCCAGGTGGGCATCTTTGGTAAAAACATTACATTTGACAATTAATTAATATACGATGATAATGAATATAAATATAAATTTTGTTTGATAATATGTTACTTTTATGACTCCGCAGCTCAAAAATTCATTGCATTAAATTCGTGATCTTTATAAAATAAGAAATGTAGGAAAAAAACTATTGGATTTTCCTAATGGTTATGGATAAATATGAATTATTATACAAAAATCCAAAAATAATATGGAAACGAGATTTGCTTTTATTATTTTGGCGTTTTAAATAACTTTTTTTTTTTTAATTTTTGTATTTTTATAAAGACAATAAGCTATGAAGTAAGTAGTTCTGGCCTGCAATTCACACTCTCTGCTGTAAGCAGCCCTCTCTCTCCTAGCTTCTCTAATCGCGGAGTCTCCGAAGTATCTCTGGTAAATTTCTAAATTGTTTATCTTTCTCCTTACTCTCTGTTGTTCGTATTATATTTTAAAATCTCGATCGAGAAGAGTGTTTTAATTTCTATAGCTCTCACTTTCTATCCCAATATCGTGATGTAGCTTCTTACTTTTCGTTTTTAGAGTTCGGTTTGATTATTTAAATGCGATCTTTACTCGTTTCTCTTTTTGACTAATTTTGCTCTCTTTTCCTCGCAAATACGGTTATAAAAACAAAACAAAAAAGAAAAGAAAAAACAATGCAGTCTTCAACGTATGCGGTTAAAGGAAACGCCGCGTTTGCGTTTCGAAAACGGAGCTTCTCCAACGTCGATAACGGATCGTCGACTACTACTGCTACTACCGGAATTCGCTTCTCTGCTAAGACCATAGCCACTGGACCGCTCTGTTGTTCTGGTTTGAAACTCATGGGAGCTAAGCTTGCTCGCGCTGAAAATGGGATCCATAACGTTATGAGTTTATCTTCGGTCAAAGCTCGATCCGTCAGAGCTCATGCCTCCTCTGGTTACTCTTTGATTTTTTGTCATTTCTTACTAATATTTTTAAAGATTCTATGTATAGTTTGGGAATAAATTTTCTTCTAAGTTGCTAATATTGGTTGAGTTTGGAGTAATCATTTTTTGATGTGTTGAAGATTGAAAAAAAATATGTAGGTGGAGATGCAGAAGAAGCTTTACCTTTAAGATCTGAAGGGAAAAGCTCTGGGACAGTTTTGCCCTTTGTTGCTGTTGCTTGTCTTGGTGCTATATTGTTTGGTTATCATCTTGGGTATGAGTTCAACTACATTTGAATTTAGGGATGTTGATAGATAGATATATATATGCTGATATGATGATGATGTTTCTTTGGATTGAATCAGGGTTGTTAATGGTGCTCTTGAGTACCTTGCTAAGGATCTTGGGATAGCCGATAATACTGTTATGCAAGGCATGTATATGATCCCCTTCTCTTATTTCTCATGTCCTTATGAAATATTAAGAGTTTTTTCAACTGAAAATGTGGCATGACAGCGTTTTGATTTGTGTTATAATTGTTAGCCAAGTTTATATATTGGTATTCTCTCTGTGATTGCTTCTGAGCAGGATGGATCGTTAGTGCCCTGCTTGCTGGTGCAACGGTCGGTTCATTCACTGGAGGTACATTAGCTGACAAATTTGGACGAACAAGAACGTTTCAGTTGGATGCTATCCCGCTTGCCATTGGAGCTTTCTTATGGTATTTTCTTTTCAAGCACTAACTAGTAAGTCATACCTATTGGTAAGATGTTGTGTGATATTTTTTTAACACATTGATTCTCTTTTGATTCATTAGTGCAACAGCTCAGAGTGTGCAGACAATGATTGTGGGACGTCTGCTTGCAGGAATTGGAATCGGAATTTCATCAGCAATTGTACCACTTTATATATCTGAGGTTGTTTTAATCATAATTGTTGCACACTCACCTTAAGATGTTATTTTTTTATATGTTACTTTGCTGAAGCTTGTGATGATGTGTGTCAGATATCACCTACTGAAATCCGTGGAGCACTCGGATCAGTGAACCAATTGTTCATATGTATTGGAATACTTGCAGCCTTGATAGCTGGGTTACCCCTTGCAGCAAACCCTCTATGGTATGTGAACCCTTTTGATTCATCCGAACAATATTTATCTTTTATTTGGGTTGCATGTCGTGTATATATTAGTTTTGTTTTCATGATTTCTAGGTGGAGGACGATGTTTGGTGTTGCAGTTATCCCTTCCGTTCTATTGGCCATTGGAATGGCTTTTTCTCCTGAAAGCCCAAGGTGGCTCGTTCAGGTAGTTTCTAGGACGCAACCCACACTTTTGATTTATCTGAGATCAAGTTTTGACAAGTCAGGGAAATCAATTCACAGCAAGGAAAAGTCTCTCAAGCTGAAAAGGCGATCAAAACTCTGTATGGTAAAGAAAGAGTGGTTGAACTAGTGCGTGACTTATCAACCTCTGGCCAAGGTTCTTCTGAGCCAGAGGCAGGATGGTTTGATCTATTCAGTAGCCGCTATTGGAAAGGTACCTCAAGAATTGCTGGAGATATTATATTTTTCCACTTATAAATAAAAGCTGACGGATTTAGCCAGGATGTTCCTCTCGATCCTCATATCGTAATGATCAATTTACGAAGTTGCTTTTCTGTTCCTGTTGTAGTTGTGAGCGTAGGTGCGGCTCTGTTCTTGTTTCAGCAGTTGGCTGGGATAAACGCAGTTGTGTACTACTCTACATCAGTGTTCCGTAGCGCTGGTATCCAATCTGATGTTGCAGCCAGTGCTCTAGTTGGAGCATCAAATGTCTTTGGTTCGTTTTATCTTTTATGTTCACATTAAGTTCCAACATGACCGTATAAATAACCCGACAACTATCTGGTTGCAGGCACTGCTGTTGCGTCATCCTTGATGGACAGAATGGGAAGGAAAAGTCTTCTACTGACAAGCTTTGGTGGAATGGTATACGTTTTATTATCTTTCTTAGCCATATTTGAAAATCTCAAACCACGTTACCATAGCCAGGTTGGTTAACTAAGATTTGTGATTGTATATTGAAAAGGCCCTGTCCATGCTGTTGCTCTCCTTGTCCTTCACGTGGAAGGCTCTTGCTGCATATTCTGGAACCCTTGCCGTTGTTGGAACTGTTCTGTAAGTCAATCTCCTTTTAAAACTTCGATTCAGTCTCTCTGTAAGTGAGAGTTAACCGACTCTTAAGCTGGCTTCTTTGACCAGATACGTCCTGTCATTCTCACTTGGCGCTGGCCCGGTGCCAGCTCTTCTTCTTCCAGAGATATTTGCATCCCGAATCAGAGCAAAAGCCGTCGCTCTTTCTCTTGGCATGCACTGGGTATATATATATATTTCTATAGGTTCTATAGTTCAGAACAGAGTCTAATCTCTCATTTTCTAACTATTAAACTCTGTTTTGCCCTAACAGATGTCAAACTTTGTGATTGGACTCTACTTCTTAAGTGTTGTGAATAAATTTGGAATCAGCAGCGTTTACTTAGGCTTCGCCGGAGTCTGCGTACTTGCCGTCATCTACATTGCAGGAAACGTTGTCGAGACTAAAGGACGATCACTCGAGGAAATAGAGCTTGCTCTTACTTCCGGAGCTTGAAATTTAACGCAAAGAAATCAACAGAAAAAAAAAAAAAAAAAAAAAAGAAAAACCCCACTCTCTTTCGTCATTGATATTGTAAGTCTTCTTTATCTACGCTACTCTTTGTCGCTTTTCAATGACTTGTACAATGAACAAAGTAGTTTTATCAATAACGAAAATATCGATTCATCACATGTTGGCTTTCCTTTCCCACCTTTCCCTTGTATCTAGCCTGTTTCAACACACACAGAGCATTAGCGCCGTTTTTCATTACAGAACTCAAAAATCAGCTAACAAACAAAACAAAACAAAGCTCACCCCCAAAACAGCTTTTGTGGCTTCTTTGGTACGGTGACTAGTGTCTTATGATGATGCTGTTCTAAAGTCGAAGATGAAGTTGAGTCTTTCAGTTTCTTAGTGCTTTCGCCATCTTCAATTGCTATATTCTGAGAATTCTTGGTCGCTGCATTTCAGTGTAGAGCTTAAAGACTTAGTGGATATACGTAATATGAAACGCAGAATCAGTGTATACCTTTAGGTTTCTTAAGGATCTTTGAATTGGCTTTTATTTGCATACGTCTCTTGTGTAGCTCCTGTGATCATCATATCAAATTTTGCTTAATAAATTTTATCGAAACTAAACACTAGAAAGATGTGCACTCGGATTCGTGTTTATAAATTCATAGAATATGAGGAATCAAAATATTTGTAGTCGAATATGAATATCTGACCTGTAATTTCGAAACTTGTTTCTGGGTGACGTTGGATCGATTGAAATTAGGTTGAAGAGATTGTGTTGAAGCCAATAGGGCTTCTTTTCGATTCTCCTCTGCTTCTCTGTCTATTTCCTCTCTTGTCCTCGTCGTCGCCATGGTTTCTCCGTCGCCGTCCATCGCTGGTTAATATCAAAATGTCGTCGGATCGTTTCTATTACTGAATTTAACCCCCAAATAATACGCATATCTTACTAACTAACCGAATGTTTTGAATCATTGTATAATTAACCTAACACTTTCTAGAATTACCAATTATACCCATTTCTGAATTTTGGGAATTAAAATATTGCATTCCTTATATATATATATATATATAATTTTTTTCTAAATATTGTATCATTTATCGTGCAGAAGATTAATGGTCTAAGACTCTTAACTCTAACTTACAGGGTTTGAGTCCAAGTAAATTTCTCAAGCTTGGTCTTTAATTACTTTTGTGCACTAAGCAAAGTCATTAGATCTTAAGACTTTTTTTATCCACTGATCTAGTGAGTAGTACGCCGATCACAACCGCAAGGCTTGATAAATAATTCCAAAACAAAAATTTGTATGTATTTTATTTTAACATCTAAGCTCGTAGTATTTGATTATCTAGCGAAAAACAAACACCAAAGGCAAAGTTCTGGCAACGTCATTAAGTGCAACTAAAATTAGGCGTGAAATCTTGTTCCTTGGTCAGCACCGAACAATGAATCCAGCTGTTAATTGAAAGCCCTTAACTTTTTTGAAAATTATAACTAAGAAAGATTAGCTTGACTTCAATTTTTAGATTTTAGTATGGATCTTTGTTTAGATTTCTTTTCTTCTTCTCAATATTTGATTTGGCATATAATTTTCAGTTACTGAGTCAGAAATTAATATTTTGGGATTTATAACACTAGTAAAAGAAAACGTCATACAGATAGATAACTTTACCAATTATCAACTTATAGGTTAGAAACTTTGAATATAGACTGAACCGGTCGATTCTATTATCAGTTATCACCCACTCAGCAGTATGTTCAATTTTGACTCAGTTAATTTAATATTTGGTTCGATTCAAATACCCATATTTGACTTCTTCTTTTTTCATTGTTTTGACGTATTAACGTGGATTCATCACCCATAGGCTTAGCCTTAGCTTATTTTAACAACACATCATCCTTACTTTTATTTTATTTTTCCAATATATCACATTATCACGCTTAGTTAAAAAGCAATCTTTTGTACCTCCTTTCTCCGTCCTATGGGGAAATATAACTTCATCAAATCGTATGAATGTTAAGATCTAAAACCTAAGTTTTGTATTTGACGCATGATCTTTATATATTGACTTTAGAACCAATTTTTAATAGTTAACAGGTCAAGTCTTCATTCTAATGTCTGCCCAGGCAAACTCTTCTCTGACTTTGTCTAATACACTACAAATACCTTGTTATTCTTTTACAACTTGTAATTACACATTTATAATTATAACTATATTGGTTGCAAAATCCTAAACCATCACAACCTCTCTCACTTTCTTTCTCTTTCTACTATGGGCATTATTGATCATAAAGGCAAGAAAGAAGAGGAAAAATACCTTATGATCTCAAAGCCCTTGAGATCGATTCTTTTACAAAAGGGTAGCTTTGTCTTAAGCTCACTCTTCTTTATCACCGGTTTCTCAATTGGTCTCTTCCTTTGTTTGCAACTAAAAGCTTTCCACATGTCGACGATGACGAGGATTCAACAGCAACCCTTATGGTCTACATTACTATTCAACCACACAAGAATGATGGAGATCAAACAAGAGTTACAACTACAAGTACTTAAACACAACATGAGTGATCAAGAACTATTCACCAAGGTCTCGTCATCATCATCATCCTTATCCTCATCCTCATCATCATGGTTTGGGAGGAGACATAATAATGATGAGAAGATGGTCGTGAAGGTGGCTTTCATGTTCTTAACAGGTGGCAGGCTCCCATTGGCTGGCTTGTGGGAGAAGTTCTTTGAAGGACATGAAGGGTTTTATTCAATATATGTTCATACTAATCCATCTTTTCAAGATTCTTACGCTGAAACTTCTGTTTTCTATTCAAGAAGAATCCCAAGCCAGGTGCTAATTAACAGCTTTAATTAGTTTATACCTCTCTTTTCTTGATTATTTACTCCTATTTTAGCGACCATTATATATGATTAGTACATCTAGATGTATATAACCAGCATTATATCACTAGTTTACCAAAGATATATATCTCTTGAGTGTGACAGGTTGGTTTTTCCACATGTCACGTGTATGCATCTTGATTCGACCCTCGTATAATGGTCCATGAACGCATCTGAAATTATTCTAGCATAGTACATTTCTTAGTCATGTTAATACAATCCTAAGATGAATAAATCCTGTTAGTTAAAAACTTCATAGACTCGTTCTAGATATTTATTATGAATTGAAGCTTTTTCCATTTCAAGTAAAACTCTGTCAAATGACAACATATTTAGATTTAACTATTAATATTACCTTTTTAGTATATTTGTACCTTTTTATGAATTCATATGGCAAACAAAAAAGCTTGAACTAATACTAAATATTTTATTTTAACTTTCTAATAAGTTTGATGGTTGGTGAAAATTTGTGAAACAGCCAGTGTATTGGGGAACATCATCAATGGTAGACGCAGAAAAAAGACTCTTAGCCAATGCTCTCCTTGACGAATCGAACCAAAGATTCGTCCTATTGTCTGATTCTTGCATTCCACTTTTCAATTTCACAACCATCTACAACTACTTAACCGGTACCAATCTCAGCTTTATCGGCTCATTCGACGATCCAAGAAAGTCCGGTCGAGGCCGCTACAACCCCAAAATGTATCCACATATCAATGTCACGCATTGGCGAAAAGGATCACAATGGTTTGAAACAACTCGCGAACTGGCTCTATATATTATCGCTGACACAAAGTATTACAAGATATTCGATAAATATTGCAAGCCGCCTTGTTACATGGACGAGCATTACATCCCAACTCTCGTTCACATGTTGCATAGTGAGATGAGTTCGAACCGGACCTTGACATGGGTTGATTGGTCGAGAGCCGGTCCACATCCTGGCCGATTTATTTGGCCCGATGTGACCGATGAGTTTCTTAACCGGATCCGGTTTACGGAAGAGTGTGTATATTATGATCACAGTGATGCTGAAAAGATTGTAACTTCGAAGTGTTATTTGTTTGCTAGGAAATTCACAGCTGAGACTTTAGAGCCTTTGCTGAGAATCTCTCATTTAGTTCTTGGGTTTGGTTAGTAGATACTCCAAAATTATGAGATTTTTTTAAAATTAGTATATAAATTATGGAAATTAAGTTATAAATTTATATATATGTAAGAGAGTTATATTATTTTATTCGTGCTCTGTTGTCGAAAGCTCAAAGTTGCAGACTTTACTCATGCTAGCTTCGCTCTTCCTCTCGGCGCGAGCTTTTCCATCTTTGATCACTAACTCCTCCTTTAACCCTAATCAAAACACTTCTTCAAATGCCGTCAAAACCACTCAATTTGATCAATTTAGGGAAAATCGACAATTCTATGATGCTGCGATTAAGGTCCCGACTGCTCCATGGATGAAAGGTCCTCTCTTGCGTCGACCCGATGAGATTCTCGACTCTAAGAAGAGAAGACGTTTAAGGCGTTGAACCGTAGAGAGAGTGGTGTCAGGGGAAGAAAAGCGATGAAGAAAATCGTCCGTAACGTTGAAAAGCTCCACGAAAGCAGCGATTCGGAAGAACCCCAGATGGATGAATTAAGTGAATTCGAGTATTTAGGTAAAATTGCGGAGGAAACAGAGTCTTCGGGGAAGAGATTTGGCGGGAAAATGCCTTGGGATAGAGAAGAAGAGAGGTTTATATTGAGGAGAGAGTTCCAACTACGGCTGAGCTTATTCTGGACAAAGTATTGTTGGATATACTGAGACGTGAAGCTTCAAAGATGAGAAAATGGGTGAATGTGAGAAAAGCAGGAGTTACAGAGGTAGTTGTGAATGAGATTAGATCGATTTGGAAGTTGAGTGAGCTTGCTATGCTGAGATTTGATGTTCCTCTTTGTCGAAACATGGAACGAGCTCAAGAGATCATAGAGGTTTGGTTAGTTTTAAGTTTAACTGTTTGAAACTTGTTGAAAATCTTCATGTTCCTCTGAAATAATTTCTTCGTTTTTACAAGATTAGATGAAGACTGGAGGCTTGATTGTGTTAAGAAAGAAGGAATTTATAGTTGTTTATCGAGGAGGATCGAGTTATTCATCAGAGAAAACCAATTCGGGACAATATAAGATTAGCTCATTATTGTACGAGAGAGAATCTGATAGGTTATTGGATGGTTTAGGACCTCGATATATGGATTGGTGGATGAGAAGACCGTTTCCAGTGGATGCTGACTTGTTTCCTCAAGTGGTTAATGGATATAGAATTTCATCTGGACGTTGTCCACCCAATACTAGAGCAAAGCTTAGTGATGAAGAGCTTACCTACTTGAGAAACATTGCTCAAGCTTTACCATTTCATTTCGTCCTTGGTAAGTTTCCTTGACTGCCTTTTTGTTGTCTTCCTCACTTCGTGTATGTGTGTGTGTGATAGAGAGATTTGAGAAGAGATATCAAGAAATGGTTAAATTCTCAGTCTTTGTTCTTTTCATTTGTGTATACTACATTTATATCATCATTCTCTGCACGTTGGTAGTTAACTAAATGCTGTTCTCTTTGTCTTTGCCTGTGGTTTTCTTCCTCGAGCTCTCAACTGTCTTTTCTCTTCTTCTTAATTTGTAAAGGGAGGAACCAAGGGCTTCAAGGTTTAGCTTTTGCTATCTTGAAACTATGGGAGAAATGTATTATTGCAAAATCACGATGCAGATGATTTTCTCGAGAGTTGTTTACACAGCAAAAGCTCTCGAAGCAGAGAGCAATGGAGTCCTAATCTCAATTGAAAAGCTTAAAGAAGGGCACGAAATACTTATATACCGTGGCAAGAACTACACACGTCCTTCATCAAAACTGATGGCACAGAATCTCTTAACGAAAATAAAAGCGTTACAAAGATCTGTTGCGATGCAGCGACTTGGCGTAAGTGAAATGAATGAAAAACCTTTCTGTTCTTTTTTTATTGGGAGAATGTTGTTAACCATGTCTGAATGAATATTTTGTCTGTTCTTTTCTTTTCCATTGTTGCAGTCACTGAAGTTCTTTGCTTACCAGAGAGAGAAAGTAATAGAAGTTTTGAAGGTAAGATTGGTAAATCTTCAAGACTGTGCTCCCGAGTTAGATCGATACAAAAACGATTTGCAAGAAAGAGCTGGATAATAATATAAACAAGGCACACTTCACATATGTATATTTTTCTTTCATTTACTGAGTAGTTACTTAATTACTTTATTGAGTAAATTCTGTAACTAGAGTGCTTAATTATCATTATATATATAATGTAATGCCACATTTTCTGAATATATAACCCTTATGAATGCAACTTCGGTAAATATAAATTACTAAATTTATTAGATTTGGCAATCATGGAATTTCAAGATCTTATGTGTGTTACAATTTCTGTTAAAATTTAATACTTCCAATAAAAAAAAGAAAGTATTTTGTAGTAAAACAGAGGCCCATGGCCGTGAGTTATTTGATTGGCGTCAAAGGCATCCATATCAATCTTCTAGTCACTTACTTTTGGATTTCTAGGGATCGATCCAAAAATTTTCATACTTCTCAAAAGTTTCTGAATTTACCCTATTTTTTCTGTCTAAAAGATTTTTTGTCACATCCTTTGCCTATTTTCACACTTCTTAAAATCAACGAAAAATCTAATGGACATGAATGAAGTGGAGGAAACTAATGAATTTAACTAAAATCATCATGATATACAACCAATTACACTGTACATAATTGTACGCACAATATAAACCTAACAACTAACTTTGTACTAAAAAGTAATTGTTTCACCTACTTTACATATCTGAAATCTGAAAAACGGAAAAAGAAGAAGAAGAAGAAGATATTCTTAGAATGGATACAAATTAGTAATATATTCATAGAAACTCAAAATGTCTAAACAAGACATTTAAGTTCCTACAAAACCAACTCCGGAAATAATAAATGCAAGAGCCTGCATAAAAAGATAAATATATAACAATGTATTGCCGAAGACAAGGTCAAAGGAGGCACAACACAATATGTATATCCCCACCATCATTTCCTTTGAGTTTATTCTGCAATAAAACAAACTCTTTCACCATTAGTTTCCTTACTTATTTTTTTTTCTTTATTGTCATTAATTAATTGGGTATTTATACGTAGTACCAAGCTCAATATATATATATATATATATATATTAAAGATGAATGAATCCTAGATAGATTGTTCATATTTACCTTTCGAGAACCCCATTGCGAGGTTTTCTAACTTGGGGAAGTAACCTAGTCTCAAGAGCATCTCCCAATTTCTCGGTGACGACCCATTCGTTCACTCTTCCTCCTTCGAGTAAACCGATGAAAGTACATTTGGTCCGATGCATAGCCATTACATTCTCGAACAAGACCCAAAAAACCACGAGGTAGAATGATCTACATGCATATACAAATATCTCATAATAAATGGTAATCCCAAATATATATGTACTTGAAACTTAAATGTTAATATATAATTAATATGTATACAAATAATTGAACAATTCTTAATTGTTTGGTTATAGAATACAGTACTAACCTTGGTGTGGCAATGGCGTTGAAGAGAGTGATCATAAAAGGAACGTAAATAGTTGACCAAGTTGGAATGTGGACTTCGGAAAAGAAAACGCTCGTAGGAAGAACGACGCAATAGAAGAAGAACGTGAAAAAATGGACTATGATCTTTCGAACAAAGAAGAAGCTGTAGATCACATACAATTTCTTCCAAATCGTCACTCTCTGTTCAAATGATCAAATCATATTCATTATCAAAATGTTTAATTTATTAATTTAAAGAGTAACACCGTTAAGAAACTTAATTAGATTGGAATGCTCCACATCGGATGTTTGTCTCTCATAAAGGACCAAACAAAAGGTATAACCAAAAATTATATATATGTTTTAAAAAGAAATAAGTTAAGTTAGAGAATAATATAAAGTAACTTTTGTGGTCAGAAAGAATAATAGTGTACCTTATTGTGAATAATTTCCATAGTCATTTTCCTGAAGAGATTAGCTGGACCGCAAGACCATCGATGTTGCTGGAATCTGAAAGCCTTAAACTGGCTTGGTAATTCACTTTTCACCTACAACCGCAATTGCCAATTGTATATATATATATATATATATTTTTAAAACGATTAAAAGCTTATAATATGACATCCACACGTAATTATGCATTATTATATTTTTACGTATACATAGTGGATTTAAATCATGTGCAAACTGGCCATGAAATGAGTGCAAAGCAACAAGACATGTGACGAATATTAATTCAGATTATGACTGCACTATACGAGGTGAGATTTCATTTAAACGACAAATAGGTTTGGAAAAAATTGAAAATACCGTAATATCGTTGACGAAGACAAATTTCCAGCCGTGTAGACCAACACGAACGGCCAAGTCCATGTCTTCTACTGTGGTCCGATCTTTCCATCCTCCAGCTTCTTCCATGGCCGCCATTCTCCATACACCCGCAGTTCCTGCAAAAATCCAACTATGCTGTTTAGTACCATACTGGAGTAACAAAACAGAGTAAATTATAGTGACAGATTTTAGAGACTAATGTGAATATATATTGTTATTACTACTGAAAACACCAGTATTTTTGTATATTCATTACTAATAGTTAGTATTTATAACTTTACTAAACAAGTAAAAATATAAATAAGCAAATAAATGTGGGCTGTTTTAGCGATTATTAGTTAAGAGTTATAAATTAATGTAATTAGAAAGAACATAAAAGTAGAGAGAATCAAAGAGATAAAATACGAAGCATTCCGACCAGAGGATAAAAGTATTTAATTAAAAGTTGATAAAAGAGACACCATTGAAGCCAAAGAAGGCATGTCTAGTGGAACCGGATTCTTGCTCGGCCATGAAATGATAGTTGAGGGACATCTCTTGCATCCTAGTCATCAAGCACTTGTTTGCGTTCACTGCACCAATTAATAATTTCAATTAACTATTGTCACTATGAGTATTTTTATAGTACTATATACTTTTATCTTTAACACCAACTGACACTAAATTAATTAGTGGTACTTTTAATGTGAATTCATACCAAACTTCCATCGAGCTTGAACAAGAGCGAGTTCGGAATTGTGGATGAGAAATGGAACAGCTCGTTGGAGGTAGTCAGGCTCTGGCTGGAAATCGGCATCGAAGATGGCCATAAAGTTGCATTGTTTGACGTAGCTATGCCTCATACCTTGTTTAAGAGCTCCAGCTTTATAACCATTTCTATTGTTTCTCCTCTCACATTTAATGTTTATGCCTTTACTTGCCCATTTTCCACACTCCATGTTCACCATTTCCTGCATTTAACACATTTAACGCTTGATAATATTACTATTAAATCATCGATTCGTGGTTATAAGAAAAACACCACATTTTTATCAACAACAAAAAACACATCATTTAAGTGTTTTAATGACCAAAAATAATAAATAAAACATAGTAATTAAATATATGGACCATAATGGTGGGATCAGTGGAGTCATCTAAAACTTGAACGATTAGTCGATCCACTGGCCAAATGAGCTTGCAAGCAGCACCTATGGATAATTGAAATACCTGTGGATTCAAAATAGATAGAAGTTTAAAGGCTGAATCATCATCTAATAGTCAATCAGTTCATAAAACTATATTATTCAATACCTCTCGTTCGTTGTACATTGGGATTTGGACAAGAACCATGGGGTAGTGTTGATCTCCGAGCTCCATGTCCTCTTCCATTGCCTCCCATTTGTAGAGCTTTTCTGGTTTGCGTTTAAACAACTTGACATACATTACTACAATGTTCATATATAGACTTTCTATGAAAACTAACAGTGAGATGACCAAACATATAGTCACCAAACACTTGAACATTGGAACTATAATTAGACTTCTCATTTGTCGCCACCACATAGTTCCCATGCTTATATATATATTCCTCACACCATTATATGCTTCAAGCTTTTCCAAAGTCGCAGCTGCATATCATCAATCTCTCGCAAACGAATTTTAACCATTCTTTTCAAGATTGGGAGAGAGGTAGAATTGTGTAGAAGAGGAGAGGATTTTCGAAATGGATTTATTTTGTTTTTGTCGATAAGTGATTCACTTCAAATAGATTCTCATATTTTGGTTGAATTAAGTCATTTATCTTTCCTTTAAGAATTATATATTTTTTATATTTATTCGTCGTTGTTTTGCCGTATTATGTGGACCAGATTTCGGACATTTATCATATAGCTAGTGGGAACAACAAAATGGGAAAAGGACCAAACAATGTTTCAACTCAGTATCGCTTTTTCTAATCATGATTTTCCTTTTTTTTTTTTTGGATAAATGTCTATCCATGATTTTCAAGTGATAGTTTTACGCATGTTATAGCTGTACTTATATATGATTATGATATTTAGATGGTATATTAATCAAGTGTGTGTTAATTTAATTGCGCATATAAGTTTTATCCAAGGATGTGTTACATTGATAATTTAGTTTGAGGGGAGCTTAATCACTTCATTCACTTGTTGGTTTTGGGCTTACGGAAATTACGGGTTTGGGTTCCAAACTTCACGGGTGAATAATTTTTTATTTTTTTTTACAGATTATACCATTTAACAACTTTTGTTTGTTAATTACACATTCTTCATAAATTTAAAATGTTAAAGCAAACTATATGAGTATTTTCCGGTGTCTCAATTTACATTTCAACAAACTAACTGAGTATTTTAGAACTTGTAAGAAAAAATAAAGTAGCCCTTTATTTTGATAAACGCATTATATTGATGCGTAAGAAGCGACACAATTAATAAATGGTAACCATAACCTCGATATACTCAGTTTGAATCGAAATAAATAACTACTGTCAAATGTCATTTTTAAGAGCAAACAACACTTAAATGATCCGTCTCTTAAATTTATTTGGCAACCATAGCGTCCTAGTTGTTTTTTTTTTGTTAATAGTGTCCTAGTTGTTTCGTAGGAAAGAGTCAAATAGTATGAGCGGAAACATGCTTTTGATGTCTCACCTCAAATTAAAAGAACAGTGACTGACTGATTTGTGAGATTATCTTTTCATGTTGTCTTGCATTGAGTCGTCTCGTTGTTGTATAGTAACTGCAACTAGTTTTTTTGTAGGCCAATTGTAAATTAGCAACATTAAAATAGTACTGAGAAATGTATATATTTTTTTAAAAACAACAATACAGAGAAAAAGTTACAAACTCCTATGTTCTAGTATTTTTTTAATCCAAAACTCGTTCAATAATTGCATTCCAAGACGAGTGTATCACTAAACTTCCTGACTTCCACTTTAACACAAACACACATATGCGACGTCCAATAATATTGAAGACAAACGAAAATGGAAATGTCCAATAATATTTATTAAGGGTTCCTATTATTATTAATAAATGTAAAACACGAAATGAAGAGCCAGATCTGGAAAATATCACTGCACTACAAGAAAATGTCCCACTTGACTTTTGTCCCTTTGATAAGCAAGTGGAGAATGTCAAATATTTAGCATGACTCGAATAATTGTGTCTGAGATATGTACACCCGGGTCAGCCCGACCTGAAAGCGGACAAGAAGACCTACATAATCGGCTTAGAGCGAGTAGTGTTTAACCGAGCTTGACTGGCCTGTATTTTCATCAACACAACTAAGGCCCATTAACATATGGGTCATTTGTTGTATCTTTTATGAAAGTTAAAAGAGTGACTTTCAAATTGTTGACAAAAGAAACTGTCTTTCAAATTAGGAATTATTCTGATTGACTGTCACATTTTCTGAATAGTCCTGGCTAAAAAGACAATCGCATGGTAAAATGAAATTATGATTTGAAAGAGGAAAATAAATTTGACAAACTTTAAGAAGAAGCAATTTTGTGTGTCTCCTCATAGCCATTGCACCTATTTTGATCATTTTGCCCTCCACATGCTAAATCCCAAATCATTTTATTGACTATATAAAGAGCCGTTGCGAAAATTTTAAAATCTCCTTAAATTATTATATTAATAAATAATAAATAAGTTTGTCTTTTTCTATGGATGTTAGGAAAAACAAAGTTTGTCGTATTCTATTCAAAAAGATTCACTAGATCCAATGATCTTTTTTTAATTTTATTTTAATATAACTCGAACATTTGTTTTATTTTTCGCTCTTATTCATAATCTCTAATTAAAAATAAGGTTAGATGATAGAGAATAAAGATTATATAGTCTACCAGACTATTAGTAAAAACAAAAAAAACGGCCATGGAAAATATGACTTTTTAAAAACTAAGATCTCATAAACATTTTATCAATTTGTGAGAAGAAAAAAAACGAAAAAAATAACAAAGGGTTTATTGTTCAGGAATAGAAATCAGGACCGGTCGCCATGGTTTTCTCAAAATCCTCAACCGAAATGAATGAACCGAACCGGAAGAACCGAATCGTCGAGTTGTCAACTCTCTTCCGTCACCGTTAGGAGTAATGGAACCGGCGCTTACCGACGAAATTTCGCTTCCGTTTTCTCCACCGCCGTTTGATTCTTCTCTACCGTTGAACGGTGGCGAAGGCGAAGTGACCATAAGCTCTTTCAATTTACGCCTAGCACGATGGTTTCCCCTCTTCTTTTTCCCGGAATTCACATCCGATTCCGGCGAATCCTCAAGGATCTGACGGAGATTCCGTCTGCGAATGTCGGAGCTCTTTTGAAACAACATTCGCAGGGTTTTCCGTCGCCGGGGATTAAAAACAGGACTCTTCGTCGGACTCATGGCGGGGTTTCCGGCGGCGGATGCATCAAAGCTACGATGTGCCGTGAAAAGCTTGAATTTGTGAAAACCGGAGAATGACATGGTGAGATCCAGCACTGTATCTAGACGATCCCAACTTCGCCGTCCGATCGCTCTTTATTCGCTTTACTTTTTCCAGTCACATTTATAGAATATGCCACAAGTTAGCAACTTACTCACACTCAACTATTTATATAATCATCATTTTAAAATTGCACCTAATAGATTTCTATGTAAATTATTTGGAAGAAAAATTCACCAAATTACAAAAGAAAATGGAAAAAAAAACTATTCTTTTAAATTCGAGTCCGGTGCTGAACTGAACTATAGTTTTTTTTAAAGAGATTTTAAAATAGCGATTAGTCGATGCTTGCTTGCTTGTCGATTAACAATGAGTTGTTGTTTATTACTAATGGTTTTGGTCTTTTCACGTAGTGTATGTTTCGTGCGCCTTAACAAATAAATTTGTTTGAAAACACACCTGACAACTGACACGTAAGACGTGTATATAACACATAGTCTCCACCGGATTGGTCTAATTACATTAACCAGTTATTCGTATAGTTTTTAAAAAAATTTGAGAACGTAAAGGTTATATAAAACTTTCATAAAAAATTATAAAAAAAAAGGGTTACATAATCTCCACCGGATTAACCTTGCGAAAGCCTACCACGCGTGCGTGGCCCACTTAATTATTGTATACATGAAAAGCCCAAAATCTGTGGACTGCAATGGTACTGATCAGACCCCTGACGCGTTTTTAACACTTGTTTCTTTGTCAAACTTTGTAAAATCGAATTACGCCGAAGGTTTTTAATATCTCATTACAGTTTATCAAAAATATTTGACCAACATTCCAAAAAATTGTTAAAAAAAAAAAACAATATATATTCACCGCCCAACCACTTTCACTATTTCGCAATGAAATTTAAATAGCAACAATATATTCATATGCTTCACCATCCGTGAGAATAATACTGCATTGCGTACAAAAGAGATTAGTATTTATAGACAGTTTACAGTTTTACCAAGGGGAAAGGAGATAGAACAAAACTGTCCTATCTGTAGCTATTAATATTCATAAAACTTCTCAAGGGATGTATGTAATCTCATTTTTTTCTTCCTACGTAAAACAAAATATCTATAAGAGAGAATACAATTTTTTTAAAAATTCAGCAAGACACATAACGAAAGAGCATGATTTTATGTGTATTAAGAATATATGCAGTAAAATAGTAAATGAATAAAAAAACCTGGTTCATATTATGGTTTAGTGACTTTCTGGCTGTGTCTCATCCTGGCTCTTGGCTTTACTCCTTAGCATCTCAGTGAAGTTGCCTCTCATGATACGTCTGAATCTGGTGTCTTCAGCCGCTGCAACCACCACCTTTGGTGACTCAGGTCCCTGAATTGTCGGTGATGACGGTGCAAAAGCTGTGGTTTCGGTTGCTTCTTTCTTCCCCAATAAGCCGCCTTCTCCAAACAAGCTTGTGACAGATGATGCAATCCCCAAGTGAGCACCCATAGCTTTACCAATTGCTTCTAATGTCCCACCTGATCTCTCCTTCATTATGATCTCTAACGCTTCTTTGTGAGCTGGATCGAGCGCGTCTGGATCTTTCAGTAGGTTTTGAATCGCTGGAAGGAGGTATTCTCGGACACTTGTTTGAGACAGATCTTTAGAAACATGTTTCAAATCAAAAACGAGTAAATCTTGGAACATTGAAACATGTAAGAAGAAGAAAGTTTGAATCTAATATTTCTTACCGGTTGCATCGAGTGCACGAATGGCTTCACAGAAAGCGTTAGCTCTTTCTCGGCGGCGGATCACATCTGTTACAGAGCTTGGACTTGCTGAAAGTTGTAAAATCTTGGACAAAAGATAATCTCGAAGCCGCTCTGTTGTGTGTGGAATAGCAACTAAGAGTGCACGAACGACTGCTATTATAGCCTCATGAGAACCATCTTCGAGAAAAGCATCCATCTGGACTAGGATTTTATCAACAATCTGCATGATAATACAATTCGATTAGCGCATCAATAATAGACATTTAGATAATAATTCGAGTGTGTAATATGCATTATTACCATGTCGACTTTGAAATGCTGTGCTACAGATCCAAATGCATCTATGCTTGCGTACTTCACATTCAGGTTCTGGTCCGAGCCAAGGGTGATCAAGGCTGGCAAAACATTGGCAGATGTACCTTTTGCATCGATATAAGGAACCTGTTGCGCAAGTAACTGTTTGAAAAACTTGAGAGAAAATGTGAAAGTGTGTGCGCGTTGTTGAGAAGCTTACGATGGTCTTCAGCAATTTAGCAGCGTTGATTTTGAGTTCTGCAGTGGAATCAACAACCATTTCCCACAAAATGCCGAATATCATGTTATGGTGTTCCTCAAATGTGCTGTAATGTTTGAGGAGTTCATTGGTAAGAAGAAGCAGCTTCAGGAAACCATAGTAAACAGAGGAAGCTTAAGAAAACGTACCAAAGGAAGCGAACTGCATCCAAAACCTCGTTATCGTGCTTTGATGACTGGTTTTCCTTTGCTCTGCTCTCGACTAAGAGCTGTCGCAAGAAGTTTGTTAGTTCTTCGCGTTTACTTGGTGCCCCAAGAACTCCTGCCAAAAGAAGTGGTAGAATACAAAGAGTGGCAAGTCTATTGGCTACAGCAGTTCTTGGTTTCAGGCCTGAAGAAAGGAAACAAGCATCTATGTCAAATCCAAGTATTGGGAATTTCTGTGTAGCTATATATATCCAGCAATTAGGTAACCTTTTATCCTTGGATGAATTGCAGAAGGTAAGAAACGAAGATCAGCCTCATCATCTCCGATGGCCACCAAGAATACAGGTAACTCGATATGGGTTAAGTAGGAACTTCCAAAAAGCTCAGATACAGCCAAGAGAAACTGCAAACGAGCACAGAGATTTTAGCGTTTATCCTCCTAAGATCAATAGCAGATAAGAGAAAAGGAACCAACACAATGCAGACCTTTGTTATCCGATTTCTCAAATGGTCTTCCTTCTGAGGCAACGTGCATGCCAGTTGTAACAAGTTAGCAAAGCAATCAACATGCATCCATTCAAACGTAGGCCACTCAGAACGTCCCCTGATCAGAAATTTCAGTCAGATAACACGTAGTAGGATTATATACAAGAAGACGTCAAACTAGAAGAAGAGTTTGTGGTTGAGAGTTATTGGGGAGTGAAGAAGCTTACTCGGCATAGGTCTCAAGCAAGGAAACAGAGAATGCAGATTCCTCTGGCTTTGAGATAGAAGAAAAAGGAAAAGTTGACATTGCCTTCTGGTGTATAGCTGGAAGCAACTCCATGAGCATTCTTAGGAGGACATCAATGTTCCATCGCTCCCGTTCACCTAAGACTCGTAAATGAGACTCCAATGACCCTTCAACTCCAGAAAGGGGTGGACAATGCTGCAAATGAAAATGAAATTAAAGAGCTATTCCAAACAACCACTCTCAGTTACAATCTTAAAATGGACAATGTTTCGAGTCTATACCTGAGCAGAGCTCAATGCGTGAGAGAGAAGAACCCTCAAGATATGATCCAGCCTGTTACCCCATTTTATCACTGCAGGAAGTAGTTCTTTCAATGTCGTTTCAACCACCAGGCCAGATGGATCGCATATCAGCTGAAACATCATCTCCTCTACCTGATAAACAAGCAGAAAGCTGGTGTTTTACCATTTTGGTTTTCGTAATATTAAACGAACTTCTACACTACTGACTCATGCCAAAGACATCCCCTTATCCTTAAATTTTTGTAATCAGCCAGTTTAAGAGCTACAAATTTATTGAGGTTAACCTTGAAATATTTGTCTGTGTTAGGAAATAGTGGAAGCAGCAACGCCAGATTATGAGCGGCAGCCTCTCGAACAACGGTGGCAGAATCTTCTATAAGTTGTTGTACAATAGACAAAATAAGAGAGTCGCGTATCTCAGGGCGGACATATTCTGCAAGCTCCCCAC
This sequence comes from Nasturtium officinale, assembly GCA_963854855.1. Classification (NCBI taxonomy): domain Eukaryota; kingdom Viridiplantae; phylum Streptophyta; class Magnoliopsida; order Brassicales; family Brassicaceae; genus Nasturtium; species Nasturtium officinale. The sequence goes on from OY978509.1 coordinate 4,001,692, forward strand.
ATGATTGAGCAACTAGCAGCCTGCGTTCTTCATATGTATGATTTATCTGATATAGACACAATATGAATGCAATCACTCATATCAAGAAAATAACACAAAATGTTCAAAGCAGAGACAGACAACTTGTAAAAGCAAGAGTAGCATTCACCTGTTCCCAGCACTGTGGAAGCAATTCTGTTTCTGTTCTCATATCCCCAACATTCCTCGATAGGCTAACACATGCCTGAGATAAACAGTAAAAGGTTCAAGCTCAAAACCTTACCTGAGATACACAATGAAAGCTTGTAAGTAAATACAGTGACTTACATCCATAATAATCCGTCTCTGCTGTTCATCTGGACGTTTGATCAGATTGAACAGTGTATGAGTCAAGGAGTCTCTTGTATTACTAACTGGATGCCGCTCAATTGCACACATCATCAGGGGAAGGAGTTCCTATCGGTCAAAGAAACCAGATTATTATAATTCCTTACACTGTATTGAATGGTAAAATTGAAAAAGAACTCAAACCTCTCGATGGTTTATCAGAACATAAGGAACAATCTTCGGCAAAGCATCTGCGAGTATCTGAATTGTTCCTAAACCCTGTACAGAAATAAAGAAAAGAAGATTCAAACAGCCCGTATTACATTTGTTAACACAACAGTCGCATTAGCATAGTGTAGCAGATAGCTACATTGACCGCTACCAATTTTTCTGATGACATGACAGGCACGCTTTAAATGGTGAAAATGACAGCATTCACGATACAAGAGGAAGTAATCCAAAGCATGATCAAGACTTACCATTTCCTCAGAAGCAGCTTCACCATTTACATTTTCCGATTTTGAATTAGAACCACGACCAATTCCCGGATTCACTTTCATTCCAAAGTCTCTGGGTGAAGAATTACCGTTTGAAGGACTTACCAAATAGTTTGAGACTTCTTTCTGGTTCCCCAAGTTCAAGGTTTTATAAGATACATTGTTGGCCTCAGTTGCCACCTCTCTTTGATCAGCAATTATATTCGTGAGCTCTTCCACCACCAGATCGTCTTTTGTTTGTATGAGCCCCTTCTCCGTAGATATAGAACTTTCAGAATTCAAACCACCATCCTTTTCGACTATTGGTTTCTCAACTTCCTCTGGCAGAGATCTTATCTGTTCCTCGACATTTTCCACGGATTGCAATTGTACAGGATTACTTTCAATAGCTGACACATATTGACCAGCACGAGATCCTTCAATATGCATTTTAAGAGAAGTGATCTCAGCTCTACAGTCATTGAGGTTCCTCCTCTGATGCTCTGATGATTGCTTCAAACTTTGCACCTGAAAACTATCAGTGTCATTTCAGGTATTTACATTTCCAGATATGAACGCGCTAGTTTCTTTGACAAAATCAGTCAATAAAATGAAGACTACCTGCTTTTCTCTTTCCTTAAGATCTTTCTGAAGTGATTCCGTAGACATGTTAAAAGCACTGATTTGCTCTTCGAATTTTTCTTTGCTCTGAAGTAGTCCATCTTTTTCTTTGTTTAGCCTCTCAATCTCCTTTTTCAATGATTCATTCTCCTGAAGCATGGCTATTTTCTCCTGCATTCAAGAAATAGTGAACCGTGAGAATTAAAATCCAAAATGCATTCTGAACATTCTGGAAGCTTTCTGTTCTCGCAGATGCTCAAAGTGCAACTTAAATGGTTGGTACGATTCTCAAATACAAAAAGTTGCACTTAAAAAGCAAGATCCCGTTCTACATATTCACCCCACAGCTGGGTTTTAAATGGCGCACCGTGGCCCAAATGTTCGGTTAGTGAGCCATGTGCCATGGCGCACGCGGCGCATCGCCACTTTGATACGATGCGCACAATTTAGAAAACAATACCATATGATCATTTCATTCTTAATCTATTAAATCCTTATATCAAAACATAATCTAATCAACATCATAAAAAATATAAATAAAAGCAAACATAATAGTTTTTAAGTAACCAATAACATTTAAAACTCAGTATTACCAAACTCAGGTGAATCGTAAGAGCAAGAGCATGTACGTAAACGATCAGGGAGAAGACGACCAGAAAATTTATTTAGAGTTTTAAGAGGGTACATTATTAATAGTCAGACCTCTCCTAAAACACTTAAATAGTTAGAGATTTATGAATCATATCAAATATTTGATTATATGTTTGAATTTTTTGTAAATAAAAGGGTTTTATTTCATTGTTTGAGCCACAAATCATTGTTGCCCTCGCCTCTCGCAACGGCGCTACGGCCGTGGCTCACTCATGGCGCGCGCATCATGTATATAGCCATGCCATATACTTCTGATGCCCAAACCTTCTCGCCACAGTGAGCCATGCGCCATGGCGAGACAATTGCGCATTTTTAAAACCCCCACAGTCACCTAAGAATAGCATCGAGTTTCCAGAAAATAGCTAAGGGAAAAATGCAGAGGGGAAATGAGAGGAAAATTTCAAGGTATTGATCGTTCTGACGGCATAAGTAAAATTTGAAGAATAAACATGCAAATTAAGCTTTCAGGAAATAACCTCAGCTGCCTCTGAAGTTGATGAAAGGTACTGATAGTAATAATAGCGCAAAGCATCAGGCACGCGTGCTGGACTGTCTTGCCAAACATCCAGGTTCTGGTCTGTCACCTGTGATAAACAGATCAGATATAATACTTACAAAGTTGTTTCAACTAGCAGAGATAATAGGTCGGAGACTTCTGTTTTCTCCTTCTGGAGTTGGAAATAATTTAGACCTGAAACTTAGTTTTGGTCTATCAACTGAATTAAGGATATGAAACATTAACTCAAAACCCAACAAATACATGAACTCTAACCCAAACACAAGCTAGCGAAAGCAGCTTCTGAGAGAAAATATACAAAGCCAAAAGCTATTTACCAAAAAAAAAGATGTCCATTTCTACTCTTCTGAGGTTTTGAGATAGAGAATAAACAACCTTCAGAAGAGATAAAAACCTTAAGACAGCTTCAATATATATAGTTACAAAATATAAATAGTTACAAAAATGGAAAACTAAAAAGTGGATTAAGCTACTAAAAAGCTCCAGTTACTGTGTAGTTATTCCTCATTACGACTTTCCTATGAGTGGCAATGAGGCCACAAAATAGGCACAAACATAAAAAGCTAATCAAGATTCCCAAATGGTGTTTGCGGCAATCCAACCAAAAAAACAGAAGATCAAGAAAACAATTTTCAAACAAGGTGGGTCATAGTAATCAACAAATAGTAAAAACATATAGACATAAAATTAAGATACCTCCTCATAAAAAGTCATTGCTGTAAGCCTGTAACCTGCTAGAAGAAGATATTCTTTCACTGCACAGTTTAAATCTCGACGTTCATTGTTCTTCAAAGGTCCTATATCAGTGAAGGAAAAATCTTTCTTTTTCCGTTGAATCTCTGGCCTGTTGTCTCCAAACTCATCTGAGCCCAACTCTGAGACATAACGAACAGTATCAGGCCATAGTTTGGTGATTTAGTCGCTACCATGCTGGTGTGCACAGATGAAACTTAGAAAGGAAAAAACTAATATGCATTATTAATGATGCTTGATGCTTGAATAGAGTATACCTATACCGAAAATATCTCCAAGGAGAAAAATAAAAGAGAAGAGGAGATGGCTAATGCACGGTCAATGAAAGCTAGACTGGAACCTATTTATTGCAAAGAAAACTTCTAGATACATTCAAGTATCTGCACTTGAGACTAAGAATTTAGTTAAGCTAGGCAAACTCCTTAACTGGTCAATCATCACCAACATTTCTGAAACCCTGATAATGAACTTTATGGCACAAGGCATGAATTGAGTGTTTATGCATACATGTTTATCTAAGTAGAAGATTTACAAAATATTTCCGTAAGAAAAATACCATCAAACTTTTCAACCGAATGATCAGATTTCTTTAGTCCTTCAGTTTTTAATCTTGTAATATCCTCCTGAGCTAGACGAAATTCATATTCGCTGATAGCTAGCTTCTCGGCTAATGCTTCTTTCTCCTCCAACAAACTTTGTGGATCCGCAACTGCATTGCAGGGTAACAATTACTAGCTACCAACCATGGTGTCTAAGAAAGCCTGAAGCTAAACCAAAACGTAACTAAATAATCAAAACCCTCAGAATGTGACATTACCCTATTTAACAAGCAGAACAATCACCCTTCAAAAAAACCTTCAATTATGATTGTTTTTAAAACTTAGACTATGGAGAAGAACATAAAATTGCAAGCAGAACAAAAACATGAAATCACCATTCTCAATCATATAATTAACTCCTGCGCTTTTCATAACTTCCACGATCCAACCCTAAACACTTTTGAATTGCTTTCTGTATTAAGTAATTCCCGATAAGAGAGCTAATTACTTCATATTATACAACAGGCCCCCCAAAAAAAAAGATATCTAAAACGTAACCCAGCTCAACCACACTGACATGGACGATTTACCGGAAAATTTAGGTGACAACCAGAAAAAACTAACAATATGAGGCGGATATTCACCAGTGAGTATACAATACAAACGCAAGGCGAAGAATTGGCCAACCTCGAATTGAATTATACCGAGAAATCTGTTCCGGCGGGAAACGGGTAGGATCGGAGAAGAACTCCTTAAGACGAATTGCTTGAGCATCGCGGCCATCGTCGAGGAGCTCATGAAGAAGCTCAAACGCCGTCAAGAGATAGTTCTCCTCCATTAGGAAGTTCACGAAAAAGTTGCACAACGACGATCGTTCCGCGTCCATATTTTTGTTTCTTCTTCCTTTCCGGGATTTCTAAAACCCAATCAGAGGAAGCTTTTCATTCGTTCCAATATCACTTTGCATTCCCAAAGAGAATTCAATTTTTCTCTCTCGATTTGATCTGATAACGCGATCGGTTACGATTCACCAGATCGTGTCGGTGTCTTTTCGCCGAGCTCGAATCTCTCCGGAAGAGAGTGATGGTGGTAGGAATCAGGTGCAACGATGTAGTGGTACATACCGCAGATCTTTGAATCAGAGATGCCAACTGTGTAAGTAGTGGACGGTTCAGATTATAAGATCTAACTAGCCATCGACGTGTGTGTATGCGTGTCTGGGCGATCTCGTCAAGCTCAAGAAAAGTCAACGCCAAACGTTGTCGTTGCGTTTTTTTTTGGCGAAAATAAGAAATTTACAAGTGTGTATTGAGAATATGCTTAACTACAACTACTGCAAAATATTTGCAATTTAGGGTAAAAATGTTCTGTTATTAACTTTAGCAAATTTGAAGACCCACAAAATAAATTCACGATTTTACTTAACTGATTGGTAAGAACTCGTACAAGAGCATACAATTCTTCAGTGGATAACCAATAAAATCATCAGCATCGACAAGTTCACAGCAGGACAAAATAAATAAATCATATTACAAAATTCATCACAAATGCGTATGGAGAAATTTAAACACTGTAAACTTCAGAAAGAATACAAAGACATAAGATCATTGTGATTTAGTGTTACAACAAATAAGTGAATGAAAGAAGGTGAAACAAAGATCACTCTGACTAAATGAGGCAAAAACAGAAATATGAATACATGTATAGGAACCAGATCAAAACTGTAAAACCAAATACCTGAATATGCAGCAACATGAGAGCAGATTCTTAGTTATATCAAGTATTGTGGGTATGTAACTGACCCAACGCTTCTGTTAGCATCATGGTTTGATAGTCACCCGGTACTGCGGGAGCTAGAGGCTGAGTTTTGTAAATCTGAGCACGAGCTGTATGGTCATCGAGGTCAGTGTTGTAGATGAAAGCATCTCTGCAATTAGTAATAATAGCAGCTTCACTTGATGTTTGTTCCGATAAATCAACGGATTTTGGTGGAGGGTAAACCTGTGAGGACAATTCTGGTGCTAGAGGGCTGCTGGTGCGGATCACAGGGGAATCAACTTGGTGGGTATTAATAACAGTGTCGGGTTTCACAGATGGTGCTTGAACGTGTCTTGAACTGTACTGTTCGACTGGAATGTAATAAACTGGGTATGGCTGTGGAGGAAGCTGATAATGGATGGGGTTTGTGTGATGGTATTGGTAATCTGTGGCAGGCAAGGTCATAGGTGTGTTTCCAGTAATGTAAGGCTGTCCAGTGTGAACGAACTGGATATGTTGTTGTTGAGCTTGGTTCATAAATGGTGGATGCACGGAAACTGGGATAGGAACTGGTCTGTTTAGCTCAGCCTCGTACAAGTGTGAAGATGATTTGTTCTCGAAAACATGAGGGCGGCTTATCGGCAGTTGGCGAGAAGAGAATGGGGTGCCAACAGTATTGTCGCTGTTAACAGTCAAAACAAACGTAAGATTGGTTATCACATTTTGAACTAAACGTGGTTTAGCCTATGAACTCAGGAACATGATCACTCCAAGAATTCACTGTTCATGAGCTAGATCTTATTCCACACCACTGGTAAATTAGATCTGCAACACAACCATATTCATTTGTGCCATTGCCTAAACAATTCAAAAACTCAAAGTACAGAGCAATTCCTAGAGACTATTCGATAAACCAATTATATAGTGAAGTGAAGCAGTTAGAGGCTAGAGCGTAGAATACCTTGTCAGCGATTCTACTGGCGCAAATTTGACCTGCGAATTCGCCATGGTATCCTCACCGGTGCTTTTCATCGGAGGTAAATTGCTCGAAGAAACCGAGGATGATGTGGAGCCAAATGGCGAACTAGTCTCGAGCATCATCGACTCCTGTCCACAGATCCCGCCGGTACCATCTCCGCTTCCGCTACTTCCACTATTATCTCCCCCAGCCTGCATCATCTCCACGCTCTTCAACGCGTCGACGAACCACGTATCCGTCTTTGGGTGGTGAAGCACCAGCGGAGTCAACTCTTGGCGAATAGGTTTCAACTCTTCAATTCCAAGCCAATCGATTTCCAGCTCCGATTTACACTGAGACAAATCTCCCCGACTCGCATCGGGTTCACTCAATTGTGATATCGAAGGGAAAAGAAACAATCGGATACGCGTTTGAGGAATCGAGGACTCGGAGGAGAGATAACCGTGTTCCTCCATCATGATCTGAACATCTTCATCCGTCTCAATGGAGATAAGCAAGTCCAGGTCCTGCTCAGGAAGCTGATACTTAGCCTTTAATGGATAAGAGATTCCGAGAGTAATCTTAAGGTGGCTTACAAGCGAAGCGAAGCTCGTTTCCGCGGAAGAAGGAACGGCCACGATTCGAGTATCTCCACCTACGTAGCGGGACGATTTCGTCTGCGGAATTGAAACTACACTACCGCCATACCTACACATCACTCGCAACTTTCCATTTCTTCTATTCTTCTTCAAGCTCGGGGTGACAACATTCGCATCATCCGTTACGGCGGTGGAAGAGGAGGAGACGGTGGCCATGGGGTTTTACTTTTGCTCCTTTTTTTTTTTTTTTTTTTTTTTTTTTTTTTTTGCTTGCTGAGCAAACGCCGTTAATAAGAAGTGAACTTTGATCAGATCCAAGTTGGTTGTCTTTGTCTAGTTTAGCTTTGACGGTAACGTTATATCATTGAGTGTGTCAGCATCGAGACGTTGCTCGGGACTTTGTAAACGGGGTTTTAAGCGAACCACGTTCAGAATAATCCAAAACCAGAGTTTACCCGGTCCAGTTTGTATTTCTGACATCTGTATACCTTGTTTATCTCCGTTCAATATTGTTGCTTTGTTTGAAATTGATCAATCTTATCAGCGTAGACCGGTCAATAAAGGTCTTGTGGTCTAGACAGTCTCTACTACCTTTTAATTCCACTACCTCATCACACCAGAGTACATGCTTCCATTTTACTTATGAGTGTCCAATCCGGTTTAATAGTTTTGATATCAGATTAATATATATATATATATATAGTTTCATACTTTACAATTAATTGCTTGAAAAACACAAGGAAGGCAATAGTTTGGATTGTGACTAAAATAGTAATAAGTAATAACTAATAACGATGGAAAGATAACAGCAAGTACTACTTTTAAGTTTTAACATTTTCTGTTACAAAAGCTTTCGAATCGAACAAAATTTTAACTTTTTTTTGGTTACAAAATCTTTCGAACTGTCCACAAATTTTCAGACGTTGCATTTTACTTTAACGTTTTCCATACCAATACCAACAAATCAATAGATATATAAAATACTTAAATTACGTAACGATTATGCGTTGAAAGAATTATAATAATTTTAACAAAAAACCACCAGTTACCTAAAAAGAAGACTAAAAATGTTCTAATGTATATCACTAAATGTAAATATATATATATACATATTTATAACATAACGTAAAGTTTCGTGATATATCTTATCCGAAAATCAATTCAAATAGCTTTCCCTCAAGAATCGATTTTTAAATGCAATAAATCATAAGATTGCAATGCTTAGTGGTACATCTTCTTATTAGGATAGAACGACCGGTAATGGAATACTTTTTTTTTTTTTTTGGTAATAGAATACTTATTCGGTCAAATAACGTTTACTAAAAGTTTTTGGTATTCGGTGTCGTCTCTTTTTTCTTGCTAGTTTTACTATCCAATGAATCAATGTTACAAAAACCAAATTTCGCTTTAGATCAACTTTACTTTATAGCAACATCCTATAGACCGTCGGTTACGTACTTGACTCACTTACTTTGTACGCATAATGTCATTTTGAAGGATTTTTATTCCAATAAAAATACATTTCCTCTTAAGAATCTTACTAAATTATCGTTTAAGTCTCCATTTTTGTCTATTTTCTGGCTTCGGTACATGATTTTCTGTGACTATGATAATTTTTTAAAGCTTAAATGTCGTTTTTACACCAACGATACAAAAAGAGTACAACTACTCACAATCATTTTTATTTACATGTAAAATAAAAGCTAAACCAATTCCCATGGTATTGTATTTTCCACGATATTCGTGGAAACTTTAAAATAAGTAATATTACTATAATAGTCTAATATAATTAATGACAGATAGAAATAATCAACGAGAGGCAGAACACTCCAACTTAAGTCAACTCTTCTTGTGTATATATATAGACATATTCCTCCTTGTAACGCCCAAACACAAGAGAGAAAGAGAAATTGAGAGAGAGAGAGAAAGAGAGAGAGAAAGAATCAAAGAGATCTGTTGCGGAGGGGGAGAGCGAGTGAAGATGTCGATGGCTTTGCTCTTAAAATCGCCGGCGGTGATGCAGAAACCAGCAGCGATAACTTCTCCCCGCCTTGGATCTTCTCCTTGTCGTGGTCTTCGAGTTTCATGTGTCACCACAAACCCTGCTAGGTACAATTCCTTCATTCGTTTAAAAAAAAAATAATTTATTTAAAATAGATCTTTGATTTCATTTTTAGACATACATGACCACAAATTGGGTTGGCTCTTGTTGACCAACATTAAATAAAATTTGGGTTGGCTCTCAAGGGTAATAACATTCTTCCCCCTGTTTTCTATTAACCATGTGAATATGATTATACGGATCTACATCATTCCGTCGTTTCTTAACACAAGTAAATAAAATAAAAAAATATATATATATATATTCCACATTTTCTTTAAAGTTTATTTACTTACTGACTATAACAATTTATTTGACATTTCTATTTTTCAAGATTTTGTTATTCACTATCGGAGGTTTTTTTTTAGACACATGAGCATAATAAACCCTTCATGTTTAATTAAATTCATCATCAAATGTGATTATAACAGTGTTCAAAAGACATTGGATTCCAATGCATCGCTGTTCAACCCGATATTATTTCGTATCATGATATCAACATTTCTTGGTCCACCTGAAAACTTTTTTTTTTATATTGCAGAATCACTGTACTTAAGTATATCCACTTTATGTGTGTGTGCGCGCATAAGTTGGTGTCTGGTTTCACACGGATCATGATATTTGGTGACCTTAAGACTATATAGTTTGAATGATATATCTCTTAAACCTATTTTTACAGTAAAATTTTATTGATTTTAGAATAAACTCTAAGATGTACTCTAATATAATTAATATGGTCGATTTAAAAATAACATATATAACGCAAGTTTGTTAGGTGAAATATTTTGTTGTCAGGCAAGGTACCGTTCGATTTTAAAGAAAGGGTTGTTTTTCAAAAATATTTACTCCCACCATACGAAATTATTAGACAATTTTTCATTTACTGGTTAAACCGAATAGACATTATAGTTCACATATAAAATCAAAATTATTAATACAAACGTTCCTGGAATTAAAAAAGAAAAAAAAAACTTTCTTCTCGCTGTATAACCTTATGCAATAATTAGATATCCAACTCCAATCTGGATATAGTGACATGAACACGTTTCTTTAAATAAAAACGATAGGAATATTGGACCACTCATATAATCATTTTGTTGTACAAATATAAAGAAATTATTTTCATTTTGCATTTATAATAATTAAAGATGTGGATGGATTATACAATGTTAATGTCAAATGACTACATGTTGACAAAGGGTAACTATGGAGTTTTTGTATTCCCTTATTTTAAAATTGTACTATTTACCCTCATTATAGTTTTGTACTCTAAGAGATATCACAAATCTTTTTAGCACATACACATTACCCATTTCGGTTGATATTAAAACTTTCTTTTTATAGGAACAAAAATGAAACATGCAATCAGTTTCGACCCATCAAAGAAGTAAAAAACCAAATAACACACACAATGCCACAAGAGAAGCTTGAGATCTTCAAATCAATGGAGAGTTGGGCGGAACACAAACTATTACCTTATCTCAAACCGGTGGAAGATTCATGGCAACCACAAGACTTTCTACCGGCGCCGGAGACGGACGACGAGTTCTATGACCAATTAAAAGAGATCAGAGACCGAACGAAAGAGATCCCTGATGATTACTTTGTGGTCCTTGTGGGAGATATGATCACAGAAGAAGCACTTCCAACATATCAAACAACGTTAAACACACTTGACGGCGTTAAGGATGAAACCGGTGGGAGTTTAACGGCGTGGGCTGTGTGGATTAGAGCGTGGACGGCAGAGGAAAACCGTCACGGTGATTTACTCAACAAGTATCTTTATCTAACGGGTCGTGTTGACATGCGACATGTTGAGAAGACTATACAATATCTTATTGGTTCTGGTATGGTAAGTATTTATATATATATATTCTTCTTGAAACTTTACTATATTAATTTGAGGGATTTAAAAGTTTTTAGTTATATGATTCATTGTTTTTAATGGTCAAAGCGCTTTAGGTTTATGAACTTTCAATCTCATAAGTTCGATAGTTTGCAGCGATCTTGGATTATTATTATTTTTACTGCTAAGTGCTAATTTATAAAAATGAATTTTGAAAATTTCCCATTGTTTGGTGAAATTATTAGGATTCAAAATTTGAGAACAATCCTTACAATGGATTCATCTACACTTCATTCCAAGAGCGAGCCACGTTCATTTCTCACGGCAACACAGCGAGGCTAGCCACAACCTACGGCGATGTTACCCTCGCAAAGATCTGCGGCACGATCGCAGCCGACGAGAAGCGACACGAGACGGCGTACACGAAGATCGTAGAGAAGCTATTCGAAATCGACCCCGACGGATCGGTTCAGGCGTTGGCGAGCATGATGAAGAAACGGATCACGATGCCAGCTCATCTTATGCACGACGGAAGAGATAACAATCTGTTTGACCATTACGCCGCCGTGGCGCAGCGAATTGGTGTTTATACGGCTGCGGATTATGCAGGGATCTTAGAGTTTCTGTTGCGGCGGTGGAAGGTGGATAGTTTGGGTTTAGGATTGTCAGGGGAAGGAAGGAGAGCACAGGATTACTTGTGCACCTTGGCACAGAGGATCAAGAGATTAGAGGAAAGAGCTAATGATAGGGTCAAACTCCAGTCAAAACCCTCTGTCTCGTTTAGCTGGGTTTTTGGTAGAGATGTGCAACTATAGAGAAATCAAAAAGGAAACAATGAAACTAGCAACACACATAAATAAATAAATTATGCTTGTGACTTGTGAATGTGAGTAACCAAAATGTGACTTTGTGAACACGTTTAATTTTAGTGTAGATGTTTTGTTTTCGTTTGTTTCTTTACAGTCCGATTAAAGAAAGATCTTTGTGGCGTAATATGATTTTGCTTTGGCAGCATGAAGACCAACAAGTGTTTGATTTACAACAAGCAATTTGCGTTCCAGAGCGGAAGATAGATTATAATAACTTGGCCCATGGGCCTGTTTAATTTGTTTTTTCTTAAATAAAGAAGGTGAAGGAGAAGGAAACAATGGCATTAAATGTAATAAACGAAGGTAAGAGGGACATTATTTATAGGAGATAAAAAAAAAAAAAGAAAGGAGTTGCATTAAATGTCACCTGCTCAAATAATAATCACGTTCCAATGTATCTGAATTGGATCGTTTGTTTCTTAAACTTTCACCTCTTTTGCTTTCTGCTTGCCTCCTTAAATACATACTATACCTTTCACTCTGTTATCATCGAAATTTTTCTATTTTAGTTTTCCGTTTTGTTTCTACAAAATCTCTTTCTTTTTTCTCCATCTTTTTTTGTTTTGTTTGTTAAAAACAAAACAAAACAAAAAAAATGGCTATGGCTATGGCTATGGCAATGGATCGGACCGCTTTGATCTCTTCCTCCTCTGTTTATCATCTTTATTCTCATTCTCATGGCTCTAGATCTTCCAGGGTTTTCATGACTTCCACTATCTCTTCCGCCTCTACGTGAGTTTCTCGCTTCATTTCTAATCTTCTGTTTTCCCCTGATTTGTTTTCTTTTTTTCTTTTGGTGGGGTTTAAGTTTGTGCAGAGATAATCATGATTATAGATTGGAATTGATATAAAACCTCTGTTTTTTTTCTTTTCAAATTTGTATTGAAATGCATATTTATTTCGTTTTGTGATTGCTAATGTAATCAAGGGATTCCATTAACATATATATACACGTTTATGTGCTCTGTTCCCACGTATCAATGAACATGAAAACACAAATGGTCAATATATTTACTTTCTCTGACAAAATTTTTAATTCAGTTTGCTTTCTGTTGAAGCTATGAAGAAAACTCTTAATCGTTGCATTTTTACAAGTATCTGATAAAGAAATGCCAATCTATGTGTTTATTTTACTTGATCAATTGAAATATTGTTATTCTTCAAATATTTGACACTTAACTTCTACATATCAACATATGCATGCATGGATTGTTCCGTTTTTTTTCTAATAAAACATCGATTAATTTGGTTGTTGGCCTAGCAGGCCACAATGTTCATCAATCCCTTCTTATTAATTTATTACAACTGTAAGGCTTTTAAATAAATTCACATTCAACCAAAAAAAGGGTCAGTGCTTTTAATATTGTTTTTGCCATTGGTACTTTGGTAGATGGGGCTTCCTCTATGTTTATGAATATGCCATAAATCTATGTCTATGCGCATATATTTACTGTATTTGGTCAAGTTAGGTCTGAAATGTTTCTTGGGTGTTGCTTGTTATTTTGGTGAAACTGTTTTGGTCAGAAGAAATTGTGATTTAGAGCAAGCTCTGTCTTGTACTGCACTTGCCTCCATTTTTGTTAGCATCTATTATGAACATTAAATCACGCATTAGTGTCTTTTACCTCTTTTTTGTTCTTTCAAGAAACTGATTTTTCTTCTCGTGCTGGGATCTCCTTTTTGGAGGTGTCTTAATAACCACAACTTGTTGGCAAGTTGGTTATCAAAAGAACACGGAACCCTATCATCTAATTCTGCTGGTTGTGTTAATAACCATATGTTTTGGATTTCATCTCACATCGATCATTTTGGGAATCTTCCTTGATGGAATTGCAGAGAGGTTGCAAATGGAAGAAAACCATTTATCCCTCCTAAAGAGGTGCATCTCCAAGTGAAATATTCAATGCCACCACAAAAGCTTGAGATCTTTAAGTCCTTAGAGGGATGGGCTAATGACAACTTGTTAGCTTATCTAAAACCTGTTGAAAAATCATGGCAGCCAACTGATTTTCTCCCTGAAGCTGACTCAGAAGGATTCTTTGACCAAGTGAAAGAGTTAAGAGAAAGGTGTACAGAGCTTTCTGATGATTACTTTGTAGTGCTTATTGGTGATATGATCACAGAGGAAGCTCTTCCGACTTATCAGACCATGATTAATACCTTGGATGCGGTAAGAGATGAGACAGGAGCAAGTCCTACTCCTTGGGCAGTATGGACAAGGGCGTGGACTGCGGAAGAGAATAGGCATGGGGATCTTCTTAATAAGTATCTTTATCTGTCTGGTCGAGTAGACATGAAGCAGATTGAAAGAACAATTCAATACCTGATTGGTTCTGGAATGGTAAGCTCCTATTATATAAGATGGTTAGCTTTTATGATAAAGCCTGAACCTGTTAGTGTCTTTTCTTGTACTATCGTATACAGTTTTATGAGTATGCTAAAGCGTATATACTGTAGTTTTATGAGTATGATAAAGCGTGAATAGAGTTATCTTACCCGAGCCACTATGTGTGTGTGTTTTGGATGCCATGCTACCACATCTTACACATTGATTTCTTTTGTTTTGTTTTTAGGATCCAAAAACTGAAAACAATCCTTACTTGGGTTTCATCTACACTTCTTTTCAAGAAAGAGCTACCTTCATCTCCCATGGAAACACTGCTAGACTGGCAAAGAAGCTCGGGGACTCGAAACTCGCCCAGATTTGTGGCACCATCGCTGCTGATGAGAAGCGCCATGAAACTGCATACACCAAGATTGTAGAAAAGCTCTTTGAAATTGATCCTGACACCACAATCATGGGCTTTGCTGGGATGATGAAGAAAAAGATCTCGATGCCTGCTCATTTGATGTATGATGGTCGTGATGATAATCTATTTGAGCACTTCTCCTCTGTGGCACAGAGGCTTGGTGTATACACTGCCAGGGACTATGCTGATATACTGGAATTTCTTGTGCAAAGGTGGAATGTAGAACACTTATCAGGCCTTTCTAGTGAAGGACACAAGGCCCAGGTAACAACATTAGAACCGTGAA
The DNA here is from genome assembly GCA_963854855.1 of Nasturtium officinale. Classification (NCBI taxonomy): domain Eukaryota; kingdom Viridiplantae; phylum Streptophyta; class Magnoliopsida; order Brassicales; family Brassicaceae; genus Nasturtium; species Nasturtium officinale. The sequence goes on from OY978509.1 coordinate 4,016,722, forward strand.
ACCATCTTTGTTTTGTTGTTTTTGGTTTGAAATGAAACTCCTAGTTCTATTATGTTTGTTTACTTTGTTACTCTGACTTTTGGCTTTGTTTAATTTCTTCGAACAGGACTATCTCTGCGGCTTGCCTTCCAGGATCCGCAAACTTGAAGAGAGGGCCCAAGGGAGAACCAAAGAAGCTGCAAGAAACATACCATTCAGCTGGATTTTTGGTCGAGAGATCAGAGCTTAAAAGAAGTAACGTAATGCTATTTCTTCCATATTATAAGCCCAAACTAGTGATAAAGATCTTCACCAACACCATGGTGAGGATGCCAGAAGAATGTTAAAATGGAACATGTGTAGATAAAGTATGTGTTGGGCTGTGCTTTGTTTGACTATTTATTAAGTTATTTCTGCTCCTCTCTGTTTGTTGCATTGTATCCAATTATCCGTTTGTTGTATTGTATCCAATTATCTGTTTGTTGTATTGTATTCTGTGATTCTCTCAAATCTAAGAAGAGTTGATGATTCAGAAGTTGTGTGTTTCGTTCTTTCTGCTTGCAATGTTTGTGTTTCGCTCAAGTTTGAGTTTAAATTTGTTCACTCAACTGGAACTTAGCTCATTGACAATCATGTAATATATCATTGACAAATTACATCGAACACTAAAAAACATATGAATAAATCACAATAATACCCACCGAAACAAATAAAAAAAGAACCAACATTTGATATTGATCTAACTCAACAATTCTCTGACCACCAACAAAAACACACACTAGTTTCAAACTTGGAACGGCCATGGCCAATCCTTAGGATTCTCCTCACTCTGAACCTTACCACTTCTCTTCATCGCAACACCTCCACGAGTATCACCACCATCGACATAAGCATAGTACTTCAAGAAGAAAGCACACACAAGAACAACCCAATCAAGACAAAAGATGACAATACAAAGCCCACCACCGAGTTTCAAAATCATAGCAGCATCATCCTCACGCACATATGACTTGAGACTCCCAAGGAACTTGGATGTGTTGGTGAAGATGAGAACGGAGACAGAGCCTTGGAATATAGCTGTGAGAACAGTGATCACCATATGAGCAGCGTACCAACGGTTTCTTCCACAGGAAGCGGCTGTGCAGCCCGAGACAGCAGCGGCGATTGTGGTGGCGTGGAGGAGGATGAGGAGGAATCCACAGATGGAAGGGATAAGACGGAGAGAGAGCGTAAGGAAGATGCAGCTTGTAGCAGCACCGAGGAGAATGTAGTTGGAGAAAAGAAAGATCTTGTGGGTATGGTAATGAGATTCTTCAACTGATGAAGATGAAGAAATCAAACCCATGATGATGATTTAGAGTTTTTCTTATAAGGGTTTTTGGAAAATTCGGATTTTGAGAATTGGGTTTTCTCAGTGATGAACAGAAGAAGAAGAGGAGAGTGATTTGTGGATATGGGAAGAGCACAACGAGTTTGTTTATGTAGAAGGTGAAGAGAGAGACTAAACCCCATAAAGTTTCTAAATATGACCGTTGGATCTTGAACGGCTGTTTTCTGAAACGGCTAGTTTTGTTTCTCTTTAATAATGTTAGTTTTGTTTTTCTTTAATAATGTGGGCCCAACGATTGACTAAGAAATAAAAATATAATAATAATAAGGTGGGCCCAATGGGCTGTGTATTTGGTTTATGTTTATCCAAGACAAGGATAAAACTGTCTCTGTATCCAAACATTATCAGGGTCTTATACCGTCTTCCTCCAGCCTCCGCCTTTCCTCGGACTTTTCCTTTTGTCTCTCGACAGCGTCACTCTTTGAAGTCAGTATTCGTGATATTCGAAGGTTACGGAGAAACAAAAATGTCCGAATCCGATAATTTACAGCTTCCACAATCAGCGACAGGTTCAAACTCTCTTCTTTCGCTTATTTTAATTTCCGACGTACTTTTTTCTGTTTTTTCGCGAGGCGTGGCGATTACAGTAACGGTTTCGGACAAGTTTTGTAAGAAATATTTTGTGAGGCAGTTCGATTTTTTTTTTTTTTTTTTTTATTGTGAGAGAGTTCCTAGGTGTTGGAGGAAATTGTTCAGAGATGGATTTGTAGTCGTAGTTCTAAATAATTGTATTTAAGGGTATTGAGAGCAAACATATGGATAACAAATTACTTAGGTTGTGTGATCCAGCTTATGTTTCTCTATTTGTTTTGGTGTTTCAATGTGAATAACTTGATTCAAATAATCATTGGAAATGTAATATACTCTATATAATCGTATATATGATCTGAAGGTGTGGTACTAATGCATTGTTTGTAACATGTGTTGTGGTCAAATAAGTATTCAGATTTACATTTTTTTTTTTTTTGGTTTACAGCTGCAGCTATTGATGTTGGTTGGTACATTCTTGGTGAAAATCAGCAAAATCTAGGCCCATATACCTTCTCTGAGCTATGTGGTATGTTTTTCATGTAAACTAGTTCTTTGCTGTTTTAAGGTTTTGAAGACATATAGACTCTACTTAAAATTGATTATGTGTGACAACAGCAATACTGAATCTTGAATGTACTGTTTGATATGAAATGTTCCTTCTAATATTTGGATTAACCAAGTATTCAGTAGCATGGTTTCAAGACAGGTGTCAGACCTGAACCTTTTTCTGTAACGGCCTATTAAGCGCTATACTTTAATTGTTTGCTTTGACTGTGCAGATCATTTCAGGAATGGTTACCTACTAGAAACTACCCTAGTCTGGGCTGACGGAAGAAGCGAATGGCAACCACTTTCTGCCATCCCAGAGTTAATTTCAAGGATTTCTGGAGCTGATGTTGGCTATCCAGCTGTAGGTACGATCTTTTTCACCACTTATACGTAATTGATTTTTTGGCATTTTTTCTAGTGTAAATTTGTTTCCCAGATTAAAGACACTTACTGTCTCGGTATCTGACCAGGTGCATCTGTGTTGATAAATGGATCTAATGCTGGAACCAAGCAACAGAAGCAAGATAATACTGGTCAGTTACTTAGACAGAAAATGAAATTTTCAATGTTATAATCTGCAAAGTGAGGACGATGCTTACAACTATGTGTTATTTCTGCAGCCTCTACTAGCACTGAGGATGAATTTGAGAAATGGCAGAGAGAGATTAAAGAAGCAGAAGCGGAGGCTGAAAGGTTGAAAAATGGTTCTGTCTCTGGGAGCTTTGGTACTGAGCTTGTCGAAGATGATCACGACAGGGCTTCTTCACCACCCGAGGGCGAAGATGAGTTCACAGATGATGATGGAACGAGATATAAATGGGACAAGGCTCGTAGGGCATGGGTTCCTCAGGTGAGGCTTTGTTTTTTTCCAACGAATCATTCATTCTTTCCCGATTTCTACTATTTTAATGGGAATCCGGGTTTTCCACCTCAACTTTCAAGTAAAGAGTGAAATCGTTTTTCATGTGTCATCTTGTTTGATAAGTCATGGTTTTGCCTTATCCGAAGAAATACTCCTTTGCTATAATTAAATAATCATCTTATATTCCAAGTGCTGATGCTTTCTTTCAATAGGACGATCCACCACTGGGTAGCGTTGACCCGTATGGTCTCGAAGAGATGACCTTTGCCAAGGAAGACGAATTATTTCCAACTATAAACATTCTTGATACTTCTGTTGACGAGGAGGATGCCTCTAAGGATGACGTGGCTGGTAAGAAAGAAGAAGAGGTCTCCGATGAGACTGCTGAACTAAACACTAACGGCAAGAGAAAGCTGCCAGAACCAGAAACTGAAAAGAAGGTTTCCCTCCTGTCTTTTGTCTTCATTTTTTGTTTTGTAAATCATCATTTCTTTCTTGTGGTCATGCATGCGACTTAATAATTTTTCGTCAAATCATGTTTGTTCGCACTCTTCTCTACCTTGAGCTGTAAGGACTAGGTTTCTTGATTGAGTAGTATTGATTTTTCTTCAGCTGCTGAATTGTGGTGGGTAAATTGCTTTTTGACCCATATGCACAATGTAAAGGGGAAAGAAAAACCAAATTGTTTCTGATTCTTGGACATCATATTAAGACTAGCAGAATATTTTTACGTTCAATTTTTGGAATTTACTTGTGAAACAAAGTAATAAAGCCACATTTTTTCATAAAAATTTCTGCAAGCTTTGCTAAGTTTCAAAGTCATTTTTAGGAAGCAAACAAGCCTCCAGATTCTTGGTTTGAGTTAAAAGTAAACCCACATATCTATGTTACTGGGTTGCCCAATGATGTCACTATCGAGGAAGTAAGTTGTGGTCTTACTTTTTCTGTTAATATGAATACCTTAAGCTTTAAAATAAATTGATACGAGGATGTCAATTACAGGTAGTTGAAGTTTTTTCTAAATGCGGCATAATTAAGGAGGTAAATCTCATTATCCTGTGATTCTTTTTGTCTTAGTTTGAGAGTATTGTGTAAGTTCCCCTAACAATGTGGATCTGATAAACATCGAAGGATGACTCTGGCAAGCCTCGCATAAAGCTTTACAGTGACAAGGCGACAGGAAAATTAAAAGGCGACGCTCTTATCACATATATGAAGGTAATGACAATACTTGAAGTTCTTCGCTCCTGGGATGTATAAGGTTATGATTCTTAAATTTTTCTCTGTTTTCTCTTCATGTGTTTTTGTCTTCGTATTCTTAAGGAGCCCTCAGTGGATCTAGCAATTCAAATCTTAGATGGCGCTCCGTTACGTCCGGCTGACAAACTCCTCATGTCAGTTTCTCGGGCTAAGTTTGAGCAGAAAGGTGAATGGAACATTAGTTGTGTCTTATCTTACTTGTTTAAGGGTTAGGAAACCAATTTCCTCATCCGTGGCTTTGGTTCTACAATACTTTGGGTATGGTTCTTGTTGGCTTTTACTTCTTCTTTTTTTTTTTTTTTTTTTTTTTTACTCAGGGGAGAGATTTATAACTAAGCAAACCGACAACAAGAAGAAAAAGAAGCTTAAAAAGGTCGAGCAAAAGTTGCTTGGATGGAGTAAGTTCTCGCTTCTGTGTACTAGAAACTTACCTTTTTCTCTAGAAAGACACAGAAATTGTTAAAGTTATTACTTATGGGAAGAGATGCTAGAGACTCATTCCTGTTTGACCTTAGGAAGCTTATTATTAAAGTTAGGAGTTCTTTTACTAGGGGAAGATGAACATATATCCTCCGTGCTTTTTCAGACTGTCTGTGGAAATCTCTAAACATTACCAGTATTTACCAAAAACACTGATAAAGAAACCTCTAACCTAATCAATTTTGAATGGAAACCTTTCAGTGACTATCAAAACAAAAGAGGTGTTTGGAAAGTCAATATAGGGGTTACTGCATATCATTCCTTTCTTTTTCTTTTTGATGACTTGTGAATCTAAATTATGAAATTGCCTTTTCCTGTGATATAGTCAATCTTTCCTGCTACCATGGGCTTTTTAGCTCACTGGGCATTTCGTAAGCATGAGATCAAAAGAGAACATTGAGGCCTGCCGATATTATCTATTATTGATTATTCGTAGTTGATTTTAAGCATACTAAGAAATCATAAAGAAGTGGCCATATTAGTTGTTGAAGTTGGAGTTTTTCCTTGTGGATTCATAGCTGATTTACTGGGATCGCATTTTCTCTCTTTTCTTGGTGTAGGTGGTACAGATGATGCTAAGGTCTCAATACCTGCAACAGTTGTTCTCCGCTACATGTTTAGTCCAGCTGAGATAAGGGTAGGTTCTTGTCCAGTATGTTAATATGAGAAACGTTCCCATTTTTAAGTGTACCTGATATAAGCTCAAGCGTTTACTGTGTCTGCAGGCTGATGAGAATCTGGTTTCTGAGTTAGAGGAAGATGTGAAAGAAGAGAGTGTGAAGCATGGACCGTTTGACTCAGTGAAGGTAACATGTGTAATTTTTTCTTAAGCTTGTGGTTCTTATGCATATAGCTTTTGTTGAAAGTTGAAACTATTTTGGTGTATCAATCGTTTTCTTCTTTTACAGGTCTGTGAGCAACATCCACAGGGCGTTGTTCTTATAAGATTCAAGGATCGTAGAGATGCACAGAAATGTATAGATGCAATGCACGGTCGATGGTACACACTATCCTGAGTCAATAGAACCGGTCTTGGGTCTGATTTATTATTACCTTACGCATTGGTCTTGTTTCTGGGTGAATGCAGGTATGCTAAGAGACAGATACATGCAAGCCTCGACGATGGATTAGTGAATCATACCACGGTTCGGGATTTTGATTTGGAAGCCGAACGGTTAGAGCAGTTTGCAGCTGAACTCGAAGCTGAGTAAAAAAAAAGCACAAAAATCTAAAGCCAGGATTGGGAAGATTTGGATGATTATTCTGGGAAACTCAGGTTTCCGATGTAAGTAGGCACACAGACACTTCCCAATCAGACCAAGGCAAATCAGAGGACGTGTATTTTAGTCTTTTATCTTATGAAGTTAGTAGTATGTCTGTCTCTAGTAAGAACGAATAATACTTTACCTGCGTTGACTAAAGATTTTGTAGAAATTTAAAAGTAAGTAAATTTTAATCGATTATGTATTGTTGATACGATTTGATTTGGATTTTTTTTCTTTTATAAAGGTTATGGTTTTATATCCGGTTTTGTTTCTCTATTTGGTTGGAGTTAAAATTTGTTTTCTATTTTTGGATATAGAAAATATAAATCCATTTCAACCATATCAAAGTATGAATTGATATTCGGATGATTTGTTTGTATTCACTTCGGATCAGATTGAATCTGTTTATCTTAATCAATTTAACTATAATCAGATCTTAATCAAATAACTCTAATCAGATCTCTAATAAAATAGTAGTAATCTTTTTCTCTTCTTTATTTGTAGTAGTTAAAAGTTGGGAATTTTTCATATTTCCCGCAATGAAGCAAAAGAAGCCGCGGAGCTGAAATGTTTTGAAAAAATGGAAAAATATTTCAAGTAATTAAATGAAGTTAAATACTGTAGTGTTGGGATAGTTGACAACTTGACAAAGACAAAATTGTTGGACTAAATAGTCTAAATCGTAAAAGCTATGTGGGACCCGCCCATCTCTTAACCAATGAGAGGAAGACGTATGTCACGAAACTCGTGTTCCTTTGCCGCACCAAATCCCTCATTTAATCAAAAATAACCCAAAGATCCAAATTTCGAAACTTTCTACTCCATTTTGCAATTCCTCTCTCTCTCTCCCTATGCCACAAATTTTACTGTTTTCTCACGGTCTCGCTGTTGTGTCTGATCTCCAAGAAGAAAGAGTTTTGTCTGAAGATTCAGCTTCTCCTGAATTGGGTCTTTTTTAAAAGTTTCTGCAAATTAGGGTTTCGGTTCAATCGAGCTGTTGGAGTTTGTTGAGCTTGGTGAATTCTTCGGTAATTGATCTACCTTTTGCTCTGTATTCTACTTACGAAGCTCGCTAAGTAGTTTATGACCGTCGAGGGTCTCTTCTTCGTGGAAATTTGGAGACTTTGTTGTCGGTTTGAGCTAATTTGGATTCTCTTGTCCCAATTGAGAAACTTTTGATTTTTCTCCATAGACGTATGTATAGTGGGGGTTGAAAATTCTTCGTTTTATTAGTGGTTCAGAAAGGGATTTAGTTGTCTGATTAGTTTTTGAAGCTCAATTTGTTAAGCTGAAAGTCTAACAAGTTGGATCCTTTTTGCTGCAAATTTTTAGGGTTAATTTGGTATCGAGGACGAGGAATGTTTTATTCGCAGTTTATATTAGCTAAGAAAGGGCCGCTTGGGACAATATGGATTGCGGCCCATTTGGAGAGGAAGCTTCGAAAGAATCAGGTGGCTGATACTGATATTGGAGTCTCCGTTGGTGAGTATTTGCTTTTGTGTTCTGTATTTGATTTTGGTCTCACTACCCTGAGTAGATTAGGTTTAGTAGAGGCTAAAGTTTTGTTCTTTTTTTCACTTTATAAATTTCTTGATCGTTTATCATTTGCAAATCTTCATTTAGTATTAGGAAATTTCTTTACTTCTACAAGTCTTTTCTATATTAATTGGAATTCTTCTTAAAATCGCAATTCCAAGTGCTGTATTTTCTATATATAAATAGAAATGATGTTACATGCATTTCACCTGCTTACATTTGTTTTCTTGATTCTAGCCATCAAACATTAAGTTAGTCCCATGCCATGCTGTTGTTTTCTCTTTGCCCTACTATCTCCCATACAAAAATTTCCTAATCTGACTAATTTCTTCTCTGAGCAGATTCTATTCTCTTTCCGGAAGCTCCAATTGCGCTGCGATTGTCTAGTCATCTTCTTCTTGGTGTGGTGCGTATATATTCAAAAAAGGTGAATTACCTCTTTGATGATTGCAGTGAGGCATTGCTTAAGGTAAAGCAAGCTTTTCGCTCGGCTGCGGTTGACCTACCCCCAGAAGAATCCACAGCGCCATATCACTCAATTACATTGCCAGAGACGTTTGATCTTGATGATTTTGAGCTTCCAGACAATGAGATCTTTCAGGGGTTGGTTTCTTGATGTTGTGACATTCACACGTATTGTTTTCCCTATTTAATTGTGCTAGGGTCTTCGGAGACATAAAGAACGAGCTCCTTTCTTATTTTGTTTTCCTCTGTTGCTCTTAAGCCATCATGCATTATATATCACACTCTGATTTTCAGACGCTTTATTCATTTGTTGCTCCTTGTTTTTCTGTCTAGCAGTAATTATGTTGATCATCATGTTAGTACAAGGGAGCAGATCACCCTTCAGGATACCATGGATGGCGTTGTATACTCAACATCTCAATTTGGATTAGATGGTCAGTGATTGTATCAAGCTACTTATATTTAGTTTATTGATAGTTGTGCCTTAAATAATCATTTTCATATTTGATACCTTTCCAGAGCGATTTGGTGATGGCGACACTTCTCAAGCTGTTTTGGATCTTGACGAGGTATTTTTAGTGTTTGTAGAACAGAATAGTTCTAATTTGTTCAGGTCATTTTGGGAAAAGAAATAGGGTAACCATATGCAAGATGAAATATGAAGAGAATCTTTTGGTTTATTTTTAGATTTCATTTGCTTCTAGATTTTGTGTTTTTTCGCTCCACGGTCTGGGTAGACACAGCAGCTGGAAGCTCTGATGGGCATCCAGTTGCGGAGTGCTGGACAATTTCAGCCATGTTGTAGGGTCAGGATAAAGTTGATGTTTTCTTTTCCCACTGAAGCATTGCTTGTTTGAAATCAGAACTTCACTCTTATTGTTCATCTTGGTGTTATCTTTTATCATCCCTCTATTGTCTTTTTTTCTTATCATCTCTATATGGTTGTGCAGGCAGTATTCCAGGATAAGGATGTTATTGGATCCGAAGATGAGGGAGTTCCGGGGTCAGTTTTGTCCATTATCTATGCTCTATATTTTATAGCACAATTGCATTCTTGCTTCCCTATGGTCTCTCTTGAATTCATTATCAATGTGGCAGCTTGATTTTCTTTTCTGGAGCTGTTCAATACCTTTTCTAATTTTAATTTGTATGCTACTGTAGATTGTAATCTAGATTTAAATGCTTCAGATGAGTTTTAGAACAGGGGAAAACTCTAGTTGACTGAACTATAAATGAGCCTTGCAAATTGTTGCTTGAATGAGTGTATTTCAAGCTATGTAACCATGCTTTTCAAGTTCCATGCTATTCTTACCTTGATTTTTGTTTGTTTTGAGAGTGCATAATTAGATTTTGAATTACAACTGCGCTTATGTGAGTCTTATTGTTTTTGGATGTGGTCATTTGGTGTATAATTTGAATGTGCACATTACCAAATCATATTTTTAACTTATGGAAGACATTTTATTTGTTCATAGTACTAATCACAATACGTATCTGGATGCGGCAACACCCGAGATAAAGGATCCAATGGTAGGTGTTTCTGAAGCCATGCACAGGAATTTCAACGAAGAGCAGGTGCGTACCATTAGAGAAAAAATGCACAAGGGGCATACGTTTAGTTACTGAACAATTTTCACCTGAATATTAATTACATATATTTTACGCTGGCTGTGTATGCTTTACTACTTTGCAATAACAGACACCAAGTTTCCAATTTTTATTTCCAGACTTTAATTTTCTGTTAAGACTTTTTTGGAAAGTATAGTATCATTATTTATTATAAATCTCTCTTCTTGATAGGTTGAAAATCTTGATATGCATAATGAGTTCATTGAAGATGCTCAAGCTCCTCAAACTCCTGGATTAGTTGAGGTGCCAAACTCGTCTAGTGTCAGAGACCAGCTAGCATGCGATGATCACATGGAAGGAGAGGAACTGAATGTAGAAGAAGGGAGAAAGGCCTCAGGGGAGCTGGATGGAAATGAGATGCATAAACGTGAGAAAGACATGCCTTCTGAATATAATGCCAGAGAATCAGCAGTTACTCCCATGGAGGTGGATAAGTCGCAGATAAATGAAAATGTCAACACACAAAATGAGTCGGAGGAGAAGAGGGCAGAGCATATACATGTTACATCTCCATGCTGTTCTCACATCACCACCGAGATGGAGGATCCTGGTCAAGTAATGACTGAGGCAGGAAACGATGTTAATAATAATGCTGTAGCTGACAAGTCCGATGCTGTTCCTGCAGTTGACTCTCCTGAAAGGCCTACAATGAGTAATGCTGAGAATTGTTTATCACAGGAACCAAAAGATTCTGGAGAAGAGAATCGAGGTTTGTTGGCAATAATGCGAATCACCTGAGTTATGGATGCAACCTTAGTATCTACCTTATTCTTATATTTGTTATTGTTTCTGCCAGATCATTTTGCCAATGTCACTGAGGTAAATCAGGAAACAGATTCTAGTTTACAAGGTGATGCGCAAGCGTACAGTAGACCAGATGAGCAGCTGAAGAATGCTCATAGAACTGATGAACAGTTTGGAAATTTGACTGGATTTACTGATTCTGATTTGCCCGCACCTGAGAAGGTATTAGCTATACCTAATGGAATGGAGGATGGAAACCATTTCATGGTTGAATCTACACCAGACAAAGAAGATCCTGGCACATGTAATGAGGATGCGGGGAATAATAACATTACTGGGAAAAAGCGCACATTTACTGAGAGCACACTAACTGCAGAAAGTTTGAATTCTGTTGAGTCAGTTGGACTGATTCAGTCAAAGAGAACTGCAGATTCTGTTCCTGATGACGATGATTTGTTGTCGTCTATCTTAGGTATCAGTGTATTTTGGTTGTTGTCTGTTCTATTATTACATTATACTGATCTTGCCTATCTAAGAGGGCAAAAGGGGTTTGTGCGGTTTTAAACTAAGTTCACCCCTGTGAGCTAACTCTATGAATCAATTATCATTTACTTTTTTTCAGTTGGAAAGGCATCTTTTCTGAAGATGAGGTCTACGCCTGTGCTTGAAGTAGCATCTACCAAACGGTTGCGATCTGCTCCGCGTTCTGCTGCCACAAAAAGGAAGGTTCTAATGGATGACCCTATGGTCTTGCATGGCGAGTATGTTTATCTAACTGCTTTTATCTCTGATTTATTGCTCCATGTGCACCTTTCATAGAATTATTTGTTTCAGCTGCACCTTACTTTGTAATTAAGTGCAAGCAGCTAAAGTCAATAGTAAAATAGTGAGTCTTGATTTCTTTGGACCAAAACTTTTGGATACTGACTTTTTCTTTACTGTTCAACTAGTTGAAATTTGGTCTTCTTTTAAGGTCTCACATGTTTAGTTACCTTGAGCGATTTTTTATCTTTACTTTGTCTTGGTTCGTGTACCTTTTCTTCTGATGTTCCCTACTTTTCTATTAGCGTTATACGTCAACAACTGACAAACACTGAAGGTATACGCCGTGTGCGAAAGAAGGCACCTTGCACCATTCCTGAAATTGTAATGCTTCAAAGGCAGGCTTTGGAGGATGGACTATTGAAAGAGCCAATATTCACTGGTAAGTTCATGTCTCTAAAACGTAGACCGTTCTACACAAGTTCTATCAATTGTTCTTGAAAAATGCAGATACATAGATAATATGTTTAAATAATTTTCAGGTATGTCCGTGGAATTAGTAGCTCTGCACAATGAGCCATATGATCTACGAGGAATCATGATAATCGACAATGATGACTGTCCTACTTCTGTGGGAGTAATTGAAGATAATGAATGTTCTATTAGGGCTGTAGAAGAAAACAAAACGGAAGAAAACTCTTCTTCTCAAGCTCGCCCAAATAATTCCGAGGAGCAACCTGGTGAGACTCATACTCAGCCACAGGACCAACAACTCATAAACCAACTGGAAGAAATGAAAGATGATAACGAGCTTGCTGAAAAAACATCTGACTTGGAAGTTTTGAAGGAAGGCAATGGAGCTGCTGATGAAGTAAATCTTGTTGTGAGTGACGGGATCAGTCAAATGCCATCTGAGGAAAAACTTGATCGTGTAGAGGATTTACAGGTGGAAGGATCCCATGAAAACCCTGATGGAGAAGCCAATCATGATGTTTGTGCGGATCTTTGCACTGATGGTATTGAAATTGCTGAAGGCGATGTAGATAACAACACCATTCTCAATGAAACTGACTTCAAAGTTGAAGATGAACTTCCACTTGAAGATGAGAAAACGGATGCATCAGCTGAAGTTAGTGAGATTGGGATAGACAACCGAATTCCATGCGATAACACAGTTGGTTCTACTGAAACTGGATGCGTAGAAGCTGGTGATTTGAGTAATATGGCTTTGGAAAATTGCAATGAACCGCTTGTGGAAGAAAATAGTGATGGGGTGAATCCAGAGATGGAGTCTAATGACAAATACGAACTGTATAATGAGGAGGTTTACATGCAAAATGCACTAGACGGAGAACCTACTTCTCGTGATGGTCTTATGGGAGATAATGCTGTAAGTTTCTTTGTGGTTTCATATCAAAATTCAAGTAAGACATGCCTCTGACTCTTCTCGTCTTGTTACCTTGTGCTGTAGGAAATGGATACCATGGAAGCTGCACATGACACAGGTTATAAGCCTTTACAAAATTTCAATTTAAATTTTTATCCAAACAGTTTGTATACTCTTCATTTGATCAATGAGACTAATACTCTAGTCATCATAGCCAGGTTAAAACTGGACTAAACAAGCTTAAAACTTTTGAGCATGATTTAGATATGGGATGCAGCTATTCCCATGATGTTTCAATGTTTTATGCTTTTTAATGATTTCATTCTATGTATTCAGGATTTTTGAACGTCGATGATGATGAAGTAGACGAAGATCATGAGGACGATGATGACATGCAATATGGTGAAGAAACTCGTCTTCTAGAGAATAGTGGATGGTCTTCTCGAACCAGGTCTGTACAGTGAATGATATCTTCCACATTCCAGAAGCTATACTTCTGCAGATTTTAGTTTCTATCACATGAGAGACGTGAGGGGTTTTTGATATCTTTATTAAAGATTATGTTTCTCTTTAATCATAGGGCTGTGGCGAAGTATCTCCAGACGTTATTTGATAAAGAAGCTGAGAATGGGAAGAATGTTCTTGTGGCAGACAAACTTTTGACTGGCAAAACCCGTAAAGAAGCATCAAGGATGTTTTTCGAAACCCTGGTATGTCCATAACACAGCCCTTGAAGAAAAAAGCTCTGTTCTTTCTCTAGCAAAAACAAACTATGGATTAACTCTAGACCAAGTGGTTATGCCTTCTGCTGAATCTGTATTATTGCTTTGCCAATTTAGGTTCTGAAAACAAGAGATTACATCCAAGTTGAACAAGCTAAGCCCTATGAAAGCATCATCATAAAACCGCGACCAAAACTCACCAAATCCATCTTCTAGAAGGAGAAGATCGAATCTAATAGTTGCAGATAGGTAGTTTGGTCCAGTCGGAAAATATCATCCAAAATGATTCTTCTCTAAAGTTATACATTTCCCCTTTTATAAGCAATGTAGTAGTAATAGTATCAATTGTGCTGTAGGCCATTCCAAGTAGGTGGAAGTTGGTATTTGTCATTGTTTATCGTTTTATATATATAATGAGTTGTATGTGTATATATTGGTGTAACCATGATCACCAGTTTAAATTTGAGAGATGCTAATTTTATTTTACTTGGGTAACAGAAGTTCTCGGGTTTGTCATATTGAACTTGATCATGCTGAGGAAACATTTGATCTATTAAATAATACTTTTCATATAAGATAAAGTTATGTTTCCGGTGAAGTGAAATTTTTTCCACAGATTTGTTTTTATTTCCCCATTATTAATGTTAGATGTTTTAGTACACATACATCCTGCATGGATGCTAAATTAATACGATAGAATTGAGATATTTACTTTAAATAATAATTGGACTTGTGTATTTTATAATAAAATATTAATTTGTATTTTATAATAAAATATTAATTTATCATGTTTATTAATTTATAAAGATATTATTTAAATTAAAATATTAATTTGGAATCGGAAAAATTATTCATTTATAAAGATATTAACTTATCAAATACTAATATATAGAAATTTCACTGTATAGCTAATTACTTTATTAAGAAATTTATATACTTGGATGTGAGATGATGTGTTTATATCTTAAATAATATAGTAAATCATAGGTTAGAGTTAGCAAACGAGTTTTGCATCAAATATGGGGAAGTATCAAAAGTATAAAAAATAAATCACATAATCTAATTTAATAAACGCACAAACTAATTAATGATTCAGCTAAATTTGAATTTTTTTTAAAAAGGAGAGAGAGACTTATTCCACAAACAAAAACAAGATTCTCTTTTTCCCCTTTTGTAAAATAACAATTTATCTTTTTCCTACTAAAACCATTTCTTAACAACAAGTTGGTATAATCAAAATTTGAAAACGCAGACGTAAACCATACAGAACCCATCAAAATGAATACACAGAGTACAAATGACACATCATAATAGAATATTCTCTTATGCTTACTATAAGAGAGAGCTATATAAGCTCACCCAGACTGAAGAACAGTAAGGTAATAAGGATATCCTTGGCATGTCCCTGATGATGTTGATGATGATGCATTTTCATACTCAGATAGCTCCCAGTTAAGTTTATATGAAGAGAGATCGTAGATACCTGGAGAGAAAACTGATATCTGCAGCGGGATTTCTGTTGTGGATAATGGCTGGATTTGGACCCTTGTGGAACTTAAACCTGACCATATGAAAGGAGGTGAGCTTTCCATGGAAGATGGCGGTTTTCCAAGACGGCTTCCCATGACATCTGACGTTAGTTTCATTTCCTCTGTTATGGTTGGTATGTAGCGCCACCCGGATTGGTTTCCAGAGGAAGGAGTTGCTACTGCTGCGTCTGGTAGATAATCACTGGTGTTGATGGTCACAGATGATACTCCATCAGATGTGTTTCTGATTATCATCTTTAATTTTATTTCACACAAGGAGGTCAAAAAGTCGTGGTGTATGGTTTGGGGACCGTCTAGTGACCACGAGAGCGGGCTCGAGCTTCTGATACTGTAATTGAAAAAACAATGGGATTAGAAATGGAAAAACAGGTTTCAAAGCCGAAGAAGATAATTCTGTGGATACTCTTACATATTGTGACATGAATGGTGAGACAGAATCTTTGGTGAATCAGGAACTGTTAATGGAGTGCTGCCTTTTGCCAGGCGAGATATTAGAATGAAGTCAACAGTATTTGGACTTCCCTGTTTCATCATACAGATTTGAATTTACTACAGTTCTGATGACAGAAAGTTACCAGTGAAGTGATATTATGTTTTAGAGAGAGTAACATATACTTTTTAAAAAAACTCTACCGCATAAGATTTATGTCTCTAAAAGAGAACTTTTGCTTACCCGAGTTGACGCTCCTTGTGATGACCTTTCGCTTTCATGGAAGCTTGCTAAAGGTGAGTTAACGATATCAAAAAGCTTTTCATCATCATCCTGAGTAAACAGTTTTACGTCGGTTTGGTTGGCAGGAAGAGATATGGTTTTCTCGCCTTCAGTCCCTGATTTTCTGCAATCCTGAAATTTGAACAACATTCTAATATCAGGATTCGAAAAGATAAAGACCAAGTAGCTATTAGAAGTTCACTAGTGAACTCTGTACGTTTCAACTACCTTTATCATGAAGAAACAAGATAAAGCCTGCCCAGCGAGTAGAGACTTGGAAGGTAAGATTGCATCAACAGGCTGAAGCAATGAGATACTCCACCGGCACCCAACTGTTGACAATTGGAGAATTTGGAAACAATCTGAATTCGCACGGTTCACAATATCCATACGCACAAGAAATTCTTGCAATCTTGATGGAGAGGGGGTGATTTCAAATGTGGTCTGTAGAGATGGTAAAACCTAGATGAAAATTTATGATACAGAAATGGTTAGACTTGTTGCACAGCGCAAATCTGCCTAAACCTAGTCAAAAAAAAAAAATGCAGCCTAAAGATTCATCACCTGCAAATTATAATGCATCCTCAGGGTGCGGTACTTCATGATGCTTGATACATTATCCATCTCATAGTATATAGTAAAATACAAAGATAGCGTTCCTGGGATGGCAGCTCGAAGCCAAACAGGCCACCTCAAAGATCTATCTCCTTGCAGTGATACATCCTAAGAGAGATCAGGATTCAAAACCATATTAGAATAACCTGACATGCACATTTTCCTTCGAGGCTTGAAGAAAAGGTTTGTCACGGACCTTTGGAAATGCAAAAACACTACTTGTTCTATGTGTTTCATGATGAACAATATTTTGTTCATCGCTCTTCTTTAAGCAATCTGGAAATTCGGTTGTCACCTCTTCTTCATGATTTCCGGGACTTACAAATCTTGGATGGCTAATCTTCATTTTAAGATTCTAAGAGAACAGAGAGACTTTGTTAGCACAAAAATAATCCAGGGATATTTTAGAGCATCACACTATCCAGTCAGTAAATATGATAAACCAGACCATGACAAACTAAAGTCATAGACAAGTAACAGCCAAGCAGAAAAAATTGAATTAATTGGCTTAACGGTAGAGAACATGAATGATAAGAGTTGATCAGGAAAAGAAAACTACCTTTATTGGGAGTTCTGACTTATTTTTTAAGTCTAAAACAAGATAACGTAGATCTCCAGCATATAATTTCTCAGGCAGGTGATCAATTGTACCCTCAAGCCTGGGTACACTCTGCACAGTCAAAATTTCTTTACTTTAGAGATCACAACAAATCATACATAATCAAAACGTTCAACCATAGAGGAAATTTTGCACCTTGATGACTAAAAATTTCAAGGCATCAGTGGGAGTAAGTTTGTTTTTCCTTCTTCCTTTGGCAGTTTTTGCCTTAGCAGGCACAGATTGAAAGTAATGCACACCAACAATGGAGCCAGATAACTCCCACCTTACACCAACAACATTGAGGATACCTTCTTCACTGGGGGTAACAGTGAGTCTCACCTAGAAGAAAAAATCCAGGAAATGTGTTAGACGTAACAAACAATTAGCACCTAATTAAAACCTCAGAATTTTACCAAGGAGATATAGTAAGTAAACAGAAGGTATAATAGTCAAAAGTTAGCAAGGACCAATGAAAATTCAACATTGTGTCTTCAATTTAGGTTAGTAGAAATGAGGTATCGTCTCATACTTTCAGTAATTTGGCAATCACTAGATTATGACTTGTTAGTTTCTTCGCACATTTAACCAAGAAATTATTTTATAATTAACCAAAGAAAAAATTGTGATTGTCTTCTGAAATTAAAACACATGCAATTCAAAATCTTGATAAAGCAGAGTAAAGAAAATTTTACTCTGCTGTAAGAAATATATATCTCGAACTCTCCTTAAACTACAGGTGAAACATCAAGACTTATTTTTTTCTATTTTTTCTATATATACGCAAGAAGGAAAAATTCAGACAGAGGAAGATTTTAAATATTAAAACATATCAATAAATCTAAGTATCCAATTTAGTAGACTCACAATTTTTTTCTCGCCTCCACCTAATGTGAAGTCAACTTCAGACAAAGTGAAAGAAGAGAAACCAGAGGTTGTACCCCTGTAGAATTGTTGACATAGACAACACAGCTTAATCATTCAAATCTAGGTCAAAAAAGTTGAAAGAAACCTGCTGAGGAGATTAGCTGCTTACAGATTCTGTTCTGTAGAACTCTTGGCCCCCAAGCTTGAGCTACTCGACTCTTTATCTATTTTACAAAGTCCAAATGTGGAGATAAGTTTCCACATACAAACGGAAGGATGTAGAAAATTTATTGTGTGTATAAAATAACAGAAACTGCTAACCTAATTTTAGGTCATCAGAATTTGCTGCAAGTTCACAGATGAGACAAACGCTTGTTATAGAAGTAGATATTAGCAATGGGTTCCTAAACTCCAGATCCACTTTTACTGACTCTGAAAACAATGAAAAACAAACAAGTAAAAATCCACAATTACAAAGAAAACGAAAAAAAATGCTATACCAGAATATCATGTCCTTAACAATATGGCCTGAATGTATTGCCAAACAAAAGAAATTCTCCTTCTTTGGCAGACGAACAAGTGATGATATTTACAGAGACTAGAAATCTCGTACTTCCTCTCCTCTCTCTTCCATATCTCAATGCAAAAGTATCACAGCCAGTGATATCAAAGATATTCATTTTCCCAGTCAAATCAAGACCAAAGTTCAAATTGAAATGTCCTGCTAGCATTTCACATATAATTGGGCCTATTTTAGCTGCACTAGATTCCATTATTTTAGCCTTCAGACTTCAAGCATAAGTTAAACGCAGAATAATTATGAAGAAAAATGTGTGTGATTCAGTTAAACTGCGAATGCAGCTAACAACAACCTGCATACCTCCAGCGACACAAACATTTGATTCCTTATATTTCTTTGGCAGAAGCTTTGATTGTAACTCCAGCCAGTTTGATTTTCCAGAATTTAATGATGGAATGATATCATCTTCCAGTGATTGCCAGATGATCTCTTCCACAAGAGCCTGACCACGACAAGTAAATCATAATGGTACACAAGGGATGCAAATTCACCATTAATGAGAAGGAAACAATTCAATGATGCACAAAGATTATTTATCTGCAAGTAATCCAACAATCTTAACCAGAAATACTAATGCCAATTATGTTGTTCATAATTGATTATACAATTATGATGCAGGTAGTATTTAATATGTACATACTTCCAAAGAGTGAATATGCAACTTACAGAAGCTTGAGACGCATAAGTACGATGGTCTTCATATATCACTTGAAGAGAGGAGATACTAATGATTGGTAGTTGAAGCCCCACCACCTCATGCTTCATTCCAGTTTTCTTCAAAATGACAAAAATGAAAATGAAAACGATTTTTAATAGACAAAAAACAAAGAATTGAGACCACGGGTAACTCTCGGAAGCGCTATCTTATTTCTGAGCAGCTTCAGTAGAGCATATCAAAACGCAAGTATAGCCTAGGCACCTTTACAATGTCGAAAAAGTCCCTGAGAAAAATCTCTTGGGTTGCTTTGGATTGGTAGCCACAGTCCAGTACTTTCAGCATGTTTTTAACTGCAACATCATGCATCCCAACAATCGCATACCACCTGAACAGATAGTTTCATAGCAATTCATAGACCACAAATTTCTAAACATCACATCTAACAAGACCTACATTCACCATATTCAAAACTTACTGTCCAATATGAAAATATACATGGTCTTTGATATGGCTCCATGTAGTTGATTTATAAACGGAGATAGCACTTCTATATGTACGGATTGCATGGTTAACCTGGAAAAGGCAAACAAATGTATTCTTTAAAATGTATAGCATGTACAAAGCTTGAGCCCTTACAGCAAAATGATATGTACCTGATCACAGTTTTTATAGTGGTCTCCTGAGAGAACTAGATGAAATCCATACTTGTGGAGCATTGCTGGCTTAGTTAACACGAAGCAGTAAGAAGCTTGCTCCAACATGACTGCAGCGTGCAAGGGTTCCTGCAAAATGAGTAAAAGTTAGCAATTGTATAAACTGCGTATGGTCTGCACTGCAGGCAAAAAGAGAAGCACCTCTCCACATATGCGGAAGTACACAGATGCAGCTTCTTTGTGCTGGTCTCTAGCCTTTAGCATCTCTGCCCACCAGAGCCCACATCTCGTAGCATTTTGGAAGCCAGACTTCCCAAGTTTCTGCATGATATTTTAAAGCATGTTTCACCATGTATTACCACTTGCTTAAGTTTAAGTATTCAGTTTCATGGTTTGCTTATAATAAACACCAATTCAAGTAACCGAGGGAAACTCACTAAAGAACTTTTTTACGTTACAGACTGGGGTATAAAGGCATACCATGTAAGTGCTGAAAGCATTTTCCATGCAGTACTCTGCTTCCTTTTTTGACTGGTCCGAGATGAAATATGCAACCCCCATCATTTCCTTCCAAACATGCATGAGAAGGTGAGTAGGCGCCCAAATTTTAGCAAAAAAGAATGGCCCATCATAGAAGCAACAACAAGGCATGGAAAACCAATACTATAAGTAAGTTGTTAAATAAGATGAATATTGATTAAAAACTATACCACAGGAACACCTGTACATAAACATACATAACTACAAGATGTAAAGCTACCTGAACACCAGCATAGTGCTTCCAAGCTTTATCGATCTTGTAATCTGTTGATATTAAGCGATAGCTTGACAATGCAAGTTCATAATCATGTAACATGAAGGCGTAGTCACCCAAAATCCTAATTTGAGATTCGGTGGAGCTAAAGGTATACCTTCAAAATTGGAAGTATAAAACGTCAGAGCTTATATGATGTCAAGGTACATCATAGTAGGAGCAAGGAGTTCAAGAAACATACATAGGACCTTTGGCCGTATCCGGACCATCGTCTTTTCCTTTTCTCCACCACAAGTTTTTTATCTGGTTTCTAAGTCCTTTCCTTGTTGCAGAAATCTAGTGAAACAACAAAATGCAAACTAAAAGTTAAGGAAAGAGGGCAAAGCAGCCTAAGTTAAGCATACAGAAAAGTAAGATATATTCTCACAAATAACTCGTTCGAAAATTGAAGGCTAACCTGTTGATTAAGTTCTCTAACTTTCTGCTCCATGTAAGGAATTATATGCCTGGAAGCAAACTCTTGCATCAGATCTTTGATCTGCTTAGAATATGCAAGGAAAGGTAATATAGTTGGTTAAAACATTCCTAAACAGTTGAAAGGTGTGAATATCATGAGCAAGAATGTAACACGAGAACTAGGAGCCAGAATCCTCTAAAGGTACCTCCACAATATCGTCACCAGTGAGAGCACATCCAAGCTTGTCTGCTGAACCACTTGATTTCTTCAAAAAAAAAAAATTGGTAATCAACAAATTGAAGTTACAAAATTGACATGGATTGATATATGAACCTAAATTAAACAATATGTTTGATAAAGTTTTTGATGAGTGACTTACAAATGAAGCCCAGGGATTAGCCTGATGTTCCACGTTCCCCTCTTTAGATGAATTAGTGCAAAGTAAGTTGCATTCATTATTTCCAAATGTACTTCTCATGTCAGACAGAACTTTAGATGTTCTACAACAGAATATCATCCAGTCAACTAAAACATTACATTTGATACCCATATAATTATGATGAGAATCATATCATATACAATGGAATAAGGAACAACTACCTCTCTGTTGTTGCATCTTGATTGTCATGTACCAACAAGAAATGCTTCAAAATCTTTGGGTCCATTGCACCATCATTTAGCAAAGAAGGTAGTCTATTGGTGTTGAAAAGATCTACAAACTTATTTATAGGTTCTTCGTCTTTTGATGAAACGACTAAGAGACCTGAAAGCACATTTGGAATTTTTTTGGTACACAACAGAAAACTCTATGAAACATAATAGATCAGCGTACCTAGTTTAAAAAGTGAAAACAACGACAACAATTTTCTAAAACGTATTTAATGTCTTACAAGCAACAGGATGATCGAAAGCTTCGTGGTCTGAAAACGATAATGTGCGTATAAGTTCTTTATTGTAATACTGAAACCACGTGGGTGCAATTTCAGACTCTGGATCTGCAGAAAGGTAAAGACGGCAGAATTAGAAAAACAATAAGTTAGAGAACTCGTCGTATCAATTATTTGAAAAAATTAAGTACATGATGTTAAAATAAAACTCATAAAGGAATCGTCCACTACTCATTAGAATATAAGCTTGAGTAAAGACTTACTAGAGAGTATCTCAGTAATTTGAGGAGGGTCAGATTTCAAATCCTGAAAATCCTTCTCCCCAGCTTGAGTAATAACATGTTCTAGCCGTTGCTTTGCAACCTAGCCATTAAGTAAACATAATCAAATTTTGAGCTCAACACCAAAGGTACAGAATGGAGGAGCCTCTGACACTACAAAAATACAACTATAAGCCTAACCCAAAACCATCCTCTTACACATTATATTCTTGGTAAAAACAGGTAATGATTTCATTATGTTCAGTTAAAAGGTATTGTTGCTGAGAAAGAAGTAGTTATGAAGTACCTTAAATATTCAAAATTTTAAAATATTATACGGAAGTACATTTACATACCTCTACGTTTGGTTGTCTGATTTCGGAGGCATAAAACAATCTCAAATTAAACTTCTTTACCCGATAGAGCTGATCGCCTGAAGTCCGAACAGGAACTGCACCGCAAAATTTTACAATTTAAATCCTAAAATTAAACGTTGAAAACGCAGAACACAATCAAAATCAGAGTTTTCACCATCGATGTTACTAAAGTTGCAAAATGGTTTCAGCGTTTCAACAAACGATAGGCCATTCTTGAGGAAAGTCTCTTCAACAAGAGGCGTAGAGAGAACCATAACCACTGGACTAACTTCCTCCAATAGCATTTTCCCAAGCGAAGAGTTCACCGGCTCCACCATTCTTCCTTACCTCTAACTCTCTCTCTCTCTCGAATTTCTTCAAATCTATTCGCCGTGGCTCAAAATTCTCTCTAATCTGATTTCAGCTCGGATAGATATGGGAGACGGGGCGAAGCAATACCTAGATCTCTACTTTAGAGAAAATCAGAGCTACGACGCCGTCGTTGGCAGCTGCTGGAGTTGATGTAAATTAGAACTGAAGATCTCGGTAAGGTGGAGTTTTTAAAACGGAGAAAGAAACGTGAATTGAATTGCACCAGAAAAGGAAGCGACGATCGTGATCGTGATCGTGATCGTGATCGAGATCGAGATCGACGCAGAAGGTGAGATTTTTGCAAAGTCGATTAGAGGAGAGCCGAGCTACATGGAAATTTTTTTTTTCTTAAACCAATTTCATCTATTTATTTATTTATGCTTTTCGCCCCTTTATTTATGCCAAAATTGCAACCGTGCCCCTTTATTTAGGCCAAGGTACAGGCCGGACCAAATAAAGATGCTTGTCGTTTTTACATTTACCACAGAGCCAAACAAATACAATAGATAAGATGATCAATGCCGAATGATTTACATGAAAGAAAACTTAAGGCTTACATAAACCGACGATAATGATGCGTCATCATTAATGACTGTCGTTTTTGCCAAATCTTTTAACCTTTTCCTTGTTTACATCAGTCAGCACATGCACCATTATTTTGACAAAACATTATTTCGTCAACATTCAATCTTTTTATAAAAAAAATTTAGAGATTGTTATACTCACCGAAGTTTGCAATTGTTACGTTTGTATATAGATGTTCAAAAAGATTTGTATAAATTAACTAAAGTTTTTTTTGTTGTTATTAACCATAGTTTCATGTTTTTATAATTATAGTAACTTTTGCTTCTCAACCAAACTACATATGTGGTGAGACTCGACTCGACTCGACTCGACTCGTGACTGCATAAGTAGGCACACAAGAGCCCTTTTTGCTGCCCAAAGAAATAAGCAGAAACTTGTTAATTCATTTGATCTCAATCATTATTTGAATTTTGAAAGACAATTTTCTTGAATAGTTAATTTTTTCAGTAAACAAAGACTTGTATAAAATAAAAAAAAAGTTTGGTAATGTTTAGTAGTACTAGTAGCATAAATAAACAAAGACTACTTAAAAAAAAAAAAAAAAACGTTTTCATCAAAACCCTTAAAATTTATAGAAGACCACATAATTGACACTTCAACACTCGCAGCCAACTAACAAGTGCCTTTTTCACTCAAGTTTCGTTCTTTCTCTCTTCTTCTGCTGTTTTTCCGCCTCACAGTCACAGCTAAACATCTTTTTTACTTTCCCCAGCAATGGCGTCGACGGCTACGGCAACAGCTGCTTCAATGTACCCATCTCGTGTTCATTTCCAGCATCAAAACAAAGGTTCTAGCTTTCCGGCAAAAACCCCTAACTCCGTTCAAGTAGCTCAGATCATCGACGGGAGGAAGACGAGGAATGTCTATGTTCTCGCTGCTGTTTCCACCGATAAAGCCGTCATCTCTGCTCAGTCTGTTACTCCGGCGGCATATGAAAGGTGTGTCTCAGTCAGAAGTGGAAAAAGCTTTATTAATTTTTATGAATGAATGGCTTGAGAAAAAATGAATCTTTTTTCACGTTTGGTTTTCTCTGATTGGAAATGAGTTTGATCTGCCACTTCTGGTCCTGTTTTAAATAATTCTCCTGAATAAAATGGGCCTAATCATATGAAGTTATACTTATATGAGTATTTGGTAAAACATCCCGAGGTTTTGATTATCTTAGTCAGTAAATTCTTTCTTGGTGGCCTCAGTTATACAGCTCTGATTATATGTCTCTGCGTCTCTGTTACTGAAGATCTCACCAATTAATTTGCAGAGTAAGGAGGCATACAATCTCGGTGTTTGTGGGTGATGAGAGCGGTATAATTAACCGAATATCTGGAGTGTTTGCTAGAAGGGGATACAATATTGAATCTCTTGCCGTGGGATTGAATGAAGACAAGGCTTTGTTTACTATAGTTGTTCTTGGGACAGACAAAGTCTTGCAACAAGTTGTAGAACAGCTTAACAAACTCGTCAATGTCATCAAGGTTTTCATGTTTTTCTCTATTAACTCTAGTCTTTGCTGCAATTTACTCCTTTGGTTAACAATTGCTTTCATTTCTCTGAGCTTAGCACGCAATAGGGGGTATGTATAGTTTCATGGGCCTTGACTATGATAGTTTGCTCATTATGGTTTGTTCAGGTGGAAGATCTCTCCAAGGAGCCGCATGTAGAACGTGAGTTAATGCTCATTAAACTTAACGTTGATCCAAGCACCCGCACAGAGGTAAAGAATAGTTGATCTTGCCAATGGAAACTACTCTCGATCTTAATTCTTAATATTAGGTGGATGGTCGAAGTTGGTTTGATTCGTTATTATTAATGCAGTAACATTGAAAAACGTCAAGAATATGGTTGAAAGGAAGCTTTTATTCCTTGTGATTAATTGAGTCACAGTACGGGCTATTTTTATCTTCTTATCATTAGTCAAATTGCATTAAAATCATAAGGATATAGTAGACGGATTATAGATGAAAAGGGGTTATCTTCCTTGTTTTTAATGGAGTTACAGTAAAGATACTTTTTCTTCTTATGATAATTCATATTAACATAGATTAAGTCATGCTATAAAATAGTTTTTCTTAATAGAGTTTCCATGTACTATAGATCATGTGGTTGGTGGATATCTTTAGAGCCAAAATCGTGGATACCTCGGAGCACTCTCTAACGATTGAGGTCAGAACTTTTCTTCAGTTGATATGTACTTGAATCAGATAGTCAAGATGGCTTTAAGAAAGTAGAAGTTCTATTTTTCATTCTTTAGATAACTGGAGACCCGGGAAAGATGGTTGCACTAAAGACAAACTTAGAGAAGTTTGGAATAAAAGAAATCGCGAGAACAGGGAAGGTAATTTGCTCCATCTTTCTTAACTGTCAACAACCTCTGGCACCAAGTGTCCTCAAATTAAAATATTTTGTTTTGAAAAAGCTTGTTTGAACACTTGGATTCACATGTATCATTACTTGTAGCCTTTTGTAGTCTATTATGTCACACATGGACGACGTCAACCTGAGTTCCTCTGGTACATCTTAGGACACTAACAGGCAACAGCAGAGCCAATGTCACACGAAACTCCCAGTTTAGCTTTTAAATGGCATGCTTAAATCTTATAAGAAACTCTTAAATTTAATTGATCTCGAATGTAGATTTTTTTTTTGATTTTCCATGTAGTCAGTTCCTTTGTTTCAGTATCTGTAAAATTTCAAGAATCAGTTATTGCGTTCCTAACTGTTGTTGTATACTACTGTTAACTCTAGATTGCTCTGAGACGGGAAAAGATGGGAGAAACTGCTCCGTTTTGGAGATTTTCTGCGGCATCATACCCACATGTCGTTAAAGAATCATCTCATCACCAGACTGTTGCAGAGAAAACAAAGCTAACATTGAATGGAAATGGCAATGCATCATCAGGGGTATAGGAAACATAGCTTTAACCCCTTTTTCCCTCCCTCTGCATATCCAAGCACCCATGAATTGATCGAGATCAGTTAATACTTCATTTTAGGGTGACGTTTATCCAGTGGAGCCCTATAATAATATCCCACCGGTCCTTGATGCTCACTGGGGAGTGGTCTACGACGAAGATGTACGATACATTTCTCCATTACCACATTTGTTTTGTAGCATTTTCTTTTTGATCCAATATATCTTGGGAAATTGGAGGTCAAAATGAACGGCAAAACTGTTTAACTTATTGCAGTCGAGCGGACTACGGTCTCACACGCTATCTTTACTTGTGACCAACGTTCCTGGAGTTCTCAGCCTAATAACCGGGGCTATCTCCAGGAGAGGTTATAACATCCAGGTCACACGCTCTTGCTTTTAGTTTCACCGTTTTGCTTGCATACTGCTCTCCTTTTCTCTCAAGATTATGTGAAAGTTGTTGCTTTTATTGCTACAGAGTCTAGCTGTTGGTCCTGCTGAGAAAGAGGGCTTATCTCGAATTACGACAGTTATCCCTGGTACTGATGAAAATATAGACAAATTGGTTAGGCAGCTTCAGAAGTTGATTGATCTTCACGAGGTGAGCAAATGGTTTGAAATACTTGGGGGGGTTTGGTTTATAGGTCTAGTAACGTGTTCCTTTCATTGAGCTTTCTAGGTCCAAAATATAACCCACATGCCATTTGCGGAGCGAGAACTGATGCTCATCAAAGTCGCTGCTCATACTGCTACAAGGAGAGATGTTCTTGATATAGCTCAAGTTTTCCGTGCTAAAGCCATTGATGTCTCTGACCATACTATCACTCTTGAGGTGCTGATATCATATTTCCTTAAATTCACAACAAAAGCTAGAACCTTTCTTATCTTTCCCAAGCTTGAGATGAGATATAGTAGCTGATGAAATCATCAATTTGCAGGTTACGGGCGATCTCAGAAAAATGGCTGCACTACAAACGCAGTTAGAGATCTATGGAATCTGCGAGGTTATTAAAGAATATGTTTTCATGTCTCGGACATATTCACTATTGCGTTTGAAACCTGAATTTCTTATCTCTTCACAGACACAATGTTATATTTGTGTGTTGATTACTTATGATTTGGCGATTTTGATGGTTTTGTGTTGAAAATTGAAGGTGGCTCGGACGGGAAGAGTGGCATTGGTAAGAGAATCTGGAGTGGATTCGACTTATCTTCGTGGATACTCTCTTCCTTTGTAATTCCAAAAGGTTAATTCTTTGATTAATCAAAGATACATGATGCATTGTTATCATCATTTTGAGTTAATATATTAATGGATTCTTCTTGTGCAGAGAACTTGGCCCAAGCTTCACTGTTCCTGGAAGCTAGTCAAGGCGTCTCGAGTTTTGATTACTTCCTCATGAATCTCATGGCGTCTCGAGTTGTCGTTATAGGACTTATTTAGATAACTAGATAATAAAATCATGTTAATTAGTTTCGGATGCTATTGTCATATGTAAAACGCTATTTCTAGTTTGTCATAATAATTGAATTCAATCGACACATCATACATGTTTTACGTGCCACTGATCTGGGCTAAACAATTTATACCAATTACGTTATTAAGAACCGTACTGGTTTGAATTTGGTCTGAATCGTTGTACCAAAACAGGGGCAGAGTTGTAATTCTGAGAAAACGTTTAATCCTCGTCGTCTTTCTTCGCAGCAATGGCAGAAACTAAAAAAAAAAAACAAAATCAGATCTTAATATTCCGGGATTCTACTTCTGAATCTGAGGCAAAGCTTTCCTAGATCCTATCAGATCCGTTTTGTTTCTCTTCCCCATCAGTAAGTGGAAGCTATAATGTGTTGCTAGAAGAGAACATACACGAAGCAGGCGCGAGAAACCATGAGAATGTCATCAGCTTCCACCGGGGAATACCGGTCTGCCGCCGTGACCCTTAGCAGTAGCGGAGGTGGTCAACGAGATGCGGAGTCTCTATTTCGTTCAAAACCAATGTCAGAGATTCGAAATGTGGAGTCGGCGACTAGGAAGAACATCGAAGATAAGAAAGAGGAGCTCCGGCAACTCGTGGGGACTAGGTACCGTGATTTAATTGACTCAGCTGACTCGATCGTTCATATGAAGTCACTGTGTGAGTCGATCTCGGCTAATATATCTTCGATCCACGGTAACATACGATCGCTTTCATCTTCTTCTATAGCAGAAACTCCAAAACTTGCTAGCCCTAACCCATTCCGAGTCAATGTCTATGGGATCGCTTGTCGGGTTAAGTATTTGGTTGATACGCCGGAGAATATTTGGGGATGCCTTGATGAGTCCATGTTTCTAGAGGCTGCGGGGAGGTACATGCGTGCTCAGCATGTGCAGCAGAGACTGATCAAGTTGGAAGGCTGTGGCGGTGCTGGTGTACCGGAGGTGGATCAGAGTAAGCTGTTGGCTAATTTTCCATTATTGGAACACCAATGGCAGATTGTAGAGAGTTTTAAGGCTCAGATTTCCCAAAGGAGCCATGAGCGGCTTTTGGATCCGGGTTTAGGACTTGGGGCTTATGTGGATGCTTTAACTGCTGTCGCTGTGGTTGATGACCTTGATCCTAAGCAAGTTCTTGAGTTGTTTCTCGACTCGAGGAAGACTTGGATTCTGCAAAAGTTGAATGCTTGTATTGATGAGGATGCTGGTGATGTGGTTTCAGTATTTTGTGATGTGTTGAGTGTCATTCAGGTTACAGTAGGACAAGTTGGGGAACTCTTTTTGCAAGCCTTGACTGATATGCCTCTATTTTATAAAACAATCTTGACTACTCCTCCAGCTTCTCAACTGTTTGGTGGAATTCCAAATCCAGAAGAGGAGGTTGGGTTGTGGAAATCATTCAGAGATAATTTGGATTTTGTTATGGTCATCCTTGATAAAAGTGACGTTTCTAAGGCTTGCCTGGCTTGGTTGAGGGAATGTGGTGGACAAATTGTTGGTAAGGTTAGTGGGAAGTATTTGATTGAAGCTATTGTTACTGGCGCTGAGCTTGGATCAGCCGAAAAGTTGATTAGGGAGACCATGGATAGCAAAGATGTCTTGAGGGGTAGTTTAGATTGGCTTAAAAGTGTTTTTGGGTCTGAGATTGAGCAGCCATGGAATAGAATTCGGGAGCTTGTTCTGGCTGACGATTTGAACCTATGGGATGAAATATTTGAGAAGGCTTTTGTGGAAAGAATGAAATCCATTATTGACTCCAGATTTGAGGATTTAGCCAAAGCTGTCAATGTGGCAGAGTCCGTTCATGCTTTTAGCGAGATCACTGGTGAGAAGATTAATTTCCAAGCTTACTTAAACAGACCTTCTACAGGTGGTGGTGTTTGGTTCATTGAGCCTAGTGCTAAGAAACTTGGTCTTATTGCCGGAAATAAATCATCACCTGAAGAAAGCGACTTCCAAAGTTGTCTAACTGCATACTTTGGTCCGGAAGTTAGCCAAATGAGGGATGCAGTTGATAGGCGCTGCCAGAGTGTTTTGGAAGACCTCCTAAGCTTCTTTGAGTCAGAAAAGGCAGGTCCGAGGTTAAAGGATCTTGCTCCGTATGTGCAGAATAAGTGTTATGACAGTGTCTCAACACTTCTTGCAGATGTAGATAAAGAACTTATATTTCTCTGTTCTGCAATGAAGAAAGAGAACAAGGACAGTGAAGCAATTCCACCTGCTATAATAATTGAGAAATCCCTTTTTATGGGACGCCTTTTGTATGCATTGTTGAACCACTCAAAACATGTTCCTTTTATTCTCGGTTCTCCAAGATTGTGGTGTAGAGAAACTATGACTTCAGTTTCTGATAAGTTGTCATCCTTGTTGAGGCAGCCAAGATTTGGCTTGAATACTCCACTCACTGCTGACAGCCCTGGAAAGCAGCTGCATGCTGATCTTAGAAGGCAGAGTTCGTTAGCTGTTGTTGCGCTACTTGGAGCGGAAGAGAAGACAAGTCCAAAATTTGAAGAGCTTAATAAAACTATGCGTGATCTGTGCATCAAGGCTCATACATTGTGGATACAGTGGTTATCTGATGAGCTTTCAGCCTTTTTATTGCGTGATCTTAGGATTGATGATGGATTGTCTGCTACAACTTCATTGCGGGTAACTAAAAATGAACCTTATCCTTTGTTGCTATATTGCTAGTTTCAGCTCTCCTACACGTTTGCATTTCCTTGTCTTTTAAATTTTCGTTGCTTAGCTTTCTAATGTGATAGTTTATACTTCCTCTTGCATTCTTTATAATCATTTGCAAGGTTCCTTTTGTAGTGTGCTTACTCATCTTTGAAGAATGATGTAGGGCTGGGAAGAGACAATAGTCGAGGGAGAGCAGGACGAGAGTCAATCCGAGTTGAAGATATCACTTCCGTCCTTGCCTTCGCTTTATATGATTTCATTTCTCTGTCGGGCATCAGAAGAAATTCATCGAATTGGAGGTCATGTACTGGATAAGTCAATTTTGCAAAAATTTGCTTCAAGCCTGTTGGAGAAGGTCAGTTGTCTCTGTTTACTTCTTTTCCTGTGAAAATTTTTATCTGCTATCTGGCAAAGAAATTGCTCTTCAAAATGTTTGATAATTATTTTTTCCTATTTAAACTTTTTCCCTTTCATCAGTGAATATCTTCAAGCTGGTGATTGCCTATAAGAATAATTATTTCAATCTTCCATTGTAAAATGCAGATCACGATTATTTATGAAGATTTCTTATCTGCCAGGGAGGCCAACGAACTCCAAATCTCAGAGAAAGGAGTTTTACAAATTTTGCTGGATTTGAGATTTGCATCAGACATTCTTTCTGGGGGTGATACAAGCACCAATGTGGAAATACCAAAGATCACAATGAATAGATCCGTGTTCAGGAGAAAGCAGAACCAACAGCAAACAAAATCAGTCAATAGAGGTCGCATTGATGGAGTGATCTCCCAACTAACCCAACAGTTGGATCCCATAGACTGGCTCACGTAAGGACCCTTATCTTTACTATTTTGGCTGCTCTAAGAAGCTCCTGGGAGTCTCTTTTTATCGTTTATTGGTCCAACAAATCTCTGATTCTAGAATCTAAATGTCAAAAAAGGTACGAACCTTATCTTTGGGAGAATGAAAAGCAGTCATACCTACGCCACGCTGTACTCTTTGGATTCTTTGTGCAATTAAACCGAATGTACACGGATAATTCCCAGAAACTACCAACTAATTCAGAATCAAATATCATGCCATGTTCCACAGTTCCTCGCTTCAAATACCTTCCAATAAGGTTAGTTTTTCTTCATCCAAACCAAACAATGTATCTAGCCTTTGTAGAATTTGTGAACTAGTTTCTGATTCAAAAAGTCTTCAATCCGGGTCAATGCAGCGCTCCAGCTCTGTCTTCTAGAAGTGCAAACAAGGTCTCTATTCCAGTTACATCAAATGAAGCTTCATCAAGAAACTCATGGAAGGCATTTTCAAACGGCGAGCTTTCTCAAACGAGTGATTTGGACGAGAATTCTAGTTTCGGCGTGGCTTCCCCATTCTTAAAGTCTTTCATGCAGGTAAGGGTTTAGTCTTTGGTTAATTAACGACGATAATGGTTTAGCATATTTGACCATGTAAAAAATGTTGTTCAGGCTGGTAGTAGATTTGGGGAAAGCACATTGAAACTGGGATCAATACTAACTGATGGACAAGTGGGAATATTCAAGGACAGATCAGCAGCCGCTATGTCGACATTTGGCGATATATTACCGGCTCAAGCAGCCGGTTTACTCTCTTCTTTCACAACCACAAGGTCTGAGTGATGATATCCAGTTTTGTGATTTAACCGTCATTTTCGGTTCGAGGCTCTGCAGTCGGTCTATGATTCACGCTGAAGATAAACGAAGAAGCGGATCTGAGTTCATGAACCAAACACTACAGATATCTTTGGTATACAAGTTTTACATGAACGAAAAGAACAGGTTTTATAATAGCGTTTGATTTACTGCTTCTTATATGCTTATTTTTGTAAGGAACATGTAATTAAGAAAAAGATTTGGTTCTACAAAATCCTCGAACCGGTTATAATTATTAAGCTTCATACATTTGAGTGACCAGAGAAATAAGTTATACATATATAGTTCTGTTTCACATAACTGCGGTTTTCAGATTGCTAAAATGTTTGATGTCCATAGAGTTAATATACCGCCAAAACATATTTAGGTACTAATCTTAGCCTTGTCAATGAGAGGCATCAGCCTCTTCTTCGTGTCTGCAAGAATCTTGAGGAAATGGACAAGTTGTGTTTCCTTGTCATGTTCTCTTTCTTTCAGTTCTTAATTACAAAATTTATTATTTACCTCGTTAAGTTTTTACAAGATTTTTGTAAACATTTTCTAAGTAAACAAAAATGCTAAAAAGAAAAAAAAAATTATACATAGTTACAGACTTCAAATATTATGTAATATTTTTATTTTAATGTCAAATATTTTAGATTATTATATGTAATAAAAAAAATATAAAACATTAGATTATAAAATTATAAATTTACGGGGCCCATGCAAGGATGAATCACCTAGTATATATATATATATATATATATATATATACCATTATAAAATCACCAGAGGCCATAGAAAACAAAAACCTTATAGGGTTTGAAAGAATGACGGCGAGTGAGACAATCGCGAGCGCGATAGAAGAGATTGATGAGAAGAAGGAAAAGCTGAAGAAAGCTTACGACGATCTTCAAGCACACAGCTCTCTACTTTCACCTTCTTTCTCTCTCTCCTGGTCTGAGATCGACTCTCATTTTTCCTATCTCAAATCCTCCCTCTCCAAACGTTTCCGCCTCCTCCAATCTAAAGCTCATCATCATTCGTATACACTCGGAACTGCTGATTCCGATGAGTCGGAGGAGGAGGAAACGGTTGTTGATTTGGAGTTGAGAACGTTGTGTGAGAAGATGGACGGAATTGGTTTGAGCAAGTATTTGATTGATCGTTGGGATGATGCATCGCCTCTTAATCTAGAGGTTACTGCAGCGATTCGTTACTCTCCAGATCCGGCGTCAATGGTGCTTGACGCAATCGAAGGTTCGAACCGGAATCACACTCCGTCGTCATCGGTGAAATCATTCGATGTAAGGAGAGTTTTCGTTTTGTTAATGGAAGCTTTGATTGAGATCAATGAGAATATCACTTTTGATTTGAGTAAGAGAGCTAAGAAATTGGCTTACGATTGGAAATCGAAGATAGGTTTCAAACCTTTCGAGGCGTTAGGGTTTTTACATTTAATCGCAGCTTTTGAATTGGGATCTGAGTTTAACTCGGAGGAGCTTTCTGATTATGTTTTCATGATCGCTAAGTATAAGCAAGCTACTTTGTTGTGTAACAAGATTGGTTTAGGTAGCGAAAGAGTTAGAAAACTCATCAAGAAACTTTTGGATTCTGGCAAATCAATCTTAGCAGTCAAATTCATGTATGAGTGTGGGATGAGTGATGAATTCGAGCCAATCCCTGTTTTGAGATCTTACATTCAAGATTCGAGAGGTGCTGCTCTAAGAATTTGTGTGGAAGATAACTACTCTATCAAGTCACAGAACGAAGCTACTGATAAAGAAGTGGCTGCTTTGAAAGCAGCCATCAAAATCATCAAAGATCATAACCTTGACTCCGAGTTTACTCGGGAAAAAGTTGAGGAACGTCTAGAAGAGCTTGAGAAATTCAAGGCACTGAGGAAACGAGACACCACTAATCCTTCCCAGCAAGAGCAGCGGAAAAAGGGGAAGAAGCGGACTCGAGACTGCAGTGGGACACAAGTTCCAGCTATTTCTAGTCAGCAGCAATTTTATAGACAAGAAGGTGTTCTTATGCCTGAGCCTAGTCATCATCATCATGACTTACAGTTAAACCCGTTTGGTCATATGACCTCAGCATATACTGGTGGTGTTGTGAACCCATTAGCTGGGCTCTTTGCTTCAGCTGCAACTTCTCAATCTTTTTACTATACTCCGCAAACTGGATATGTGTTGCCGCCTCAATACCATCCATCGTATTATTCATGGTAGCAGAGTCTTGATAGTAAGATCTTAATCTCCTCAACGCAAAATGCATTGTTGTAGAATATTTGCCTTGATGTAAACATTATGGATGTTGCTACTGCTTTGCTACACATGTCACATATATCAATATTTGATTTCCGATCCAGCTAGAGTTGTTTAAATCTTGAAAATAACAACGTTATTTAAACTGTACTATTTACTATATATAGTTAACATACAGTTTCCACAACACAAGAAATAATAGTAGTATGTTATTTTACAAATAGTTAACAACACAGATTCCACAATACAAACAAAGCAGAAAAGCAAAATCTCGCATACATACACAGCAATGAATCGTTATCAAACATCCATAATGCAACTAACTAACTACACTTATTGTAGCTCTCCAATATGCCTTGTTTGGCTCCTAAAAATGCAACGAGCTCTTCAACAGAAACCTTGCAAGCATCTTTTCTCATACCAATGTCATAAAACAAACGACCAAAACAGTAATGACCATATTCCGCCAAAGCCAAACCACCAAAACCAGGAACTACATATTTAACAGTCGAAGAAACAACCTGGTTTATAACACTAACCATAGAATCTTCTTGACCACCACTAGTCTTCTTTTTCACACCTAAAACCTTAAGTGTCAAAGACTCAACACCACCTGCTGCTGACACAGAATTGGCTTGACCACTACTTCCAAACTTGGTAGCGATCGATAACACAAACAAACCAGTTTTACAATAAATTGCAAAATCTTCACAATTGTTATCTAAAAGATCATATTCACCAAACCCATTTTTCAAAAAGAGGAATTTCGCACGAGAAATGACTTCATCACAAGAATCTGAAGGTGCTATTGTGCAAGTACCACCTCGTTTAGCTAGAAAGATAGACGGAGAAGCACTATACTCAAAGCGACAGAGACTTCCTCCGGCGAGAAAACAGTCAAGACAAGAAGAGATAACACCACCGACACCGAGATTGAGATTCGATTGATCTCCACAAGTAAGACAATTTTTGTCTCTTCCTCGATGATTCAGAATCGAACTAACGATGATCTTGTCCAAAATAGTTCCGGTTCCGAATTCTAAACCACCTCCACGAGTGAAATGTATAACTCTCTCATCTCCTATATAGATTCCTGCGAATTGGAAAAACAGAGAAATCGTGTTATGAAAAACCCAGTTTTGGCGGGGATCTTTGATAAACCCAGAAATAAGTAAGAGAGAGCATTTAAAGAGAAGGAGATGTAACCGTGATGAGAGTAGATATAAGCATTACGCCATGAATAGATATGATCTCCTGCCTTGAGTTCATCTCTGGAGATCATTGTTAAATCAAAGTTGCAAGTTTTCTCTTCAAAGTCCTATTATAAAAACGCAAACAAGCTCGGCTTTTAAAAGCCTTTACAACAACGTCAAAGAGAGACAAATACGGAAACAACTTCTAACGTGTTTAGTTCCTACAAACTAGCCTTATTGACCGAATCAAAACTTACTAGCTAAAGACTTAGTCTCAGAGACTTTTATTCGTCAAACAGTAACTCCAATAAATCCCTCCCTTAAACTGAAAAAGCTAATAAAGCATTCAGTTTAATTTTCTTGTGTCTTCATTCCAAGTAGAGCTCGCATCTTGACAAATGTGTCCATCTTCACCGGTTTTGTCATGATGTCAGCTACCTGCTCCTCTGTTCCACAGAACACAAGCTTCACAACCTCTTGATTGGTAAGATCACGAATATAATGGTACCTGACGTCAATGTGCTTTGTGCGCCTGTGCATTACTGGGTTCTTGGAGAGCTTAATGGAGGAAGTATTATCACATGAAATCTCCAAACATCCAACTTGCTCAAACATGATCTGCTCCATGATCCCCTTCAGCCACAGACAATGACACGCACAAGATGTTGCAGCAACATACTCTGCTTCTGTTGATGATAGAGTAACCACATCTTGTTTTCTTGAGCTCCAACAGACTGCTGCACCACCAAACAGAAACACATAGCCTGACGTGCTTTTTCGATCCTCAACATCACCAGCATAATCACTATCAGTGTATGCTTTCACCCTCAAATCAGTTCCCCTTTTGTAAAAGATACCAAATTCCAACGTACCTCGCAAGTATCTTAAAACTCTCTTTGCTGCCACAAAATGCTCTTCTCTTGGTTTTGCCATAAAACGAGATATCAAACAGACCACATACATCATATCAGGTCTTGTGACTGTCAGATACATCAAGCATCCCACTAACTGTTTGTATAAACTAGAATCCACCTCTTCTCCATATCCTTCCTTTGTAAGTTTAGTTCCTGGAACAATGGGATTTTTGACTGGATTGCAGTCAGCCATTTTAAACCTGTTCAACACCTCTTGAGCATACTTCTTCTGACACAAGTGAATTCCATCTGAACTTTGTCTAACTTCCACACCAAGAAAGAATCTCATCAGCCCGAGATCAGTCATCTCGAACTCTCGCTTCATTGATTCTTTGAACTCTTCTAATAACAGCTCATCATTTCCAGAAAATATCAAATCATCAACATAAATACTTACCATGATTTTCTTTTCTCCGATTTTTTTGATAAAGAGTGTGTGATCATAGTTGCTCTTGTTGAATCCCTCTCGCTTGAAATACCCTTCAATCCGACTAAACCAAGCTCTAGGAGCTTGCTTTAGTCCATACAAGGCTCTTTTTAAACGATATACCTTGTCTTCTTCTCCTTTCTTAACGAATCCCTCCGGTTGATCCACATACACAACTTCCTTCAATTCTCCATATAGGAAAGCACTTTTCACGTCTAGTTGGTATACTCTCCAACCTCTTTGAGCAGCAACCGCCAATAAAAGTCTAATTGTGTCCCAACGAGCTACAGGTGCAAAAACTTCATCATAATCAATACCTTCTTCTTGTGCATACCCTTTTACGACCAATCTTGCTTTATATTTATCAACCTCTCCATTCTCCTTCAATTTGGTCTTGAAAACCCATTTGACTCCAATTTTCTTAGCATCTGATGGTAACTTCACAAGTTCGCACGTTTGGTTCCTTTTAATAGAATGTAGTTCATTCTTCATTGCTTCTATCCATTTGTCTTCTTTGCATGCTTCTGCAAACTTGACTGGATCCTCATGAGAAAGAAATAATGCTAGTGCCGTTTCTGCTTCAGTCTCCTCATCTAGGATTCTTTCTCCACTATCATAATCCTGCATCCATCTTGGTGCTCTCCTAATCCTTCTTGTTTGTTCTTCTGTTCCAGCGGCATCTTCAGGAATTTCTGCATCAAGTATTTGTTCTTCTTCTTCTGCGTCTTCTTCATTTGTTTCGTCTCTTTCAGCCTCATTTCCTTCTGTGTTCTCATCACTAATTTTTCCTTCTTCCCCACAGTCCAGAATGTCAATGTGACCCTTCTCTTCTGCACTCCATTCCCACTTTCCATCTTCTTCGAAAATTACATCTCGACTTGTGATCACTTTCTTTGCAATAGGATCATACAACCGGTATGCCTTTGATTCTTCACTTACTCCAAGCAAGATGCACTTGTGACTTCTGTTATCAAGCTTTTTCTTTTGTTGGTCAGAAACATGAACATGACCGACGCAGCCAAAAACTCTAAAGTACTTCACACTTGGTTTGATTCCACTCCAGCATTCTTCTGGAACCATGTTTTTCACAGAATTTGACATACTTCTATTAAGCACATGACAAGTCCATTTAACCGCATCAGGCCAAAATTTCTTTGGCATATTTTTTTCCGTAAGCAAACACCGAACCATATTCATTATAGTGCGATTCCTTCTCTCGGCTACACCGTTTTGCTGTGGTGTATAAGCTGCAGTCAACTGTCTCTTAATGCCATGCTCCTCACAGAATTGATTGAACACATTAGATGTGAACTCTCCTCCTCTATCTGTTCTTAAACCACAAATGACTAAACCTGTTTCTTTTTCCACACGTCTCTTGAAAGTTTTAAATACTTCAAATGCTTCATTTTTTTCAGAGAGAAAATACACCCAGTTCTTGCGACTAAAATCATCAATCAGGAGGAAAAAATACCTTTTTCCACTTTGAGAGACTGGAGATATAGGACCACATAAATCTGCATGTATAAGCTTTAGTTTCTCAGTTGCCCTCCATTGACTTTTCTTTGGTATGCTCTGTCGATGTTGTTTTCCAATATTGCACACCTCACATACTTTAGCCGCTTCCTTAATCTGAGGTAGACCTTTCACCATTTCTTTGTCATGCATAATCTTGATTGAGGTCTTATTCAAATGTCCATAACGTTTGTAATATCTTCCTCCTCCACTTTCAAACATCTGTTTGAAATCTTCTTCATGATTGCAGACACGATGAACATGCGATTTGCAGTCATGTTGGTACTCACAATCAGCCCTCTACTACAATGATACATCTTGCATATGTTTTTTTCAATCAGAAACGTTATACCTTTCTCTTGTAACTGTCCAACACTCAACAGATTATTGATTAGTTCTGGAATAAAGAACACATCAGTTACAGTTTGAGTCACTCCTTCAACTTCAAACCTGATGTTCCCTTTTCCTAGAACGGCCAATCTTGTATTGTTTCCTAGCTTCACTGCTTGTCGGAAATTTTCATATATCTCAATAAACCAGTCTTTGTTACCCGTCATATGATTTGAGCAGCCCGAGTCCAAAAACCACAGTCCTTTGGTTTCCACTTCTCTGATCTCTGCGTGAGCCATCAAGAGTAGTTCTTCTCCTTCATCAAACTCGACATAGTTTGCATTCTTGTCAGCGGTTGGACATTCATATTGGTAATGCCCCAACTTATGGCACCTGTAACATTCTATGTTGGCTTTGTTAAAGCTTGATCTGCCTCCTCCTCTGCCTCTGTAACTGTTGCTACCTCCTCTTCCAAAGTTTCCTCTTCCTCTGCCTCGACCATAGCTGTGATCAGTTTCAACTTTCAGCACTTGTTCTTCCACTACCTTACGCTTCATCTTCTGCTCGTGTACTAGCAGAGAACTCTGTAACTCATCAACCGTGATATGATCAATGTCCTTCGACTCTTCAATTGAACATACCACATAGTTGAAATTCTCCGTTAACGTTCGTAGAATTTTCTCAACAATCTTCACATCACTTATATCTTCGCCACAGTTCCTCATATCATTTGCCGTGACCATGATTCTTCCAAAGTAGTCTGTCACCGTTTCTCCCATCTTCATCTCTAAAGTTTCGAAAACTCTACGAAGCCTCTGTAACTGTGCCCTCTTCACTCTCTCATTACCCTGATACTTAACCTTCATTGAATCCCAAAGTTGTTTTGCAGTCTCCTTCTGCGTGATGGTCTTCAACACAGATTTGTCGATGGACTGGAACAAGTAGTTCTTGGCCTTCAAATCCTTGAGTCTTGCTTCATCCAACGTCTTCTGCTGTGTAGCAGACAACACTACGTCTTTTTCAGGTTCCTTGTAACCTGATTGAATTACACTCCAATACTCTTTTGATCGCATCAGATTTTCCATCAATAATCTCCAGTGATCATAATCACCATCGAACTTTGGCACACTTGGGGCACTGAAATTGCTTGACTCAGACGTCATCTCTCACTTAGACTCACACGTGTTTCACTCGATTGGATCTCTTTGAAAAAAAAACCGCTCTGATACCACAATGTTAAATCAAAGTTGCAGGTTTTCTCTTCAAAATCCTATTATAAAAACGCAAACAAGCTCGACTTTTAAAAGCCTTTACAACAACGTCAAAGAGAGACAAATACGGAAACAACTTCTAACGTGTTTAGTTCCTACAAACTAGCCTTATTGACCGAATCAAAACTTACTAGCTAAAGACTTAGTCTCAGAGACTTTTATTCGTCAAACAGTAACTCCAATAATCTTGTGGGAGAATAATCCCATCTTTTGACAGAGAAAAGATGAAGATCAGATTTTGCTTTACGAGTTGGCTTTATCAATATCAATCCACTTTCTTCGTCAAGCTATTTTTATTTATAAGATAAACTTCAAACTAAGGAAACTGCAAAACAGTCATCAAATTCAGCAATAACTGTGCAATGACACACACGCAACTTGTCATATATATTTTTTCTTTTAATACTAAACCGAATTTTAATACACGGTGTTAACACGGTTAACTTTTACTATTTTAAAAAATTAATTTGGTGTTTGTTTTGCTATTTTGGTTTACTCGAGGATTGGTTTGCATTTGTCTCCTGCAGTTTTAAAATAACTACATTAAATTTAAACAGGACTAATACAAAGTTTACCAAAATCCAACTATTTATTTACTTCAACTGAAAAAACTATTTTTCTTAGTTCTGTTATTATTAAATTTTAAATTGTAAAAAACACATTGTATCGGAACAAACTTTTGGTTTTTAAGTTTTAGTTAGTACGTATCAAACATAAAATCCCAGGCTAAACTCCACTAGAGTAAACTTTAACTATTAAATTTTGAGTTTGACTGTCGTTATTAGAATATTAGTAAAGTTACCTGTTGCTATAAGTTAGTATATACTCTATACAAAAAAAAGTATAACAACATGTTTCCTTCTTAATTAAGCAAAACAAACCCAAACCCTTTTTACCGAGGCAAACACATTGCATCTTTTGAGCCACGAATGTTGCTTAATCGTGTTTGAGGACTAATCATGATATATAAACAACCGACTTAGCAATCCGTAAGCCTCTGCCAAATACATTGCATTTTTTATTTCATTCACTTTATGTTTATGGGTTAAATTAACTAAAAACATACCGCCCACAAAGCTGTATTTAGATTTATCTTAGCCAGTGCGTGATCATTGGGACTGGCACTGAATATATGATTCCAGCCGTATTGTTAATACATGTCCTTGGCACTGTAAAGATATATTTGTTGATGGTTGGATGTGACATGAGTTATTTGTTCACTGAATACTTCTAGTCAATTTTAAAAACTCATCAAAATCAAATTAATGTGCGGACAGTTCTACATTTTTGTTTAGAATTTTTTTATGATCAAAGTTTATATTTGGTATACATAGTTCTTATTGTAAGATTTCTATTTGTGCATGCATTTGTTAGTTCGACCAGAGTGATATATTTTAAGAAATCATAGATATGAAAGATGAAAGGCATGATTTCAAAGGGGGGGAAAATGATCAAAGGCTCACTCTATGAAGTGCCATGCCAGCTCCTAATTTTATCACCTATTGTTCGATAACTACAAATGTCCAGGATACCTCTGGTGCCAAGAACATTTCATTTTCTAGCTAAATCTTCAGGATAATCGTTGTAACCACTCCTTTCAAAATTTAGTGTTCCTACAAGTATCGAAGGAGAAGATCTTTACTTCAATCACTATAGTCAATTACTCAATTATATATGATGTTATATTTTTGAAGCATGGTACTAAATAGTAATCCAGTTTGTGTTTGAAGTTCAAACAAATATATTGCGGTGTTTACGGTTGTATAGTTGGCTAAGGCAAAACAATTTCTTGAGGCGTTTGTGAAACGTGCACGGTGGTGCATCTACCCACTTAAATGTTTCTGTTTTTTGATAGGTAAAGTTAAAACCGTCCAAATGGATACAACATTTGTTTGGCATCATTAAAAAGTAATAAAAACATATTAGTTGTAATAATTAATGGTCAATTTTTTAATGTTAATGTGGTACTAGAAAGGGAAAAAAAAAACATAAACATATAGATGCTAAATGTTGTGGATTCATTTAGAATAAAAGATACACAACAAAAGAGATGAAACACAAACAAGCCAATGAAGACTTTAATTAAAAAAAAAATCACTCACCATGACATAGATAAGTCACTCAAAACCAAGAGAACCACATATCGCAATCAGAGTTAAAGCAAGTCAGTTTTCCTTTGACCGAGCAACGAGGCTCTCCACGGATATTTTTACGGTGTCCTTTCTTACACCAACATCTGCTTTGAGACTAATAATTCTGCTGAGTAAAGGACTGAACACTTGCGAAATGAACCCAACCACACTTAGCGATTGGGCTTGACCGCCCCTTCCAAACACATCATTTTTACCGACCAGTAAGCTAGTTTTACAATATATTGCAAAATCTTCACAATTGTTTTCCAAAGCGTGGTAAGCACCAAACCCATTATGCAATAAGAGGAATTTCGCACGGGAAATGACTTCATCACAGGGATCTGAAGATGCTGTTGTGCATGTGCCGCATCGAGGTTTGGCCAAAAAGACAGCTTGAGAGACACTGTACTCG
Organism: Nasturtium officinale; assembly: GCA_963854855.1. NCBI lineage: Eukaryota > Viridiplantae > Streptophyta > Magnoliopsida > Brassicales > Brassicaceae > Nasturtium > Nasturtium officinale. The sequence goes on from OY978509.1 coordinate 4,059,364, forward strand.
AAGAGATAGATGTTTGCTCCGGCGAGAAAACAGTCAAGGCAAGAAGTGATTACACCGTCAAGATTCGATTGGTCTCCACAACTAGGACAAGGCTTGTTTCCTCCTTTACGATTCATTACTGAACGACTGGTGATCTTGTCGAAGAAGGTCCGGGTTGCGGTCTTTTGAACACCTCCACCAGTGAAATGGATGACTTTCTCATCGCCTACATATATTCCTGATGCACGGATCATCAAATCATTTATTATTTTGATGCAACTCAAAACAGAGAAGTCATTTTATTGAATACCAAATTCGGGATCCTCCTCGACAAGTATTTCAGAAAAGAAAAGAAAAAAGTCAAACTTGAAACAAATTAATGACTGAATGAATATACGATGCAGCTGAATATTGCGAGAGAGAGAGAGAGAGATGGAACCGTGATGAGAGTAGATAAAAGCCTCTCGCCAAGAATAGATGTGATCTCCTGCCTTGAGTTCTTCTCTGGTGATAATTCCCATCTTCTCGACAAAGAGGACTCCCGTTTTGCTGTATTACTCCCTCTTTCTAGCTTGTTTTATTTATTTATATATGGTTGTTGTTCTTCTTTTAAAACCAAATTTTTTTTAGTCAGCGATATTGTTTTTTTTTTGTTTCACTAGTTTGCTGATTTCCTATCTTCCGGTTTCCTCGAAATATAAGTTTGAAGTCTTTTACAAGGTTTTGAACCAAACGCTCAACCAATCAAACCAGACAACTAGCTAGTGATAATAACTTGATTGTTTATTTCTCGATACGACAGTTTGTTCTTAATAAATATTTTATTTTGGAGTAGTATGATTTCATATTTTGTTTCACAAAAAAAGAAAAATGAGTTGGATAGGTGATTGTGTAGAAAAATAGTAAAAACTTGAGCCATTTTAATTGTAAACAAAGGGTCGTTTCAGGCTCTTAATTACAACATATTTTATTACAACAAACAAATCGCATGTTCAAATGTATTTTACATCCGACTCAACCTCGTTGTGCCCATCTTCTTAGCAATCTCTCTAAGCACAAACTTCATAACTTTCCCCGTAGAAGTCTTAGGTAACTCATCTCGAAACGACACAGTTTTAGGCACCATATACCTTGGCATCTTCTTTTTACAATACTCTATCAACTCCTCCTCCGTCGGTTTCCGACTCAACCCTTGTTTCAAACTCACAAACGCACACGGTGTCTCTCCCCAAAACTCATCAGGTCTCGCCACCACCGCCACTTCATTCACCGCCGGATTCGTATACAGAACAGCTTCTACCTCCACGCTACTCACGTTCTCTCCTCCCGTTATGATTATATCTTTCGATCTATCCTTTATCTCTAAATATCCATCTGAGTGGATCACACCGACATCTCCTGTGTAAAACCATCCATTCTTCAGAGCTTTCTCTGTTCCTATCGGATCTTTTAAGTAACCAAGCATGATCGAGCTTCCTCTCATCACAATTTCTCCTACGGTTTCTCCGTTTCTCTCAACACTCCGACCTGATTCAGGATCCACCACGTCTATTTCAGTAAACCCGACGGTTCTCACTCCTTGCCTTGCCTTCAACCTCGCACGATCACTCGCCGGTAAACGATTCCACTGTGGCTTCCACGCGCAAGAGACGTTTAAACCGGCGGTTTCCGTTAATCCGTAACCATGACTGATCACGAATCCGATTGATTCTGCTCGGAGTAGCACGGCTGCTGGAGGTGGAGCACCGGCGGTTAAGATGTTGACTGGACGGTTTAGAGGTTGAGAGTCTTGAGTCGCCGACAGCATATTGAGGACCACCGGAGCTCCACACATGTGTGTAACGCCGTGATCACGGATCAAACGGTAAACAAAAGGCGCGTCGAACTTACGCAAGCAAACGTTGGTTCCTCCGACGGCGGCTATGCCCCATGGATAACTCCAACCGTTAGCATGGAATATTGGTAGGGTCCACAAGTAAACCGGATTTTTTGGTACGGTCCAGTCAATTAGAGAATCAATTGACATGACGAAAATTCCTCTGTGGCAGTGTACCACTCCTTTTGGTGCGGAAGTCGTACCGGAAGTGTAATTTAGCACAACCGGGTCACATTCGCTTTCGGGTCGGATCCACTTAAAATCCGGATCACCTTTCTCGATAAGATCATCGTAAGAGTAACTGAATTTGTTGCGATTTGCCACGTCAGCACCTTCTTCTTCTTCTTTATCGACGATGTAAACGAGAATCGGCGGATCAGTTGTCATCATCGCGATCGCCTCAACGGCAAGATCACAGGAGAAGACGTCGACGAAGAGAACCTTAGATCCACAATGACGGAGGAGAACAGAGACGGTGCGAGCATCAAGGCGTGTGTTGATGTTGTTGAGGATAGCGCCGGACATCGGGACAGCGAATTGGAGCTCATACATCGCCGGAGTATTGGGAGAGATGACGGAAACGACGTCGTACCTGCTGATACCAATTGAATACAGAGACGACGCGACACGGAGGCAACGGAGGTTTGTTTCCCGCCACGTGTAAACGGTGTTACTTCCGTAAACAATTGAGGTACAGTCACCATACACGGTGGCGGCTCTCTCTAAGAACCCTATGGGCGTCAACGGCGGTGAGTTAGCGGCACATAGCTTCATCTCCTCCATATCTTAGCTCTGGTAAACTGTATTATTTATAAAAATATTTTCTGGTCTAACATCAAAATAATTCAATGAAATAAGTGATGATAAATAGTTTCGTGATCATGTAGGACACCTCGGTGCCGACAACGGGATAAGGTTAACAGATCTTACAGCCAATCCGCATGTTAGATGTGCAGTCGTCTAATATAGAAATGAAATAAATTAATTTGACTATTTAGCATTTCGCTCTAATCAAATCTATAGATAAGGACATTGGGTAAAACCTAATAAATTCATAATATTGGAAATTTGATATTTTATTAATTTATATTAATATTAATTTATTATAAGTTAATATTTATTAATTCATAGTATAAATTAATAACTAAAAGTTTTATTTAAATTTTAAAATAAAATTAGATAATTTAATCTTACTTATCTTAATATTATATTAAATTTTTAATTAAAATCATCTGATTTAATTTTAAAAATTTTATATTTACAAGCAAAATATATATTTTAAAACATAAATAACAAATACTAAATGAATTTAATTATACAAATGATATACACATATTCAAATTTATGATTAATAATATCATATACTAGATCTTAAAATTTATTAAATGATTAAAATATAAATAATAAATATTCATAATGTAAAATTATATTAATCTTATATATTAAATTTAAATTTTATTAAAAGAATTAAAATATATATGATACATATTCACAAGATGAAAGTATATTGAATATTTAAAAGATAAATCATAAACTTATAAACTATACTATAATATAGTAATTTAAAAACAAAATACAACATTTGTTTGATACAATAAAAATGAAAATGAGATTTAGCAACATTTAATGTTTAAAAGAAGTACTAAAATATTACATTAATATATATATATGATTATTAATTTATGATATTATTGTAATAATATATTTACATAGAAATTTCTAAAAAATTGTTATTTTATTATTTTATTGAAATTAGATAATTTTTATACTAATACAAATCGAAACTATCTAATTTTATTATTTTATACTGTTTATTAATTTATAGAGTTTCTATTGTATAAAATAAGAATAGTTTCACCAATATATATTTTTTAGCTTTTTCCACCACTTGCACATTTGAAATTGAATTCGTCAAATAAACGTTAACCATCTCACTCGTCAACAAGAGTGGAAAGAGACGACCTTGTAATATAGAATTAAACTGTGTAGCTGGTTGTAATAATAAAGTGTGGACGTGCCGGAGTGGTTATCGGGCATGACTAGAAATCATGTGGGCTTCGCTCGCGCAGGTTCGAATCCTGCCGTTCACGCTTAGAAATTATTTTACATATATTTTTAGCATTTCACAAGTGTGGTACCGAGAGACGCTTAAACTTGACACGTTTCCGTTTTTCTATCTAATATGTTTGTTTATTGTCTTCTTGAATTTCAAAGCCGGAAATGACGAGGCATACTCCAAAGTCCAAAGGATGATGACGCTCTATGAATCACTTTAGTTTTAGATTATAATAGATCCGCTAGGAAGGAGATCGCGTTTGGCACGTGTAGAAAAACCTTTGATTAAATGTAAATAAAAAAAAATTAAATTAAATTATTGAAAACAGAAAACCCCATGAAACTAACTCAAACGTTAAATCGTTAATACAACAAGTTTATGAAGCATTTAACAAGAAAAAATATGAAACTCATTTGTTAAATTATTTGGTAGCCAAAATTGTTTTACAGTAGTATCTAACGAACGAGCTTCGATTGATTAATGATAAATCTACTCTCTGTCTCTGTTGTACAATCTAAGTGGAACTGGTTCTCTAATTCACCATCGCAGGGAACCGGGAGTGTTACGGTAACGAGGAAACCTCAAGAAAGAGAATCTAGGAGAGGAGAACGATGATGAGATCTCGACTTAAACCCATTGAATTAATTAGGAAAGTTTCCGACAAAGATTAGAGTTTCCGATTTCTCGCATGTGCTTCAAGTTTCCTCTGGCCGTTTCGTCTAAGAGATTAATTAAATTAAAGGGACACTTCATAAATTATCTGATTCCTTTTTTTTATAAGGTTCGGCCCTTAAAGGTAAATTACGGACTTTTATTTCGAAATCGGAAAAATTGCAATACAACAGTAACAAGAATTCGTGTATAAATATAAGAAATAAATAAAACAGAGCTTATAAGGAAAAATGTCTTCATCTTTTTTTCAACGAATAGAAAAAAGTCAAAAACTAAAAACTCATTCTTCCTCATCAAACTAAAAAAGGCTAACAGACTTTTAACAGTAACAACAAGGGAAAAACATTCTTAAAGTCTCTCAAGAAACTGTTTTACCATATCATAGAGATTGAATTTAGTAGTCTCTTTTCTGCATTTCTCATGGGGCCGATTCTACGGTTGAACCACATACAGAGGCTGTAAAAAAAAAAAAATACCTATATCAGTAGAAATATCTCAACTGAAATTATATAAGCGTAAAAACTAGTTCGAGTGAAAACACAAAATGTAAGTTCTTGAAATACAGAAAGTGTTTCCTTTTAGTGAAGATAGAGAAATGAGTAAACGTACAGTGTCAAGGCTGACAGGTTTGCCGTCTTCTGCGACAATATCGACTACGGTTCCTGTTTGGTCAGACTGAGGAAAATATGTTCAAGTTTCAGAGCTAAATCAAAATGGAAAATTCTCATTTTCTTTCAAACTCAAATGTAAGAGGTAGGATCTTGGATTCACAATCTAATGGTTACACCTTAAGCACAAGTATTCATCTAAATATAATTGGCAAGTGAAAATCAGATTTTGGTCACTGTAACATAGAGATATCTAGAAGGTTATCATAATAAGTTCATGGAGAAAAAGAACAAAACGATGGCTAAGTGGGATTAACAACAGATTAATTAAGAATGGTAGTCCATGTTCAGAAAATTAAGAAACTCACCTCTATTTCATTCATTAACTTCATGGCTTCAACGATGCACATAACTTGCCCCTTCTGCACTTTATCTCCAACCTAAAGCAACAAGAAAAGCCTCATGGTACGAATCCAGACGATGAAAATGGAAATGGAAAATTGCTAGTTATGACAAATCCCTGGGATTATCCTATGAACGTTTTTTGCTGTTTTGCAAATATACTAACCTTAATAAAAGGTGGTTCACCAGGTGCTGGACTACGGTAGAATGTGCCTGCCATGGGGCTTTTAACAGTAGGAAGCGATGATTTGGATGGAGTAGGTGGGGATGGTGGAGGCAGGGAGGCTGGAGTAGAAGGGGCTATTGAGGCAGCAGGTGCAGAGGGAGGAGGCATCGATGGGGCAAAAGATTGTTGATTTGGTGGCTGCATCATAACATACTGTGCAGGGGATTGGGGTTGAGGTAAGGCTTCCTTTTTTCGAATGACTAGTTCACAGTCAAGTTGTTTTAACTGCAACTCGACAATGTCTCTCGAATCCACAAGCCTGCGTGATGGAGGTGAGTATTCAAAACATGGTTAAAATGATCCTTGTTAACACGCTTGAATAAATAAAACGTGGGAAACTCTACTTACTTAACGAGAGTTGTTACTTGTGTAAGGAACTCAGAAATAGTCTCTTCTGTAGCTAAATCAGGGGAAGAAGAAGATGATTCCTTCAATGATTTTTTCTCCTTCCCTTCTGCTGATGGCTCATCAACTTTAGCAGCATTTGATGATGCACCAGTACCAACCTTTAAAAGACAGGAGGAGAGTCCAGAAAGGAACAATTTTATGAAGAAACAGTTTCTTAAAAAATATAAGTTATAAAAAGAGCTTACCTTGTTAGATTGAGATTTCACCAAAGGGTAGCTACGACTATGCTGCAATGTCATATACCAAAAGTTATGCAATTTCATATATATGAAACCTAACACCTTGCAGATCAACTGCTTGCTACAATAGAGAATTAAAGCTTAGCCTATTAGAAAAGAGTCCCCAAACAATTTAACCTGAGAACTAACCAAACAATTTACATAAAATGAAAAACAAAAATCCCCAAATCACAGGTACCAATAAATCTGGATATTCTTTTCAAAAGATGATTCATTGAATTCTAACAGACGCTGAATATATACAGATACAACCGAATCGGATAATGCAGATAACAATATAGTGAATGAAATTGGCCCCAAAAAAAAAATGGAAAATTTTCAAAAATCAGAAAAAAAACTAAAACCCACATTGCACGAAAGCTTATCTTCAATCAGATAGAGATTTGGAAGGAGTACCTTGGAGAGAAAGCGAAGCTTGGGCTTCGCAGAGAGACGGAACGAAACTCTGCGAGAGCGGGTAGAGAAAGGGATATGCGACGAAGTTTGAGAGACTGCATAAACGGAAGCAGCCGGAGACGAGACTGAGAACGATGAAGACGCCATTCTTCTTCTTCTTCTTCTTCTTCTTCTTGTTGGAGCAGATCGGGTTTAGGTCTCTCTCGATGAAACCAAAGAACACAACACTTCACTCCACAGAGATGACAGACTCGTTACGCGTTCGGCTCTCCATTATAACTCGCTTTCAGATTTCGCCACGTGGCATTCTGTGATATACTCTTCTTTATTTGCGATTAAACCCCATCCTTCTGGACAATATTGGACTACGCCCTATTACTTTTTACCTGAAGAATTTTGATGAATTATTATTTTATCCAAGTAACCACTAGCAGATATTTTTTTATTAAAAATTTATCAGAAACTTTACTTTTATTGAAAATAAACAATTTGGAATTAGAAGAAGGGAATGATCCTCTTCAAATTTGCAGGGTGAAATAATCCTATCTACGCAATTATATTTTCTCTAGTGGAAAACTCATTTATTACATTGGGAAAAAAAACGGATTGTATTTAAAGTGTTGTCGGTGTCCCCAAATTTTATAAAAATACAAATAGATACAAATACATTAGCCTGATAGATATATGACAAATGGATTGAAATTAAAATATATTAGGCCAGATTGGGTTTGGTGAACAACTAAATTGAAGATATGACTTTAAGGACAATGTAGTTGGAACATCCATTGAAAACAAAGCACATGCTGGTGAAGAATCATATCATCCATTTTCTCAGATTACTTTTGATTGATTCACTCTCAACTCTCAACTTTTGATCATAGTAATAATCTAGAGGAGAAAAGAAGAAAATGGCGTTTGTGACCACTGCAGACAATTTTCTAGATTTACGGCCGTCGACAAATATTCTCAGGACCAGTGGTTACTGTCAAAGTATTTGAAGACAATGGTTTAATCCTTCAATTTCTCGACGAGAAAGGCAATGCATTTATTCTACAAATCAAAAAAAATCTAAACTTTAATGGCTTTGAACAGACTTTACTTGCAGAGAGATACTTGTAGAGATATGATATGAAGTTATCAACTTTGACATGACTACATAAAGACATGGTTTTTACTTTTTACTGTCTTATTGTGTGTGTAAATCTATCACTTTGCAAATGGATTGTGATTAAAAGGGTAAAAATTTAGAGAATAGAGCTGATCTTGAACATGTTTAAACTTTGAGATTCCTTCATATTGTAATGGAACCTATCACTTTGCAAATACTGTAGATATCTTATGATGGAACGGTAATGCTTAACTAGGGACGAGAACGACGATTTTCCTTATAGCGTGGGGCTCTTTTACATGTATCAAGATCAGCTCTTGATTTGTATGAAGATAACCTCGTGTAGTAGTTTCAGGCTCCTATTAATTATTCAACTCAAGATCATCTCTCTTTTCACCATCCATATTCGCACATCTAAGATTCTCTAAATGGTCTGGATGTTGTTAGGTAACGGTAGAGTTCTTGTGGTGGATGGTGGAGGGAGTCAACGATGTGCAAATTGCAATACTCGGAGGTAACCCTGTGGTTCAAGCTCAGAACAACGGATGGGCAGGAATAGTTGTGAACGGATGCATCAGAGATGTCGGTGAGATCAATGGTTGTGATATAGGAGTGAGTGAGAGCTTTAGCCTCTCATCCAATAAAGGCTAGGAACTTGGAGAACAACGAGTTCCTGTTAATATTGCAGGAACTAGGATTTGTGATGGAGAATGGGTTTATGCAGATACTGATGGGATTCTTGTCTCCCAGATTGAGTTATCCATTTAAGAAAAAGATTGTTAAATTATGATTGAAGAATAACTTGGTTCAAATATCACATTATTTTCTTTGAAGATGGAAAACAAACATTATTGTTTTAATAATTTATTTATGAATCAATAAAAACCAAGAAGAAGAGTTAACAATAACATTTACAAACAGAACCAGGGGCAGCATCAATAGGTTGACAACCGCCACCTTTGTTAACAGAACAACCATCAAGGCACATCTGTGTGCATCTTTCATCATCTTCTTTTGTATCACATTGTCCAAATTCTGGCTGATTCTTGCAACATGTTGATTCGAATTCACTGCTAGGCCACCCAACGTTTCTTGATTCTGTACCTACAAGTACACACACAAACGTTAGTCATCTAATTCAATTTCTTGTGAATGCAAATGTTTTTTTTTTCTTTTGTTCCAAATGGATTTTAAGAATGAATACTAACCGGAAAGTAGAAGAGACAGAGCTAGGATTGCAAAAAAGATGAATTTTGAGGAGACCATCTTTGTTATTTTTTCTTATCTATTCAACTCTGTAAGATTTTTTTATTATTATTATAAAATGTTGTTCGTTGAACTTGTGATATATACACAAATATCAAGTATTCATTTGTTTGCTTGAATGGAAAGAAATTACCAAGATTTGCTCACCATATATTCAATCTTAACACAAGAATGGTAGGTTAATTAAGTTTTGAAGATATATTTCCTCCATCTCAGAAATATTAATTTTCTAGAGATTTTTTGTTTCACAAAGATTAATTTCCTATATTTTAAAATAAAATTTTGATAGCTAGTGTTAATAAATCTCAAACTTCAAAAATATTTTAATTGTTAAATTATCATTGGTTTATAGATTTTCGAATATGGTCAATATAAAAATAAATTACATCTATTATTAATTATTTCTTAATTTGTGTGAATTAGAAATCAATATTTGTGAGATATATATTTTGGACCCCAAAAAAAATAATACGTTAGTCAAAATAGGTAAAAGAAAACACGTTTTGTTATTTTGAATTAAAGGAAAAAAAGGAAAAGAAAATTACGTTTATGGAAATGACATTTATTTTCTGGTCAACGATTCAACGGAAATAACAGTAATTGGGAAATAATGAAAAGAATCAAATTTAATGGGGAAAGTGAAGTTAATCCTAAATCGAAAGAGCTAGAGGGGTTTTTGTTTCTATAAATTTGAAATAAAACAAATGAAAAAGTTTTGAACTATCTCAAGGTTAGATCCTCGTCGCTGGTGGATAATATGATAGCCTTATACGAATGTTTTCGGGACACGGCAAATCGCAGCAGTTGGTATAAGCCTCGGTATTGAGCGAGTACAGTATAACAGCGTTCGGGTATCCGATCGGGTTCGGATTGGATATTTCGGATGTAGAGATATAGAATCCGATCAAGTATTTTAAAATTTTCGGTTGGGTTCTAGTAAACACCCATCGGATTCGGATATTTTTGGTTATATATGAACTCAAATAATTTTTGAACCAAATTTTAAAAACTGATATATATATTCATATATATTCACTATTTTTTTTTTTGAAATTAACCCAAATTCATTAAAACTAGATAAAATATCAAAATAAATAAAGAAAATTCAAACCACCAAACCAAACCAAAACATAAAATTTATTTCTTCATTTGTTCTTGAATTTATAAAATATTTAACATTAAATAACAAAAAATTTTAAGTAAAAATTATATAATATAACTAAATTAACACATGAAAATTAACATATATAAAAATAAAAATAAGGAATACTAAAACAATTAAGTTTTATATAAGTTTGGATTATTTTGGGTGGAGTTCGGGTTGTTCGGATTGTTCAGGTATATCCGATCGGGTACGGGTATCCGATGAGTAAAAAATATACACCCGATCGGGTATTTTAGTATACTCATATCCGATCCGAATTATTTACTTCAGGTCGGGTTTGGGTTCGGATATCGGTTATTATGTCCATCCTAGTATAACCTCTATAAATTAATACTCGATAAATCAATAATTTTTTTAAATTAATAAATTATCACGATCCCGAATCGGGATCAGTGTAATAATATACACATTTCAATAATAAGATAATATATTTTTTTGAAATTCTTATGTAAATATATAGTCTCATTAATAATATAAATTAATAATCATATAAATGTACTATATATAATATATTTTAATGAAATATGGTTTTAATTTTATTTATTTATTAGTAAATTTATAATTTTGTGTGAGTTTATTTCAATTTTTCTTAAAATATCAAAAAAATATGATATTATTTTTTAAAATTGTATCAGAAACTATGTTAAAAGATGTATATATAATAATTATTTCCTAATATGTAAATACATTAAAATATATCAAATTATTATTTTTATTTTTTATGTAATATATTTTTAAAAATTTGGAAAATTCTCTATAAATTAATAATTTATGGATAAATTAATAACTGTCTAAATTAATAAAATTTTCCGATCCCGACATTATTAATTTATACAGGTTTGATTGTATGTAACATTTTGGAAAAACTTAAAATGCAACAAAAACAGGTGTGTAGTTGACTAGTATAAGTGTATTATGTATATGCCTTGGATTTGTTTTTTGTTTCACGAAAACTGAGGGTAATAAGCTAGCCGAAGCTGCTGCATCGGTATATCAGATTTGGGAAGCTAAGATACAAGCAGAGTACTTTGTGAGCAAAAGATGAACTCAAGGATGGTGTGATTACACTCAATAAGATCTTTCAAGGTAGTGAAGAAAAGTATCACGGAGATAGTTTTGTTAACCAATTGTTGAAACTTTTCATTACTTGAAACCCGTAAAAGGTATTCACAACTCTTTTTTTTAGTTCTTGTTAATACTATTTGCCGGTTATTACAGAGCAGAATTTGATAAAACAAAAACGAAGAATCTTGCAACTATGTATAAGTTTGCTGTGTTGTAGTGAAACTTCTTCGACGATGTTTGTTTCTTCTTTCCCTCCTCCTTTCAATTTCTTCTTCAACTACTTCATTCTCTGAGTTATCGCTCTCCTCCATGGTTCTTGAGGCAATGTCAGGGAACAAAAATGGTCTTAAACACCATAGAAGCGCGACTAGAATAGTGACGTAAAGATACATTGAAGTCCAGACGCAAAGAGTCCATTTCCAATTATATGACATTCTTTTAATCCACGGCGGTCTCGAGTTTATAATGACCTCGGCTTCATATAACTGAGGTAATACCCAAGTTTGTGCACGAGGAATCAAAGTGGCTCTCACGGCTTTTGTTCTTGGCCATTTCTCTTGGTGCCTTAACGCATCAATTCTCATTGTTTGTGCTTCGTTTGCTATTCCTGCTATAAGTGGAACACTCATCACAAATGTTCTCGCAAGTCTTATGGGTTTGCTTCTAAACCGTAACATACAAGGCTGGCTCGATCTCGCGATGGTCTCCCCTTTCAACGATAAAAGCTCTACCTTCAACTGTATACACAAGACAAGGGATCAAATAAACATTTGAATTGTGATCAAGCCTCACGGATCATATGACTTATTCTAAAATAAAAACAAATTGGTTTTAGACTTACAGTATTATAAATATTTTTACCTGGAATAGACCAATTCTTCGATTGAGATCAGATTCAGGCATCCAAAGAACTAAAGAAACATGAACGTTATGACCAACAGGAACACCAAACGGTCTCTTATTCTTATCGAAGCTAAAAACCGCACTTGGGTTGTCTTCAGTGTAATCAAAGAATAATCTCTCTCTCACGACCACAGGCTTTTCTACATACAAACTTACAATTCCAACACCGATAACTACAGCCACGGCCGCCGCCACCACCATAACCATTGACACGTGGCATGCACCCATTATCCCAAACCATGTCCTCCTAACAGCACGCGCTGCACCACCTGTTATCCGCGATGGAGCCTGCTTAACCGCTTTTTCTGCCGCGGCGACGGTTGCAGCTGCGCGGCAGTAGGATCGGTAGAGGAGAAAGAGAGGTGAGGTTAAGACCACGAGTGCATCATAGATGAGGTCGGCTTGGATAGTGACTAGAACCATGAACCAGTCGGCTCGTAATGGTTCAGGGATCACGAGGCCGTTGTCTTGATCTTTCATTATTTTGTTCTTAAACAAAACAAAACAAAAAATTGTTTTCGGGATTCTTACGGTTTTCCGCTTATGACACGATGAAATAGATAAAGGTCGCTGTCTTATAATTTCTTATATAATATATTTCTGCATGAGAAAATTGAAACGTGTTGGTTCCTTTTCTTGAGTACTGCCACGTTGCTGCAATGAGATCATACTGAATGTACCAGAAGAGATGAGTTCAAATGTTATTATGTAAGAAAAAGTTTGTATGGGTCATTTAGTTTATCCAGACCAGAAGTGTTGGATCTGGATTTTAGTTGGGGGTTTCAGCACTTTTTCTTGATATATCGATATTAATCTCATGTAATTATAAATATATATATATATATAAATTATTATTATTCATCATTGTTTTAGTGTAATTCATATTCCTATTTTAAATTACACATTCAATGGACAATTAGATCATTTGTAAAAATCATCCTTACTCTGATACATTTCCTCATCTAATTGTTTAGTGAATGTATAGTCCAATACATCTCCAAATTTAAAATGCACCAAAATCAATTAAAATGCTTAGTCCAATACATCCTTTTTAGAATTGAAATATTTTGGTTATGAACGTACAAATTGAGGGGATTTTTATTTTTAAAAAATCCAAAAGAACTTTGAAGTTAATAAGATATCAGTTTCTTAGTTGTTATATTTTAATATATGTTTTCTAGTTTAAAAAGGGAATAAAGCTAGCGATTTGAACGAATATAAGAAAAATGGTTGCAAAAGTATTAAGATGCACCGTACTACACTCTAAAAATACCTTTCACAAAAAAAAAAGGATAAATATTCCTATTTTTTAATACTTTTTAGTTTTTACTACTTTTAAGTTTTAACGAATGATAAATAATCTTCCCTCGAACTTCTCGTAGCCCCAAATCGTTCTCTCAATTGAATAAAATTAGGGTTAGGGTTTTCATTCACCCACTCAGCGATTTCTCATCTCTCGTAGCCGCCGCCATCGACGATGACAGGCAAAGCAAAGCCAAAGAAGCACACAGCAAAGGAGCTCCAGGCAAAGGCGGATGCAGCGTTGACCAATAGAGGCGGAGGAAAGGCCGGGCTCGCCGATAGAACTGGTAAGGAGAAAGGTGGGCACGCTAAGTACGAGTGTCCTCACTGCAAAATCACTGCACCAGATCTAAAGACGATGCAGATCCATCATGAGTCGAAGCATCCTAAGTTGCCTTATGAAGAGCCGAAGAATCTTCATGAGGCTTTAGCTGCCCCAGAATCATCCAAGCCTAAACCTGGTATCAGAGGAAGCCTTAAGAAGTGAAGTGTGTCATCTTTGGATGTATTGAAATTTGTCATCTTTATGGGTCTTGTTGATGTGAGAATTATAAGTTGCGATGATGATATGTTTATGTCTTGTCCTACTTTTTATCTCTTGTGATCATATAAAGTAACTGAATGTTTTAATGATTTATCTTATATATGTTCGGTTTCTAACTTATGGGTTTTTGATTCTTGTCTTTTTTTCATTATCTTCGTTGATTTATGTGTTTATTCGGAATCCGTACAAGCTCTTCATATTCTCAGCAACAACTCTGTTTTTACTGAGACGTGTTAGCTCCTTAAGGATCAGCCATTCTTTTGGTGATTTTATTGAAAAGTTTTGGTTTTGTTTCTTTGATTAGTAATATACTTGTTCAGATTCTTCTTTACTAAGACTAGATACTCTTAAATCTTAGCATTTTCACCCATCGTTTGGTGAAATAACCAGAGATTCTTACTTCGATTTGCTGTCTGAAAAGTTTAGAGAAACATGTTGTGTGTTGTGATCATTGTTGAAACTGGCTTCTGCTTTTTTTAAAGCTTCCAAGACTTCAAAGCATCTGGACGAGTAAGATGGATCATTGTTTTCTTTTGACTTGACGCCCAAACAGCATTAACAATTTAACAGAGACCAAACATAAGGATTTATCATTGATAAAAACAAAGATCTGTTTCTCATTAAAATGGACTTAATTTTTCGAAAACTTGAGCAATCAGAATCAATTTATGAGTACAGTTGATTTTTTTTTACTTAATGGATTTACCTCTCTAAACTATAATTGAATATGCATTATAAATTTATAAGTTATATCTTCACAATACACAACAAGTCACAACGACACTAAAATAAATCGCTACATGTCGTACGTCTTAATCAATATAATAAAATGGTTAAATACATGTTTTTCTAGTTTGTATTGAAAGCTCGAGGCCCACAAAAAATAGTATCGACCAATAGCTGATGATCGGCCTAAAAACCTAGAAATCAAATACATAGTGACTTATCAATGTTATCAAGAGACGGACATGTTATCTTTCAACTTATATCACTTATCCAATCAGAATTAAGAGAACAAAAGCGACATGTTTGTAAGTTTCTTATGAACAAGTAAGAACCCAATAATCCATCTGTGAGTTTTCTCTAACTATAAAAAGAAAGAAAGAGATAAACTCAAGTCTTCTGTTTTCTCAAGGTTTTTAGAACTACCCCAACCTCAAAAGAATCATCATCGTCATCAGGAGAAATGCAAAAAAATCAACATCTAAAAAGAGGAGAAAAAAAAATCCGATTCCAAATTTGGTTCAGCCTCTGGTGGCTTGAGGTTTTTGCGGTTCTTGGACAACATTCTCTTCTTGATACAGCAACTTTCTTCTCTTGAGCACATCGAAATCCTCTATGAACCTCAAATCCCTTTGTCTCCATTTCAAACCCGCAAACTTCTGGTATTCCTCAAGTACCGAAGATAAACACCAGTTTTGCACTTTCCTCAAGCATCCCACAAGACAACCTGTCCTATGCTGCAATTAGGCAATACATACAGAAACACACCATAAGACTCTGATACGATTTTGATATAGATAATGGTTTTTAGATAATAGAAATGGATTACAAAGAACCTTGAGGAATTTCATAATGGAGCTCCTCCCACTCCCCCTAATACTCTCCACAAAATACTTGATAAAGCTATCTTATTCTCATCCATCCTATATATAGAGTCTAGTAGAGAGATAGCCTAAACAAACCATGGTTTACTCTTATAATAACTCTTGGTTAATTTGTAACCTTAGTAAGTAGTAATTAACCAATAAACCATCTAATTCACCGCTTCTATCAGACTCAATCTCTAAACTCAACCACAAAGCTTGTTAAACCCGAGAAGTGTTTGCTCTCATGGAGTTACCTTTCTACGCTTACAGTGAATGAGAATTGGATGATTCCTAACATCTGTAAGCAAACAAGCAGAAGAAATTAATGAGTCAGCTAAAAACAGAAGCTGATAAGACATCAAAGAGTCTCTCTTGGTTCCTTACCAACTAGTACTCTAAGAGCACTAAAGACAGTATCCTTTGGCATAGGAGTTGGAGGATCCTATGGTCGTAGAAACAATCCAAACTCAGACTAAAAACATAACAATAAAGGGTACAAATATGTTGTTGAAACTATAAGACAACAAGAGAGTAAAAAATAGAAACAAGAAAGGAGGAAGAAGAAGAAGAAGAAAGCATTACCGTTTTGCCTTCGATACCAAATTGGAAAAGCATAATGTTGTTGGAATCAAGAGACTTGAGAATCTCCTCAGGGTATGGTTCAGGACATAGATAGCTGTTTTTCCATCAAACAAAACTCGTAAGATAGTTAATAAAAAGTCATGAAAGTGATCATTTTTAAGGAATCTACCTATCTGTTAACAACGACAACGATACCTTGATTAAAGATTCTATTTTTAATAAAAATAGCTCAGGAGATTCAGAATCAATCAATAAGAGAAAGAGAAATATTACATGATGGATCGAAGATTTAGAGTTGATAAGAAACCAAAATTCTCCAGCTCAGGAAACCCAGATCGGTATATTCCATCTTCCACCATCGAAAAATTCGGCGGCGGTATCAAAAGTTCGCCGTCGTTATCATCCACGATTAAACCCATCCGATTCAATGTTTCACTCTCCCTCCGTCTCTCAATTGGGAGACAGAGCAAGAAAGGGAAAGAGACAGAGCAACCCCCAAATCTAGAGAGAGAAATTGATTGAATTGAAGAAGATAAACAAAACAATTGTGTTGTGTTTATATAATTAATGGATAATCATCAAGTGGGGTTTTAATTTTACCATTTTAAACGAGACAAAAGATTTACGAGTTTTTGGTAGAGTAGATTTCGAAACAAAATTTAATCTAAAAATATTATTATACAATATTGTTCTTGTTCTTTGTTGGATCCTATGAGGTTTTGGATTTCGTTTTAGGGAAATGTTTTTCTCTGTACTCTCCCCAGATTATGACACGTGTTAAGTCCTTTGTTTTTATTGGTCCATTTTGCTAACTGGTTGGAAAATTCCTATGAATGTATTTGACTTTGAGTCAGTATTTAGAATTTTCTATTAACTGTTTTTTTCCGTAACGTCAAAGATGCGTTAAGGCCCCACAAGTCATTGTTAGTTACTTAGGAATAGATTCAACTGTTTCTACAACTAAATAGTCTAAATTGGCTTAAGTTTATCTCCTTTGTTACTTATAGAGTGAAATTTTGATATATTTTATATCTTTTGTTATAGTTTTATTAATTACCAGCTGAAATCCCATTAACAAATTTTATCATCGAGTAAGAAAAAAACAAGAGACAAAACAGAAAAAATTTCAATAAAACTTAGTTGAATAAATGTTTATACAGTATAATATTTTTGTTTGATCTTATACAATAATTCATTATACCTGCTTACAAAAATACTAATATTTTCATGTTAGTTTTTTTTCTTTAATTAGTTTACCCCATATAACATATATATATATATATATATACTGAAAAGTATTCACAAAATGTAATCATCACTTACCACTTTATATACATACTCCAATAATGATTATATATACGCCATATCACATATTATACTATCTATCAAATTCTCCATATGCATCACAATATATATATGTCTAGTTTAAAAAACAAAACATGAAGTACATTTAAATAGAGCGACCAGTGAATTATAAAGTTGGATGAAGATGAGGATCAACATCTCGTTTTGTAGCAGCGGCGGCTAGCAACTCCGGTGGTATGAGATCTTCCCATCCTTGACCAGGACCTGCATCCGCGGTTAAACCGGTTTCCCAACCGATGTGTGATACATGTTTTACGTTTGTTGGAACTCCTATCTCCATTCCTGATGTCTCCGCTTCTTCATCCTCTTCCTCTTTGTAAGCTACAATATTTATATCAATAACTTATATATATATATATGCATAGTTTTTAGTAATATTAAACAAAACAAAACAAAAAGAAACTATTATTTATCATGTGTTTATTTATACATGTAGTTCATTCAGTTTTACGTACTGAAAATTCAGTTTCTCAATAAAAACATAAACAAACTATATATTAATAACTTACAAAAGAAAACCTTTAGAAAAACTCTATAAATCATATTAGTATATTTGAAAATAACTTTGACCAATTTATAAAATTTAAAATGAGGACACATATACGATCAAACACATAAAAGTGGTTATAGGTAGTGTTGATTTTGACTTTTTAATGGTAGTATTGCGTAAAATATCGATAAATAACAAATATTAGATAATATTACCAAAGAGTTGAGAAATTGTCTTGAAGCTCTTGAAAAGCCGGTTAATACCGGTAGAAATCTCCGGTTTAGAAACTGCAAGGAACTTGAATACATTCTTCATGCTTTCTTCCTCGTGGTATCGAATCTCTTTTGAGAAACATCAAGAGATCACAGAGAAGATACATGAGATATCAATTCAATACACGTATGTATGTATGTATAACAAATATATAGATACATAGAGAGAGAATTAACCTTGTGGAGAGCGATGATGATGATGAGACTTAGAGAGAGGAGATGAAACGGCAACACTTGAGTCAGAGATACATCCGACGGAGAAAGGAAGCACCACAAGTCTCTCCATTCTCTCTCTCATTTTCTACCAATCCTTTCCTTTTAAAATACTTATATTTATATATAAGAGTAGGTGTATAACTGTATATATAGGCAGGTATATATAAGATGAAAATGACAACCCACCAAATGTGTTAATGTCACTTGTTTTATGTATTGTTTGTAATCTTTGTTAGAATAAAATTTGGTGGTGGTCGTGTTATGTGTTTTGATGACTTTGTTGTGAAGTTACAATGATGTTTACGTGTGTACATGAAGTTGCGGTTAGCTAGAAAAGAAAGTGATAGCTTTAATTTGTTTGTTTTGTTTTTGGGCTCAACTACTATTTGGTAGACTGTTCTCTTTGGGGACGTATAATTTGCACTATATACACGATCTTTAAAGAAATATAATATGGCGAATTCTAAACTGTAATTTATATATAAGCATATACAAATTGAGTTGTGACTATGAGAACGACTTAAGTTTCGTGAATTCTGGCTACAGAGTTTTTACACTTAAACGGAAGAGTAACATGTGTGACTTGTAAACGACCAAAAGAAATTCGTATGTCGGATATCAATTAAAACAATAAAAAATCTATATAAATGATGTTGGTATCAAATCAAGAGTTTCCAAATCTAGTTATTTCACATCTCGATTTATTTTACACAATCTTTTTTTTCCCATACATTGCTTCATCACAAAAGCAAAAGTTTACTTCAAACGAAATATATGGCATCATTTCTTGGTTATCAGAAAAAAAAACTATGGAGTAGAGAATAGTTTAATTTTAGATGGAGTACTCGAGACTCTACAATGTATGTTCCTAGATTCATTCATTCACATTTCATCTACTACATAACATATCTCACAAGGTCGAGATTTTACATATTATTTTGTCGTTAATGAAAGCATAAACTTCATTTAGAAAATACTCATTTTCTTAGCTTTTGTATATTATTTTACTCGTTTATAAACTTTTTATGTTCTTTTTTTGTGTCAATGAACTCATTTGTAAACTTGTAACATTGATTCCTGAAGCTTTAAATTAACAACATAATTGAAAATAACATGTAACATATGGGTTTGATAAGATAGAGTGAACATTTTCTTCCTAACATTTAATATTATACATAAACTTTTTATTTGGTGAAAGTTTCATATTTCTCAAAAAAATTCAGACATATGTATGTAAGATTTTTATGACAATTGGGTTGTTTCAAAACGAAAAGTTGAAATATTTTTTCGTGTTGAAAGATTACTTTCTTGATCATAACTTCTGAGAAAAAAAACTCTTGAAAAGATTCAATCTTGATCAGAATCAATGTGTTCTTCTTCTTCCTCTGCTTCAATCCGTTGGAAAGGCGACCCACCTCTTTCTTCGCTGGAATCATCATCTGAATAAACACTTTGGTCTTCAGATTTTGAGCTATGAATGTGCTCAAGCCGAGTTTCTTGATTCTCCTTAATGTCTTCCTCATTATCATCATCAAGCCGAGTTGGATGATTCTCATCTTCATCTTCAGGCCGAGATTCATGATTCTCCTCCTTGTCTTCCTTATCATTTTCATTATCATCATCACTATGAGAATCATCATGAGAAAGACTATTGATTCGACTGCTTGTGTTCCTCGGCAAAAAATCATGATCTCTATCGCTGTCATACCGCGAAAAACAGCTTTCTTCGTTTGATTTACAGCTGCTTAGTCTCTCGTTATCTTCTTCCTCAGAATTATAACTGTAATTAATCTTCAAGCTCTGTGCAGTTGCATTTGTTTCATTAATGGACCTTATTTTCTCGCTTCCAGAGTCAGAGTCAGAGTCAGAGGAGGAGCTACTAGAGCTTCTGTGTTTTTCTAACTGAGAATGTACCTCTTCTTGACCCTGTTCAGAATCTGAGTCCGTTGCAGGTTCTTCCTCTATTTGTTTCTTTATATTTCTTTTTGATTCCTCTTCTTCTTTTCCTTTTTCTTTTTCTTTCTCTTCTTTTTCTTCATCTTCTGAGTCTGACGAAGAACTGGATTTGTCATCTTCCTCTTTCTGAATGAGACAAAAAGGAACTACAGAACAAGAACCATGTCTGCTTAAAGCAATCGACATACTCTTGTCCCTGAAGGATAAAATTGGAACCGGGGGTGGAATACCGTCTTCTGTAGACATGGAAAGAAAGCTAAGAGCAACCATTACATCGCTTATCAAAGGACGAGCAGTTGGCTCCTCTTGTAGACACATTGATGTTATTGCCACTGCTTGATTTAACCCTCTCTCTGAGAAATTCTTCCTCAAAAGAGGATCTGCCATATCCGGGTATCTTTTCGGATCTCTAAATATCGGTTGTGCCTGCGGAAAACCCAAAAACATATCATCAAAAAGATCCCAACTTGATGATGAATTAAAGAGAAGGCAGAGATGTGAGGTTTAATGAGTGTTACCCAAGCAACTAGATTTTGTTCATCATTAGGCTTAGTGGTGTCAATAGCTCTTCTACCAGTAATAAGTTCGAGCAACACAACTCCAAAGCTATAAACATCTGATTTGACTGTGAGATCATCCCCTCGAGTATACTCAGGCGCTGAATAACCATAAGTGTCCATAACCCGGGCCGAAAGAAACAAACTATCACATGTCCCAGGCTCTAAATGATGCATACCAAAATCACAAAGCTTAGGGTAAAAAGCTTCATCCAACAAGATGTTAGAAGCTTTCAAATCTCGATATAACACCGGTGGATCCACTTTATCGTGTAAGTAATCCAAACCTTGCGCTGCACCAAACGCAATCTTCATCCTCGTTATCCAATCCATCGACTTCTGGCTTGGCGTTTGTTCTGCACAATCAAAACCATTACCATTTCTCTAAACAAAGCCTAAAGATCTCTCATCATAAACACTTAAATAAGTGTTAATTTTTTTTTTTTGAAAAATCGATATATTACCATAGAGATGGTCTTGAAGGGAACCTCCGGAGACAAATTCAAAGACTAGAAGCCGTTGATCTCCATCAGCGCAGTATCCTATAAGCTTAACAAGATTGGGGTGTTCGAGTTTAGCCAATGACATGACTTCAGCTTGAAACTCTTTATTACCATGTAGTCCATGTTTGTCTAGCTGCTTTACAGCAACCAACTACACTCACAAAAGCAACAGAACAACTTCAAAGAGAGTCACAGAATGATTGATAAGGTAGCTAAAGTTGTGAACTTTGGAGAGGTTTTAGGTTGGTAACAAACCTGGCCAGTAGATTGAAGGATTCCTTTGTAAACCCTACCGGAGGCTCCTTCTCCTATAAGACATTCTTGCCGGAAATTCTTCGTCGCCGTAGCTAATTCACGGAAATTGAATGTTTTTACCGGCGTGTGCTCTGATTCTCTTTCTTCAGTTCGTTTCGTCGTCGCCACTGAAACCAAAAGAACGGTCGAATAAATAATCTAAGAATTCAAATTCCACAGTCGCGGGATAAAGAAAGGTAGAAAGGTTATATCTTTTTAAAAAACCTTGAAACCGGAGAACTTATTATTACCAGGTGGTCTTAATTCGTGTTGATCGTTTTCGTTATTGTCGTTCGTACAAGGAGAGTTTTTGCTCTTTTTTGAAGAGAAACATGGAAAACAATTCATCATATTCTTTAAATCAATTTTGTGTTACAAATCTATAAGCCTAAAAAAAAAAAAAATTAAATGAGAGGGGGATTAACAATGGCGGGGTCCTTCAAAAAGATTGAAGGACCCACGTTAAAGGCCAACAAAGATTTTGAGAGAATGAAAAGAAAAGAAACATAAGTCAAATTGACGCCAATCAGAATACATGAAGAACAATGTTGTTCTCCGATCAACCATGCGAGAAGAATGGGGATTTTTTTCTTCCTTTTTTAATGGATTTTTTTGGTTTTGTTTTTGTTCTTCTTTACTAATTCTATTTTTTCGTTTTTGCTACTTTGTTTTAAATCCCTAAAGCATGGATAGCCATTCTTATTACAATTTTCTTCAATCTAATTTTAAATCTAGTTCTAGTTTTAGTGTTAGTTATGAAATTAAAATCTTCCGAATGCATTTTTCTTTAATTTTTATTATTCTTTTCGTAAAATTATGTAGGTTAATGGATATAAATGTTTTTCTTTTTGTTCTTTAGGTGTGAAAACGTTTCGGATTAGTTCCGCTACAAATGATTCATTTTTATCTCGAAAAAAATTACCAAAGTAAATAAAAAATATTGTTGTAAACGCAAAAATATATATTTTATTTCTTAAAACAACAAATGATAATGACCTTTTTGAGAAAAATTCTAACAAAACATAAAATTTTGTTAGATTTAGATATGATTGATACTGAAACAAGAAGTAGTGTTAACTTATACTTATCCAGTTATCCTTGTTTTTTTTTTTTTTACTTTTGTCAACAAACATTATTTATCCATACTATGGCGGAAAAAAAATAATGTTACATTTGCGTTATTTGATGCACGACACGTGTCGTAATCTTTAGCTAATCTTTCCACTTTCCCATCTCTTCCTGTCTCATTTCTGTGTCGCCGTCTGCAATTTCTCCCCGACGCTGAAAAAACCTAGCGGCTTGAAATTACAGTCGTTTAACGCCGAGTCCGAAACTCTGAAACGAGCGTGATTCGATCGCGGTCGACAGAAGCAAGCGAAGATCCTCCATTATTTTCCAATTTCTGGAAAAAGGTGGTTTTAGCTTTTCTGTGTGTTGATTCCCTTTAATTCATTGTATATAGTCTTTAAAATGTAATTGATTTGGAAATGGGTCTAGTTTAATCTCATAAAGGATGATACTTTTTTGTTAATTGAGCTTCCGATCCAAGCATTGAATTAGAGTTTTTCGTGTGCTTGGATTAAGTTTTACTCTGAAATTTTGCATCTTTGTGTTTCTTCTAGTAGGTTCCAGGTGTGTCCTTGTGAGATTAAGGATAAGTGTTTCGCATTGATATCAAGAAGAGGAAGAAGAAGAAACCCATTTCCAATGCAATGCCTAATGGCTGGTGGAGCTTTTATCACTCTAGATTCCAACGATATTTTTTCAGCAGAACATACTTTAGCTGTCGGTAAAGAGTTTCCCGATGTAGAAACTTGTAGAAGAACTTTGAAAGATTTGGCTATAGCTCTGCATTTTGATCTCCGTATTGTGAAATCAGACCGTAGTCGATTCATAGCTAAATGCTCTAAAGAAGGTTGTCCCTGGCGTATCCATGCAGCTAAATGTCCAGGTGTTCCGACATTTTCCGTTCGGACACTTAACGCCGAGCATACTTGTGAAGGTGTCCGTGATCTCCATCATCAGCAAGCATCAGTTGGTTGGGTTGCTAGGTCTGTAGAGGCACGGATTAGAGATAATCCGCAGTATAAACCAAAGGAGATATTGCAGGATATACGAGATGAGCATGGGGTTGCGGTTTCTTATATGCAGGCTTGGCGTGGGAAAGAGCGGAGTATGGCTGCGCTTCATGGGACTTATGAGGACGGGTATAGGTTTCTTCCTGCGTATTGTGAGCAGATTAAAATAGTCAATCCTGGGAGTTTTGCATCTGTGTCTGCTTCGGGACCGGAGAATTGTTTCCAGCGGTTGTTTATTGCTTACCGAGCATGTATCTCCGGGTTTGTTAGTGCTTGTAGGCCTCTTCTTGAATTGGATAGAGCACACCTTAAAGGGAAGTACTTGGGCGCGATCCTCTGTGCTGCGGCTGTTGATGCAGATGAAGGTTTGTTTCCATTGGCTATTGCAATTGTGGATAACGAAAGCGATGAAAACTGGTCGTGGTTTCTCTCAGAGCTGAGGAAGCTTCTCGGGATGAATACTGATAGCATGCCGAGGCTCACGATACTCTCGGAGAGACAGAGCGGAATCGTGGAAGCCGTGGAAACTCATTTCCCGACTGCTTTCCACGGGTTTTGTCTCCGTTACGTGAGTGAAAACTTTCGGGATACTTTCAAGAACACGAAGCTTGTTAACATCTTCTGGAATGCGGTTTACGCACTCACAGCTGCAGAATTTGAATCAAAGATAACTGAAATGGTTGAAATATCGAAAGATGTGGTTTCGTGGTTCGAACTCTTCCCTCCGCATCTCTGGGCTGTAGCGTATTTCCAAGGCGTGCGGTATGGACATTTCGGTTTAGGGATTACGGAGGTATTATACAATTGGGCTCTCGAGTGCCATGAGCTCCCAATCATACAGATGATGGAACACATCCGACATCAGATATCGTCTTGGGTCGATGACCGGCGTGAGTTGAGCATGAGATGGAACTCAATACTCGTGCCATCCGCAGAGAGACGGATAACAGAAGCAATTTCGGACGCGCGATGTTACCAAGTGCTGCGAGCAAACGAGGTCGAGTTCGAGATTGTGTCGACAGAGAGAACTAACATCGTTGATATAAGGACAAGGGTTTGCTCGTGCCGTCGCTGGCAGCTATATGGTTTGCCGTGTGCTCACGCAGCTGCAGCGCTGATCTCGTGTGGTCGGAACGTGCATTTGTTTGCAGAGCCATGTTTCACAGTGTCGAGCTATCAGCAGACATATTCGCACATGATTGGAGAGATTCCGGATAGAAGCTTGTGGAAGGAAGACGGAGAAGATGGTGGAGGAGGAGGGAGCTTGAGGATACGACCGCCGAAAACGAGGAGACCACCGGGTAGACCCAAGAAGAAAGTGGTTAGAGTTGAGAATTTGAAGAGACCGAAAAGGATTGTGCAATGTGGAAGGTGTCATTTGCTTGGACATTCTCAGAAGAAATGCACACTGCCCATTTGATGCAACTTTCACTACTTGCTTCTTTTATTTCCTTTCTTCATCTTTCTTGTTTTGATGTAACTTGTAATAATGTTTCAAGTTGTGGACTGATTTTGTTTTATAGACACACACTTCTCTTCAATGGAACCCAAAAAAAAAAAAAAGGTGATGGGCTTAACTTAACCACATTTTGAGTCAATTGATCCGGTTTTTAATTCAATTTCAGTTTAAGGTTTTTTGGTTTATTATTCGGACAAAAAAACAAATTTTGATTGGATAGATTTGGTATGATTCAAGCTTTGTTCATGCTTGATAGTATTTTTCACTTTCGGTTATCAAAACCTGGTAAATATTGGATTGAATTAGACCAAATGGTTAAGGTCGGTTTTAACGCACGATCGAAGAGGAAATTGCGGGACGTAGCAGCAAATGCGCGAAACGTTTTAGGACCAATTCTACAGTAACGTGATAAATCTAATGCATTCCCACGATTTATGTTTATCCCTCTGAAAAAACGAAGAAAGAACCTCGGATCCATAGCTTGAATCAGGTCCATCGCTCGCAAACTAAAACCATTTTCGTCTCGTCGATTTTATTATAACTTGTGGGTATTGCCTTGTTTGATTTGCTAAATCGTTTTCCCTTTTTTGCCTATCTTTCGAATCCATCTTTCTCTTGATCTTTTTTTTAAACGAAGTTTGATTCTTTTTTTTTTTATAGCACGATCTTAGTAGATTTAATCTGTTTTCAATTATAATGTTCCGCTTGATCTCATTTTTTTAGACTACTATTCATGCGATCCTTAGTTGACTTTGAAGTAGATCTTGATGAGGATTGAGATTCTGGGGATCGTATTTTTTTTATTAGATTCTTTTTCTCAAATAATCACTGTTGAGTGATTTAATCTAGAAAGTTGATGTTTTTTGCCCTTAATTTGTTTCAACATTTGATCCTGTAAATATTGATCTTCCTATTACTGTTTTCTAGTTTGCTTCAAACGTTAACTATGGAATCTATTGATGCTGTTTGGAGATTTTCTGACAAAGTTGGAGTCTTGATGTATCTGCAGAAGGAAGCTTTTGAATATTACCTTGGAACTTTGCTGCTTGAAGCCTAAAGTTACCTCACACTGCTTAGAAGATTGTTGAGAATTGAAGATGTCTTTGGCCGAGATAAACAAGAATGAAGTTGACATTGTCATTGGGGCTCTTAATGCTGACCTAACATCGTTCTTGACCAGCTGGAGACCCTTCTTCTCTGGATTCCATTTGATTGTTGTTAAAGATCCTGAGCTCAAGGAAGAACTCAACATACCAGAAGGCTTTGATGTAGATGTCTACTCTAAGACTGACATGGACAAAGTTTTGGGTGCATCCAATTCCACGTTGTTCTCCGGATATGCTTGCAGATATTTTGGTTATCTCATATCTAAAAAGAAGTACATTGTCTCAATTGATGATGATTGTGTCCCGGCTAAAGATCCCAAGGGGTTCCTAGTGGATGCTGTTTCTCAGCATGTGACCAATCTCGAAAATCCAGCCACACCTCTCTTCTTCAATACACTTTATGATCCTTACTGTGAAGGAGCTGATTTTGTCCGTGGATACCCTTTCAGCCTCAGAAGTGGTGTCCCTTGTGCTGCATCTTGTGGACTTTGGCTTAATCTAGCTGATCTTGATGCTCCGACTCAAGCTCTCAAGACAGAGCAAAGGAACACTTCATATGTTGATGCCGTTATGACTGTCCCAGCCAAGGCTATGCTACCCATAAGTGGAATCAACATCGCTTTTAACCGCGAGTTGGTGGGTCCAGCTTTGGTGCCTGCACTTAGATTGGCTGGAGAAGGGAAAGTGAGATGGGAAACACTTGAAGATGTTTGGGGTGGGATGTGTCTGAAACATATCTCTGATCATTTGGGCTATGGTGTGAAAACCGGATTACCTTATGTGTGGAGAAATGAGAGAGGAGATGCAGTGGAGAGTTTGAGGAAGAAATGGGAAGGAATGAAGCTGATGGAGAAAAGTGTTCCCTTTTTTGAGTCATTGAAATTGCCCGAGACTGCACTTAAAGTTGAAGACTGTGTGCTTGAGCTTGCTAAAGCGGTGAGAGAGCAGTTGGGTTCAGATGATCCTGCCTTCACGCAAGC
Organism: Nasturtium officinale; assembly: GCA_963854855.1. Taxonomy (NCBI): domain Eukaryota; kingdom Viridiplantae; phylum Streptophyta; class Magnoliopsida; order Brassicales; family Brassicaceae; genus Nasturtium; species Nasturtium officinale. Next base: position 4,087,026 of record OY978509.1, read on the forward strand.
AGCTGATGCTATGGTTAAGTGGATCCAGCTTTGGAATTCTGTTAATTCTAGCAGTTAAAGATGATGAATCTATCTCTCTGAGGTTAGTTTCCTTTATCACTTTAGGTTCCTTTCTCACGTCTAAGCATTTATCATGTCTCAGGGATCTACCAAAGTCGTTTACTTTTCTGAGTATCATCATGTTTAATTTTCTGTTTTAATCTAATTATAAGCATGGTTTTTGAGGCTTTCAATAATGTAAACTTTTGACTGATGTGGTTCTCGGCTCTGATGATGATAATATCTATTGCTTAGCTGTTTCTTCTAGTTTCTTACATTCTCCGATATCAATCTTGTAGAATAAGTTTGCTACTATTAGCAACTTGGTATATTCACAAAGATACAACAAGCATTAGACATTCCTCTTCTTCTAGAAATGTGGAAGTTACAAAGAAAATACAAACATAACATGTCAGGCAACCTAATTGCTCTAGGGGTCGTGTTCTGTGGTTGAAGATAATGATGCTTTGGGTGCCAAAGCATTGAGCATAGACTCTGAGTGTCTATTAGTTTTTCCCTAAGCAATACATTGTAGTCATATAGGAGTTGAAATTTCATCTGGATGTCGATTGTGTCCACTTCTGAACCAGAAGACTCTCCACTGAACTCTGCAGTAGTAACAGTACCAGTCTGAGGTTTCAGGTTTGAGAGAGCATATTACTAATATAAACCCAAGATTCTGATTGACACATCTAATTTTCACCTGTACTTCTAAAGCCTAAACCATATTATACAGCTACTGCTACGAACTCAAGATCAATAAGGACATCGTGAAAGTTAACTGTTAAGTTATAAACAATGGTATAATTATAAGCCATACCCAGTGGAGGAGGTGGAGGGATAATATCGGAGCGGCTTATGTTCTTCTTATTAGACAAATAACCTCTATGAGCCAGAGAAGAAGCCGAATGGAAAGAGCTCATTTCTAGGCTTGCAGGTTGTGGGATTACATTCTGGATAAAAAAGACAGTTAAGAACTCAAAAGGTCAAAAGAAATTAATTCGATTATATATCAGTGTCTCTCTCTTACATTTGGTCATCTTGACAAGTTTTTTTTTGTCATCTCTTTTACACTTCTGAGAAACAATATGTATGCTTCCCCATGAAATTTTGAATTGTATTCGAGGAATATTGTTCAGACTAGAGATCAAATATTGTTCATCAATCAGGTCAAAAATCTCGATAAGTCAAGATCATATTCAGTCAGATATGTATTTAGTAGAATCAATCCATAACTCCACATATACAGAGAGAGCTACATATTATTATATTATTATAATCTCCAACTGATCAACAGTCTTGGCCCAGGCATCTTTTGTTGTAAACCCTCCTCCTTGGCAAGATCCTTCTAGTTTTTTGCTTCTTTAGTTCTACCTCAAGGTGGTTTTTTATCAGTTCAAGAATGGAACGCTTACGGCGTAAGCCCTTTCTACTATCATTCTTAAGTTATGAACTTTTTTATATTTGATTTTCATCAGGACATTGTTTTTCTTAAGGTCAGCTCGGTTTGCTTTCTCCTTCGGGAAGTGACCAGAACTACAGAAACCAACAGCAGAATGATGCAAAAGATACTTCAGGATCTCAAGGAGGTCTCTTCTCATCCGGCGGGTTTCGTTCCGGAACTCTGTTTGGCTCAGGTTATATGCATTACCGAGAGAGAATGTATTCCTGGAAAGACCAGGCCAACCTAAATGCCAATTCTACATGAAGACAGGAGATTGAAAATTTGTTACAATCTGCAAATTTCATCATCCTAGAGATAGACAAATCCCTGCTCCTGATTGTGTCTTAAGCCCTGTTGGCCTCCCATTACGCTCGGTAAGCTAATAGGAGACTTGATTTATCGAACAGGGAGAACCACTGTGTGTGTTATATTTTCCGGTATGGGATCTGCAAGTTTGGGCCAAGCTGTAAATTTGATCACCCGATGCAAGTCTTGACTAAGAACAGCAATGCATCTCCCTCTTCTTCGCCATCTCTTCATCAAAGAGACTGCCATCACCACACAGTTCAGGAATCTCTTAGTCTCTTCTTCTTCTGTGGAAGCAACAGACACAACACTCCCTTATACGCTAAAGGCACCACTGTTGAATGAAGCCTTTTGACTGTTTTTTTGTTTTGTTTATCTCGTACTGCATTTATGTACAGAGTGATATTTGATCTGATCTGTTTCGCCTTTTGTTGTAGTTTTCTATTGGCGAATCATTTGAAAAATAGAATCCGAGAGAGTAAGGAAATAACATTTTCGTTGAACTTCTCTTCTTAAAGAATAATGTTTTACAGATTCTGAAAAAGATTTAGATTGTTTTTCAATAGAAATTAGGATCCTAAAAATGATAGCAGAACAGAAATAGTTCGTTTTTCTTTAATTCTTACACAAACCATGTATGGTCTATTCCAATTATTTTACCATTAAGAGACTGTCGACCAAAAATAAAATTATACCAATATGAGGCCGTAAAATTAAATGGGCCTTAAAAGAAGCCTAGAAAAAACATAATGAACAAAAAAAAGACAAAGCCACTCGCATATGTTGCGCGTTCATTACACGGACTTGATATGCATCAAGTTCCGGTGATTGGGGGTCTCAGGACACGTCGGTGCTACACATGGCCGATTTCATCTAAACAGCTGTTCCCTGTCTTGTCCGCCATTATCTGTTAAAATCCCAAGTTTTTTCTCCTCTGCTCCTCCAAATTCTTAAATCTGACAATTGGTAGTTTCTAATTTCCAATAAAAAAATGGCGCAAGATCATGACGAGACGGAGGATAGAACCTACGCCGACGTTGTTGGTGGCTATGATGTCGGAGAAATCCTCAACGGAGGCACGATGAATGGTCATTTAAAACCGGACTCTATAGAGAAGGAAGAGGACGAGGATTTGAAGAGTCTCTACTCCTTGATTTGTCTCACGATCGGTTCGATTCTGTTTCCGGATTCGAATACCGGTGATGTCTCTTCTTCTTTGTTTCAACGAGTAAGAAACTCCGTCGCTGAAAATGGCCCAAAGATTCGTGAATCTTCTAGAAGAACCGGACACGAGATTCTCCTTTGGACTCGTAGAGGCAGCCCACTTCGTGCTCTGCTTGTAATCACTGTAAGTTGATTTTAAACCTAATTAGAGGAGATTTTCAATTTCAATTCTTAATATTTTTTTACCCAAAATCGTATTTAGTTCTGTAACTCTGTACCATTGATGTAAAGTCTGGACCTTTATTGAACATATTTGATTCAAAGTTGTTGTTATCGTGTATATTGTTGCAGATTGGAACAATAGTTCTTCTTACAACAATGGCTTTGGTTGTCTTCTCACTCTTCTTTGTAGCTGCAACAGTTAATGCAATCATAATATCTCTTTTAGTTTCATTAGCTGTTGCTGGTGGCTTCTTGGCTTTCTTCTTTCTTTGCTTGACCGGTATTTACATCGGAGCTTTATCTGTTGCTACATTCTTCATCTCTACCGCTACAATTTCAGCAGTCGTTTGTGTCCTATTAGCTTCAGGTTATATACTCTGCTCTGGTTCTGTTTTTGAAATCTTGCTATGAAATTCCAAGTTACTTCCTTTATGTATTGAAGAATAAAACGAATTTGACATTGGATCAGGTTGGATTTGGTTTTTCTATGTTGTGTGGTTGGGAACAAGTGGAACCTTACGGTTGGCGAAGCAATCGGCTTCAGTGGTGGGATCAGCCATTTCAGGTAACACTTTCAGTCGTCATCAACATCAAGACCGGGAGGTAAACATGGAATCATCTAACTGAGAACAAGTCGCCTTTGCCTGTTTTTTTATGTCTCTACAGAGTTTGTAAATAAACCCCAAGTTTTGGTCAATTTTGTTGTTAATGGAATGTTATCTTTTGAGTTTGTTGTGAAGAAGCAGAGAACAAGAAGAATATTTTTATAACTATCTTTAGAGCATTTTGTGATCAATGACTACGTTGCGAAGTTTGGATCTGTGTATGCATACATTTGTGTATTTATGTACTTAAGAATGATCAGTATACATCATGCAATCTCAACTCAGATCTCTTCTCTACATTCAGCTGACAAAAACCCCAATTTAGAAACCCTCTTAACCCACCAAGAGGTTTCCAAAAAAATTCCAAACTGTCACCAGATTTTGATGATCTTCCAATTATTTAGCTTATGATCACATCAGATCCACCTCAGAAAACTAAGAACCCGATATTAAAAAAACAATAAAGAAAAAAAATCAAAAGAAAAACTCAACACATTGATCATCCACTTTTATAATCAAATTATCAATAGAAACTTGAGAACAAGAACCTCCAAATTTTCTTCCATTATGTAGTAATTCCTTTCTGCATAAATCAAATTAGTCTTGAGCAGCTTGGCTCTCTACGTGTTCTTCTTCTTTTACGCTGAGAATTTCACCGTCACAACCACAAAACTGCATACACATTCTGAGTGTATAAATATGTAGAGATAGCTGAGAAAGAGGAACCGGTAATATATTCAAAATCAAGTCGATCAAGAAAGCCAAGTCATTTCTCGTGCCAATCTGGTCTGCCTAATGTGAACTCCAAACTTGGATTGTTAATACTAAGATCTCCACACCTCTTTGCTTGATCGTTCGACCTTTGCTCCTGCCAGTTCACTTTAAGTATTAGATGAAATATAAAAGAAAGAAAAAAAAACTAATTTAAATATTATCTATCTAGACATGCATGGTTAAATGGGAATCATTAGAACCTGATTTTGAAGGCTGGATCTTTGATGGTGAGAGATCATTGATGAAGTTCTGATCATCGTATCTATGTCGCTTTCGCAGTTATTATTATTACCTAATGACCATGTCTCTCTGTATATGATTTAAGAAAAGGAAAATAAAAACAAATTAATTAATTAAGAATTTTATTTATTTATTCATGAATAAAACTTATTTTCCTTAGTTATAAAGTTGCAATATCTATAAATGATATGATTATAGATGTAAGAAAAAGTTTAATTATTTTTCAAATACTAAAAGAGGTCTCTTAAACAAATCTACCCATCAATTAAAATCTTCCAACCAAATAAATAAATCATTGATATAGCTGATTTTTTCTGGGATAAAATAGAATAAGGAAAATCACTTGACTCGAACTTATTTTATTCTACATGAGCCTTAGAACCTAAACCAAATAATAATTGAAAATTCGGTACATATGATCAACTAATCACACATAAACCTTTAAGTCCCAAAAATTTATCATCTCACTGTAGCTAAAATTCACCACTTAAATTGGTTCCCTTAAATTGAACAGAAATAAATGGAAAAAAAATCATCCAAAAAAAAACTAAATTTGTTAAATAGAATTATATATGGGATAAACCAAAGAACTGCTATGTGAGCTTGGTAGGAAGTAGGAACAATTAGGTGAGAGAACCCCTATATCAAATTTTCGTCAATCTTAATCAAAAATAAATTTCGTCAATCTCAATTAATGTTTATATATACATATCGTATGTGACTGTGTGTAATTAATACCTGTATGTATATATAATAAGATTATAATACGTAAACGTACCGTGAAGAGTTACACCAACGAGGTTGTGTGGAAGAAACGTCAATTTCTTGAAGAAGAGATGTGTCATCGGATTGTGCCCTTTGATCTGTCGATGATTGATGATGAGCTTCGTTTCCACTTATGCCAATTTCTTCTTCTCCTGACCCATCTGAAATTTTATTTAACTTTTTATGAAGTTTTGTCTCAATTCTTTTTACCCTTGAAGGGTTATTGTTTAAAATAAAACAATTATTGTAAGCTTTTGGTAAAAGACAGTGTAGTGAAGAAATTGCTTTTCTTTAAATTTCATTTCCCCTGACCACAATCTAATATATACCCCAGCAAAATATATAATTTAAAAAACTCGGAAATTGTGCCATATAATAATAGTTTACAACAATGAATGATTTTTTCTTTAATGCAAAATCCATATGAATATAAAGAATTGCTGTTTCTTTTTTTAGTACATGAACCTTGATTTGGATATGATTTCCAAATTTATATTGTATATTTTTTCGTTTTCTTGGAAAATATCAGTATTAACCTTGACCACTGAACTTTAGGGTTTCAATGGAAAGGTAAAGCCTCGAGCTTGACCAATATCTCAGGGTTTGTTTTTTATTATTTTGGGAATAGTATATTAATGGAATTAAATAGTATAATCAATAATTAAAAATAATAGAAATAGTATTACGCTAAAATATTTCTCATACAAATATTCGAATCACAAATTCAAATTCTGAGTGAAACTATTTTATTATAATCATTCAATCAATGTATGATAGTGATTATATTGGACCTTCATTTCTGGATAAATTTCGTTGTCGTATATTAAGCTTTATTGCATATCCATCTCTCTTATTATAACCATGCCAGTGCCAGGTCGAAGTTTTCGGGAAGATGCGTACCTGATGAAGCAGTAGGCTTGTTAGTGGTCTTAACAGTTCGATACATCTGCAAAAAAAGGAGGCATGAGAGCTTTAGAAATAAAGAATAAACCATAAATATAATTAAGGATACAGGAAAACTAAAATAAAACGGTCAAAGATCCTGATAATCTAAATTGATTATTTTGTATATATGATGCAGATGACAAAACTGAAGACATATATGCAGACACATACAAACTTTATATAATTAAATAAATAGTAATATACCTTTACATATGTGTGGTTTTCTGGGTTCGTCTTGGAACTAGTGTTGTATATTTAATAATTTTAAGACCACGAGGTCGATGTCTGAACGGAGGCTGAGTAATTGAAAGATCGTATTATTATCATTAAGTAATGATGACTACTTTTGTCCCCTCTTGCTAATTTTTTTTTATTATTAATCAAAATAACTTCTATCATCTCAATTCTCAATTGTTTAATAATTCTGGGAGAGGTTTCAGTCTCTTAAAGCTATAACTACTCTCTCTCTTCTCTCTTGAATCATTCAACTGCTTCAATTTTCTTGGCAATTGTGCCATCTCTTCAGAAAAAGAACGGCTAAACTTTTAGGAAAGACAAAAACAAGAAAATAGAAGGTAAGATATTAGAATTGGAGTTTGTGCTGTGCACAAAAAAATTATAATAACTGGAGCACTATTCATTGTTCTTATAATATATATGTACAAATCTTGTTTTTGATTCAGTTGTTGTTTTTGTGCAAGGCAAAGTAGGAGAAAGAGATATGATGATGATGAAAACTATGAAATATCCCTAATTAGAAAAGTTTGATTGGTAAACAACTAACTTGACTAGACTGATCAGAGGGGAAAGCAACCAATTAGAAGATGAGAGACAAAGTAAAATTAACATATAAAGATTGATTCTTTAGTTTATATATATAATATAAACACAAACACAATTTTCTCAAAAAAAATGTTAAATTTCAAGTAGAGTATATAGATTTTACCTGCAAATGGCTCTTCACGTGAGCTAAAGTTAAGTCTTTAACATCCATGAGCTCAAGAACCGACTTTGGAGTCGCTCCTAGAATCACAACAACATAACAAGGAAAAATTCAAAACTTGAAGAAACTGAAGTAAAAAAAGGAAAGATCGCTAGAATGCGATGTGATATAGACGTGTACTTTCATGGCCGCCTAGTAGCTCAACGGCGTGAACAAACCGCGCGTGGAGGCTACTCGTCCAACGCATCCTTGGAGCTCTCATGCTCCGCTTTGTCGGCATCTTAGGCAAGAATCTTGATCTGATCATCCCATGATGATGAAGAGGAGAAGACGAATCTGAAGATCCAACGACTCCATAGTGATTGTGATGATGATGATGATGCAACGGAACACCTTTAAGCCTTGGGGAAGATTGTAATGATCGGTAAGCGTTATTATAGCCGGAAGATGAGTTCAAGATTGAGATTTGATCCATGTCTCCTCCTACAAGAGAAGGCAAAGAAGAAGAAGGAGAGGTTTGCTGATGGAAAGGGAATGAACGGTTGTGATAGACTGGGATGCCTCTAATTGGACGGTGGAGATTATTAATCTCGGCTTCATCGACCCTTTGACGGTTGATGATGGAGTTGTTGTAATGCTGTTGATGAGGAAGATTAATGTTTCTTCGATCAAGACAATGGAGGAGTCTTGTGGTTGAGTGATTCTGATGAGATAAAGAGAGTTCGAAGTTTGATGATCTGTTGATGAGATTGTTGGTTTCTGGTTGGGACGATCTTCTATAAGGTTCTTTTGAAGATTCATTGTGATGATGATGATGAATATCTGGAAGACTGATGTTGAGAGATAGATCAGGGAGATTACTAGTTGTGTTTGATTTGGGTTTCTCTAGAAAAACTCCTTCCATTGACATAATTAAACAACTTTTAAAAAACCACTCTCCTGCTATTGCTACTGATGATGATGATGCTGATGATGGGTGGTGACTTTTCTTTTGATTTTTTCTCTCAAGGGTTTGCTTTGGAATTTAAAATGAATTAAGGAACAAAAAAAAGAAGAGAGATTCTTTGGGTAAAGAAGTCAAAAGGGTGTCTGAAAGATTTGATATTTTCATTCTATCTTTCTCTCTCTTTAGATTTATATATATATATATATCTCTGAAAAATAAAAGAGAAAGTGAGAGGATTGAAGTTAAAGAGGAGCTTAGAAGAAGAAGTAGTAGAAGGAGGAGAAGAGAGAGAAGTTAAAGTAATGATCTGATTAAAGAAACAAACATGCTCAAAGTAATACGCAGAGGGAGAGAGAGAAAACAAAGGAGAAGAGAGAGGTAAGTGTGTTGTGAAGCAAAGGCAGACGAGAAAAAAAGGAATAAAACTAAATCCAGGAAAATTAAAACAGGTAGGAGAGAGTGAGTATGTACATTGTATGTATTAGATGTTGTTCCTCGAGAGTATATCTTGGAAAACGATAGTTGAGAAAGGGTAAAATTGTATTTTAGTTTATTCCAAATATTGTAAGCATTATCTGTTAAGATGATGAGAATTTTAATTTGTGCACTTTCACCTTTAGCTCTCACCAAGTATATGTATTGTAGTAATCTCATATAATTAAATATTGAAGAAAACTATTTATACTGATTGTTTTACGTCTAGAACAATGATAAACTTTTGTAAGATGACAAGATTTATTAATCTCATACAAGTCAATGGAAGTAATTTAAGTTGCGATTTTAAAAGAAAAAGAAATACCAAAAAGTTATGATGAAATATATATAGTATATGATACATTCATACACATTAATTAGTACTTTATATTCCACAGTATAATAGATTTCATGTTCGACAGAGGTAAAAGTTCATTTAATAAATTAGATATCCATCTAGAAAATAACTTTAAACAAAATTATGCACTTTACAATGATTAGAGAGAATTACATGAATAAAAACGTGTACAACGTCTTTTGAATCATTTGCTTGGTATGCCAAAATATTTGATGGTCATTTTCTTAATCATCTTATTTACTGCCATCTAACTATATTAATTAATCTATTTGAAGTGATTTTTTCACTAATTGATTTATTAATTTCTGTAGATGAATTAAATGAAAGATTGGTGGCAAGTAAATTTTGTCTTCTATTGATTTCTTTCTTTTTGTCGTCCTTTTTATAAACGGAAGTTCACATATCAATTTTACAATTTCATCCACCATTCTCATAGATGCATGCCTGTCATTTAAAAATATATAATATCTGTTAATGATCGAAGATATATCCAAATCTTAGTTCAAACCTTAACCATTTGAGTAATAAATCAAAAACTTTTTTAACAAAAATCAAAACTCCGTTGGTACATAAAACTACTTTTATGTTCACAGACTATCATGAAGAAAATAAATTTATAATATTGGAGAAGAGAACAAGAGGAGAGAGAATCAAGAGTCGCTCTCTTCTGTCCTATCGAATCTATAGTCAAAGTAAAAGCCAAAACTAAATTAACTAATTTAAAAAACAAGAGGAAAAAACAAACATAACATATAAACTGAAAACAAACTAGTTAAAATAAAATAAAATGGAGTGGCTTTGATTTTGGTACCCCGGAGACGACGGGATACATATGCTGTGAGAGAGAAAGAGACTGTCTCCTCTCTGACTCCTTTTTTTATTTCTCCCCCATTCTCTCCGCTTCTCACTTCACTCTATTCACATCTTTTTAATATTTTTCTAATTTCGTATACAATTTTGGAAATCAAACAGATTCAAGTTTCTGACCGTAGCTTGTTCAACTATACCTAAATAAATAAATATACATTAAATATCGGTGCGTTCTTGAGTTTATGAATAGTTCATATATTACTTGTACTGCATTAAATCAACATATTACTTGTTTGACAGGTTTGTTAAGTCTATATTAGAGCCAAATCAAAGTCCCCTGTCGCTTTAAACACGTAAATTATATTTTCACCTTAGTCAATTTATAGTACAAGTCATTAACATTGTTTTAGTATTATGATTTTTAATTCCATATATCAGACTTGTTTATGTCGATCTTTTATGCATTCTACTGTTTGTATTTTCTGTATAAACGGTAATTTCACATCCACAATTTTGCTTTTTATTTTAATTTTAATTTGAAAATAATAATTACGGATTTTCCCGAGTTTACCCTACCAACTATTCTATAATATTCCAAATTAAATAATTACACAAGTTAAAATTAATACTAATTTGTTAAACATCTAAGTTCGTAAAAATGTTATTTTCTCTCGCTTTTGATGTGGAACATAAAGTGTTTTCTGCCAGTTTTCTTATTATCAAATCTTTGTATTGTGTTGGTTGGTTCACATCACCTCAATTTTAAGTAATTAAATAGTTTTTTGATGTTTAAAATGGAGCCTTTCAAAAATTGAAACAAGTATAGGCTTGCAAAATTTTCGACTGCATACATACGTGGATGATACACATAGCAACATATACGGAGTCATGTGCACAATACAAATGTTCCGTATGTATGTGTCATATATAAGAATTAAAATTACCATTTTTAGAACATACATGAATAATATATATATATAAGTAAATATTCAGCCAAAAATAAGTTTTTGTTTGTTTCGTTGAGTAAACAAAAAACAAGTAAACTCTAGAGAACCTAAAGATTTGCTTCTAATTCCCTTTTTATTCTCCCAAATATTCCTTCTCATATTTTGTCAATTTAAAAAACTCTTTTATATTCTTCCTTGAATCTTCTTCCAATAAAAATTAACTAATATCTCCCCACATGAACAACAATAACAAAAATCCTTTATTTATTCGACCATCACGATGTATCATAAATGCTTGAAATAAATAAATATATTTACTTAATCTAAAACAAATGAAATTTATGCGTTAATTATAGTATTTATAAATATGGAGAAAATAAAGTTTATACAGTATGTTTGCAGTTTTTAGACGTTTGATCCATGTGACTTAAAGAAGATAATAAGAATCTGTATAAAGAAGTAATTTGGATTTATCACTGTTATGTCTATATTATATTTTTTGAACGAGGTCCATTTCTAATTTTGAATCAGTTTTCTAAAATCCTTAGGCTACACTCATTTCTTTTAATCTTAAATTATTAGTAGAAAATAAAGTTCATTAATCCCTATATTTCAAACCTAGCAATATTTATTTTAGTTTCCTAAACGAGCGAATTTCTTGCCCCTCAACGAGCTACGTTAGTTTTTTATACACCCCTAAGCTCACCCAAAAGATTATCATTAACTATTCATTAATTCCTATATTGGGAACTTATAACTAAATGGGCATTGAAACCAGAGAGCAACGAAGCTAGATTTTTGGCTTAGTTATTAACGTCTGATCGGAATCTGTGCCCACATTAAATTCCTGAAGGACAAGCTTTCCTTTTGCTCTTATGTTTTATTCTTCTCTCTATCAAAAATCTCAGTTTCTAAAAAGTCCAAAACTTTTCAATTATGCACCGGATAAAATATAGTATAACAATTGTTTTGAATGGCTATGACAGTCAAACTTATGCGGTAACTATAATATAAATATGGGTTGGTGCAGTAAAGTCAGGTTTCTAACTTTCTAGTCTTTAGTTACAACTTACAGACGATAAAAAATTAAACAAAATTGAAGTGTTTATAAAGACAAAAGACTATCAAAGTATTTGTTTCAAAACGATTTCAAAGTAAATGAACACTATACTTTTAAAGTTTACTAATTTAGGGCGAGTTCTAATATTACGAATTAATTTGATAATTTAGGAATGATAATCTATGTCTATTTTAATCACATTTTTATTCGTATAGTACTTAATTAACTTTCTACTCTATATGAGCCAACTCATAGACTCATAATGGTTCAATGGCGAGATATTCATTATGTGTTAAAACATTAGAATTCGAACTTTTTTTTGCTGCGATTCAAATATGGGTTAAGTTTGACAAAAATATCGTGTTTTATTGTCTTCGTACATATTTCAGTCTAGAATTCTTTATTTTCAAAGAAACTTACGTTGATTGTATTGATGCTTAAATAATTTTCTTAATACATATTACCTAATTTATTATGTTAATTAGTAGAAAGAAAAATGTTTAACAAATAGAGTTTTTATCGAAACGAATTTAACAACTATAGGTATATAGTAAATTTTTATATCCATACGTAAGTAAATTTTCTTTCATTTTATAACCAATTATATATTTAATAATATTTGATTAAAATTAAAATTTGATATGATTACTTCAAGTTGATTATATGCATGATTTGATAAGCATTGAATAAAATATTTTGCAACTATTGAACATATTAATTAAACTGAATAGACTGTAGAAGAAAATATTATAATTTTATTATTCAAAAATTTTGAATGGCAAATTTTGTTCAACATTTTTTTTTTTTCATTTGTGTCTTCATAACATAGATATCAAATTCTTGTTGTGATGCATGTGTGTAATAAGCGATATAAACATAAACCAAATAAAGTTATGTCAAAAACATATAGAAAACTATTAGACCACTTATTCTAGAAGAAGTTAAAATGAATTTCTTGTATAAAAGGGTTTGTGTATGAAATATGTGTATTACATGTATGAAACTAGGCCACAACGTAGTCATATAGAAAATTGATAAAAATGGCGTAATTAAACTTTCTGTACGAAAGCATATATTTTAAAAAGAAAGTTCTCTATTATTTTCCTACCAATTTAATACCCACGTGTCTACCATTCATTAGTTGCAAATTTTAGAGATAAAGTTATTGTAGGTCCCTGCATGTATGTCGTACTTTCTATAAGTTTTTTCCTTCTGCTTTCTGCTACGTGTATTCCGCATTAATTTAGTGATTTTTGACTTTTGTCAGTAGGTTAGGATTTAATGAGAAAGATGATAGTTTCCATAATTAGCATCCAACTTTATAAGAATTCTTGAAAAATCTATATAAAATATGATTTGTAATTCGGATATAATCTGAATTATCGATTTTGTCGAGTGTTTCATGAAGGTTTAATTAGTTTGTATACGCAGAAAACCACACCATAACTAATATAGTAATATTGTTGAGAATCTTGAGATCCTTGTTTTTTTTTTTTAATTTATCTTGAGGTTCTTTTATTTTCCTAAAATTTGCAATGGAATTATGGAACGGCGAGATGATGATGGGGCATTTAGTGAGTTTTTTCGGAATTTCTTAGCTTATGCATATTTGTTTTGATAAAGGGAATTTAATTCAACTTATGCAATTTTACAAAAAAAAAAAAATGTCAAATATAGAAACAACCAAGCATAGATAATCATTCTATCATTGTCTAGGTTAATAGCCAGATATATAAGTATGCGAATTGTCACGCCCCATTAAAGTCCATGACTGCTCTTGTCTTTCTTTTCTTTTTGCTAATTATGTTCTGGTGACAACCGTATAAGGAATTAAGTAGAACAAGAAATTAAATGTTTGCATGAAATTATTCTCGTTTGTATTATGAAAATCATTAATTACTAAATGTGAATAGATTGCACACTAGATGGATCTATAGACGTGTGACAATAATGCATGGACACGAACAAACGTCGGTGAGTGAGATCCAATATATGACAAGTAATTAAACAATTAATGATGTTATCTATTCCCCTCAACATAAAATAAAGTGATGTTATCAATTTTAAATCGACTGATTTATTTATTTAAAAATTAAATAAATCATCATGCACGCATTAAATGGATCTAACAGAACGTGAGGTTCCATATTGTCTAATTTAATAATTTACACCTTTTTGGAATATATCGGAGAATGAAAGTCTCCGTTGATTCTACCAATCCGTTGACGTTCATATCCCTTTGTCACACATTCTAATTATTTTATTTTTATCATTTTTTCTTACGTTGTAGTATAGAAATCTGTATCTTGTCTTAAACCGGACTGTCTTTTTCTATTTTGATTTCAAACTTTCCTTACTTAAATATTATACAAAGATATGTAAAAAATTGCCTTTAAAACAGGGTTGTTTGTAGAAAATGGAAAATTTCTTTCCCAAAACAAAGAATATTCGCAACAAACCCATATTTTTGCCTAGTAATGACTAATGAGGCCGCTATTTTTGAATTAAGATGCATTTAAACACGCAATTGAGCAGATAATAATCGATTAAATTTTAAAGTTATTTATTAATTTCAAATAGATGAATACTTTTAGTTAATATTACATTATCTAAAAATAAGTAATATATTTAATATTTTCATCATTTTATTTGAATCGGAATAGAAAAGTGAATTAAATCCATATTTCCGAGCATCAAGTAGTTAATGCTCATTGGAACTTTTCCGCACCAATTTTAACTTACTACATCGTTATTTGAGTGTATAGTTGCGAAATGCTTGATTTCCTTCTGTTAAGTTTTTTTCAGTACTACTATATATAAAACGAAAATTGATCCAATAACAGAAACGCTTAAATATTCTATTTCTCGATGTGGTTTTCTTTTCAAATATGGGATATGCCTCAAATAATTTCCTTAGAGGACCTTCTATAAAAACTAATTTAGAATAGGTAACTGGCAGCTTGGTTTTGCTAGAGTTTGATGATTGTAAACTTGAGAGATTGTAAAAGTTCTAAGTATTTGAAAAAGTATAATGGAAACCATAATATTTTAAAATTTGGTCTACTGAATAAAAGCGTTAGAAATCTGTATTTCCAGTAAAATTATGGCAAATCAGTAATAAATTTCTAAAATAAGAAGGAATTTTGAGTGGAATCTAAAAATAATCAAACTAATAACACATGTTAATAAAAACATAAGAAAACATAAACGAATATCAATGGTCTAAATAATCTTACAAATCTATTAATCAATAACCCATACTTATGTTTTATAAATATATATATTTTCACATAAGCAAATTGGTTATGCTCTACCGGTGAAATTCAGACATTTTTTGGTACATATACAACTAACTATATATATTTGGCAGTTGTAGATCAGAATCCAATTCGAAATTAATTCCAAAATGAATTCTGGTTATTAAAATCGAAATAATAAATAAATGAAAGTGTTTAAAATGTATATTTGGTGAAAATTATTCGAGTAGGGCAAAGGGCAAGACTTACATAGCTGCCTAATAAACCAGCTGTCCTCCTCTGTCCATATGTATATTGAATATTAATTAAACTTTTGTAATGGACCCACATGTTTCTTGCATTCTATTACTGTTATGAAAAAATTGTCCTACACATTAGAGAGAAAAATAAAAATTTATTTACTCATGTGTCTTATTAAGATAGAGGAAAATAGATAGTGATTAAGGAATATATATGAATAATTCGACCCCATTGGAGCGTTTTCCAAAAAGCGTTTTCTTGTGTGCTATCTCAAATTTTAGTAAACATTACATGTTAAGGACATAATATTTATATTTTCTTAGATATTGAAAATAATTAAACTTTGAGAATACAAATCTAGAATATAGATTAGTAAATTTATTTATTAGTATGACGTCAAAGGTTATTTATTATACATCTAACCAGATGTGATCAATTTCATCTTTATATTATTCGTTAAATAATTATTATTTTCGATATAGTTTAGTCTACAATCTTATTGTGTACAGTATGATTACTTGTAGCCTTGTAGGATATCCTGTGTGAAATTATAAGAATAAAAAAATGCAAAGAATGTTGGTTTCACCACCTATATATATATATATTTAAAAGTATTAATCACTAGACTAGTTTGATGAAATCCATGGTGATAAAAATTGTCTTATACGCCAAGCTTTTTATTTTTTTTTTTCAGTTTGGGCATTAATTAGTTTTGGTAATTTACATGGGAATATGCCAACATGATTTATTCATCATTGTCGTTGACAATAATGTGTAATATGCTTTTTCACTTCTTCATCTTTTCCCTGTCTTCCTTTCACTTTCACCGTGCTAAAATATCCCTCTCAAATCACAACTATCAATTGGCCATTATAGTTGGAGAATAAAGCGAATATTAAAATCTTCCATATTTTTGTTTAAAGAAGCACCCAAAAAAAACTTTTAAGTTTTACGTATATTGAAATATCATTGTAGGGCTAATTTGGACCCACCACTTTATGATATGCAAATAGCAAAATTTCAAGAGTTGTGAATTAAATTATTTCATTCCCTTCCAATCCCAAGAAGAAGGAAACGAGAAAAAGGTTGACATTATTATCCCCTTTTAGATTTTGTTAAGTTATAGCTAAGAAGCAATATACATTTCCTATCACATAATGAAGTTACACTATTGCACGGCTAAGCCGGATGCGAAAAAAATAATATGAATCTAAAGATGAACTCAAATTGAAAGTTTTTTTTTCTAGTAATACTATTTCGGAACTATATATATACATAAAAGATATTTTACTTACAATATAATCTCACTGAAATTTTTTTATAACTCATTGGAAAATCAAATGGTTTAAAGTTTGATCATTAGCTAGTAAGCAATATATCAATAATACAACATATCATATTTGCAAGGTACGTATAAAAATGGAAAAAATTCTAAATAGAATGTTCGAAAGTTTTTAATTGGAATTAACGCGCCAACAAATAATTTACCGAAGATAGCTAGAGGGAAAAATATTAACTTATCGCAGAACCTACTAAAATATAAAATATATATTGAAAAAAATCAAACAAGAACTTTGATAACAATCAAGAGTTTTCTTGGGAAAAATAGAAATCCATGTTATATTATTTATTTCGCAGATAATCGACCAATCTATGCCAATTATTTTCCCTTCTATAGGAAAAAATTTAAAGAAGAAAAAAAAAAGATGGGGCCTAGGGAATTGGCAAATTGTACCATGGGTTGGTTCAAATGGAATGGACAAGACGGAAGATTGGGGAAGAATGAGATGTGGCATGAAGGTGGTGTTGTTGTCTCATTAACCAACAACAGCATAGAGAGAGGGATGTGATGTATATTGTTCATGAGCGGGTCCATTTCATTATATTTCAATTTATTGAACATGTGTGTATATATATATATATAGTAATGTTCTCTTTATCTAATTTATTATATTATATTATTATGAATAATAAATAAATTTAGAATATTATGAGGGTGAAAGAGCACACAACACCAAAGAATGTACTGTGACACCCACCAACATGTCGTAACTATAATACGTATATTGTACTTACCATACCGACTATGTTCCAAACCATAAACCGGGTTTAACATTTATTCTGTCTCTATGATTTTCCTCCAGCCTCGTGCCTCTGTTTTTAATTTATTAGTTTTTAATTCAGGTATTAAAATAGTTGGTTGTTACAAATGGACCGAGAGACATTAACAGCTTCATGAATGAACGTTATGACTGTAATTGTAGATCAAGAATATTTTAAATATATAGGGTTGTAAGGATTATGGATTTTCCATGAAGGTATTCATATCTACACACGTTAAAATCTGACTAGATCAAATATTTGAGCAAGATTTGTATTTATATAAAATTTAATTTCACAATCCTTTGTATTCATATTTTCGGAAAAGGTAATTCCCAGCACATCTAAGCTGAGATTTCAAAAGAAACTAACAATTTGAATATTAAAACAACCGTGAAAATTGAAAATCTAATTGGAGGCCCATACACGTGAAAAAATTAATTTGTTCCAACTCAGTCAGAGTTTATGATCTTTGATTAATTTGTAGCTTGAGAAACTTATTCTTTTGATCCCCGTCCATCTACTATTCCTAGTGGTTATTAATCGTTGTAAGGACAACAGTGCTGAAGTGGATTTGAGGACAAAGTTGAGCTTATAATCCTTATATCGCAGATGGTATCCTTCGTACAAAATTCTAGCGACCAGAACTCAATTAGTGTAGTTAGTGATGGGATTATGCTCTGGTGCTTAGAAATACTACTAAATTGGTAAGATTGTATTTTCATATGTCATCTAGTATTCAAACGTAATTTGAATAATGTGTTTCTAATGAAAGATTAAGATAGGCGATAATAACAGCAACAAACACAATCTATAACAAAGTCGCATTTATTAGAGTTTTTACAACAAACTCTATCTATAAACCCATCACATTTAAGGGTACGTTGATTTGGATTTTCTAAGTGTGAAATCTAAATGAGCTTTTCCACAAGATGTTAAAAAGTGGGCACTAAATGAAAATTTGACATTAATTGTTGGAATACATAAAAAAAAATTCTAAAACGTAGAGTCAGCATAAATGGATCAAAATTCTTGATTAATTGATGTAAGTTTAAGGTTGAGAGAGAGGAAGCAAAGAAGAGGACGGAGAGAGAGGAAGAAAAGGAGCAATTCAATGAAAAAGAGTGATAAATGTGAAAAGACATAAGGGCACAAGACTTTTCTGCCATTGCAGAAAAGCTAGCCTGATGTGAGAGGTAATGAAATCATTTTGTAATCGATTGCTTTATGATTGCTCCTTTATTTTTTAATTTAATTTTTGAAAGAGAGAGAGCAATTACTAACAAGTGAAAAAGTTATTAACGGGTTGGAATTTGTATTTTTCTCTAAAGCTGTTAAAATAGTCGAAGAGAGAAAAAGAAGGGTAAATATTCAATAATCAAAGTGCTTTTCCCAAAGCTTTTTCCCCTCTGTGTTCTCACTTATATAGTGTATTATATATTTTCTGACAAATAAAAATAAAAATAAAAGATAAAGTCAAGGGAAGGGAAGGGAAGGGAAGAGAGAAAGCAAAAGTAAAAAAAAAAGCTGCAAGATGATGAAGGTATAATGACTAAATGATAATCGAGTGCATGCATGCATTGCATTGTCCTATATACACACAACAGTAACTTTATACTAACTTTCTTTGGCTGACTCGCTTATTTCAGCCCTTTAAGCATTTACTTTCTTATTTCAACCCTTTAAGCATTTACTTTTTATTCTTCTTATTATTCTATTAAATCCCCAAAGCATTCACTTCACAAAGCCTCTTTCAAACTAGTTTACATATATATATATGTGTGAATACATGTAATCATGCATACCTGTCAATCTTAGAATGTAGATATATAATATACATTATAACTTGAAATTTTTTAAACTAAAGTCTAGTACCAATTACCAACATTGTGGAACCACAATGAAAACATGGGCCTGTATTTTAATATGAAAAGGTTTTAATATTAATTTATGTCTCCTAGCTTCTTGTTTAGTTTATTATAGAAAAGGGTCTGTATATTAAAAGGTTATAATTTTGGGTCCATAAAACTGAAATGGGCACAATAGAATTTGTTAAATCTTAAATCAGTTATCTAAGACGAATTCCTTCTTTTCTATATTATCCAGCATCTGTTCCGGTCTGATCGGGCCTAGTTTGGGCTGACTAGTAAAGGAGAAGTCTGAATTATTTTCAAATTTTGTGATTAAGGTTCCAGTTAGGTTTTATGAAAATTCTTTGTATTTAGTACGACTGGACTTGGTTCGTTTTAAATTTCGGTTCTATACTAGAGAAACACAGCCCATGTAAGCAAATGTCGGTTTTAATTTCTAGCAAACATACTCTAGATTCGGTTCATATGAAGATATTTAGAACTAGAAAACATCTCAGAAACAAATTTAATAAGACTTTAGATCAAACATCTTTAAGTAAAGAAGACACTGATAAAAAGTTTCATAATGAAAAATAGACGACAGAAGAATGATCATGGACTGATTTAAGAGATTTATTGATCTGGATGCTAATTGTTTCTTCTTTCATGGTTTCCAGAGAATTGTGGATTCAGCAATCATGGAGGTCACAGTGTAAGGATCCATGTTGGAAGCTGGCCTACGATCTTCAAAGTAACCTTTTCCAGCCTTCTCAGTGTCGCGCCCAACCCTTATGGATGCTCCACGGTTTGCCACACCCTGTATAAACCGGTTAATGTAGACCGTGATCTAGGCTAATATGATATGAATAAATTAATAATCAATGGAAAGGTGAACTACCCCAAAAAAAACAAAACTGTAATAAAACTCTTGTCACTGTCTTCAAAAAGGCTTATGGGTTTAGTAAGATTCTTACCCATAAGAAAGTATTAATGTCGGCTGTCTCGTGTTTTCCGGTGAGACGACGCTCGTTGCCTTCACCATAAGCAGCTATGTGTTCCTTGTGACGCAATCCAAGCTTCTCTATCGCTTTCTTTATGACCTCATATCCTCCGTCTTCTCTCATCGACTTCGTACTGCACAATAAAAAGATAAAACAAAATTCTGAAAGCCAAACACACACAAAGCAAAAATTCACATAAACAGAACTAAAGCAGAATCTTCTAAAACACAAAAAAAAAACCTGTAATTTGTGTGTGCTCCTGCACCATTCCAATCTCCCTGAAGTAGGAAATAAAAAAGAACAGAGTAATTGAATGAAATCTTAAAGAACCAAAGATATCTATGTTAATTTTTTTAGTTATGGTAATAGAAACAAACCGGGATTGGTTTAGGGTCAAGAGATAGAACAACTCCAGCCAGTTCTGTGATCCTCTGTTTTAACATACCAAAGAAACAAAATATATGAGAAACAGAGAGAGACTAGTGTGAATAAATATCGCCACGACTGTGTTTATATATATAGATAAATACCTCGAGGATGTATCGAGCGACCCAGACCTGATCGGCAGCAGCGATTCCAACGGTGGGTCCGGCTTGGAATTCCCACTGAAACACACACAATATCAGTTTAAACGGGTTTGATTCTTGTTCTGAAATCGATCAGTACGAATAACGATTCTGAAGAATAAAGGGTAGAATTAAACCTGGCCGGGCATGACTTCGCCGTTGGTGCCACTGACATCGATTCCGGCGTAAAGACAGGCCTTGTAATGAGAATCTACGATGTCTCTTCCAAAGGCTTTGTCTGCTCCAACTCCACAGTAGTACGGTCCCTGTTTTTATTGACGAGGATTTGAATTTTGGATTGTGAAAAGCTTCACCGGAAAAAGGGTATTGAGAAAAGCTTCGCCGGCAAATGCTTTTACCTGAGGACCTGGGAAGCCACCGACTGGCCAACCTACTGGCCATTTAATATCCTTTTGCAGCAAAGTATACTCTTGCTCAATTCCATACCTATATTTCCATATTTTAAATAGAAAATAAAAATTGTATTAACATTTTTTTTATTAAACGTGGATTGAAATGAAAAGAGTTAAAATGTTTTTTAGTCAAATGTTTAAATAATGGAAACATTAATCTATATAGTGTTCACATGGTGATTATAAAACTTTACATATATATATATTTTTTACCATGTTTCCTCGGCCATAACGTTAGGGTCGCTAAAGATCTTGGCCGCCGCATACCGTTTATTCGTCGGGATAGGCTCGCCGGCCGGTGTATATGCGTCACACATCACCTAGTCCCAAATTAACCCCAAAGACGAAATAATTATTTCTTAAAAAGAAAATTTAAGAATATATACATATATAGATAAAGAAATCATTAAATTGAGTATTCTTTTATACAAGGATGTTGTTGCCTCTTCTGAAGGGGTCTTTGAAGATAGCTTGAGGGCTAAAAACACATGCAAAAACCAAAATACTATTAATAAATGATTTACAAAGTTAAAACCGGGTTAATTGTTTAAATTAAATTGTGAAACATACTAGAGAATGACTTCACTGTCATCGCCGGGAGCTTGGCCGGTGCTTGAACCGTCGTAGTTCCATTTCGGAAGCTCCGATGGATCCTTCACTGGTCCCGGCAAAGTCTAAAATAAAAGTTTAAAATAAATCATTTTCCACTTCTTTTTTTTTAAACGATGTATGCTCTAAAAATATATAGTTCAATATTTACCCTTGCTTTACTTCGCATATCTAAGCCTGATCCACCAATCCTTTTCGTTAAATAACAAAAATACAATCAGAATGTTTAGTCAAATGAAATCACAAAGAACACATTATTTTAAACACAAAATTCTACAGAGATCGATGAAGAAATTTACGAACCATATGTACTCGGCGATGATCTGGTCAGTTGAATCGGAGAGATCGAGATTGATTAGATCTGCAAGTGCATACATATTTTTAGGAAGCCAAAGTAATAACTAGTCTTTTGTGTGTGTGTGTGTAACAAGATTCCTGCAAGTTTTATAAATAGGGAGAGGGAAGGGGTTAGGTTAGGTGTGTGCTTGACTTTGCTGTGCTGTAGAAATTAAATTTGGTAAAAACGGAGAATGAGGAAATATCGAACTATTATTTGAAATGCGAATTATCAGTAGATTCTGGCCTTAAAAGATTCTATCTGCAGTATCTTTTTATTTCTTTTTCCCCGTTTTAAATATTTTTCCGACTCTCTATTTTGCACATATTTGTTTCAATACAAATAAAGATATCTAAAAGAATAAAGAAAAAATGTTGGCCTGATTCCCATATAAAGATTTTCACCAAAACTTTTTTTCTCTTTAAATGAAATTACATACTATGTATTTATCAAACTTCAAACCTCGGTATACGCAAATGCAATCCCGCTCGAAAATAATAAACACGTCGTATCGTAATCGAAAATGCAACACAATCGAATCTTTTTTTTTGGCACTAAATTAGACCATGGAATCTTTGGAGAGAGAGCGGGGTATATATGGGAAGTAAATAAATTAGTTTCATTCACTAAGAAAGGTGGATTTGAAAGATTTCATAAAATCAAGTATTGTACGACTAGTGATTTGAAAATATATATATAACTAAATTTATTCTTATTAGAAAGATAATTTATTGTTTTAGGCGATTTTTAAAAATATAGTGGAAACTTTTAGTTTAAAATACAAAATCCAAATTTCATGGTTTTATATACAATTTTAGAAAATTATAATAACAAATCACGTCAAAAAAATTATAATAAGAATGTCAAAAAATACAAAAAAAAATATAGTGTTACCTAGTTTATGTATATTCTTCCTCCAAAATGACAAAGATTTATTTTTCTCTTATTTAATAAGAAAATTATTTTATCAAAATAATTGGGATATTTTGCATTCCTATTTGTTTATTTATGAAAATTTATCTTCAAGTTTTCTTTTTCTAGTTGCCTTTTTCTGTGTCTACAATGATTTAACTTTGGATCAAATTCCTGAGCTTGATTAATCGTCAAGAAAAGATAATATATTTAATACTTATATAAAATTAAGGCGAGAAATATGTGTTTGCAACTTTGCATTAAAAATGCTTTACCAATCTTTTCCCTAAGTCGTGGGGCCCTAACAGTAACATCTGAATGGTGAGCCAAGATTCCACTAATTGTCAAGTTCCAACCTTATAGCTTCTAAGTTCTAAAGATCCTTTAATTAAGGAATCTTTCACGATCACGCTCTTCGTCTACACGGATAGTAAATAGTAATAGTATGTTAGGCGTTGTACACTTGGTCACTTAATTATCGATTCAAAATTGTGTTAAATTCTCCAAATATATATACCTGATATACGCCTAAGCTCTCCAAATCTTCATCTTCAGGTAGTAAGTTGTGGGATGGTTGAGGATACAAGAGAGAAGCTCGATCTTATTCTTTAAAGTGGATGGAAAGATAGAAGCGGTTTCAAGGGCTAAGAGGAACTCGATTAGAACTTGAAAAGGGGAATGATGGGTGGATTGAAACACGACACTCAAGAGGTGGAAGGTTTGAGATACGGTGTAGTCTCACAAGGTCCAGACCCAGTCTGAGCTTGGTGAGGAAGAGGTGATGAAAACTAGAGAAGGAGTCTCAATAGTTTGCAAAGGAAAACATAAGCTTCATTAATTACTAAAAATCTGCCCTTGCACAGCTGAGTTAATGCATTTATATAGGCTTACAAGACTTAATAAAAATAGCCCTAACAGATGGGCAAAACCTCTTGGGCCTAACACTTAAAGACATAATACTCACAAAATAACAAGAAAATCAAATGGTGTAATACAACTTAAACTACTAAAGATAGGGATCTCATCACTTGTCTAACTAATTCTATCATTGACAATTCTAGGTTAGTTAGACAATGGAAAAGTGATGAGATGCACTAAACTCCATGCCTCATTAAAAAACCCCTCGGTAAACCCTATGGGAAAAACCCGAGGTGGAGAAAAAGAGTGCACTTTGTTTAGCGACTTGGGCGTGTCTTCACCTAGGTGAAATGGTGAAGACACTCAGCTCTAACCTTCCAAGGTTAGTGGATTCTTCCTGAGTGTCCTTGATCCCACAGTCTTCTTGCTCCAAAGTTCCTTGCACATAGGTGTTTAACTTCTCCCTATATGCTCTTGCTGTCTTCCTCTTACTAGGAATTCTAGGCATGGCTGGTGCTGCAAGTTCCGCCTTGTCCTCATGGACCTTGTGAGGTGCTGCTGGAGTCATGTCCTCATCAATACCCCACAGTAAAACAAAAAGACAGGGTAAATTGAGACAACGTGAGCACAAATTTAGATTAATTCAGAGATCTCAGATGATTAATTTAGTCAAATATATATTTTGATATAACTTAATTTTGGATCTAAATAGGAACTGATGTAAAAAAGGAATATAAATAGGAACTTTATCATTCAAAAACTAAAGAATCAAACAGTATACAGACCTTGAGTCTGGAAACTTTTTTTTTTTTTTTATGGAAAACGGAAACTAAAGTTATAACTGTAACTATTGTATCTGCATCATGCCATTATAATTAGAATTGGGATCGGTCAGTGTTATATTAGGTTTGTGATAATAACAAATTATTGCAATTGGTTGGTGGGCCATTCTGTTCCCGTGACTTTGGGCTATTTTGTACATTTTTTTTCTTATTGTAAAATTTAGATATATAAAAATTCGGAAGCTCTTTATCAACTCATTGGTGGGAATGTCCTACTCATCTAATCGTACATAGCCCCAACTTGTATTTTGATAATGATGATAAGTTGGACCGATTGATTGTTGTATCGATCGAAGTGACATATATGTTTTGTTTTTTTGTTAATGACATATATGTTTTGTTCCTCTTCCTCCTATCTTCCAGCTATTATTAGTTTTAAAACCAAAATGCTAATATTAAGTTCCCAAAATCATATAATAAACTTAACTATACATAACTGATAACCAAACGATCTGCATTGTATAGCGTTTCTCTACCATGATAGCGAACTTTATTTTGGATTACATATATGCCACAGCTAGTGGAGTACAATATATAAGTTTTCTTTAGTGGTAAATACGAATATTATAAGTTTCCAGAATTGAAGCTCGTTTATTGAATTGTTTTCTTAAAGAAACTAAAAGTCCAGAATGAAGCATGTAGTTCTCTTTGTTGGGGCCAGATTTTCCCTTTCCAACCAAAGTTTGAACTATGGATCCAATACTACTATATCTTGATAAAATCCTGCAATTTAAACATTAAATATATAAAAAAAATCTAGCGACGGATGAATTGGTGGTGGTCCTGTATTTCTATAGAAGGTTAGAGTGCTTTGAGTGGACATTGTTGTTTTAACTTTTAAGAATATTGATGAAATTAATGAATAGATAACATATTCACATAGCGTAAACTAGTATGAGATGTTTTTGATATTAGTTAGAGTAATTTTTTTTTAACATCAGTTAGAGTAATTATAAATGGATACCATATTGTATATAATTGGGGATACGTAAACGCTTACTAACGTCCCAAAACAAACTCGTTCACGACAAATATGAATCCATAAAGTTTTAATTTTATCACTGTATATTAACACATATTTGAAGTATATCACGTAATCTTTCATATTAGAAAATAAGGCTATGAAAAATACATGACACAAGAAGAACCACTTACAAACTTTGTACCGTCGATTTTTGCTAGTGTAGTATTGGCCATGCAAATTGATCGTTTGATTGAGAAGCCCATTCTCCTTAGTATTGTATAAGCATATTTATGGCCCGTACTGCAAAATGACATAGTAAATTTCTAATCTATAAACAGATTTTATTTAAATGCCAATTAGAGGTTGGGCCGCAAAAAAAACGCTGGGCCCATCAATTCCAATTGTTTTGGTCACACGGCTCATCAACATTTACCAAAAATAAAATCTTATTCTACATATACCAAAAAGGCAAAAACACACAGTTATATGTAATATATATATATATATATATTACATCAGATCAAAATCAGTATAAGACATACTCAAACAAAGGAACATTTCTTTTCTTTTTTGGAACAAAGAACATTACTACACGCTAAAAATATTTACTGAGAGAAAAAGACACCTAAGCTAAGAAAAAGTAGATTAGTTTAGTTTAAAAAGACACATATGCCTCTGTTTACTTAACGTATTTACTATGTTATTATTTTATAAATGTCCCTAGATTTTATATTAGGTTTTATAACATTTTAAAAAATATATATAAAAATCTTCCTAGATATTAAAAAAAGAAAAAAATTATCCGCACAATAAAAATATATACACCAGTCGATTTCGTACCTAAAATGCTAAATTAAACATTAAGTAATAAATACAGGCAGACAACAAATTAGTAAAGATAATATTTTGATGATTGTCAACTTGCTTTAAATAAAGAAAAATAGAATATTGAAATGAAAAGATTATCTAGATTACTGTAAAAAGGTAAAAATACAACAAATAGCTTTTTCTTTCCATTCACTGCAGTCTACAATTTAATAGTCTCTCTGTTTCTCACTTCTCCAGTTCTCCTTCATTAATCTTCTCACAACCGGCGAGAGAGAGAGAGAGAGCTGAATAAGATTTGCTTCCGACATTTTCTCTTTCCAAACACTGTTCTACACGTAGTCGGAGCATACAAAGATTTCTCCGACAAAATATTAAAAAAAAAAAAATTCTCCGAGTCGATTTTACATAGAGAGATTGAGAGAGGCATAAAGTGGTGGAAAGGATAAAACTTTGGAAAGAAGAAGATGAAGAAAAAGACCAATTTAGGTCTCTCCGTCTTCTTCTTATTCTGTCTCGTGTCAGTGACATCAGATCTTGAAGCTGATCGACGAGCTCTTATCGCTCTCCGTGACGGCGTCCATGGGCGTCCTTTGCTTTGGAATCTAAGTGCACCAGCGTGTACTTGGGGAGGAGTCCAATGCAATTCGGATCCGCGGGTCATAGCACTCCGATTACCCGGTGTGGGTTTATCGGGTCCATTACCAATCGCAATTGGAAATCTAACAAAGCTCGAAACTTTATCTTTCCGATTCAACGCTCTTACCGGTCCTCTCCCGCCGGATTTCGCTAACCTCACTCTTCTTCGTTACTTGTATCTCCAAGGAAACGCTTTCTCCGGCGAGATTCCTTCGTATCTCTTCACTTTACCTAACGTCATTCGGATCAATCTTGCCCAGAACAAGTTCTCGGGTCGGATTCCGGATAATGTCAACTCAGCGACCCGGTTAGCTACTCTTTACTTGCAGGATAATCAACTCACCGGTACAATCCCGGAGATTAAGATTCCGCTTCAGCAATTCAATGTCTCATCGAATCAGTTAAACGGGTCGATACCGGATCCGTTGTCTGGTATGCCCAAAACCGCTTTTGAAGGCAATTCGCTCTGTGGGAAGCCGTTAGAAGCTTGTCCCGTCAATGGTACCGGAAACGGCTCTCAGACGCCTGGAAAAGGGAAAAGCGACAAGTTATCCGCCGGAGCTATTGCCGGGATAGTGATCGCTTGTTTCTTCGGGCTTCTCTTGCTTTTCATGATCTTGTTCTGTCTCTGCAGAAAGAAAAAGAAGGACGATGTCCAATCGAGAAACATTGAAGCAGCTCCTGTTTCCACCTCATCAGCCGCCGTAGCCAAGGAATCGGCGGTGGCTAATGTACCTCCTCCAGTGGCTAATGGTACACCACATTCATCTGAAAACGGTGCTAAGAACCCTGCAGTGAGTAAAGATCTGACATTTTTCGTGAAGTCATTCGGCGAGTTCGATCTCGATGGATTGCTAAAAGCTTCTGCGGAAGTTCTTGGTAAAGGAACATTCGGATCATCGTACAAGGCGAGCTTCGATCACGGATTAGTGGTGGCTGTGAAACGTTTGAGAGATGTGGTGGTTCCTGAGAAAGAATTTAGAGAGAAAATGCAGCTTCTTGGTTCAATAAGCCATGCCAATCTTGTCACAATGATCGCTTATTACTTCAGTCGCGACGAAAAGCTCGTTGTTTTTGAATACATGTCTAGAGGAAGCTTGTCAGCGCTCTTACACGGTAATTAAAAAAAAAAAAAGAGTTTCAAATTCCGCAATTTCGATTCTTTGGTGTTGATAGATAGTTAGAAAATCTAACTCTTTTTGAATTCACAGGGAACAAAGGAAGTGGTAGGAGTTCATTGAATTGGGAATCAAGAGCTAATATAGCTTTAGGAGCCGCAAGAGCAATTAGTTACCTTCATTCGCGTGACGCTACAACATCTCATGGCAACATTAAATCTTCTAACATTCTCTTGTCTGAATCCTTTGAGGCCAAGGTCTCTGATTACTGTCTTGCTCCTATAATCAGCCCTACTTCTGCACCTAACCGCATTGATGGTTACCGTGCTCCTGAAGTAACTGATGCTCGTAAAATCTCCCAAAAGGCTGATGTTTACAGCTTTGGTGTTCTCCTTCTTGAGCTACTCACAGGTACAACACACGCAATAGAGGCAGATCTTGAAAATCTCAGTTTCGTCCAAAATGTGATTTTGAATATTGTTTTTGTATTGCTTTGCAGGGAAATCTCCAACGCAACAGCAGTTACATGATGAAGGAGTAGATTTACCGAGATGGGTTTCATCGATCACTGAACAAAAATCACCATCAGATGTGTTTGATCCAGAGCTCACAAGGTATCAATCTGACGGCGATGAGAACATGATCAGGCTTTTGAAGATCGGTGTAAGTTGTACGGCTCAGTATCCAGATAGTCGTCCTTCAATGTCTGAAGTCACGAGGCTCATTGAGGAAGTTTCTCGTTCATCTGGTTCACCCGGTCCTTTGTCTGATTGATTTTTTTTCTTTTCTTTTCGAGGTCTAAATTGATCAATTTCAATATTGTTTGGTCTAAAATTTGAATTTCGTTGAATAGTTTGTTCGGTAATTTAAGTCAGTTGAGAGATACGTCGAAGATTTTTTTCTGTGTTTTTTTAATTTTTCTAGTTTGAAAGAATTTTTATAATTTTTTTTTTAATATAAATTGTTTGAGTGTGTAACAGAAATATATATATGTATATATATATATATATCCTTTCCTATTGGCCGTCCCATAACTTTGAATTTATTACTTTTCACTTTAATTCATGGAACCTATATCCAATATTGACTATTTCTCTCTAACCAACAATGCAATACAACGGCAGAAAAAGATAACTGTTTGCCAAATTACTAAATTATAAAAGTTGACAGCAAATACGATTTTTTTGATATATTGTCTTCCTCCCAACTGAACAATCATAAAAAGTCAACGACAAACATTTTTAGTCTTTCTTCGATTTCTTCTAGTTTTATTTTTATAGTGACTATGTATCTAGATACATATTACAAATTCCATGAAATAAATAAATAAAATTTCAGGTAACGGGTCTATTCAAGTTTCTTTGTTGAATCTGCCAAGTTAGTCCCCACCTTTCAAAATTCAAATTCCGATAATTTGGTAAAGCCAATTAAAACTAATGTTTCTTCATCTTTCCCTTTAGCCTTTAAGTAAATTTCAAGTGACTCTTTTAAAGAATAAAATAAAAGAAAGAATATCTTTATAAATTATATTGATCAAGACATATTGAGGAGTAAATGTTAGTACAATTTAAGAACCAGAAAACATTTAAGGACCCTACGTATGAAAGAATTAGTTGAGTAAATATTTTATGTGATAGTTGAGAGCTTGAGATGTAAACAAATACAACATGTTTGTTATAAGAATTAGTTGATGATTTTGGTTTAGTTTGGAAGTTTAAGTGAAATTGGTGGAATTGTAATGGTGTCCCACATCTACACTTAAAATATTTGGTAGGACAATTAAATTTGTAATCATTAAAGTTACATCAAATTTACCATAATCTAATTATTTACTCTTGCTTGTTAGCTACAATTATATGTGCTGCGACTTTTACGAGGGAAATGTATGATTAAAAAAGAGTTAAAAGAATATGCTAAGTCACCCTTGCACATGAGAGACATAGAGATAACAGATAAAATCAATCAAAGCATCATACTTTCAAAGTGAATTAATTGACATGTAAAACAATTTACAACTCGTAAGTGACTCGCTGTTGAGGCATTTATTTTGGAAATTAATTATGTTGTAGACAGTTTGACAAAAAATAAAATGGTGTAGACTACATAATTAAGTAACTAAGAATTAAGAAGTAAGGAGTAAAGACTCGTTGTAGATCTGTAGATTAAAAAAAAAACTCGTTGTAGATCTGTAGATGTTAGAATGGTAGATTTTAGAACATTGTTTGCGAGAAAATATAGTACCATTTGATTGTGACTTTATTAAAAATATATATATTTGAAATTACAATCACGACTTTCTGAAGTTAATTGTATGCGTAGCTTTTAGTATTTTGTCTCTCTGAGATTTTTTGTAAACAATATGCATTCTGCTGAATTTGAATGTATGAGTAACGCAACAAGGAAACTAGTATAATTTAGTAGGTGATTTTATAATTAAAAATATACGATTCTGTCGATCAGTTTTTCAGGTGGTATGAATCATTTTCCACCTAGCCATGGACACAGCAATATTTCTCTTGCTCTAACTTAGATCCATGTGGCTTCACATGCGCATGTATATGTAAGTATATTTGTGTTATTTAATTATTTTTTGTTGTTTGTTAAAGATGTTATTTAATTGTTACAAATGCCTTTGCCCAAGAAAATACCACATATCTTATCTTAGGCTTACCCTGTCAAATCCATATACAAATATTTAAGCCTATTGCAACTTGTAGTTCATAATCCAAAAATCATAAATTATAACTTTTGCCAGCTCATAAAAATAGCCAATGGACCATCTATTCCTTAAATATTTTAGTACAGAAATTTGTTTGAACATGGCTGCCGAATATGTTAATAATATAATTTTTTTAATCGTACGTGATAATAACCAAAACCCAAAAATAAAACATATTTTAAAACAATGTCTAGTAATAATATCTGAGCTGGAAAATGAATGAGTTGAGGTGCCATCAAATGTTCGCTCACGGAAAAAGCTAAACACATAATCTAAATAGAATTTTAGTTCTAACAGAATAAGGTAAAACAAAAGTTTTTTTTTGTGACAGCATATAAACATGTGTATAAAAACAATTATACAAGTGATCTTTGGCCATTTATGTGATTTTTTTCATTAGAGTTTGACTTCTAGCAGAGTCACGTTATCTTGCGAATAGGATTTAGTCGATCTAAATGATATTTAAAAGAAAAAAGTATTATTAGTTTTAGATTTGTAAATTATTTTCTGAGAAATAGTATTAAGTTTGTTTGAGACCGACAGGGGCCATAGAACATGGCCACCTCATTCAGTATTGGACGCGGTTTCTCTCCAATGCCAATAATTATGCCACCAACAAAAAGTAAAATTAATTGTTGGACCTTTAAAAAAAAAAAAATCGTTTAATACCGATTCATCTCAAAAAAGAAAAAAAAAAGAAGAAGCAAATCTTGGAATACGATTTAATTTAAAGTTTCAGGCCGGTCCAACTATACTGAAATTTATCATGGCCCATTTTTGAATGTGTGGCTCTCTTGTTGAAATTGGGCCATTTATCGATAATAGAGACCCACGCTGGTGAAATGGTTTGTGGTAAAATGTGGGCGTACCATCCACAGTTTTAACATTGATATCAATTATAGAAAACTTAAAATAATTTCAAATGAATGAACTCGAGTAGACAACCGTAATGAAATAATTATCATGCAATAAGATGAGCTTTAGTAATTATAAAAATTGGAAACACGATCTATAAATTTAGCAACTTTTTACAAGAATAATGATAAAAAGAATAAATATATCAGTCTACTAACTTTATAGTTAAATATTTTTATTTCGCATGTTCATTAAATTCCCTGATTTACCCACCGAAATACTATAACTATTGTCAAAAACAGGATAAATTGGTAAGCATAACAGTATGATGACGTCATGGTTACTGCAAGCTTGGGTTTGCACTTTGCACCACTAACAAAACAATAACAAACAAAACAATGCATACCGCACCACTTAGTGCAAACAAAACCCCGCCAATCATATACTATCTTAAATTTATTTTAAGAAAGTATTAAACACTGATTCTCAATTATGAGTTTAAGAGTTTTGAGTTTTGCTACCATAAGCAAAGAAGACAAATAGGGATGACGAGGTGTTTTTGTCTGAGGATAAAGAACTTTGCTAGTTGTCACACTCGCTTACACGTGTCCTAAACCCACCAATTATCGACTTCTATTATCCTTGAACAAAAGATATCGCATTTTAATTTTGTTTTCCATTTCAATAATATTGACTTTAAATTGTTGCAATAGGAGGTCCACATCCAAATGATGTTGAAAGTTTGAAACCAAGGTAGACTTGGCGCTAATCTGGATCGATAGAGCTCTGTATTGTAAAGTATTGCTGAACCTAGTTAAAGTTTATTTACCCGAAAAAATGTTGCAAATTTTTTTTGACAGAAAAATACATAAAAATGTTGCAAATAAAAATACTGACTTAAAAATAAACACGTGTATATAATAATGTATGTTTGATTGTTATTTTTTCGAAATATAGTCACAGGTTGGGTTAACTTAAGTGTTTATTAGATCCACAATGCTTTCATAAGTTTACCACTGTTAAGTTATGTGGATACAAATCCGATATAGTCCGTCAAGCGACATACATGAATTAAATATAAATAAAATAATAAAGGCTCACTAATGAGTTATGACTTATGACCATATGGAAAATATAGATACAAAATATCACGAGATTGGATAAAGATAACTAAAAGAAGTTACGAGAAGAAATGTAGGTCCACAAACCACAAACGTGGGTTTGAAGTCTCCTCAGATTAGTCTCTATATATAGGTTGTTGTGTAGCTTCTTAAGTCTTGGACATACAACATTATAAAGTATATTAGATACTATTTGAGCATATATACCTCTGTATCAAGTATATATATAGAAAAAGAGAGGGCGAGATAAGAGAGGAAAGAGATGGGGAGGCAACCATGTTGTGACAAAGTAGGGTTGAAGAAAGGGCCATGGACTATTGAAGAAGACAAGAAGCTCATCAACTTCATCCTCACCAATGGTCATTGCTGTTGGAGAGCTCTCCCCAAGCTTTCTGGTTTGTTCTCTCTCTATATTTCAAAAACGATTTCGTTTGGGATAGCTTTTCTAAAAACATGTTCATGTTCAAAAAGTATAAAGTGAACCTTTTCTAAAAACTAAAAAGACTTGTTTGTAAACCTTTCTCTTACCGACGAAAATGATATTACTGTTTTGATATGTATATTTATTTCGTATTATAAACTTATTCACGTTTCCGATTTTTAAGTAATAGATCCATGTTATACTGATTCTGTTATTTTTAACCTTTTTTTGTTCATTGATTATCATTAGTTCTTTAGGTATATACTACAATATTTTTGCACCGATCGCAACTAAACAAATGTGCTTTCAGAAAAAAAGATTCAAGGAATACTACTTTCAGTGCATGAGAATCATATTAGTTCTTACCGTGCTTTTAGCAACGGAATATTTAAAACATATGATTAGATTATTCATCATAGTGTTTGGCTGACAAAACCACTGCGTGGTCCTCACACGCTATTATATGGGGTTCCAATTTGTTTTCACTGGTTCAGAATCAATTTTGGATTTTGTAGTTTAACTTTCAGTTAAATTGATCGTCAATTTATACCTTGGTTATTTAATTAAATGCAGGACTATTGAGGTGTGGTAAAAGCTGCAGATTAAGATGGACAAATTATTTAAGGCCTGATTTGAAAAGAGGTCTTTTATCAGAACATGAAGAACAAATAGTTATTGATCTTCATGCCCAACTTGGCAATAGGTCCAATCTCTTTCTCTTGAATATATATATAATATAAATTTATAAACATTAATTTACTACCTTAACTTTGACATTCTAACTAACTACTCATAATTAATGTATAAAGATTACGACCACTAGATTTCAATATTCTTAAGTTTTTGGAGAAAAAAAGTCACTAAAAACTCAAACTTCATCCCTTCTTTTGCATGAAAGAGATTGTGTATCACATTTTTTTTATTTGTATAGTTTTAGAGGTTAAGGTGACCACATCTTTAGTTACTCGTATTTCCTTTAACCAAGTAGTTTAGTTTAGTTGGTCTGATGAAAATGATTAAATTATGATGAAGTCAATAGTAATAAATTCTCACTAATATATATATATATATATATATTTTTTGGTGTAGATGGTCAAAGATTGCCTCTCATCTAGCAGGAAGAACTGATAATGAAATTAAAAATCATTGGAACACCCACATAAAGAAAAAACTAAGGAAGATGGGAATTGACCCATTGACCCATAAATCTCTCTCTGAACAAGAAGCTTCACAACAAGCGCAGGGGAGCAAGCAAAGCTTAGTGCCTCATGATGAAAAGAACCCAAAACAAAACCAAGAAGATCAACAAACCAAAGACAAACAAGAACAACTTCAATTAAAAAAAGATTTGGACGGGGACAAGAAATCAATTTCTAGTGATGGATTTTGCATTGATGAAGTCCCATTGCTCAATCCACATGAGATCTTGATGGAAGTCTCTTCTGCTCATCATCATACTAATGATGATAATGTCAGCATCAACATGAGTAACTTTACTTCGCCTTCTTCCTCTTCTACCTCGTCATGTATATCATCACTACTACCGGGTGATGAGTTCTCAAAGTTTCTTGATGAAATGGAGATTCTTGACCTCAAGTGGATCTCAACTGATAATTCACCTGGGGAAACTATTGGCAAAGACGGCAATTTCAACAACAATGTTGATATGATAGACTTGTGGGACATCAATGATTTGAGCAGCTTGGATTTGTTTATGAATAATCATGATGATGATTTTGTTGGAAATGGCGATGGATGTTTAAGAATGGTTTTCGATCAAGATCAACTCATGGACATTTGATCTACTCTAGCTTTTAGCCATTCTTAATGTTTTTGTTAGTTTCTTTTAGATTTTTGTTTGTTTTTTTTTCAAGTGGGGGATTGTGTAAATGTAATAAAGATTGCAATTGTGTACATCTTTTTCTCTGTATTTTCATTCACATTTGAGATATTTTCAATGGAAAAATATAAAACAAAAACATCATTATAGCTTAACCTCACATATATCAATTGATATATTTTGTTATTAGTAATAAATGTATTCTTGATCAAGTTCACAATCTTTAAACTGAGTAACGAAAACGATATCAAAATTAAATGCAACACACCCGCTGAATAATTAATCAAAATTCAAAATAGACAAATATACTTCCACTAATGCGCAATCAGCCGATAAACAACCTCTACTATAGTCGAAATTAAATAAAGTTCATTCCAAATGTTCAAATATGCTCTAAATCTAAAACCACAAAATAAAAAAAATCAAATTTTTAATTCACTCCATGGAGTCATCAATAATATATATGGATATGCTTAAACCTTAATTTTACGATCCATCGAAGAAAGAGATTTCTTTTTGCCGGCTACTTATATATCTTAGTTCCACTTGTACAAAGAAAAATTGTTGGAAATTGCTTAAAAATACGTAATAGTAATCGAACAAAAGTGAAAAATACTAAATGATGGTACGATGGCGTCATGGTGATGAAATATATTCCTATATCTTTATAGACTCAACAAAACAACGTCACAATCTTGATTGAATGTCTTATGATTTATTAATAAACTCCACCTACCAAACATTCTCAATCTCAGGTTCAAACTTCAAACCACTTGCCATGGACCA
Source organism: Nasturtium officinale (assembly GCA_963854855.1). NCBI lineage: Eukaryota > Viridiplantae > Streptophyta > Magnoliopsida > Brassicales > Brassicaceae > Nasturtium > Nasturtium officinale. The sequence continues at coordinate 4,123,341 of OY978509.1, forward strand.
TCGACCTCTACACTCATTTCACATAAACAGTTATATATGTGTTTAATATTTAAACATGACATATAGCCTAATGATTAACGCTTTTATTATTACCAAACATGATATCCAAATTCAAATCCTAAACAGAATGTACTTGGAATTATCTCTTATTAACATTCAGAGTTAATATTTAGTTATTTACATGTTCTCTTTTTTTTTTTTTTGCTAAATCATGTTCTCTTATTTTTTGTGTGTGTGTTAAAAGTAACTTGTTCTCTTCTTCTTTTTTGGCGGCAGTAACTTGTTCTCTTAAAACCCAAAAATAAGTACTTTGATCTTTCATATATGGCATAATATATTATCACAGCGTGAGCCATCGGATTATGATCTCAATCTTTTTTAATTAATAAACGGCGATTGATTCAAGTCAATGACATAATTTAGATAAAGGAGAGCCGGAGAGGAAGAAGAGGCAAAACAAATGGAGTTAATTTGGAAAGAGTGTTCTAAATTTATTATGTACCTACTTAGTTAGCCTTTACACAGCTAATTAGTTAGTTGCAAATTGCAATTTGTCTTAGGGTTATGAAAGTTATATTGTCATCCAAATTTTCAATAAAAAACATTTGTTTATATATATATATACTATATTAAAGTTCGGTGATTCAAAGTTTGATTCGGTTTGTTTAAAAGTGCCGGACATGTCAGTGAGTTATAATAGTATAACCGTTGTTCTGTCACCATTTGAGTTAAAATCTGCATACACATGTTGAAATACATCAAGTTCTTGTTTATAATAATTCTCTTAACTTTCAAATGTTTTCTCTCCTTTTTAAAAGTCTGTATGTATTCACGCAGCAATACATAGTCAGAAATATAAATTCCAACTCAAAATCGATATAGATTTAGGATATAATTTTCTGCTATAAAGTATAAACCATCAAATTTTTTTTTTCCAACATTAAACCTGATGCGAAAGTTGTGCAAATAAAAAAAATATAAAATTTTGATTTAAGTTTATATTTTATTCCATCCGTTCCAGTATATATAGAAAATGTTTGAAATATTATTTTGTTTCAGACATATATGATGTTTTATAAGTTTTATGATTTTTAATATATACATATATATATGTATATATATACAGATCAGGTATTTTACGAGCATTTATATTACGTGATATATTTTTATTGTTGGCAGAATTGTTTTCAGTCATATTTAAATGATATTTTAATATTAAAGAAACAAATTTCTGATAATGTACATTTTTAACTGAATATCTTATATTTTGAAACGAAAATATTTTTTTATACTAAAACTTTTTGTTCCGAATCCGGTTAAGAACGTTTTAATTAGATCAGTCCAACAAACAGTTTTATGTTATAAATTATGAACAACTTATAAAATGAGAAACATTTCACGTACGATCAAATTTTTAAATAACGATTGATCAAAGATCGATAAAACTGATATCAAAAACTCGAGATCCGATTTGGTCAGATCGATTCAGTATCATTTTCACAAGTAATCATACCTTGGTCCGGTTAATCAAATATGTTTTCAAAAATAAAACAAAAGGAAATGTTTTCTAAAAGTACCAAATGTAGACAGTAGACCGACCCACGCATGTCCCAATCCACACTACAATTATGCATACTTGCAGATTACATACAGTGCTGCTGATTTTAAGTGATGACACATGCATGTATGTTTGTGTCTTTTTTCTTCACCACATGTATGCCTTTTATTATTCAACATCTTTGTATTTTCCGTCGTAAACTTCAATATCTTTTAAACATGATGTTATAATTTAGTAGTTTGCTGTTTTAATTTGTTTTAATCACTAATTTGTTTTTTTCATAATTTTTTCTTTAACGAAATGTTAAGTTCGTAAGTGGAGTCATTCTTTAATCCAAAAAGACCCGTGGCTGTAATCCTAATTTTTTTGGGGGAATATTATAACCTAAATTTTATCATCAATATGCAGTATAAATTATAGAGGAACCCATCAACTGGGGGCTGCGGTGGTTTCGTAAGGCTGCGTCCATATGACCGGCTCTGTTCTGTATCATGTATTTGTATTTGTTTGTGAATGAAGTTTGAGACTATGGACCACACGTGAATGGCGTTGATAGACAAGTGCTAACTACCTTCACCAAACCATTTTGTTCAAAAAGAAAGATCCACATTTCGTACTTTTGATTATCACAAACTTCACAGTAAAACATCATATTTTCATTAGACATGTTTTATGGTGATCAGGGGTAAGTCGTGTAACAAAAAATCTTATCAAAAGATAGGTGAATATTAAGCTCACAATTACTGTACCATTATCCTGGTTATACAGAATTATGCGTATCAACAATGGCTTTGGACTTTTAGTTCTGTTTTCGTTTTTATGGAAAAATATCTATTTTGGAAAGAAAATGTAGAAGATACGTGCCTTATAATTTTTTTTTTAGTTTTGGTCATATAATAGACATGAATGCCTTTTCTACCTTAAAGTGTATAATATTTCATAAAATACAAAGAAAGTGGAAAAAGAGTGCATGTAGGTGAACCTTTCTCATAACAAAATGATCATTGCTCAGACATGAATTCTCACCAAGAAGAGCAAAAGAAATGATAGTGGAACTGTGAATGATGGATTAAAGAGAAGAGAAAGGAAGAAGATAAGGGAAATATTTAATTTCATAGAATTTTAAATAATGCATTGTTAGGTTGGTGGATAATTTATATATATATGACCACATCAATGGTTATAATATATTTGAAGTTGGTGAATGAATACAGTTTCGTTCTCATACTTATTGTGACACATTGGCTAAACTTCATATATGGCTTTATCCCTTTCGCAAAGTTATTAAGTTACCTAACAACATATGTATATGATATATCAAATATATTAGTACAGACAATCATGTCTTTCATTTTGCAATTGGTACATACATTTTGTAGTTTTAAAGTATCTTTGTGGGGTTTTAGCATTTAAGTGTTTGTACATAATGTCATTATGTCAATTAATCTATAACGTTCATTTTTGATATGAACAAGAAAATTCAATAATTTTTTCCAATATTTTGTTACTTACGTTCTCAGATACTACATAGATGATAGATGATACTGATTAACTATAAAAATATACTCAATTTTCGTTGAAAAAATGGTGTATTAATCTGTTAACAATGTTGACAAAAATTAATCTTAACATGGTTGATCAAGTCTCAAAACGTGACGAAGTCTTCATTGAATTTTTAGGGGAACACAAAATATCTCTTCATATGAAAACATTTTCTTCTCTCACGCGCCAATGTAAAATCTTCGGTCCCTTACAGCGCGCATCTCTATATGTTAAAGTTCACTGGATTGCTTTGCCTATATCAATAGGCCCACGACTATACTTGACATTAATCGACAAAACTATAGTGACAGAATTGCTGCAAATCATAGAGTTTGTGGTGACAAAAGAAAGCATCCTTCTGTAAAAAATTCATGGGTTTTAAAAAGAAAAGTGAATTGTTTTAATTTTATTTTTCTATTTAATATATTACATCAAGTTATGTTACTATTGTAGTATGGAATACCTAACAGTCTTATATGATAGGATTTTGGTATAATCTTGAACTAACATTTTATTTTTAAAATCTAATATTTCATATTTGAATCATAACGTTTAGAGTTTTCTATAAGAATTTGATATTAAATCAAAGTCAATAAATTCAGAATTTAAAACCAATTGTCAATCACTTGACTAATCCCTCAAACTATCGTAAAGTAAACAAACAATCTAAGGTTTCATATCCACAGTTGAAGAGTCTGCAAAAGCTAGTTACCAAAGAGATCCACAGCTTCAACAAAGCTCGAGCTTAACATTACCCATGTTGTCAAGTCCAGCATTGTCATCATCAACATCAAAATCATCATGATGAGCATTCAAATCTGAGACAATGGTTCCACTGTTGTAACCATTGACAAGAAGCTTAGAAATCTTAGATATCCATTCCGATGTATCTTTTGGGATCTTCCTGTCGTGGAAGACTCTATCGCGGTAGTTTAGCATCGTCCCTAGTCCAGCGTTCGCAACCCAACCATACTTCATCAGTACTTCCGCTTCGCTTTCAGTCATATCTTCTCCTACCTATATATATATATATATATATATATTTATTACAGTGAGAGTTCAGAGTAATAAACCTACCCTAAAGAACATATGGGATCATATAAACCGGTGAGATAGAAGAACTTACCAGTAATGGCTTGTTTTCAATCAGTTGATATCTGCCACAGCTCGCAAGTTTAATGGCCAAGACTAACCGTTTGATCTGCCATCTGATTGATGCAGTGTTGCTGAACTCGAAGAAGTATGTTGCGTAGCCATATTCAGGCCATTCCATTACTATCCTGTACCGAGTAAAAAGATCCACGAAACTTTTAGTTTAACCGCAATGACAGATGGGAGAGAGAGGTTTAATTTATCGGTTGTGTCTCTCAAAAACGAATAGGAAAGAGTGGAGATCACGTCACCAGCCCCACTCAAGAGGCCATTTACGAAACCGCAAATAACGAGCCTCAAAGACAAGAGGAAACAAGTTAGGAAGAAAGGGAAATGTGTAAAAAGCCGACATGCAGACTTTTACCTGTTCAAAGAGGGAGAATAGACAGGTCAAGCAATAGCCAGGTCTTGAAGCTTTTGAGAACCCTGAATTAACAAGTTTGATGCCAGTCTCACGTTTGAAGAAAAGCTGATCATTAAATAAAGGGATTTTTTCTTACCTGCGAGATCACATCTTCGAGCTCCGAGCTGCATAAGCAATTGGAATATTACTCTCTTGAAAATTCCACTAAACTGACATCCAGATTCTGAACCTATACTAAAATTTTACAGAGGACAGAATCAACTTTCTAGAGAAAGCCGCTGAATTGAGCCCCAGAAGATGAAGCTATCCCAGTTTTGCATGAAATCTCGACTTTTATGTTATAAAGATCGGTGTCATCGCAGTCTTTAGTATTATCCTGTACTTGTAACACAAATAACTAGTAAACCCTAATAGATCCCAAACAAACAAACAGAAATTATCACTTTGTTACCTCTAATTTGGATTCTGTCAACTTTAAAGCCATCCTGCAATAACAAGTACCGTATTAGACACTAAATGAACGCAGGCGAGTGAAGGAAATGCAGAACACTACTCGCCGTTCTCGTGACGTTAGAAGCACCTTTCTAGAAGCATTTTGCGCCGCTCTTTCAGTGTGAGATGTTCAAGAGCATCGCTACTTACAGTTACTTCGATTTTTTCGATCTTTCGAGATATTCGTCCGGATTACTACAACATACTATGATGTTGTTCTGTAGACTTAAATTTCCAGAATCAATTAAACCTTGGCTAGAACCAATTCTTGTAGATTCCATACAGATTCTGTAGCATCACAATATGACACTACACCCTGAAAACTATATAATCAGTTATCTAAACTTAACAGCAAAAATTGCAAAATCGAATGTAACAAAGACTTTGTTACCAGCATATTGAAGCAATCTTCATTTTCCCTTTTCACGATACTATCAACATTCGATCTACAAACAGAAAGAAACTGTATGTGAAAACAGAGAAGTAAAAGTTTTCAAAAGCATAAACAATAGACAACACTCACTCAGGTACAGAAGCAGTGATTCGTTGAGAGACTCTATCACTCGATACCCAAAAAAACTCCGGCGTGATGTCAAAGGGAGGTGGTCTAACTCAGGGAATGTAAATTAGACTCAGACGTAGAGATACTGTTAGGTTCATGACACATCTTATACATTCGGATCAGAGTAAAACAGAGGAAAAGTATATAAAGTTTGAAGAATTTGATTATGGAAGAGATTTCTCCAAATTTGCTAAGAAATCGAATTAGATAGTAAGAGAGAAGGGTTTGCTGAGAACGTAAGAAGAGTGAAGAAAGGAATCTTCTTGGGATATTAAGACAAGAAGAGTCTCATATTGTCTAAACCCTGGGAAGAAACTGTAAATGACCAATTAAAAAAGATGTGTTTTTTTAAAAGAAAATTGAAACATAATTAGAGAAACAGACACCTTTACCTCAAATTCGATGAAATACTGAAAGAGAGACGCTCTCACTGATCAACAAGTGGAGAGAGAAATCGGTTTTTTTTTTTTTTAATCATCGAGAGAGAGAGAGGAGAGGAACCAAGAGGGGGGGGGAGACAAGAGAAAGGTACTTAATTTGGGCCAATATGCCCATTAAAATAGAAGCATAAGGCCCATTAAAAACGACCTAAATCCTAAGCTATAAATAAAGACCTCGTCTGCCATTTTGCCGCAGACTTATTATCGAGAAAATCCCGAAAGATGCAATTTTTTTTTTTATCGTTTTTGTTTCGTAGGTTAAGAAATAGCATATACGTGAACATATCTGTGTAAAGAGTCTTTGAGCTTATCATTCGTTGTATAGCTTACAAGAAACGTTTGTTCCGATGCGAAATCAAACATCTTTATTGATGGTTTGGGATCTCTGGACATGTAGAATTCTGGGAATTTTTTCCCGTGGATTTTATCATTTTCTCGAGATTCAACAACTTCTATGTATCTCAATGTTTTGATGCCTATTAGATCTTCTGTTTTCGATGGCAAAGTGTTAACCTTTCTTCAAACTATGATATCGGTTTTTGTGACATTTGTTTTTGTTTTTGGCTGCTCTATGATGATTTTTCTTGCTTTAACCACACTGAAAAGATGGGTTTGAGAATGTGATATGGCCTTTATTGATTCAAACTGAGGAAAAATTCGATTGGATCTCCGCGTTTCTTGATGACACTTTGATCTAAGTTGCTAGAGGGTTTATCTCCTTCGTTGTTTAGATTAAGGTAGAGAGTAATGTGGTGCTCTGATGGACATTTTTCCTTGTTTGAATCTTAAAGGACATGTTACATTTTTTAATCTCACTCATGTGGACAACTTTGGCCCTTGTCTGAGAAGCAGCTTTTTTCATAATCTGTTCTCTAGATGTGTTTTCTTTTATTGAAATTTTAGTTTCTATAATTATATTTTTGTTTTTAGCTGCTCTATGATGATTTATTGCTTTAACTACACTGAAAAGAGGGGTGAGAACTTGATGTGGTACTTGTTGATTTAAGTCAAAGAGAGTCTTTTTGAGCTCTGTATTGCTTGATGACACATTGGTCTAAAATGTTTGAATGGGATTTATTTTCCCTTTGTATTTTAGATTAAGGAAGAGAGTATTGTAGAGCTCTTGTTTGACATTTTCTAAGTTTAAATCTTGAAGTACCTTGCCACGTTCTCAAGCTCTCATATGTGGAAGCTTTTGGCCCATTGTCTGAGAAGCGGCTCTGAAATCTGTTTGTATATTCTATCGTTCTGATTTCTAGGATTACCTTTTTGTTCTATATTGTTGGCTGTTTTATGTGTGAGATTCAAGCTAACGTCGAACAATCGCATTTATTTGCGACTCTCATCAGATTAATCAAACTAACTTAATTTAGATAAATGGAAGGGAAACTATTCAATATTTACCAAATGGTGTAGCAGAATGACAGAACAATGAACGAAAAAAACAAAAAAAGAAAAGAAAAGTTTGTTGTTGTGAATATCAGAAGATCAAGCATATTTAAAGGAGGTTACCATTAGGGATGGGGTCTATTGCTGATATACACTTTATGTGAATCAAAAAATCTGAATACATTTTTTTAATCTCACATACACTCATTAAATTCCTAAACTAACTTTAATGAATCTAACAAAAAAAAAAAATTAAAATATGGATAGAAACTAAATCTAACGGCTGACAAAGAAAATATCTAACTATTTTTATTAGTGAAAAAATTAAATGTGGAACAATCAAAATAAGACATCTGTCTCAGCTACTTTTCATATTTATTTCTTCTTTTTCTTCTTCTTCTTTGACGAAAAACGCCATTGAAGAAGAGTTTAAAGCTTCGAATTTAGTAATTCTTTGATTCAATTTTTGTTTTGATTAGCGATTATTTTTTGTTTTCTGGGTATATAAACAATATACTCTCTTTATCAATAGAAATTTATGTTTGATTTAAAATTTGTAAAACTAAAAATAAAATTGTTTTATTTTCTATGCACATTGGGCAATTAAACTTGTTAACTTGATAGTTCATATTGTTATAATATTAATCTTTCGTAATTTATATATTATTGTGGCATAATCGTGGTGATTTGTATATTTACAGAATTTTTTTTTTTGTAAACGTAAATTGCAAAGAATAGTACGAGTGGTATGAATGGTACAACTAAAAGACATTAGTAATACTGATAAGATTACGTACTAATAACAACAACAGAAAACTAAAAAAACATTTTTTATTTTATTATTTTCAGGGAAAAATGGAGAATATTCCACTTACAATCATACATTTTGATTATGGAGGATATTATTCAAATGAAAGGGTTGATACGATATCGAGTCAAAGCGGACGAGGATCATCTCAGAGTATGGGAGTGATATATAATTGCTTTCGGTATAGCACTGATGAAAACTAAATTATCTTTTATTTTTGTTTTTTTCTTATTGTGTTGAATGTATGGTTTGATTACTTGTGGTTAAGAGATTTGATTTTTTTTGTCATGGTACAATTAGGTAAAACTAATTGGTACTACTATATATAATTTGATTTTAAATTTCTAAATATTTCGTTATGTGTTTATTACTGTAAACAATATCTCCAAAAAATGACTACAGAAGTGTTAAAATAATGAAAAACATTTAAAAATTTAAAAATGTTTACAATATAACATGATATACCAATATTTCCTTTATAGTAGTATGATTTATTTGTGTGTGAACCACTTGAAATTGACAAAAATATGAATTTTATTTATTTCACAAATATATTTATACGAAACTATTTTAAATTAACATTATAACTCTATTGAATCAAGTACAACTATATAAAATTATTGTAGATCCGGTACAACTAATAAAAACTAAAAAACGTTGATGTACAACTATGTATAATTCATGGTACAACTATAAAAGTGAGTAAACTATATAATATTTATTTTTAAATCAGTACACAAGATGTGTTGGATAGAATGTGTCAGGTCAGCCAATTTTGTGGGATCCTAGATACTTTCTTGGTATGAGGAAGAATTTTACCGATCATAGATACTTTCCTAGTCCAAAGAAGAATTTTATATGATTGTTTTCTCACAAAATAAAGTAAATTTAATATATAAAATATAAAATATGTAATAATTATATTAAAATTATATAAAATATATAATAATTATATAAAATATATAATAATATATTAAACTTATATAAATTTATAATATTATATTAAAGTTATATAAAATGTATAATATTATATTAAAGTTATATAAAATGTATAATAATTATATTAAAATTATATAAAATGTATAATAATTATATAAAATATGTAATATTTATATTAAAATTATATAAAATATGTAATAATTATATTAAAATTATATAAAATATGTAATAATTATATAAGATTATTTTTAAAGATTTTACGTCTAAAAATTTTAAATAAATTTTGAAAAGGTTCATTTTAAAAATTCTAAAGTACCATTAGTCATTGTACCTAGAAACATAAAGATTTTGTAAGTTCAACAATTACCAATTAACAACATAAGTTCAACAATCAACATCCTAAGTTCAACAATCACCAACATGGTGGAAAAACAATCATTGAGGCAATAATTAAAGCACCGAGACATGACAGGTTTTGAAAGATGAGGTGGTGGTGTTGCTGGAGAAGGATGATGTGGTGGTGCTGCTGGTAGAGAAGTAAGAGGTGCTGCTGCTGAAGAAAGCTCAGCAAGTTTGTACCAAGTTTACCCAGTTGTACCAAATTTACCATGTTCTGCCTAACATAAGTGTACCATGTGTACCATAATTACTTCAGTTTAGTTCAAATCCTTTTAAAATTCGGAAAATCAATTAAAAAAAAAACAAGAAGACATTTTTTGAACACCTGATTCAATATGGCTCAAAAGGGATCCGCTCATAAGTATCTCCAGTAGATGTCTCAAATTCATGTTCATTTAAAAGATTAACCATATCTACAAACAATACTTTATTCATAATTAATTTCAATCCAAAATTTATGACCAAATCGAATCTGAACCCAGTTGAGACACAAGATTTTTAAATCCTATAATTCAGACCTGAACCTAGTTCAACATTAGTAATTCTAAAACCCAGACCGAATAAAAGTCAATGAACAAGAATTTCAACTTCTTTTACACAAAAATTAAATCGAATCTAACTTTATATAAACTAAGGTTATAGAAAAAATCTTAATGGGGGAAGATTTCAAGTATAAACGGTTGAATAAAGGAAAAATATACGAAATCTGGAAAAAAGTGAAATGGATGAGTCCGGATGAGAAAGAAATTGGGACCGAGAAGCGGTTGTGCGGGGTGGAAGGAAAAGAGAAAAAAATAGATTTTTGTCACTCATATTTTTTTTTTAGTTTTTGTTGTGTTTTTTTTTGTTTTTGGGTTGGATTTCAAATTGAGTTGGTTATTTTTATGGATTTGGGCCAAATCTGATAAGGTTATGGTTTGTATATGTAATATTTTTAAAATGATAAGGTTTTATTGTAATTGTACCATAATTATAGTTTAAAAAAATATAAAATAAATTATTTAATATAAGAGATGTATCTGAGCAAAAGTTTTTAAGAGGAGATGTATATCAGCAATAAACCCTTAGGGATGCATTATGGGACGGACTGTGGAATTGACTGAGACATGCAGAAGCCATAGCGGCCGAGAATCCAAGCGCTGTTTGATATAGGAGACTTGGACATCCTCACTGTTAAGTTCAGCAATTTCAAGTTTGTGTCAACTATGTTAATTTGGCAACCCAAACATATCTAAAGAACACAGTATTTGACGGCCCAAAAAAAGATAAAAACAAATTCACAAAAACGTCATGTGATGTAATATATGATTGTCTGATACAAAACGCGAGGAGTAAAATGAATCTATATATAGGTACGGTCAATAACATAACTAAAAGCAAAAGTGGAGGGGTAACTTTGAAAATGATAAGGAAGGAGTTTCTCTTACATCCTTAGATTATAACTGAGGATCTTGACGGTTATAATTTCACCATCTGTTAAAGGCTAAGGTACACCTAGTTGCAGTGGATCGAAGAGCAGTGGTAACTCAAACCCCGTGCTTCAAGGATACAGTGGCCTTTTAGACCAAAGAGTCTCTCTCGTTTTCGGTTTCTTCATTTATTCTTCTTCCATCAGTCATATCTTTCATCTTCTCCACCAGCAAATAATTGTATTAGGCTCCTCTTCTATCTTTGTAGCATAGAAACAATTAAAAATGGAGAACCTAACTCTTGTTTCTTGCTCAGCTGCTTCTCCAAAGCTGTTATTCGCCTGCAATTTCACTTCTTCGCCTAAAAACCCAGTAGGGTTTTCACGCCGGACTCCTAAAATTGTGCTCCGTTGCTCCAAAATCTCTGCTTCAGCTCAATCTCAATCTTCGCATCCAGAGAAAGCTGGAGAAACCGGTTAGTTTGCAAATTCCACTCGATACCCACCCACCTCGTTATTTTTCAAGTTTCTTACTTTTTTTTCTCTGTGTGATTCAAAGTCAATTTGTAAATCCTTCTCGACCGGTATGCAAAAGCTTAGCAATTGTTTCTCTCTTAAATCCACACTTGCGAGTGTGAATTTGTCTATTTTATTTGCAGTTCCAATTCTTGTATAAGCCACTGATTGTTTCAATATTTTTTTTGTTTATTTTGCAGTGGGTGTGAAACAAAGAAGCAAAGCTTTTGCAAGTATTTTTTCATCGAGTCGTGATCAAGAGACAACTTCTTCTGTTGCTTATCCTAATACACCTGTGCCACCACCATCTTCATCAACCATGTAATTTTTAACTATTTTCCTCGTTACATCTAAATTCTGAGCTTTTTTTTTTCTTTTTTTCTTTTGGGATGTGCTTGCTATATAAATTGTTTGATTCTTGGTATCTGAAAAACATGTGTTACTGTTTTCTTTTTAATGTAGAGGATCACCACTTTTCTGGATTGGTGTTGGTGTTGGGCTATCTGCTCTGTTCTCATGGGTTAGTTTGAAGATTCCTTTCTAATTGATTTCCTATTCAAATAGCTTCAATATCGAACAATAAGAACCTGATTTTCTGTTTCCTTTTTTTTTTCTTTCTGATGGGACTACAGGCAACATCAAGTGTAAAGGTTAGTGTATTATCCCCATCTTCTTCAAGTTACTATGCCCTGTGGTTTTACAGAATTTCGCACAATCACAATTTTTGCTTCATGTTATCTCTATTCTCTAGTTACTAGTGCTTATGTATCTGAAATTGTATTCATTAGATTGGTTATCTTAACAAGGTGAACTCTTTGCACACTTTTGAACCATAAATTTAAGCATGGAAAAATTTGCTTCTCTTTTTTTTTTTTTGGGGTAGTCATTTGATTCATAGATCGAAAGTTTATTACCTACGTACCGTTATGGTTTTAGTGATGCAACTCAGGTATTTACAAGTATAATCGTTCTCATAACTATCTGATTGGAATATATTTCCCAATTTCTTAACGCTTTCTTTCAATTTTCTTTTACTGGCTTTTGCTCTCTCTCTCTTGAATTTCTTTGCTTTTGCTTCAGAAATATGCAATGCAAACAGCTATGAAGACAATGATGAACCAGATGAATACGCAAAATAGCCAGTTTAATAATCCTGGATTCCCATCAGGATCCCCTTTTCCGTTTCCATTTCCTCCTCAAACAAGTCCCACTTCCTCCCCATTCCAATCTCAATCCCAGTCTTCAAGTGCTACTGTTGATGTGACAGCAACTAAAGTAGACACACCTCCTGTGACTAAACCACAACCTACGCCTGCAAAAGCTATAGAAGTGGATAAGCCAAGTGTTGTTTTAGAGGAAAGCAAAGCGAAGAAAGAAGAAAATAACTATGGTAGATTCTTTTATGTTTCAGAATTCAACCTTTTTCATTTGTATCCTCAATTTTGAGCTTCTTGCTTTCTCATTTTGTAAGCTTCTAATCTGGAAGCTGTTTTAACTTTGAATGCAGCCTTTGAAGACATTTCTCCCGAGGAAACCACAAAAGAAAGCCCATTTAGCAACTATGCTGAAGTCTCTGAAACTAGTGCCCCCAAAGAAACTCGCTTGTTTGAGGATGTAAATTTCTTTTTATTTTGTATCTGCACAGCACAACAAGTGGTGGTTTTAAAATGTGACCTAGTTTTGGTAACCCAAAAAGTAACTTTGCTCTCTTATTTGATCTTTGGGTGAAGGTTTTGCAAAATGGAGCTGGCCCGGCAAGTGGTGCCACTGCTTCAGAAGTTTTTCAATCTTTGGGTGAGTAAATGATTTGCAGTTTCATCACTTGCAGATCACTGTGCTTGATTCATGATTAAGGCTAGAGATTTCCATTTTATGTTATATCATATGCCAACAATTAGAAACAAGGGAATATATTAAAAGGGGAATGATTAGGCTCCGAGAAGATATATTCTCTGACTTGTGTCTTGCTAGTCGTTGCTCTATATATTATTATAAGACTAGCAGCAAGCATGCATACTTTTCTCAGGAAATTTACAGTACATAAGGATTATTTCTTGAGATCTGTGATTTTGGTAAACCAGAATATTAGCCTAGCTGTATATTTCGTATCCCAGTTATTATGACTTCCTTTCTCTCATCTGCTTGCGTATTAATCTCTCTTTCATGCTTCTAAGTTTAAAACTGAATCATTGGTCTGTCCCTTGTTTACACAGGCGGCGGGAAAGGAGGGCCGGGTTTGTCTGTAGAAGCTTTAGAGAAAATGATGGAAGATCCAACAGTTCAGAAGATGGTTTACCCGTAACTTATCTTCCCTATCACAGTTTCTTTAATGCTTCCCTTAAAAACTGGTTGCTTAGTGGACATTTGGTAACATTGAATGCATATATGTAGATACCTGCCTGAGGAGATGAGGAACCCAGAAACTTTCAAATGTAAGTGTTACTTGTTCTTTGTTGTTTTTTCTGTCTTATTTTTCAATATTAGATAAAAGATTATGTGACAATCTTTGAATGAAAACCTTGACCTAGTCATATTAAGGGATTAGATAATATTTAACCTACACAATCTTGAAAGAATGATCTAATTGGTATATGTTGATTCAATGCCTACTTAAAATACAGTGATATTTATTTTTATCCACTTGGAATTTTGTAGGGATGCTTAAAAATCCTCAGTACCGTCAACAGCTACAAGACATGTTGTAAGCTCCATATAACAAATTGATTCTTTCCACTGCTTTTAAAATCTCTAAACTTTAACTACAAGAAATACTCTCGTTTGTTTCATTTCATGAGATTAGGAATAATATGAGTGGGAGTGGTGAATGGGACAAGCGAATGACAGATACCTTGAAGAATTTTGATCTGAATAGTCCTGAAGTGAAGCAACAATTCGGTAAGACAAATATCAATTTCTACCAAGTTTTTACAATGATCTTTGTAACGTTGAATTGGTTTGATTGAAACCATATTACAGATCAAATAGGACTGACTCCAGAAGAAGTAATTTCTAAGATCATGGAGAACCCTGATGTTGCCATGGCATTTCAGAATCCTAGAGTCCAATCAGCGTTAATGGAAGTAAGTTTTCATGAACTTGAATCAGGGAGTTGCTTTGAGTTGGTAATTTCCCATCTCATTCTCTATACAAAACAAAACTAATTTTGATTGTTATTGTTACAGTGCTCAGAGAACCCAATGAACATCATGAAGTACCAAAACGACAAAGAGGTACTTACTTAATCTTCTGCTACTTCTCCATTGTCTGGATCGAAAAAGACTAATACTTTTGTAAGAATTTGAGATTTTATAACTTTTGTTGCAGGTTATGGATGTGTTCAACAAGATTTCGCAGCTCTTCCCAGGAATGACGGGTTGAAAATGACCCAAGTCTTTGGGATTATATGATCAAATGTCATGTCTTTAGGTTTTTGTAGAGAAAATAATGATTTTTTTTCTTCTTTTTCTTAAGATGATGCTTCAAGTTTTGCTCAAGATCAGAGAGACACGGACACGTATTTCAATGTGTAGAATTGTGTGCCTGCCACCATATATTTTATCTATTTTTACCTCTATATATATATATACTGAAATTACTGATGTTTCTGATTTAAACGCAGTCGCGAATCCGAATCGTTCAATACGTTTTTGGTGGCGTTTGGTAAGACCGGAAAAATAAAAGGAAAACCACCACAATACTATTGGCTACAAAACTCTATTTCCATAAAAGTCTCCAATGAGTAAAATTAATTATTTTCTTATTTGTGAAACTCTTATATCCAAAAGTATCGATTTTTAATTAAAAGAGGAGTGACGTGGCGACATCGAGGCGCTTAAACGAAGTGATGGGTCCCATCTTAAGAAACCTCTGGAGCCTTGTCGTTCCCACTTTCTCGACGTCGAGGTTTGTATTGTGTTTCGGAGAGGTTTTTTTCCCGTACATCGGTTGTTGTTATTTGCGCGAAAGAATTGGCGCGTGAAATTCTTTCTTCCGTCTAAAACTTTTCTGTCTCCGACGGCCGTGAGTGGTCGATTCTTGTGATCGATATCGTGGGTGAGCATTTTGTAACTCTTGTAATTTCCTGCATTGTTTCCTAAATCTTGAGAAGCTAGAGGATGTAAGGAAACTCCTTGCTCGTATTTGAACTTATTAGTAATAGAATAGCGATGTTTGACGATATTGCTCACATCTGATTCCGGTTGAGACAAGCTCTTTTTTTTTCCTTCTTTTAGATTGTCTCTGTGTTAGGTAATGTAACCGAAGATCTATACACAGAACATAAGTTATTTTCGGAAATGGATAGAAAATCTCGTAAATGATGAAAGTTGCAGTCTTTATTGCTATTGTCTTTCGTTTTCTTTTTTAAAATTTTGGTTTTAATGCTTAGGGTTCTCTTTAGAAGACTAAGATGAAGTCTAGAAGTGAAAGTAAGAATGGTAGACTTGCAGCAGCCTCGAGAGAAGCAGTGAACAAAGTCCTAGACAGAAGCGTTTCTCGTGGTGGCTCTCGAGGCAAGAAGAAGCAAGATGACAGTGCTCAGAGCTGTGATTACGCTAAGGTACTTGAGATGTTAGGAGCACCTAATTCTATTGAATACTGCCAAGGTTTCCCTTAAAATTGAGAAGTGGCTGGTACTAAACTGTAGTTAAAGTGGAGGTGATTCATGTCCCATCTAGTTCCTCTGTTGCCTGGGAGTCTGATTTTTATTTTTTTTTAAATTTGCTATTGTTGCAGGAGAAGAAAGGCAAATATGAAAAGGAGAAGCAAGCCATCGAGGAAACTTTAACTGATAATGTTCGGAAGGACCAGGAATTTGGTAAAAGTGTTGGCTCTGATGATGATGAAATGAATGATTCAGACTGGGAAGACTGTCCTAATCCTAGTCTTGATAATATAGTTCATGCTGATGTTGATGTCACTAGAGATTTAACCATAGAAATTGATGATGTTCCGGATGCTAAGAGGCAGAAGACTGCTTACCGTGCAACAGCAGAAGACAAGGTATACTGTTTGTAAGACAATCACAGGAAATACAATGATGATTGTATCTGCTGAATCTTCTTCAAAATTGTGTGATAGCTTAAAAAATATGTGCTTTGTCTTAAAGGAACGTGCAGAACTTGTCCATAAGGTTCACTTGCTCTGTCTGCTTGCAAGAGGGAGGATAGTTGACAACGCTTGTAATGATCCCTTGATTCAGGTAAATCAATTATATCCATTTACTGCAGCAGTGTTAGCTATTGCTTAAAAGTCAGATTTTTATTAGATTTTTATTATTGCTTGCCTGCGATTAATTATTACCTAATTGTTATATATGATGCACAGGCTTCCTTGCTTTCACTTCTACCATCATACTTGTTAAAAATACCGAATCTTGAGAAAGTTACTGTCAAGGATATAGCCCCTCTTCTTCGTTGGGTATGGATTTACTGGCCCATAGCTTTTTTTTGGTTCTGATGGAAAGTTAAATAATATTTCCCTTGCTTAAATTTTAGGTTCGTGGAAACTTTATTGTTAGTTGTACTCCCAGTTCTGAGACATCTTTTCGTACTTCCCTAGCATTTGCTCTTGAATCTCGTAAAGGCACAGCTGAAGAGGTAAGCTTGTGATCATATTATGACATTGAATCTGTTTATTATTTTGGTTACTTGTATTGCTGAAACCTCCATTTTCAAACTTTTAGTCTCATTTGTCATCTGGGAATTTAATATAGTCAAAGAAGTTGGCTTTCTTTTTCCAAAGTATCTTGGATCTGTGTGTGTGAAAATTACTCTGTTTGGGTTTTCCAAAGTTAATCCGTCTTTTAGGATCGTAGTGGTCCAATATTGGTCTAAGCTATTCTGTAGGCAACTTATGGAATAATTTTTTCAGATTGGAGCACTGGCTGTTGCTTTGCTCAGAGCATTAAAGCTTGCAACTCGGTATGTGATACTTGTTACCGTACAATATAGTATCTATATATGGTTTCTGAGCTTGGTTGAATCTGTTTTTTACTCTTTGTATCTATGACATCTTTTCTAAAGTGGCATATGAGGGCTCTATGCTTGCACGTTAAAGGAGTTTGCTGAATAATGGAGATTCCTTTGTCCTATTTGGCTTGATTTAGCTCCATAATGTTCACTTACATTTGGTGTTATACTTTTCAAGATTAATCTTTGTAAGATAGGTATTTAGTATTTACAATACCATAGTTTCTGAACTGTTGCATATTTACGCTACCTATGGCTTAGTATGCCAACTGTGTTTCGAGTTTTCTGTACTAATTTGAGTTTCACAGGTTTGTGTCTGTTCTTGATGTTGCATCCTTAAAACCAGGGGCCGATAAGTATGAATTATCAGGTCAAAAAAGAGCTAAAATGAAACATGGGATATTCAGGACCTCAACTCTTATGGTACCGAAACAGCAAGCCATCTCGTCATCCCCAAATAAATCTTCTTCTCATGTTGAGGATAAAAGTCTCTGTGAAACGTCTGAGCCTCAGCATGTGAATCCCCTGGGCTCTGATCAGTTGCCAGATAATACAATCGATTCATCTTATGAAGCAGGAATGTCCAGAAAATCTGACGGAAAAAGGAGGAAAGGAGATGTTGAGTTTGAGATGCAACTAGCCATGGCTTTGACTGCAACTGCAGAAAATCAACAGAGCTCTAAAGTGAATGAGAAAAAGCAAATTCGAGAAATAACAAAAACAAGTCATAGCTCATCAGTTTCTGACCAATTAGTATCCACTGCTATTGGTTCTAAGAAAGAGGATTCATCCCTTTGTTGGGCTGAGGTGTATTGCAATGGGGAAAACATGGATGGGAAATGGGTCCATGTGGATGCTGTTAACGGAACGATAGATGCAGAGCAAAATTTAGAAGCTGCAGCTGCTGCGAGCAAAATCTCTCTCAGATACGTTGTCGCCTTCGCTGGTGGTGGAGCCAAAGATGTCACTCGCAGGTTGAAAATCTTCATCTTCTACTTTTAGATTTCTTTTGCCTGTAAACAGTTTTCATTTCTAGATTTGTATTTACATCTAGTTTCCTTTGACACTTTTCTTATTCAGGTACTGTACGAAATGGCACACGATCTCATCCAAACGGGTGAGTTCACCGTGGTGGGATATGGTATTAGCACCATTAAGACAACTAGAGTCAGGCGCAACTCATGATGAAGACTCTGCTCTGAGAAATTTCTGTAGCCTAAATCCTGTGGCTAACACAGCTTCCTCGAGTAGTTCGTCCTTTGGCATAAGGAGTGCTCTTGAAGATATGGAGTTAGCTACGCGGGCGCTTACTGAGCCTCTTCCCACTAACCAGCAGGTGAATTGGGTGTTAGCCGACAAACAACTTTTAAAGTTCATGCTTCATTAAAACCTTCAGCTACAAAACACCCTTCTAATCTTGCAGGCCTACAAAAGTCACGAGCTCTATGCCATTGAGAAATGGCTTCACAAGAACCAAATACTTCACCCAAAAGGTCCAGTTCTAGGATTTTGCGCTGGTCATTCCGTCTATCCTCGAACCTGTGTGCAGACTCTGAGAACAAAAGAAAGATGGCTTCATGATGGGCTACAACTTAAGGCCAATGAGGTTCCCTTAAAGGTTTCCATGCTTTATCCTCTCCCTGACGATTATCTTTAGTCATCCCCTTTTTTCGGTTTAATGATCAACTCCTGAAGTCCATTATTACCTACCTTAGATTCTTAAGCGTAACCCGAAGCTCAAAAAGTTTAAAGATTTTGGAGATGGTGACAAGGACATCAATGGCGGTTCCCATTGCATGGAACTATATGGGAAGTGGCAAATGGAACCATTGTGTCTCCCTCACGCTGTTAATGGAATTGTGCCCAAGGTAAAAAAAAGCAACGTTGTGTCTGCCCTTGTATATATCGCTTCTATAAATCTCCCAAAAAATTACCCCTAGTACTTCAAAACAAAATATAAAACTTTGTGTAGATGGAAATATGTAAGATCTCATTTTTTGTGTGTTTGGGGTTTTCAGAACGAGCGCGGACAAGTTGATGTTTGGTCGGAGAAATGTCTCCCACCGGGAACAGTCCACTTAAGGTTTCCTCGAATATTTTCTGTCGCTAAGAGATTCGGAATAGATTATGCACCTGCCATGGTTGGTTTCGAGTACAGAAGTGGACGTGCTACCCCTATTTTTGAAGGTATTGTGGTCTGTACCGAGTTCAAAGACGCAATCCTAGAGGTATAAACTTATTATTTTACAATCTGAAACACAGAGAGTTGCATGTTTTTGGATATGAATCCGTTGGTTTTTATCTAACTTTTTTTGGTTTTGGTTAGGCATATGCAGAAGAACAAGAAAAGAGAGAAGAAGAGGAGAGAAGAAGAAATGAAGCACAAGCAGCTTCGAGATGGTATCAGCTTCTTTCGTCTATCTTAACCCGTGAAAGATTGAAAAACCGTTACGCTAATAGCTCAAACGATGTCGAAATGAAGAGTATGGAAGTGAATTCAGAGACCATAGTTAAGGTGGAGAAGGTGAAATCACCTGAAAAGAAGGGAGTGGCTAAGAGAGGAGGAAGGTCACGAGTAAGAAAGTGTCGTAGTGAAGATGAAAGCCATGAACCTGAACCTGAACATGAACATGAACATGTGTTTCTTGATGAGAAAGATACCTTGGATGAGGAAACGTCTGTGAAAACCAGACGCTGCAAATGTGGCTTTTCTGTTCAAGTTGAACAAATGTAAAACGTTTTGCTACTGAGTATCGAGTGGCAGTTTTTGTAATTTACCAAGTTTATTTGGCAGGTCTTGTAATATACCAAACGCTGCCAATGATCAATTCCATGCTTGGAGAAATAGATTCTTTCCTCATCAGTAGAAACTATTTAACTACCACCATTTTGTTAAAATACCTCCTATTTCATTCTCATATTTTATTTTTACTTCCAAATCGTTCCCTAAAACCACATTAAACCTCACATTTTTCTGTGTTTTTTTGGATGAAATTAAATGCATATATGAAAATGTCGAAAAAATCGTAGGCTTGAAAATAAAAACTCACTTTCTTAGACTGAAAAGAGAGCCTAGAAGAATAAAAAGAACCAGTGAAGAAATGAAACAAGAACTGGGATAACCGATTGATTCTGATTCGGGTCGGTATAAAATCCTTAATAAACCAAAACTACTCATAAAAGTTCAGGTGAAATTTAAACCGGTTAGGAGTTGGGTGGTTTAACTACTTCTCCTTCAAGCTCTCTCTACAATCCAGAAGACAAGAGATTGGTAACGAAAGTGAAGCTGAAGCATGAGGAGATCGATTTCTTCAAAAGCGAAATCATTTCTTCATTGGAATCTGCTGGATAAAGGTAACGCTGGAACTTCTCCGTCGTCGTTTAGTATTTGCAATTTCTGCTTCTCGAGACGAGCTTATTCAGGTGGCAGTGATTATCGAGAGATATTGAGAAATGGGATTCGATATATGAAATTAGATGATTCGCTCGATCTCTTCTTTCACATGGTTCATTGTCGTCCTCTTCCTTCAATTGCTGATTTTAGTAGATTACTAAGTGCTATTTCCAAGATGAAGAAGTATGATGTTGTGATCTATCTTTGGGAGCAAATGCAAATGCTTGGAATTCAACATAATCTCTATACATGCAATATATTATTGAATTGTTTCTGTAGATGCTCTCGATTCTCTCTTGCGTTATCGTTTCTTGGGAAAATGATGAAACTTGGTCATGAGCCTAGCATTGTCACATTTGGCTCTCTGCTTAATGGATTCTGTCGCGGTGATAGGATTTACGATGCTTTGTCTATGTTTAATCATATGGTGGAAATGGGATTTACACCTAATGTTGTTATCTACAACACAATCATTGATGGTCTTTGCAAAAGCAAACTGGTGAATCACGCCTTGGATCTATTCACCCGAATGGAAAATGATGGGACTAGACCGGATGCCGTTACTTACAACTCTCTTATATCTGGTCTTTGTAATTCGGGTAGATGGAACGATGCTACGCAAATGGTAAGCTATATGACCAAGAGGGAAGTCTACCCTGATGTATTTACTTTCAATGTGTTGATTGATGCGTGTGTGAAAGAAGGTAATCTTTTTGGGGCTGAAGAATTGTACGAGGAGATGATCCGAAGATCTCTGGACCCTGATGTTGTTACTTACAGTTTACTGATCAATGGGCTTTGTATGTACAGTCGCCTAGATGAAGCTGAGCAAATGTTTGGTTTTATGGTTAGCAAAGGTTGTTTTCCTGATGTAGTAACTTATAGTATTCTCATTCATGGATACTGCAAGTCTAAGAAGGTCGAGCATGGGTGGAAGCTCTTCTGCGAGATGTCTCAGAGAGGAGTGGTTAGAAATACAGTCACTTACACAATTCTTATCCAGGGTTATTGTATAGCAGGCAAACTTAATGTTGCTGAAGAAATTTTTAGACTGATGACTTTTTGTGGTGTGCCTCCTAATATTATCACTTACAACGTTTTGTTACATGGTCTATGCGATAATGGGAAGATAGATAAAGCATTGGTGATATTGGAGAATATGCAAAAGAGAGGAATTGAAGCTGATATTGTTACATATAATATCATCATTCGCGGTATGTGCAAAGCTGGTGAGGTGGCAGATGCTTGGGATTTATATCGTAACCTCAACCTCAAAGGACTTGTGCCTGATGTTTGGACATACACTACAATGATGTTAGGATTGTACAAGAAAGGCTTACGGCGTGAAGCGGATGCACTATTTAGAAAAATGAAAGAAGATGGGATTTTGCCAGATGAATGTTACGTATAGTGAAGCTAATTAGGACTAACTGCATCAACTTAGGTATTCCAGGGGAGCTTGCAGGATATTTATATCTGGCGTCAGGCTATGAGATGTTTGCCCCTGGAAAGATAAACTCATTCAAAGCCAAGTTTTGGATACTATGAAATGAATTAGTTTTCACACATTCATATTTATTCGGGGTAACCACAGAGATGATTAATATTAGCGGGCAACCTGCAGTGTCACAGTGGATTTTTTTACAGACATTACAGAAATCGAAGCGCGCATCATATTTGCATTCAGTTTCTATCCTAGAGGAAGCTTGCCCTTGAAATGAAAAACTCAGATCTTTCAAAGCCAAGTAATTGTGATTCTATGAGAAGAGCTGAATGTTTCATATGAAGCCATTTTCTCAAGTCACTGACTTATCTCACTTTATAATTGTACATTCTTTCATGTATTGTATACCAATGTTTGTTTATGTATTATTTGACAAAGTGTCTGTAACAACTTTTTTGTATGTATTCTCTTACAAAGTTTATTTCCTCGGGTTTCTTTATATATCTCTTTGAATCAAACTTCCAAAGTGTGTTGTAAAAGAACAATTTTACTTGATGAGATAAAAAAGAGGAACAATTATACTCAACTTGTGTAGCATTGTGATTACTCTGAAGTCTGTTACAGTCTAACAAAATCATGAACGATGAGAGTAGCAGAGTTGTAAGAATATCCTAACCATCACCAATGTGTGTATGTATGAATAGAAATAAGATACCATATAAGCTGCTCTAATTCTACACCGATTCAGAAACAATACAACAGATCTAACTAAAGCATTTCAATATATCCTCAATGAGCTATAAAACCCGCTACAGATCCACAGTTTTGTACAGTTTGAAAGCTCTCTTCTAACTTCTGCTTCAGTTTATACAGTATCCTGTGAAGGTAATGAGTACATAACAAGAGTCAAGATTTTAAATGGATTTTTAAGGAGTTATATTTTTAATCTGCAATGCCAAGAAGAAAAAAGAAAACCGAACCTTGCTCATCTGTTTTGTTGGTGGTCTCAGCCAATTGGTGTGTCCTGTAGGCAAAGTTTTACCGATTAAAGACAAGCTACTATATACGTATAAACAGATTCATGATATGATATCAGAATTTTGACATTGTGGAGGAAAAAAGAAGTGGAGAATCAGAGGAGGTTGTTACCATGGTGATGAGGATTGGCTGATACCGAGCCCATTGCAAGTGAGTATCATTCCCTTAAATCTGGCTAGATATTCCTGTATTAAAGAAATGAGTAGGCACATCTAGTTAGTCAAAACCTAGATAACATTTGAAAAAACTGATTTTTCTAAATACCGAATAATATGTTACACACCCGTAAAGTATACTTGTGGATCTCATAAATACCGGTTAAATCATACTCAAAACGTTTAGCTGGGTCCATCAGCACTGCCAAAAAGAAAGAAGAAGCTAAATCAATTGATTTGAGACCTTGCTATAAAGATGAAGAGAGAGAGAGAGAGAGCATTGTTCTCCATCATAGTCTCACGTGACAGATAGAAAACATAAGAGATATTATATTCAAACAGAAGTTCATACTAACATTCAGTCAATAAAGGATTTAGAGATGAACACAGTTCAAGGTATAGTTAAGGAGACCACATACAAACAATAAGGCTGTAAAATCCTAGAGAAATAAGTACAGTAGAGAGGGAGAGATGGCGAATTAGAGGATTGCAACTATAAAGAGTTGTGATTTTTATCAATACTTAAACAGAACTAATGAACTATAAAGGTCAAGGAGCTAAA
Organism: Nasturtium officinale; assembly: GCA_963854855.1. Taxonomy (NCBI): domain Eukaryota; kingdom Viridiplantae; phylum Streptophyta; class Magnoliopsida; order Brassicales; family Brassicaceae; genus Nasturtium; species Nasturtium officinale. Next base: position 4,147,472 of record OY978509.1, read on the forward strand.
TGGATAAAGCTTAAGGCTTTAAGTAGTTTGTTCGTTATCTCCCTAATCTTCCTAAAAGTGAGTTATTTTTTAACGTTTCCGATGCATAGAAACTACTATACAAAAGAAAGATTTACCGTTATAAGCTTCATTTATCTCTTGAAATTTTTCTGTAGCTGCACTATCACCTTTGTGCTTATCAGGATGCCACTTCTGTACATGGAACCGCAAAATTTCAGGTTTATTTCAATCAACAAACTTTATAATTTAATATAAAAACACCAATGACATATTAGCAGATACTGAAGAAGAGTTTATGAGTTGACAAACCAATGCAAGCTTCCGATAATTCAGTCTGATCAATTCCTCAGTTGCGTCGTAATCAACTTCTAGAATCTTATAGTAATCCTTAAGACAAACAAAAAATCAAATGAGCATTCGTGAAGATGAATATAAATACATGCAAACATAATCAATTTCCAGAATTTTAAAGTAATCGTTGAAAATAAAAAGACGCTTCCATTGAAGAACAAAGAAAAAAACAACTTTTAACAAAAAAGAATAACCAATAATCATCGGATCAATAAGAATACTCAACGAAACTGTATCAGATCAAAACCAGACATTATCTAATAAACTAGATTCCTATGGACATCACGAACATTTTCCTAGAGAAATTTTCGAAATCCGGATAGGAAAAGACATAAGATTTAAACCTTAGGAGGAGACTTATGATGGTCTTCCATACACGAACAGAGGAAGAATCTCCTCACACATCATCTGATAGAGAGAAAATGGAAACCCAAAACCCTTAAAAAGTAAAAGGGGAATTTTGCAAGGTGTTTCTTTTCCGTTCAATAAAATCAAAAAACGACGAAACTGTGTTAGAGGAAAATGAGAAAGTTGAATCGAATATTGTGGATTGCTTTCTGAGTATTCTTCTGTTTAGAATCGGGAGATGATGAAAGTCTTTGGCTTTATGAGTTTTCGGTTACTTTTTGGATATTTTGGATTTGTGACGAAGCCACCGGCCAATGTTTATCGCCCTTGTCTTTTTTTTTTTCTTTTACTTGTATTTTGTATTTTTCGGACAATCTCAAATCTTATCCACTTTGTATGAATCTTTTTTTTTTTTTTTAATTAATGATCAATATTTGTATGCTTAAAAAATTTCACTGTTTTGAACTAAGAAAAAAAAATCCTTAATAAGTGTTGTTTATCATCAAAACGTGTGCTTAACGTAACTACTAATATTGCCTTATCCATTTATGATTTAACATTGTTATTGAAATCTGTAGAATAATAGTTTAGGCAATGTTATTCAGTTTATTCGATTAACTCAAATGTTGAGTTGAACTGAATTACACCAAATTAGAATTCAGATTCAAGTAAAACAAAAGACGTATATTTCACTTTGCAAAGACTTCTACTGAGAGCTGAGCACAAAAGCATCCACAAAAAAAAAACACTGAAGAACCAAATAAAATCCTTAAGGAATTGTGTTTCAAACTCTGGTTACAAATGAAAACACGGAGAAGAAGAAACCTGTTTGTTTCTTCAAGTCGTAGCTTCAACTTCTGGGTCAGTTTCGACGGGTACATTAGATGAAGAACTGTTCCTTTCTCGGCCTCTTAGACGCGAAGAAACATTGTCAATTGCTGAATTAAGTTGTCCAATTTTCTCATTCAATGTCTCTCTTGTTTTCTCTAAACCTTCATCGTAGTACGTTGGCTGTTGCGGCTTCTTGAAACCATACTCATCTTCTTCATTCAGAATTGATCTTCGGATCTAAATCACCAAAACGCAAGAAAAAGAACATTAATAATCATTCTTCACCTTAGATTGCATGAGAATGATATACAGATCATACAAAGCTCCAAGAACCAAAGAAACATTCGTGTAATAACAAAGACATTGTCTGTTTTTGCCAATGGAATGTGCATAAGTAACAAACTATAAAATCACTGAACATGAGCTATTTTGCCAAATTCACATGTAGGTTCGAAAGAGTTAAGTTATATACCTGTGGAGCAAAGATATATGCAACAGCGCCAAAGACAGCACCACCTAGAAGAAAGCCAGCTATGAAATCACCACTGCTTCCACTCCTGTCTCTGAAAATCATTAGAAAGAGCAAAGTTTCAACAATTTTTCTTAATGATTTTAGGTCAATTCAACAGAAGGGAAACCATTTTACAGAGACATATCATACCGGTACCCAGCAGAAACAGAAAACTTGTGAGTACGGTTTGATTTCTTGTGAATTGTCAAAGCAGAGGTTTTACAAAAAGAATTGAGCTTTCTGGTATTAGACAATCCATTTGCATTCAGATGATGAGATTGAGACCCACCTGTGCCACAAGATTCAAGAACCCAAATAAAGAATCTTGCTGATATGAATCTCTCTAAAATTTCCCTAAACTATAAGCTCAAGGAGCTAGATATTGGTTAAGTTCCTTACTCTAGCTGGTCTATATATGTATTCTTCGCAAACAAGGAATTGATTCCGATCTCAATTTTAGTTAATCTGAACTGTAAAATCAAGCTAATTTATAAAGGAAGCATGCAATATCAACTCAAGAAACGCATCCATACCGCTAAACCTAGAAAGAGCTACCGAAAAGTACAAATCAAATGGAGAATCGGATAAATCTTTCTCTATTCCGTAATCAAACAATTCGAATGTCGGGAGGAAACAAAAGGAGCTTAATACAAGGAGGGAGATGAAAGGAAAAGGAATGGATTACCAGAGAGAGAGAGAGGAGCAACACAAGACGCCATTGAAAATGAATACGAAGAGATCTGAGCAAAATAACACTGGGAGGAAGAATATGCTGACATTTTGTTTTGGTTCTCTTCTTATTGGAAAGGTATTATATGTCAAATTAGAATACTACCCTTGTATTTACTAATTTTTTTTTTTATAGCGGTTACATTTATCTTACACCAGGAAAAAAATACAAAATACAAAATTAGAAGAGAAGAACAAAAAACAATTACAGCCTTCTCTAAAAAAATCTTCAAATACTATTAATTGGGGTTATTCGAAACCAACACAGAATCAACGAAGCATCGGTTTTCAATTATGAAATATAACTTAACATAATGATGATATAGAGAAAATAGAATGATGGATTCAGAACAAATCTTTTGTTCTTCTGTAGATATCAACCAATTATTTTTTAAACAAAACATTCGGTATCTTTTTATATCCATCACCATTTTTTATATACAAAACCTGTGATTAATTTATGTCGTTCGAGTCTACTTCACCAACCAAAAAAACAACAACTAAGGACACTCAAAATAAATAAAAACTTAACAATAACTTAACCTTTCTTTTTTATCTGGTATGGTCTCTGAAGAGAAACAATGGAGTATTCACATTCTTCCTCTTCTCCCCCGGAAATGACAGTGATAAAGACAGAGATGGGGCCACCGCTACGTCATCATCTTCTTCTTCATCTGCTTTCTGTTTTTCTTTATTCTTAAAACTACTACTACTACTTTGTTCACCAGATTTGCTACTTCCACCTAAGAAAGGCAATAGTCCCATTGTGTCTTCACTTGTTACCTCACCTCCTAATGCCAGCTCCAGATTAGGGACTCTACCACTTAAACATATATTGTTTTCGTTGATACTGTTACTGCCAAGTGGAATGATATTATCGTCCAGTTCCATGTCTTCTCTTTCCACATTCAAGTCCAAAGGGAACACAATTTTGGGGCTCTTCTTCATGATTCCGGAATCACTACCAGATGTATCCCGGGAAGGGCTGCTGCTTTCGTTCTCTGTCTTCAGCTTCTTATTCGCAGATCCTTCGCATGATCTCTCATTGTTGAGATCCACTTTCTGGTTCATGGCAGAGGAACTCTCTGTAGCGGGTCTTGTCAGTTCCCATATTGGACGCTTCCTGTGACTAGCCTGACTACAGTTGAGATCTTTCTCTAGAGGATTTTCTTGGCCAGTGGCCTGGATTTCTGAACCCGTGACCGTCAAAGGCAGATCCTTTCTAGCATCTAATTCTTGTTTCTCAATTTGCTGAACCTTCTTCATTATACTATCTCCAGAATTTGATCCAGTAGCTTGACAAGGGATATGATTAACACCTGCTACGTCCTCTTTAACAGCAATTACCTCCTGTAGTAGGGAATTCAAGAGTAAGAAGAAAAGGGATTACCTATGAAAATTAGGACATGTAATGTCCTACAATGAGTTCAGAAACAATTTAAACTAGGACTAAAAACAACCCACCTTTGTGCTCAATGATCGCTCAATAGAGGGTTCTCTGTTAGTTGGACTCTCATGGCTAAGTACATCTGTCCCACTCTGAGTTTCAAGTCTGTTGTTTGAGCTCTCACGTAGAGAAGACACTTTGTCCAGATGCTTGGAAGGAGAACTCGTTTGACACAGCTCATTGGGAGCTCCGTCACACAGCAAAACATTTGAAGTAGGCAAAGATGTGTTGTTTTGTGGATTAGTGCCTATCTCTTTTCTTCCTCGGAATACACCCCAAAGGAAATATAACATGTTCCAGCCTGCAAAGGGAAATAGATCAAACTGTAAGCAGTAGATGTTTTGATAGATCATATCGAATGAGTAATTGTTTTGGTAAGCATGCTTACGCTGGCAATTCAAAGGAAGTTGGTTGGATGCAAAAATCAAAAGCTCAACATTATCGAGGTTTCCTTTCAGGGCTAGATCTTTCTTGATCATGTTATCTATTAGAGGCTTATAATTTCTCTCATAACTGTATCACAAGCAGAGCAACGTAAGAATCTAGTAAGTGAACATATTTGAGAGTGAAACACTCAGGCCAACAACACGAAATAATGAAGTAGTGATTAATCATGTAGGAAACCAACCTCTCAATGTCCTTTGCAAAGAAGAATAGAGCTATATGGTCTTCCTTAGTACCTATAGCTTGAAATTGTGCAGGCCATGTACTTAACCGAGGTACTTCATCCAAGCTAAATTTCTCTGGAAACTTATTCATCACTTCAGCAACCTTTGGTGAAGCTAATGTTGATAGATGTGCTTGCATTCCACTATGCATAGCTGACTGATTTTTGGTTTTTCTAACCTCCAAGTCTCCTCTGGAAAATGATATTAAAACTTCAATTCAATATACATTATACACACATATATAAGAAGTATGCCTCAATGGAAAAGTAATAAAACGAAAAAGGGATCTTCACCAAAAGTTAGGAAAACTTACTGCCATATAAAGCCATGGTCTGGGATGGCTGAGCATCTTAACAAAACAGGTTGGGGTACTAAAGGCCAATCTCTAATGGCAGGCTTTACAGACGGAAAATTAACTTCAAGTTCCACAGATCGTGGAGCCATCGCATCAGCACCAGAGAGTACAAGCTGCTTCTCATTTGTTACAATTGTCTGCTTGTACGGATCAGAAGGAGGCCAGAATGTCGGATGCACTCCTTGCAATCCTTCGTGTGATACATGATTCATGTACATCTTTGAAGGAAATTGATTTCGAAAAGTCTTATCAGTATTAGAATCCACATTAGATGCATCGGATTGCTCTAGTCCTCTGTTCTTGCCAAAGCTGGGCTTTTTACGAAGAGCAGCATCTACCGCTGCTCGCAACCTATTACCCTTATTTATATCCTCCCTAATGTTTTTTATGGTAGAGAGATCACTATCAGAAACGCCTGATGTGTCGTTAGATTCTGCAGTCTGACCACCCTTTTGAGATGATGGTAAGCCTTTTGCACCATATAACAGGCTAGACCTTGGGCGTTTACCCAAGGGTTCTTTGCTTTTCTTCCCTACCTCTCTAGATTCCCTAGACCATGGTAGTCCATCCTGTAAAGCTACAGTACCGTGGCTTGGCATTCCCTCAACCGAAGTGGATGGCAGTTCATCCTTACCGTCAGCTTGGCTTGAACTTTGCTCGCTGCCACTGAAATGTTCATTTGTTGAAATGTCACCTGCATAGAGAAGAAATAAATAACAGTGGAGTTCAATAATTATATCTTTAAAAGGTGGGGAACATAAACAAAAAAAGAACAAACACATATCCCACCAAAGTACAATCAAATATGAAGTAACCGAAGTACCAATTAATTGAAAAAAATGATAGGAAGCATACCAGAAGCAACCGGATTTTCTAGACGGTTTCGGTTTAGGTTGCTGACTTGTTTCGTCAAGCTACCTCGTTTACCATCAGACTGCAAAACCTTCAAATCACGGGCATTGTTTGCATATGAAACAGACGAATTGCCACGTGACTTCAGCTTCTGGTCGACGGAGGATGATGCGTTAGCTTCTGTACTACGATCTTTCAGTTGCTTTGAGATTTTGCCCTCTTGCAAATGATTAACTTTTGATGCAAGCGTTTTTGCTTGTGAGTCGTTACCACTAGAATTCCCTGCATCTGTAGTTCTACTTGAAATTGATTTGCCTATATTTCTAAAACCCGCCTCCTTTATATCAGGTGAACATTCTTTGCCAGTCTTCTGTCGTTGGAGAATAACATCATCTATAAGTTGCACTTTCGTTTTTGAGCTTGAAAAATTGAAGGAACTGGATTTCAACAAAGCACCTGGAGAAATAAAAAAACAAGGGAATGTTATATAACCTGTAAAATCGCAAGAACTACAACAAAAGAGATAAGGCAGAGTTGCACTTAGGGAGAGCAATCCCCTCATGCAGCCTACCTTTTGGAGGTTGGAGCTGTGAACCAGTAGATCGTGCACCTTCTGTGTTATCACTGAAAGATGTTTGACGATTTAGCTTTCCCCTTGACCAGTCGAAGCCCTTGAATGATGTTTCCCGAGATAACACACCTATTCTGGGGAGCACAGATTTCTTGGGTGACCCAGTTGAAGCCTCGACCACATGTCTTTTAGCATCTGGAACTGCCTCAATTTTATCTGCATGCCTTTTGCCAGAGCTATGTGTATTGAGGATTCCCTCCAGTTCTCTTTTTCTCTTAGCTTCTGCAAGTTACAACTTTATGTTAGTTAGACATATTGGAAACAGCAAATATGGATCCAAATATGTGCTAATTTCTTCCGCTAATTTTATTTTCACATATAGTATGCTCTTCACCTTGCTTCTGCTTTTCAGATTCCTCAGCAAACTTGCATACTTCACATAGCCAGTCACGCCCAGGAACTTCATTGAGCCTTTCCCGCATGCAATAGCTAAGCAAAAGAAAACACAACTATATTACTATCACACAAAATGGCACTACCTTATGATTGATGAAAGAAATGACAATCAATATTAATTGCTAATATCCAAATAAAATTAAACTATACTCCTAATATGCGAACAAATCACAAATGGAAAATTGGTCATTAGTATGCTTTCTTTCGCATGAATTGAAGAGCAAGCTTACGTGTGTTCTGCACCATCACTGCATCTGCTGCAAATAGCGAGTAAATCTTCACGGCCAGCATCTCCACAGATATCACAAACCTTTACCTATACCAAAAAAAAAAACTTTCACATGAAGTGTCTATCACTGAGCAATTAAAACAAAATATTGCGACAAAAGAAAAGTATATGTGCTAATATGAGACAAGAAAAAAACAGCATTACTTACATCATGTTCGACCATTTCAGAATCATCACTCTCGCTCTCAGACATAGCTGATGGGATTGGATCATCTGATTTATTGAAGGAAGTGCATTTACTTGACTTACCATTCTTCCCGTTCTCACCTGAACGTGTAGATCCTTGAACTGAAGATTCCTCTCTCTCTTTGTTACCCTTGGCTTCTAATTTTTCCTTGAAGCTTCCTCGCTCTGAACTGATTCTATCCTCATGGTTGGATGATGGATTACAAAAAGATTGTGATTTCACTTCATCTGGAAGAACACTACAAGATTCTATCATAGTGGAATCTTGATCTTTTCTAGATCCACCCAGAATGGGATCAGAAACCAGAGCGGAGCCATTAGCTGAAACCTTATTGACTATCTTGTGATTAGTATAACCTGAATTCAACTTTTTGGTTCGATCATCAGAAAATATTCCATCTTCCTGGCCCTCAATGCAGTTAGAGCTCTTATCTAACACATTACCTGATGAAAACACCTTCTGTTTCATCCTGCTCCCACAAGTAATTGCAACAACTCCGGAATCATCGGATATCCCAGAACCTCTTATAGTTTCCTTACTCTCAGCATTCTCAGAGAGAGCATCATGACTGGAATTTACAAGATTGCTTCCTTCACTAGCAGAGTTATTTGAAGTGTTGCGAGCATTAGCCATAGAAGAAGACAAAAGATCATCCTCGTTTACAGAACACTGGCTGCCTACAACTCCGTGGCTGTTTTCATCTGATGACTCGTCCGACTTTGATACATTACGGTGCATGCATGATGAACAAGGAGCAGAACAAACATTACAAGTTCCAGAGTCCACTTTAGAAAAACCTCTCAGACTCATTGTGCGCTTACCAACTCTTCTATCAGCCTGCAGGTGATATAATAAAGCATAAAATGTTATAGAAAAAGAAAAGATTGACATGTACAATTAAGAAAAAGAAGTGAGCCCGAGATTAAACTGGTCAATAAACTAAAACTGTATAGTTAAGACTTGTGACAACAGGAAAACATGAAGCTGTTTTATTAGCTGGCAAGTGTATAATAAAACCAACACAATTACTCAGAACCACCAACTCTTGATGCAAATAAAAAAAGAAGACTAATCTTCATCAAAACCTATCATGATCACAGCAATCAGAAGTGAAACGACCAAGCGTTCATAATATCATGATCTAATGCTAAATATGTCAGGAAACGGACAAGTATTATACAACAAAAGCAAAATAGGGGTTTAAGCTAATCTCACCATCTTCAATCAAATTAATTTGCCTGACTCGCAAACCGATATCTATCGAGCTCTTCCAACTGTTAATAAAGGCACAAAAAACAAATTTAAGACTGCAGAACATTTCTCAACAAAATCGAGATGATCAAACCTACTAAACAACAACAAAAAACTTTTTTAAAAACCAAACATTGGATAAAAATGCTAACTTGCCCAGAAATGAAAATTCGAATTAACAGCAACCAATTCTGAATCAATCACCAGAAAAATTCATAGAGAATCGTGACTAATTTCTTATTAAGAAAACAAACCCATAAAACACGGAATCTTAAAAATAATCTAACGAATAATAAAATAAACAAATCCCTAAAATTGGGAAAAATAACATTACATGATTCAGGTCTCCGAATAGGCTTCCCTCACCATTTCCATCAAACCCCAATCTGGGAAAAAAACGAAACCCTAACTTTCCCCTTCCTACGTTTTCCCTCTCCAACTCTTACAAACCCTAACTTCTCTACATCCAGATTTGATTCCTAATTTTTTTAATGTTTCCCTCGAGACCAAAAATCTCTCTATCTCTCTTTCACTGGTCTAAGATTCAGTGATGTCTCCCAAATTTTCTTCTCGATTCTAGCTTTTCCTCGTGATATACACAAACAACACGAGCCAGAGATGAAAACTGTTGATATATACCTCTCAGGATCTATACGCACGCATATACATAGATACATATATTACACAGTCATATTAAATTTCTTACAATTAAATATTTGTTGGATTGATTAATCCCACAAGTTAATCTATTGGTTAAGAAAGTATATTATTACAGAATTACTGAATTCATTTACCTTATTATTTTGTCTTTGGGTTTGTGTCTGATTCTTCCTAAAGACCTTTTTAAACGTAAATAATGAAATCTGACTCCCTTATCCCTTTTTCTCTCCTTTCAAGTTTTTTCTAATGTTAATTTTTCTTAGATATTTTGTGTGGATTAACTTTGTAAATAACCTCTAGTTTACTGTATATATATATATACACACAGATTTTACATATTCATTTCCGGGTAAATCTCTTAACTGGAATCATATCTTAGGAAATTTAATGTGCGTTTTAATATTGTTATAGGAAGAGTTTATATTACATTTTCATTGTATTTATTTATCACCTAAAAAACATTTTTGTGGACTTTAATTGGTCGAAAGGGGGAAAATTGAAATGGCCAACTAATTACACCCTATTAAAATGATTACCAACCAACTCGTATAAAAAGAAAGAAATAACTAAAAAAAATGCTCGAAACAATGAGAAACAAACACTGAGATATTCGATTCCACGGTTCAAACCGGTCCAATCAGGTTTAGTTTTGAGATCTCCCTTCTATGGTCCGCGCACGCATTTTCCCGCCAAAAAGAGCGCCACGCTGAGCAGGTAGGTGCATTAAAGCCCTAAAAGAATCGTAGTTCTCGATTGCTCCCTCAACTACAATTTCCCATGGCGCCATCCGGCACCGTCGCCGATCATCCGCCAGCTTCAACCACTGATTCATTCAATTCCGACGCCACAGTAGAGAATGATATTCGGGTCCTCTCTCTCTCTCTATCTCCGTCAAATTTGGTTTCATACTCTTCATTGATTCTTAAATTTTGAGTTTGGACATTGTTTTCGCTCTGAGCTGGTTATGAAATTTTCATGTTTCATGGCAGCCATTTTTTGTTCTTCACAAGGCTTCGTCTGGGAGTAGTCTCCATGGGAAATCAATTGGGACTGTGAAGAGTAAGCGGAGGATTGATTCACTTACTTCTAAAATTGCTAAAAACTCTGAAGTGGAAAGCGTGGAAGAAGAAGATGGTCATTTTTTCTCAACTCTACGCTTGAAAGTTTTCGAGACTGTCTGGTCAAAAATTGAGAAGACAATTGAAGTCAGTCTCAGTTTTTTTCTCTTTAATTTTCTTTCAATGTGTTCTAAATTTTTTATCTTTCTCTCTAGATTTATACCTTTTTATTGCAGGATGTTCTGAGAGATTCGAATTCAAAAGTATTTAGTGGGATTCATGATTGGGTACGAGAATCATTTGAATCGATCATATCATCTGGAGCACTGAAGTTGTCAGAACCAGTTCGGTCTTATCCTGTTTTAACTCAGGCTTCTTCTAAGCAATTATTCACTGCTTTGGTCCTTACCAGTAAGTCCCTAAAGACTAGTGTTTGTTTCGTGACTACATTTGATATTGATCTTAAGAAAGCATTTACTTATAAAGTTTACAAGCAACCAGTTACTATTACTTCGCTTCTTCTTATAGAGTAACCTTTTATTGTTGTCAGGGAATCTGGAAATGGTTGATGATTTATTGACATTTGAAGAACTGGATTTGTACTTGAAGGCTCAAGGATGCCATGTGGCTAAGCTTTCTTCTATGGACTTCTCTGCCAAGAGTGGTGTAGGAGGTTGCCTTAGAGCTTTGTTACGCCAGTTTGTGATGCCAACCGTAGATGTTAGTAAACTGCATAGTCTTCCATATACTTTAGTTTTGTATCCTACTTGCAAAAACTTGTGTATTCACTGATTCCTTTTCTTCGTAACACGACTGTTCAACAGGTTGCTGATGTAACCATTCTAGCATCATGGTACAGAGAAAATAAAAACCATGAGAATCCCATGGTTGTAATTGTGGATGATACAGAGAGATGCTATGGGCCTGACCTGTCGGATTTAATTCTTATATTGAGGTATTAGCACATCTTTATGCTTGCTATCATGTTGAGGTTTCTCTGCTCGCTGGACTAAAAAGTTTTTGATATTCAGAAACTTTGAACTTTATTACTTTCGGTTAGACATTACCATATCAAAGTGTGGTGACCTGCTCTTTCATTTTTTCTATTCAGTGAATGGGCAGTCAAAATTCCAATTTTTTTAATAATGGGTGTGTCCACAGCACATGATGCGCCTAGAAAGATCCTATCAGTGAACACACTGCAGAGACTTTGCGCTAGTAGGTTCACTCTGAGTTCTCCGGCCGAACGGATGGATGCAGTTCTCAAGGCTGTTTTCTTAAAGCCTTGTTCTGGGTTCACTGTTAGCCAGAAGGTGGCACTTTTTATGAGAAGTTACTTTTTGTGTCAAGATGGAACACTGACATCTTTTGTTAGAACTCTCAAGGTTTCTAGCTCTATCCTTTATGCTATTAGGTTTCAACTTGTTTCGGATTGCTAACTCTTTGTTTCTCATTTGGCTATGCATTCTTTTCTCAGATAGCCTGTCTACAGCATTTCTCATTAGAGCCTTTAAGCATCATGCTCGAGCACTTTTGTCAAGACCATGTTAATCAGGTATTATTGATGGACCTGTCTACAACTTTCATTTTTTTTCCAACAGACCCTTTAGATTTCTCAGATATCATATTTGACTTTGGTTAAGTCGGCACTGCCATTACTATATTAGTGTAGTTGATAGCTAGGATTTTAGTTCGTGTTTAGCATGTTGAGAATCTTTGTATATTACAAAGAGTACATATGTACTTCATAAAGAAATGATTGAAAATCTTCGGTGGTACATTCTGCATCCCTCGATTGGTCATCTAGGTAGACCATTTTGCCATGTTACACATAATAAAACGCAATTCACTTTGTTTCAAGGAAGTTTTTTCTTGTAAAGCTGTCAGGTGAATATACTGGACTATTGACAGAAGCAACTATGAAATATGCCTTTGACTTGCCATCTGTGACGAGGTACCCCAGAGAATTCACCACTTTCACTATTTTCTCTTTCCACTATTTTTATGTTGGAAGAACTGATGGGAAGTTTCGTGTTGTTGGACTTCTATGACAAGGTTTGATCCTTGTTGGATTTCCCGTGGATTATGGAAAATTAGATGCACTAATTTCTGTTCATAAACGTTTTACTAGGAATAAAATTACTCGGAGTACTTTTGAAATGCTACCTCAGTTTTTGTCGGATTTGCAAAGAATGCCAAATCCCTGGAGCATAGTAGTTTTGGTGAGTTCTCCCCTCCCTCCCCCCCCCCCCCCCTTTTTTTTTTATGGTTCATCATCATAGAAAGAGCACTTTATGTCTTACATGATTCAGGAATGCCATTTGTCTGTGAAAAATAATTTGTCATTTATCAGAAACTTAGATAGGAAATGTCTTGGAAACCTATTTTAATGAATAAAAACATCCCAGTGGGCATAGAAATATTTTGGAACTTTCACTTTCTGTTCTCCGGTTGTATAAACTTGAGTTCTATTCATACTGTTTTTTTCTCTCTCTCGATTGAAGCAGTTTTTTTATTGTTTCTCTTGACTTAACTTTTCTGCCGGTTTAGTTGGACTCCCGAGTCCAGATGCATATTCTGCTGCTCCTATTGTACACCACAAGAGGAAATATGAGCCAGTTCTGTGTTTCATTTTGATCAGAGTGATTTCTACTTCTTGGATAAATAAATGATCATATTCTTTGTATACTGTTTTGCAGTGCATATATGAAGTTGGAAAGTTTGATAAACTTCGATTGCTAGACATATTCTGTGAGATACTTGACCCAGAAGCACGCTACTTGAAATACTTTTCACCTTCGGAGATTGTTAACTGTCAGAGTCACAATTCAGGACGTAATGATGTTATCAGACGGGTTCTGCGCAAGCTCAGGTGAGTTTTGTTGTAAGAAAAAAGTGTGATTTTTTCCCCTCAGACAATAGCAGCCAGGGAATCTCTTAAACTTATAGACCATACATAATTTGTCTGATGGATCTATTCAGAGGGCAACTTAGTGTCCAGGTGTCCTTATGCAGCTATGCTGTGTTGCCATATTTATGGAACAAGATTTTGAGGATTAGTTTGGTAAATCATGTTAGGTCGATTAATAAATTACTCTGTTCTCGACTTAGATCATTGATAGCTTGTTTTAATATCTCTGCAAGGAGCTTAGCGCAAAAGTTATGAATCTCTTGCATTCCAATTTTCTAGGGATCTTTCACCTTCACAGCTGTCTAGCATGTTGAAAAGTTGGGAAAATATTACCGCAGAGTCCAGTGAGGTAATAATTTACTAAAATTTATCAAGTTGTTACCATTTCTCTTGACTTGCATATCTTGTATGTGATTATTAACTTCATTTGTCCTTTTAAAAGTTTTCTTCTGTTTTGTGGTTAGGGTTCTTTCATTTCCTTTGAGCTAGAGTATCTTTAAATGTCTCCATGTTCCTAGCATCCCTTGTGCGGAGGATTGTTTTGTAATCTATTAATCTGAACATATTGCTTGAATTGGAGATTTCACATAAATGATTGTGAAAAAGTCAATCACTCGGCATTTTTTGGATAACTTTTGTGCATTTCTGTGATACATATTCCTGATCCATCTTCAGCTCTAAATACATGTTGTTCTAGATGATCAATTAATTTGTTTGTTTGTTCTCTGCTGTTAGATCAGTGACAAAGTAATGGAATTGCACCCATTCATGAGATCTGTGGAAGCAGCTGGTCAGAGACAAGGACTTCCCAACAGCCCAAAGTAAATCTCTCGATATTGTTATCTTTTCAAACTGAACACCATATATGTGCTCAAATAATTTCTCTATTTTCCTTTTAATTTCCGGCTTTCCTCCAGCAGATATCTTGGAAAGTTAGTCTCTTAAAATATATATTCTTTTTTCCCGCCGTTCTCGTGTATGGGAAAATTGATGAGGAAACTTGGTATATTATTCAGCTGATATGAAATATCTTCTGTATGCATAAGTTCCTCTACTCATTAGCTTCTGTTGCTCTTCTCATTAACCTTGTACACTGAAGAAATGGTTCAATTTGATGTGACAGAAAGCATGCATCCCGAAGCCATTCAAAGCTTGAAAAAGAGCTTAAAGCCATGACTGATAAGGTTGCTGCATTCATAGAATTCATGCTAAGGTGAATTCTACTTTGGCATGGAGTCTTTTTTACTTTTGAGGAAACTTCTTTTTTTTTTAACTCTACATTGCTTGTATGGCGGGTTTTGATTTGACTGCTGTAACTTAATATGTTATCATGTATGATGTTTTTTATGCGTATTGCGAATTAATCTGAGCCTTTTTGTATGGAACAGGGAATATATGAAGCCAGTTGAGACTACTCCTTTCCATGAAATTTTATGTTTCAAGAATGTCGATAAACTTCAATCTGTAAGTCTTTAGCATCCTTGTTCCTCTCGGATTCACTTATACATGATACTTCCTTACTTGGAAGTTTTATAATAGATAACCCATTTTTATATGCTGCTCATGTGGTATCATTCTCGTCAACTTAAACAAACCAATTACAGGGTCAGTTCTGAGAGAGTCTGAGCATCATTCTTTTTGACTGATTCTTAGAACGATTGATGTTATGCTGTCGTTTCTCTTGCTGCTTAAGATTTACATATGGCTTACTCTCTCTTTTTCCCCTTAATTTGGTGTTTATCTGTTTCAGGCTTTACTTGGAGATCCGAGAGGCAAGATCCAATCAGATCTACTGGAATCTCACAATATCCTCCACTGTATGTGCTGCAGCCAGAGAGGCACAACTCTATTACCTTCCATGCACGATACATCAATTTTGTGAGTCTTCCTTTACTTTTATACCTTTGCATTCTCATGTTGTGGTTCTTGAAACAATTATTTTGGGATTAGTATTTCTTGTCTGGAATATGATTTGAGAGTTTCCCGTTCTCACAAACTATCTTTAAAACACATACACATAAACACAAACTGGTTTCTTTCTCCTTTGTTTCATTGTGTTACAAAGAAAAGGTTTTCGATAATTGATTATTTAGGTACACGCTGGCCCAAGAGCACGCTGATGTTATTAACCTTCATGATTGGTATCAATCTTTCAAGACGATACTTATTCCGCGGAATAGCAAAGCTAAACAAAAATCAAAGAAACGGAAGGATATCTGCGAAGAACCAGAAATACCCTCTGAATCATTAATACAGTATCCTTTTTTGGTATTCAGATTCTGTCCTTGGAATGGAGAAAAGAGTCTAAAGATAAGTATTTGAAACAGAGCAGGATTTGGAAACAAGATTAGTTATTAGTGATCCACCAATGTTCATCCTTGTTTGCGGGGCATTTACATAAAAGCACACGACTAAAGATTTTATAATTTGATTCCTTAACATTTGATTACAACAGAGCTCGATTTTGCAGAGCTGTAATGGAGCTTCAGATAGCAGGACTTATTCGCATGCCTTCAAAAAGGCGTCCAGATTTTGTGCAAAGGGTGGCCTTTGGTTCCTAAGAAAAGTGGCAATACTTCCATTGTAACTGTATTTTAATCAGTGTTCATAACCCGTTTCCATGATTCTGTTCAGACACATCTATTTATAGAAGTTTAGAAACTTGTTTCTCATAATTATATAAGTGTAAACAGAATGTAAAACTTATCCCCCATGCATATAATTCTCCGATCTAAACAAAGCTGTACAATAAATGCCAATGACGCTCTACAATGCACAAACATTATTAGCTCCTTTATCTTTTTTTCCACAGCTAAATGTTCATAAATATTGGGAAAGCCGAAGTCTTAATAGTGTGTGAATATTCTCAAGTCTCCTCCGTAAACTCCTTTTACGGGCCAAGAGACGACTTGTGACTTAGGAAGTCTTCTATAGCTCCCACATGTTCAAGTTTTTGCTACAACAACAATTTCCCATTGACATAGTTGCTCACACATCTCTTCTTTTATTTTCTTCTGAAAACTCTAAAATCACAAAATGTCCATTAAAACCCTGGTCACAACTGGTCTCTGGTTCTTGTTGGTGACTAGATTCACAGGTGCAAACGAGGCCAACGTCAATTGCCTGAAGACCATAATGTCCCAAGTTGAAGATCCCAATGGATACTTGTTCAGTTGGGATTTTTCCAACGAAACTGCAGGGTTTATCTGCAATTTCAGTGTGGTCACTTGCTGGCATGATGATGAGAACAGGGTTTTGAGCATTAAACTTTCTGGGTATGGTCTCAGAGGAAAGTTTCCTGTTGGGATTAGGGAATGTACTGATTTGGTAAGTCTAGATCTTTCTAGAAACAATTTCTCTGGACCTTTACCATCCAACCTTACATCCTTGTTTCCACTAGTTACAACTCTCGACCTTTCCTACAATCAATTCTCTGGTGAAATACCTGCCAGCTTAACAAACATTACCTTTCTTAACACACTTATGCTTCAGCATAATCAGTTCACTGGTAAGCTTCCTTCCCAGCTGGTGTCACTGGAATGGCTCACCAGGTTCTCAGTGGCAGACAATCTTCTTACCGGCCCTGTCCCAAATTTCAACGTGGCCTTGAACATTGGACCGAAGAGTTTTGATAACAACCTGCATTTATGTGGTCTCCCTTTGGATGCTTGCGTTGTGATCCGGTTAGGTGCAACCTTAGGCTGGCTCTTCTTCAGGAATGGTAGGAAGGAGAAACAAGGAGACATAGGAAGACACCGAAGCTGGATTTTTCACATTGGGGATTAAAACACAGATTGTCTTATCAGATTATTTTTGCACCTTAATACAACGAATTATTGAAAAGAGTATATGCAGTATTAATGCATGATTCTATATATGCCTACAGATAATTTAGAAAACTATTATTTGTATTTGTAACATGGTTATACTCAATTTGGTCTTCATTTTAATGAAAAATTAGTATTATGTTAAAGTTCGTTACTTTTTTTTTTTGTTAAAACAGAACAAAATTGAAAACAAAGAAAATCTTTAAGATTAAAGCATATGATTGGTTTTCTTGTTATATGAAACAAGTATATAAACAGATGTTTACTGTTACAGTTATGTTACCATGTATAGTATATTACTTTTGACTTTCTTTTAAGTGTGTTGAAATTTCCCGGGAATACACCTCAGAATTTGATTAACAACATGATGATGATCTGTCGATTATTGTTTTTTTTTTCGTACACTTGATTCTATTGTGTTTTCTTCAATTATTATGTTTTGTTGGAAAAAAAATTTAAAGACGTATATAATCTGCCAAAACCCTGAAAACTAAACCAACTTCTTTGCAAATTGCAATATAAAGTACATACGAATCAAATTCAGATTGAAAAATAGTAAAATAATTAATCAAAAACCAAGAACACAAAAAATGGCGAGATCCATCTATTTTTGTTTCTTACTCTTATTCATTTCTTCGATATTAAACCTAACTAGAAGATATCCTCTCTCTACAAAGTCTCGATGGATCGTGGGACGAGAATGGCCAAAGGGTGAAGCTAGCTTGCGTGAACTGGCCGGCTCATCTCCAGCCAACGGTTGCTGAAGGGTTAAGCAAACAACCATTAGACTCGATCGATCTCAAAGAAGATTGTCTCAATGGGATTTAACTGCGTTAGGCTCACTTGGTTTGGGCTCACTTGGTTTGGGCTCTAGATATGATGACTAATGGCACATTGGTCTTAACGTTACGAATAAACAATCTTTCGAAAGCATGAACTTGTTTGAAGATGCTCTTGGGGTTCATATTTCGCCACGTGTCAGTCAACTTAGCCACTGAGAAATTGCTAATTTATATGAGTCATGAGTCATCAGACAAGTCGGTCAAAATAGCGACGGACAAAAAAGTATGATAAGCCTGCGGTTTCAACCTAGCACCGCCGGTGTTATATCGGCGTCGGTCGGCCGTGCCGGTTTTATCAAGCCGTGCGGTTTCACTAAACCGGGAAAGACCGGCCGGTTCGGAACAATGGCGATGGCGACGAGTCCTCTCGAAATCTGCGTCAAAGCTTCCATCACTACACCCAACAAGCTCGGAGATTGTTAGCTCTCTCTCACTCTCTCCGGAAATTGTGTAATGTAGATTATTAATAAGCTGCAATTTGTTCTTTCTTTTCACTCTATTTTCGTTTCTTTGGTTAAAAAATCTGAAACTATGTATAAAAAAATCGAAACGTGGATGATAATGCTCCATTTTGATCCCTGTTTACTTAAACTCAAGAATTTAAATAGTGTGTTGAATTTAATTGAATCTTAATTATTGGTAAACACAAATCTGCTATTGAAGAATTAAGGATTGTTTGCTGATTTATAAATCTGATGTCAAATTTTGTTTTTAAGATATAATATTAAGCTGGTTTGCTTCTATGTCTACTTGTCTTTAGAGTTTTTTTGTTTGTTTGTTCCTGAGCTGATTATATCCATAATTTTGTTGATAGGTCCATTTTGTCAAAGAGTGTTGCTGACAATGGAGGAGAAGCATGTTCCTTATGACATGAAAATGGTGGATTTGAGTAACAAGCCAGAATGGTGAATTCTTGGATTCCTTTGTGTTTGAAGTAGACATAATTCTTGACTTATGTCAGTGATTTCCTTTAGTGTGCTGTGTTTTGTTTAATGTATTAGGTTCTTGAAAATTAGTCCAGAAGGTAAAGTCCCAGTGGTGAAGTTTGATGAGAAATGGGTTCCGGATTCGGATGTTATAACACAGTCTTTGGAAGACAAGTATCCTGAGCCGCCTCTTGCAACCCCACCCGAAAAGGCTTCAGTGTAAGCATTCATCTTTTTTTTTTTTTTCTTTCGTCTTGCCCTTATGATCTCGTGTACTTGTTTTTATGCAATTGACCTAATAATAGTGTTCGTGGCTGAAAAAGGTTTTATCTAATAATTTGTTTACTTACCTGTGTGGACGTTTGATTTATTTTTGTAGTGGGTCGAAGATTTTCTCCACATTTATTGGTTTTCTCAAGAGCAAAGATCAAGGAGATGGAACTGAACAGGCTTTATTGGATGAGCTTAGTACATTCAACGATTATGTCAAAGATAATGTAAGCCTCTTTTTTTTCCTCGATCTGCCCACAATACTTCTTATGATCTTATAATAGATCATGTGAGAGCAAAACATATATTGACGGCTCTTTTGTTTCTTAACGGTTAAGGGCCCTTTTATAAATGGAGAGAAGATATCAGCAGCGGATTTGGCCTTAGCACCAAAGTTATACCACATGAAGATTGCATTGGGACATTACAAGAACTGGTCTGTTCCAGATTCACTTTCTTTCCTTAAATCCTACATGGAGGTAAATGTCTGAATAACCGAGTTAGTTCTTAGATGTTTGTTCTCTGCAACCACTTTCTCTATTGATAATTTATTCTCATTCGGTTTAACCAAAGGCGCTATGTTGATATGTAGAATGTTTTCTCGAGGGAATCATTTGCGAAAACAAGAGCGCAAACAGAAGATGTAATTGCTGGCTGGAGACCAAAGGTGATGGGTTAAGAAGAGATGTTGATTCTGGCCTCAAATGTATCATCTTCTTTGTCTTCCACTACTAAACCAACAAATATATATTAATGTATACATATATATATATATATGTCGTGAAAATACTATGTTTAATAATTTTTCAATAAAATCTGGTGAAAGCGTAGTTTAAATCTATGCCGTAAATTACATTTGGTTTGATTAGAGAAAAGCGTCACAGTCTGCTACTTATTTACCGCCAGCAATTTGACGATAAGAACAGTTACAATTACGGAACTGCCCTTTCGTCATCTAGTCTTCCTCCCTCCTTCAGTATTCCCCATTTTCTTCAGTGGCTTATCTTTTTCCCTGAAAATTTCAAATTTTTTTTGCTCGCCCCAGATTTTCTCGGGAATCTGTCGGGCGTTTCTTCAAATTCTGCCATGATTCTTCAACCGTGTTTCTCTCTACCCACAACAGCTACTACTCATTTGTCTCCGAGCTGTCCTCACCAGCTCAACACTCTCTTCTTCACTCACCGACGCCGTCGATTAATTTCTCCATCCCGCTTGGATTCGAGCTTTTTGCAACGTAGATTTTCATTGTGTGGTATGTTCATCGCCTCAAAAGTCGAATTCTTTTTTTACTATGGCGTTTGTTACTTGCGTTTGTTTTTCGAGCCAGACTTTTGTTATTCAGATACAGTGAGTTAGAACTGCTCCTACTTGATAATTGACTACGAGACTAAAGAAATGCTTATGTATTTTCGTATGTCCTCTACATGAGCTTCCCTTCAATTTCAGTGTATAATTTGATTCGAAATTACTCTTTTATCTTCAGCTGCTGCGTCAGGAAATAATGTGTTTACTTCTCCTGAGATATCAAAGACCTTTGACTTTTCATCGGAAGAGAAAATATACAAATGGTAAACTTTCTGCTGATTATTGGAATTATGACTTTGGATATTGCAATGCGGATAATAAGGGACTCGTTCTTTTGGGCTTTTTAGGTGGGAGTCGCAAGGATATTTCAAACCAAATTTTGACCAAGGAGGAGGCAGCCCTTTTGTGATACCAATGCCACCTCCTAATGTTACTGGTTCTCTCCACATGGGCCATGCAATGTTTGTCACTCTTGAGGTTGTGGAATCCATTTTCAGATAATTTGACAGTCATTTGGGTATTCATTTTATGTTCTTATTTTCATTTTAGCTTCTTAGTTTGTTCGTCTAGCTTTAGCTTGTATGTTGCTTATCGTACACACATGTAGAATTAAATAGGCACTTATGTTGCTTCCATGCTTTTTTCTGCATTAGCTGTCACATGCTATAGTTCTTCTATTCTCATCACCTCTTTTTGTACAGGATATTATGATTAGATACAACAGGATGAATGGGAGGCCAACACTTTGGCTTCCTGGGACTGATCATGCTGGTATTGCCACTCAGGTTCATTTCCCCTTTAAAGTTTAAGTTTTGCATGGTATTTTTACTAGCGTTTGCATGTTTGTTTTGTGCTCGCTATGATTTTTACATCTTGCTTCTTCCCACTCTATTTCTTTCGTTCTTATACCGTTCTCACACAATTTCCTTGTCTTGTAGAGTATTATTTTGTATAGATAATATTTGCATTGTTGGTCAATTTTTCTGAAATATATTACTGAAGCTACTATATTTCTTTACAGTTGGTCGTGGAAAAAATGCTAGCATCAGAAGGCATTAAGAGAGTGGATTTAGGTAGAGATGAATTTACCAAAAGAGTCTGGGAATGGAAGGAGAAGTATGGTATCTAATCGCTGCAATGAGTTACTTCAAATATATAAGTTATAGATATTCTGGAAAGATATGCAGTATTTTACGCAGGAGAAGATTCCTGTATCTTTCTTTTAATTGAGTAATTGATGTCCTTGTACCATTTCAAAGGCCAATGCTTCATCAAAAGATCAAATCCTCTGTATTTGTATCTGATATTTTAAGGGTAAGGCTGTAGTTATAGTTTTGTGTGGTTATTCTCAGGTATGGCGGAACCATTACAAATCAAATTAAGAGACTGGGTGCTTCTTGTGACTGGAGTAGAGAGCGCTTCACCCTTGATGAGCAATTGAGTCGTAAGACGTTTTTCTATAGTTTCAATATCTTCTAGATGGTGATTCTTAAAGCAAACTTTAGGTTTTTCTTTAAGTTTTTCATTGCTCTTATTTTGAAATCATAAGTACTTACATCCTGAATTCATTGTGTACATTCCTTGATTCTCTTTTACCTTGAATTTGTAGGAGCTGTGATCGAGGCTTTTGTGAAGCTACATGACAAGGGGTTGATATATCAAGGTAGGCTATTATATATTTTTGTTTATGCTGGCCTAGCTGTAACTAGTGGTGTTCTGTACTCCTACAAAGTTTGGTGATTTTGGCATAATGTTTTTCCAGGATCTTACATGGTCAACTGGTCTCCTAATTTACAGACTGCTGTTTCAGACTTGGTGTGTGATGTATCTTATCCCACACTGTTGTTTGATTACTTTGTTTCTTCTTTCTGGAAGTGAGTGTCTTGTTCTTATCAGGAAGTAGAATATTCAGAGGAACCTGGATTTCTATACCATATCAAATACCGTGTAGCCGGAAGGTACTGTCCAACTACCAGTATTGCCTTTACTTTTTTTCATTTCTACTCCGTCTTTTATGGACCCTTATAGACAGCCAAGTTTTTTAAAAGGTGACTACTTAGTACGTCAATTTGATTATTATATGCTCTTTAAAGAGTTTACAGAGGCATGATAGGGTTTGAAAAGCATATCTATCCAGGCTTTAGATTATGTGGTATGAACATTAAAACTTTGTGGAACACAAATTTGGGTCTGTAAGAGTTTCTTTGGCAGTAGTTAATATTAGCTTATGTTACTAAATTATTCTTGGAAGATTAGCGACTACCTTTCTTCTACTTTTGAAAATGGCTAATCTGATATTTCCTTGTATAGTCCTGATTTTCTTACAATAGCAACAACTCGTCCAGAAACATTGTTTGGTGATGTGGCCATTGCCGTGCATCCTGAGGTAGGTGACGATATCTCTATTTTGTTCTTTGATAATAAGATATTGGGAATGATAGATGGCACTATCAAAGTCTGTTTCACGTGTTTTCAAGTTTAGGTTTCTATTTTAATGCTCGGTTGGCGAACTTAGTATCAAGTTTTATATAATTCATCACACATTTTCGTTTCTTATTCGTTTTTGAGGTTTTCCATATTGATTTCTTCTACTTGAAAATAAAGTGAAATTGAATATCTGGTCCAGGTAGTTTACCGGGTACGTAATGTTAGCAGATGTAATCTACAATGAAGATGAAATAGATGATTTTTTTTTACTGAATTTTCCTATAATTAGTGCTCTTTTTTAGGCATCGTTTGAGGATTAATGTTGTGAAATGTATTTGGCATCTGGCAGGATGATCGTTATTCTAAGTATGTTGGTCAGACAGCAATTGTACCTATGACCTATGGTCGTCATGTCCCAATTATTTCTGATAAGGTGAACTCAGATCTACTACCTATGCACTCTTTATGATCATATAACTTTTTCTAAACCCAACAAGGTAAAGGCTGTATTGGTTTTGTCTTCGCTATTTTTTCTGCCTTTCTCATCAGAAATTTTGCTGGAGAAATTCTAAGTTCTAGTTACTCAGAAGCAAAAAACTGAAGCTACCTCATAGTATTTTCTTTGCTGTTCTGTGTAATGTGGCAGTATGTTGATAAGGATTTTGGGACTGGTGTTCTGAAGATAAGTCCTGGGCATGATCACAACGATTATCTCCTTGCAAAAAAGCTAGGTCTCCCCATCCTGAATGTGATGAACAAGGATGGAACACTAAATGACGTTGCTGGCTTGTTTTGGTAACATTTTGTTTTAAACTTATATGTTAGGTGCTTTAGTTTCAAAATTATGGAATGGAAGACCCTTAGATTACTTCTTAAGGTCCATGGTCCTTGACATAAATCATATTTTCAGTGGCCTTGACCGGTTTGAGGTGAGGGAGAAACTATGGGCAGATCTTGAGGAGACAGGTTTAGCTCTTAAGAAGGTGCCTCATACTTCACGAGTTCCACGATCTCAGCGTGGTGGAGAAGTATTTTTCTGCTGGCCCAGTATCAAATTTTCAGTTCTTTAGATGTTCATATATATTATCTCATGCATGTTTTAACTGGTGTTAGGTTATTGAGCCACTTGTAAGCAAACAATGGTTTGTCCACATGGATCCTTTAGCTGAGAAGGCTCTTCTTGCTGTTGAAAAAAAAGAACTTACCATCATACCTGAGAGATTTGAGAAGGTATGAAGGCGGCTGGTTGTATGTTATTAGTTGCTGAGCTGATCTCTGTTTATCTCTCCTGTTAGTTGGGAAAATTCATTGCAAGTTTTCGATTTTGAAGATTTATACTCCGTGCTTCTAATTTTGCTTATGTTTCCTTTCGCCACTTGTAGATATACAATCACTGGCTGACAAATATTAAGGATTGGTGCATAAGCAGGCAGCTGTGGTGGGGACATCGCATACCAGTTTGGTATGTGGTTGGAAAAGATTGTGAGGAGGACTACATAGTTTCCAGAAATGCTGAAGAAGCCCTTGAGAAAGCCCATGAGAAGTATGGATTAGATGTTGAAATATATCAGGATCCAGATGTTCTTGACACCTGGTTTTCCAGGTTAGTGCTATGTTGGATTTACTTGGAGATGATTTTTATTCTGTACGCCACTGTTATAGAATGAGTCTCTAGTTTAATCATGTGAAAGTTTCTGTTCCTTCGATACTCAATGAATGAGTTCTGAAACATCTTCCTGAGTTTTCAAGAACTTCCTAATATAATTTACCAAAGTTGTTGTTTTTTTTGCAGCTCATTGTGGCCATTCAGCACTCTTGGCTGGCCCGATGTATCATCAAAGGATTTCAGTAACTTCTACCCTACAAATATGTTAGAAACAGGGTACCTTCCTTTCTTTCTTGTCAATCAGAAAAAACAGTGGCTGCTACTATCAGGGCTAATGTTAAGGCTAGACCTGTCTTCAGAAAAGGGTTTTGGACCAACAACACTTTTTCTGTTAACAGGAACTGGTGTTTAAATTAAGTAAAACTTGGAAAGAAATTGTTTTTTTTTTTGCAATTCGCATCTTTGAATTTTTCATTACTTCCTTTAAATAACTATTTGTGCTTTTGTTTGGACAGGCATGATATACTATTTTTCTGGGTAGCTAGAATGGTTATGATGGGAATAGAATTTACAGGGACTGTTCCATTTTCTCATGTCTACCTTCACGGACTTATACGGGACTCTCAGGTAAGTTTATACTTTTTGCTTGTCCTAGTAAATGTTTTCTTTTTTTTCAGGACGAGATAAATACTCAAACATAGATCGTTGAGGCTTTTACTATCATTATCGTTCTGTAAATCTCCATGTAGCTGACCAGATTAATTGAAATTTTCAGGGGAGAAAAATGTCAAAAAGTCTAGGGAATGTGATTGATCCTCTTGACACAATCAAAGATTTTGGCACTGATGCTCTGAGATTTACGATTGCACTAGGAACTGCTGGTCAGGTTTGGTCTCTAATATGTTTTGGTAGTTGAACCATATTCTTTTGGTATGTCTTACATTAAGATGTCATATTTATGTTTATTTTCCTTTTATCTTTTCCCCATTACCTTTTGGTTAGGATCTGAACTTATCTACTGAGAGGTTAACTGCAAATAAATCATTCACCAATAAACTATGGAATGCTGGAAAGTTTGTGCTGCAGAGCCTGCCTAGTCTAAGCGATACATCTGCTTGGGAGAATTTGCTGGCCCTCAAGGTTTGCTTGCTTCTCCATTTCCAGTAGACTGTATAAGGGAATTGTGGTATCCCTTTGTTCTTTTAG
This sequence comes from Nasturtium officinale, assembly GCA_963854855.1. Lineage (NCBI taxonomy): Eukaryota > Viridiplantae > Streptophyta > Magnoliopsida > Brassicales > Brassicaceae > Nasturtium > Nasturtium officinale. The sequence continues at coordinate 4,173,356 of OY978509.1, forward strand.
TGACAGACTAAATATGATGCAGAGTCTAAAGTCAATATGGGTTCATGGACCATAAAAGTCTCAGAAAAAAACGAGACATCATTAAATATAGGAGATTGGTCAGACCTTTTTCATGGAGCGTCTCTTTCTGCTTACGATTTGCCATAACTTAAAACAGTTGCAGAATCGCATTAGAAGTGATAAGCTACCTTAGGCTGTTTATGTTACATTAATCACCGCTGCTCTCGTAGTATTGATTTGTTGTGACATTTCACTATGTCTTCTAATAATTTCTGTCTGACATTTTGCATTTTTTTCAGTTGGACAAAGAGGAAACTCTGCTCAGTTTACCCTTACCTGAATGTTGGGCGGTATAATATTTTAACCCTCAAGTTATCAAATAGTATCAATCGGCCTACCACCTTATATTCCTTTTGTATTATTTCAGGTGTCAAAACTTCATCTTCTCATTGATTCCGTCACAGCAAGCTACGAGAAGTTTTTCTTTGGGGATGTAGGAAGAGAGACATATGATTTCTTTTGGAGTGACTTTGCTGATTGGTATCACCACCTGAACTCTTGACAACCAATACTTGTTTCTTGGACTTAACTGACTGACTGGGTAGTCTTGTATCTACTCTTAAGGTATATTGAAGCCAGTAAATCTCGACTGTATGGATCTGGAGGCAGTTCAGTTTCTCTGGGTTCTCAGGCAGTTTTGTTATATGTCTTTGAGAACATACTTAAGCTGTTACATCCATTTATGCCGTTTGTAACTGAGGAGCTATGGCAGGTAACATGATCTCAATTTTTCCATTTGGGTTATTCACTTCTACATTTGATATCCCTTCACCATTTACATAGGCCAACTGCATTTTACATGATTTTCCTTATATCTTGGTCTTAGTATGCTCATTGGACCTTTTTGACCGATGCATGCTTAAGCTGTTATCTCTCAGGTTTTTCTGGTAGTGTAGCTTTGTTTTGAGCACGATGTAAAAAGACCCAAAAGTTAGTCATATTTGGTTGATCACTTTGGTACTGCAACCAAAAAATGATTTCAACTTCACAAAACTGTATTGTAAATACATTTTTTATTTGCAGGCACTTCCCTACAGGAAAGAAGCGCTCATTGTGTCTCCATGGCCACAAAATTCACTTCCAAGGAATGTTGAATCAATAAAAAGATTTGAGAATTTACAAGCTCTGGTCAGTATGAACTTCTGCCTTTATATATATTCGACAAACCTCCAAGAGAACCATATGTTGACACCTTGCCTATTACATCACAGACTAGAGCAATTAGAAATGTACGAGCAGAGTATTCAGTGGAACCAGTAAAGCGTATATCTGCCTCAGTTGTTGGGAGTGCAGAGGTTGTTGAATACATTGCGGTCAGTAACTTGTGCCTTCAGTAGCATTAAATTTTTAAAAGCTATTGATTTGCCTTGTGTGTTTCCTTATTAAAAGCTGTGTTTTTGTGTGGGTGCAGAAAGAGAAGGAGGTGATAGCTCTTCTATCAAGGCTTGACTTAAACAACGTCCATTTTACCAATGCCCCTCCTGGTATAACAATCTTTAACCCATTTTGCTCTCTTTGTTTCTCTATTTGCATCTTATTACACTTTTCGAGGATTCCTCTATAATTTGTGATCACAATAAAACTCCACATGGTTGGGTCCTTCAGGTGATGCAAATCTCTCAGTCCACGTTGTAGCCAGTGAAGGACTAGAGGCATATCTACCTCTTGCCGCCATGGTTGATATATCTTCTGAAGTCCAACGCATCTCCAAACGTCTCTCCAAGATGCAAACTGAATATGATGCCCTCGTAACTCGCCTCAATTCACCAAAGGTATAGCAATAACATCAAAATACTTTCATAAACACTAGTTAGATTCTGTTGTCAATAAGCTTTTCAAAATAGCGGTACATCGGTTTCGGACTGCTCGTTTCACACAATTTTGAAATGCGAAAATATATAGTTTGTGGAGAAAGCTCCGGAAGAAGTGGTGAGAAGTGCAAAGGAGAAAGCAGAAGAAGTCGAAGAGAAGATAAAACTGACCAAAGCTAGGCTTGATTTTCTCAAGTCTACTTCTTTAGTGAGTCAGTAAATTCACAACCTCCATAGAATTCTTACTCTCTCACGTTCGGGCCCAGCCCATATTGGCCCATGACCATCAGATATCTTTTTTTTGGGAACTCCGCAGTCCATTTGAAAATCCCCTCCACAAATGACTTTTAGAGAGAATTAATTGTCAACGTTTTGTATCAGTGTCTTACTGTCGGCTCCATATAATATGCGTTTTCAAGCAAAAAAGTGTGTATATTTTTATATTTGTTGACTATGCCACAATCGTATATTTATTTAATTTCCTCACCAACTACGCCAAAAGTATGCAAGTATTTATTCAGTATCTATTTTTCCAAAATTAGAGAAAAAACATATTTAAAAACATTCATTACTTTACTAGGGATGGTATTCAGTATGGTGACACCAATAGATTTTGGTTCTTCTAAAGTAATTTGGGTTAGAAAAATCAGAAGAGGGATTTGCTTTTCTTTTTTGGATGCAAATTTAAGTTTACCTTAATGTAGTTTCATTTGGCGAAATAGAATACTAAAAAAATGCTAACCGCAGAAGAAAACATAGTAGTAACCCACACCTAAAAGCAATCAGAAATCCATTCACTTTATTCCTTTTCCTTTTTTTTTTTATGTTTCTTTTGACAACCAAAAATTCATTATCACGCTCTCTTTTTACCTTTCGACCACATCTCTCTCCAATTTTCTAATTTAATTTTCTGAAAAGAAAAAGTTGTTAATCACATAACATGATTACAAACTGTGAACCAAGTCACTAACATAAATGTTTATGTTTAGTGGGATTTGTAGATATACGAAACAAACAACATTACTGTTCAGAAAATTACTCCACGTCTAATTAACACATCTGAATTCTGAAAGAGTTTTTTTTTTACTTTGTTAAGCAAGCCAAAAACCGCAAGTCTGGGTTAGAAAATTTATTCCGATTTGGTTTCTTAATTACGGTTCAGGTCTAAACCAAATTTAAAACTAGAGTCTAGAGAAAGACAGCGTGGTTTGCGCATGTTACCCGGCAACATCATTCTCTCTCTCTCGCTTCTCCTCTTTCTCTCTCTCTTTTCTCTCAGTCTCATCGAAGGAAGCAGAGGAGCCAAAATCAATGGCGGCCAACTATTTCGCGACGAAGCTAGGCAGAAACACCAATAGGATTACTGTAATCTTGGTCTACGCATTCCTTGAATGGCTTCTAATGTTCTTCATCTTCCTCAATTCCCTTTTCACTTACTTTATCGTCAATTTTGCCTCTTTCTTCGGCCTTAAGCAAGTCTGCCTTCTCTGCTCCAAGCTAGATCGAATCTTTGAGAGAAATCCAGATCATAGATTCACTTACAGACAGCTTTTATGCCAAAACCATGTCGCTGAGCTCGCAAGTCTGAGTTTTTGTAGAACTCACGGGAAGATATCCGAATTGGCGAACTTGTGCTCAGATCGCGAAGAACGAAGCAACATTGGTTTAGGGTTTTGCACATGTTGTCAGAAGAGCTTGGCGGAAAAAACCTATCCTAATTACTTGCTTATGAAGTCATCAATTTGGGGGAAAACTCTGAGTGACAGAGAAAACAGAGGATTGATCTTAGAGATGATTGATGATGATAAAATCGGATATGAGTTTGAGACAGAGAGAGAATCTTATCCCTTAGGGTTCTTCGGTGAGAAAGCAGAACAAGGAAAGAAACAAGAGCAGCAAGTGATTTCAGATGTTGAGAGTTATGGTTTAAGCTTGAGAGAAGTGTCTGAGGAGGATGGATTAAGATCTATCATCAGTAATAATTTTCTGGGGAACGAAGACGAAATCCCGGAAGCTAAATCAAGAGTTTCAGAGGATGAACAAAGGGATGATGACACAAGCAATGCTGCAACACATGGGGAAGATAAACTTTCAGGTAGAGTGAAAACACAATCCTAAAGTCTGAAATTTATTTCTGATAGGTTTTTGGGGTATATTGATTCTTCAATTGTGATTAAACACAGGTCCTGTGAAAGAAGAAGAAACAGAAGGAGCAGATTTGTTGAATGACCAGTTTAAGGAGACCAAATTTTTCACTTGTAACCTAAAGAATGAAGCTTTTGTTAGAGAAAATCTCTCTGTCGGTTTTGATCCTCTTCTAGCAGGTCTTGTGCACTTATATATCCATCTTTTATTTGGTTTGTATATCTATGTGAAGCACTTTAGGCCTGATTAGAGTTTTTTATTTTATAGGTAGCCAACATGAAGAAGAAAAGACTAAGGAGCTCCCGGAAACTCCAACTTCAGTCAATAATTTATTTAACAAGAAACTTCTTTTTCTATCCAAAAATGAGTGCGAAGATGCAGGAGATTGGAATGTAGTAGTGAAGGATATGGACGGTGGCGATCCTTTAAAGACTATTGAAAGGCTGAGAGAGACTGTGAGAGCAGATCAAGAAGCACTGAGAGGTTTATATGCAGAGCTGGAAGAAGAAAGAAGCGCGTCTGCCATTTCAGCTAACCAGACAATGGCGATGATCACGAGGTTACAAGAAGAGAAAGCTAAAGTTCAGATGGAAGCGTTGCAGTATCAGAGAATGATGGAGGAACAAGCCGAGTATGATCAAGAAGCCTTGCAGCTATTAAATCATTTGATGTTGAAACGAGAGAAAGAGAAGGAACAACTCCAGAGAGAACTTGAGGTTTATCGAGAAAAGTTTTTAGAGTATGAATCAAAAGCTAAGAACAAAACCACAATTACAAAAAGCAATTGCGAAGCTGATGGTGATGATAAGAAGGAGGAGAGTAGAGAAGAGGATGATTCTTCTGAGATGGATGGGGATTTGGAGAAGATAACTTTGGATTGTGTAAAACATATGAGCATGCTTGATGAATCTTTATCAGAGTTTGAGGAAGAGAGATTAGTGATTTTGGACCAGCTTAAGGTGTTAGAGGATAGACTAGTAACAATGCAGGACAACGAATCTGTTGAGGATCCGAAATTTCAAGGAGAATTCAGCAATAGTTATGACCATGAAGGACTAACAATGGCATCAATGGCAAAGAGTCTGCTTCCTCTTCTAGACGCAGCAGAGAACGAATCGGAAGAGGAGTATCAAGAAGAACCGGAATCCACTGAAAAGAACTTTGGTTCTGAAAGCGAGAAGCTAGAGATCATCAAACAAGTTGATAGTGTCTATGAGAGGTTACAAATGCTGGAAACAGATGGAGAGTTTCTGAAAAACTGTATGAGTTCGGCTAAGAAAGGTGACAAAGGAACAGATCTTCTTCAAGATATATTGCAACATCTCCGGGATCTTAGAACCATTGAACTTACTGATACAATTGAAAACCAGATGACACAGGACGAGTGATGTTTATTTACAAGAATTATGAAGTCTCTCTCACCATTATTAAGACATGTTTCAAGAATCGGAATCAATGTCTTTGCACTTCAGTGGAGGATCTGAGAATTACAGAAATTCTTAGATGTTTCTTGTTTGTGTGTTTCTTTTTGTTTGGAGTAACAAAAAGTTATATATTAGTCTTTGGATTTGTATCTGTCTTGTAAATTTGTTTGCGTTTGTTGTAGTTTGTAGTTTAATGAGAGTTGTCAGCTGGAAAAAGAGGAAAAATAATTATTTCTAAACGTAAATGAGATGTTCATAATAGTTACAAATGACACAAAATAAAAACCAAAATTAATAAAAGAATAATAATAAAACGTTGTTTTCAACAATTCTGGAGTTTTAACAGTTTATAAAAGACTGCAGAAAATAAACTACTAGACTACAAAAAAATAGAAGTTAGAACTAAATTAAATATAGCAAACAAAGCCAAAAAGTAATTCCATGTTTGATTTTTTCCTATTAATATAAATAAAGTTTGGTATTCCCTAATCGGCTAATAGACATGAATTTTAACCCAAATATATCGTTGTTTTGATGAAATTATCGGTGACAAGAAATTCATTTTGTGTTCTGCTTGATTTGTCTGAACTAAAATCAAACCAACCCGAACACAAACCGAACCAAATTAACTTATTCAAACCTAAATTGAACTGAAGTGAACCTTATTCAAACCTAAATTGAACTGAACTGAACTGAACCTTATTCAAACCAAAATTAAAATTATTACCTCCGATTGGACGACCAAGCTTATTCTCGCATAATGTCTACTTCGGTCTTAAAACATTGATGAACTTTTCCAAGCGAGTTCCACTTATGAAATATCTTTCTTGTAAAAAAGGAAAATTCCCCTTAGCAAACCGATCGACATTGTAAGGTCAAAACAAAAATAATATATTCATACAGACTTTGAAGAACCTGGCTAAAATAAGATATGCATTTAGTTAAAATGCCATTTGCTTAGTCTTACTAAAATTACAAATCTAATACATATTACAAGCACCACACATGTTTACAATAGTCAATCTCGTAATACGTAAAAGACAAACATAGAAAAGAACATGTAAAACGGAAGTTGTTATCTTCTTATACTAACTTGTACGAAGTCTATGTAACCTAAAATAGTTTAAAACTCAAAATGTAAGCAAATCAATTCAAGAACCTAAAATATGTCATGTTATCATAACCACCTAAAACTATGTCAAGTTCCCAAAGTGGTTGTACATTTTATTTAAAATGCAATTTTTTTGTTAATAAACTTGAAAATTCGGTAGTGTTTTTCCAAGTTTATTAATTTTCAACAGTGCTGTTTCTCGTGTAGGTGTCGCTAGATGTGTTTTAAATCCGTGTTAAGAAATCATTTGTACAAATGATTTTCGATGAAGAAAAAAATCTTTTAAAATGATTCATGATTTAACTATTCAAAACCTAAAACTTATACTTGAGACTTCCCGTTTAATTACACCACATCTGCTTCATATACAAAATATAATAATGTTACAGTTTACATAGGCCTCATGATTCTACTTTAGGCAGAAAAAGGCATCATTAGTCTCATCTCATGTGTTCTTTACCAATGGTCACATGCCCATTCTACTTTTTCATTTCTGATAATAAGATTTATATATAAAAGAAAAGAATGATGGCAATAATAATTTCTTTGCCATGATGATTGATGAAAATAATGTTATTTTTCTATTGAAGTAGATAAATCAATTGAATCATTTAGTTTTCTTACCAACTTCACGTACAAAGAAATGATTGAACTATAGCAAATATCCATTTTTTCAAGCCAAAGTGAATTCATTATTTTTTGATATGACGCATAATATATATTTATATACCAACCGTCAAGGCCTCAAAATTAAATTTCAATCGTAAAAAAAAAAATGCCGAACGTTGAGAAAACAAACAGACACAGCTGAATAAATTAGAGCCGTTGATCAATTGCAGTCGCAAAGATATGACAACAGTGATGTCACTGTGATTGGACTAAAGAACAGTTTGGGGTCCCTTTCGTCATTTTACTGACCTTCACGTTCTTAATTTATTTCTATCCTATTTTATAATTTTAATCAAGTTAAATTAGTAGTGGTTAAGTTTTATTTATTCATGGGAATGGGATCGGTAGGAGAATCCGAGTATATATTTATAATTACTTGTTTAATTAATTGGCCTAAGTTGGAGTGTGGCCACTCTGGAGACAACCACACCTGCCATTATCATTCTCGGTTAGTTCGACCCCTCTTCCCTTAATCCAATGATTCCAATCATTCTCTTCTCTCTATCTCTTTCTTGATCTCAATCCAATTTTCACACACCAAATTACAAAAATCGACCTTGCTAGGTCGAATTTTGTTAATTCTGCATTGGTTTGTAATCGATCAATTTCAAATTGAGCGCGGCGGTGACGGCGATCCGTGGCTATGGCTTCTAAGACTAAGTAAGACTTTTACTCTCCGGAATTTTTTAGTAGATTCAGATCTGATCTTTGCTTCTATGATTCGTGTTTTCAGGAAAAAAAAATTACTATTTTTGAGAAATTAAATTGTCAATGATCGAGTTAGATCTAATTTTATTTCTAGATTTGTATATATTTTTTTTTACTTCTTTTGCGACAATTTCGAATCTTTGAATCAATCGACTTTTGTTGTTTGTCTTTGTGGAAACAGAACTAGTTTGTCCGAAACTACTACTACTTCTTCCGCGGGAAAATCATCTCCTGCAACTCCAAGAATAACAAAATTGAGTAGGCCACTGAATAAATCCGACTCTAATTCTGCATCACAGACTCCAAATTCACGTCTTTCACTTGATCGTTCTACTACAAATTCAAAGTCTTCTTCTGTTGAGAGACGATCACCAAAGGTTCCAACTCCACCTGAGGTAAGGTTTTGATTTTTATTTTATTCTTCTGAATATGCCATTGATTCAAGTTAAGTTATCACTTCTGTTACAATTGATAAATAGTATAAGATAATAACATCAATTTTGTTTTCTAATGATTTGCAGAAAACGCAAGCGCGTATAGCAGTGAAAGGATCAGAACCGCAGACCCGGTTGAGTCAAATCAAAGAAGATTTGAAGAAAGCAAATGAGCGGATAACTTCACTGGAGAAGGAAAAAGCTAAAGCACTTGATGAACTCGAAGAAGCTAAAAAAGAGGCTGAAGAAGCAACTGGGAAGCTGGTTGATGCTTTAAAAGCTCAAAAAAAAGTTGAGGAGAATTCTGAGATTGAGAAATTTCAAGCTGTTGAGGCAGGGATTGAGGCGGTTCAGAACAACGAAGAAGAATTGAAGAAAGAGCTTGAGAATGTTAAGAACCAACATGCTTCTGATTCTGCTGCGCTTACTTCTGTTAAACAAGAGCTTGAGAAAATCAATGAAGAATTGTTTGAGGCCAATGATGCTAAGAGTAAGGCCTTGAGCCAAGCAGATGATGCAAGTAAGATGGTGCAAATTCATGCAGAAAAAGTTGAGATCTTGTCTTCAGAGCTGACGCGGTTGAAAGCTCTGCTTGATTCAACTCGAGAAAAGAAGACCATATCGGGCAACGAGATGGTTGCAAAACTAGAAGGTGAGATTGTGGTTTTGAAAAGAGATCTTGAGAAAGCTAAAACTTTCGAGGCAGAACAAGACTTGATCATCGAGAAGCTTAATGTCGACCTAGAAGCTGCGAAGATAGCAGAATCTTCTGCACACAGTTCATCTGAGGAGTGGAAGAGTAAAGCCAAAGTTCTGGAGGAACAGCTAGAAGAAGCTAACAAGTTGGAGAGGTCTGCTTCTGTATCTTTGGAATCTGTCATGAAACAACTCGAAGCCAGCAATGATAAACTGCATGACACGGAATCTGAAATCACTGGTCTGAAGGAGAAAATCGTGACGTTAGAGACAACAATTGCTAGACAAAAGCAGGATCTTGAGGAATCTGAGCAACGGTTAGGCAGTGCAGAAGAAGAGTTATCTAAGATTGGAAAAGAAGTAGAGAACTTGAAGAGTGCTCTTAAAAATGCGGAGGAGGAGAAGAATCGGGCTTTAAAGAAGGAGCAAGATGCTACTCTAAGTGTTAAAAAGCTCTCGGAAGAGAAAAGCAAACTCTTATCAGATCTAGAGAGCTCAAAGGAGGAAGAGGAGAAGAGTAAGAAAGCAATGGAGAGTTTAGCTTCGGCTTTGCATGAAGTGTCAACGGAAGGAAGGGAGTTAAAAGAAAAGTTGTTGAGTCAAGGTGATCACGAGTATGAAACACAAATAGAAGACTTGAAGTTGGTGATTAAGGCGACAAACGAGAAGTACGAGAATATGCTTGTCGAGGCGAGACATGAGATTGATGTTCTTGTTAGTGCGGTCGAACAAACCAATAAACATTTCGAGAGCTCAAAGAAAGATTGGGAAATGAAAGAAGCCAGTTTGGTGAATAACGTGAAGAAAATGGAAGAAGAAGTTGCTTCGATGGGGAAAGAAATGAATAGGTTGGATAATTTGCTGAAGAGAACCGAGGAAGAAGCCGATGCAGCTTGGAAGAAAGAATCCCAGACGAAAGAAAGTTTAAAAGAAGTGGAAAAAGAGGTGGTTTATCTTCAGACAACTCTCGGGGAAGCCAAAGCTGAAAGCATGAAACTGAAGGAGAATCTGTTGGATAAAGAAATTGAATTTAAAAATGTAATTCGCGAAAACGAGGATCTGAGGGCGAACGAGGATGTTTCTCTGAAGAAGGTCGAGGAGTTATCGATGTTACTCGAGGAAGCCATATTGGCTAATAAGAAGCAAACGGAAGAGGAGAGTGGCGAGCTCAGTGAGAGCGAAAAAGACTATGATTTGCTACCAAAAGTAATTGAGTTTTCTTCTGAGAACGGTCATAGCAGTGTAGAAGAGAAATCTCATAAAGTTGAAACTCTCGATCACGAGGCTCCACAAGAGCAGATCAACAATGGAAATGGCAATGGTGTGGAGGAGAAAGACGTGAATAGAAAACCCGAGGCAAAAGACTTGAATGGAAAACCCGAAGAAAAAACCGAGAAGAAAGAAGAATCTCCAGATGATGATAAGGATGATTCGGTTGAAGTGATATTTAAAATGTGGGAAAGTTGCCAAATCGAGAAGAAAGAAGCTTTTCCCGACAAGAAATCAGCATTAGAGTCCCAAGAAGAAGAAGAAGAAGATTCAGGCAAAATCCATGAAAGCGACAAAACCTCAACAGAGAACATCGATGAAACAGGAAACACTTTAACAGCAGAAGATCAGCTGCTTATGGAGAAGAAGATCAAGAAGAAGAAGACTTTACTTGGTAAAGTTGGGAATCTTCTCAAGAAGAAAGCACCCGTAAACCAGAAATAGCAAACTCTTCAGAGGTAAGCAAATCAAGTAAAGCTTATATATATAAAATACATATATCTGTATACTCTTTTGATTTCATCAGTGTTCTTTACATATATCTTTGTTGGTTCTTGATTCTTTTCTTCTTTTTCGATTTTAACGACAATGTTTTTTCCATCTTTTTATGTAAAGGCTTTGTGTTTTCTATTATTCCTATTTTTATTATTTAACTGGAACAACAACAAACAGATGTTTTAAAACCCTATCAACCACCATGAACACGAACAAGCTCTTTCACAAGCAGCTTTGAAGAATCAAACGATCCCAAAACTCCAAGAACACAACCCAAAACAACAAACCCGAGATTCGCGGTTCTTGTGAATTTAGACATTTCGTCCCAGCAAATCTTCAAGTAGAAAGCAGACGGTAATGTCACAGCGATAGTGACGCTAACCAACGAGCCCGTGAGGCTCAAGACATAACCGAAGTAAGGGACAGATAAAGCCAACGCAAGAATTACGAGCAAGAGAGTGGAGCCTACTAGACCACGAGCCACGTGCTTGGTGCGATCAGTCATGGTCGAAGGAAGGCTACGTTCGAGCTGGATGGCTAAAGGAGCGAACTCTAAAGCGTATTTGGTCATTGGAGTTAGTACAGTGGCCCAGAGAGCGATCTTGGTGACTAGTAAATATTTTGGAAGACTGAGGGTAATTTGGGGATTTACGCTAGGTCCGAACATCTTCGCTCCTGTAATGGCTAGTGCTGTGTACAGAGCCGTTACTGTAGCAAAGCTTACTATCGACACCTACGTTATTCAATCAAAATTTCACATGCAATCTATAAGCTGGTTTTAATATATGATTTATTTTGGAACAACTAAAAAAATATTTGTGTAGAAATTTATCAAAATAGTAATGTGTGACCAAAATGAAAGGCGTTTGTTATGCAGCATAACTTATGATATATATATATATGTATATATGTTACGCGCGATAGATATATCTAATCTAAAGTACCTTTGTGAATTTGGAGGGATCTTTCATGGAAGTGTAGAGATTAGGAAATACGATGTGTCCACCGAAACCGAACAAATAAATTCCCGAAACTGTCGGAATATTCCGTAATTGGAGCACTGGAATCCTCCCATCGTCTATAACGCCTCCGAACACGGCAGTGTAAACCACCGATCCAAATATAATCGCCGACATAAGAATCCCACCGGAAGAAAGAAATGAGATCGAAGACAAATCCCTAAGCCAGAGGCTCGGCAAGGCGATACCCACCGCAACTGCCGTCAGTTTCGCCGCCGGGAAATGACCGTTGCGAAAATTAGTGAAAGTGGCGGGAAAAGCGGCGGAGATGTTATCGTGAAGGGAGATGGTGTAGGAGACTAGGGCCATGAAGATTTGGAGGTATATGAAAACGGAGGCGATGAGGCGACCATGGCGGCCGAAGGCGGAGTGGCCGACGTCGGAGTAGGATTTGGATTTGGGGTTGCGGCGGAGACAGTTTCCGAGGATGTGGGAAGTGTAGGTGGTGAGGATTCCGAAGAATATGAGGAGGAAGATAGAGATCCAACCGCCGGTTTCCACGGCGTAAGGCATTGATAGTTGGCCTAGTCCTGTGTTACCGGAGAAACATGACGTCAGAGTTGGCTATTATGGCGAAGAAAAAATGATCGTAAAATAACTATAAATATACACTGTTAAGATTAGTAAGTACGTAGACTGGTTTTTCACAAGAAGTAATTATAAAAAAAAATAACCTTACTATATATATATATAGCATTCGTAAGACTCAAGTGCAACACTCAATTAATAAATAGTTATAATTTCATATAAAGTGACGGATCGATATATCCACAAAATAGCAATACAAATGTAAAATTGATTTGTGATAAATGGTACATACCAATGAGCATACCAACCATGTTGATAACAGAATGAAGAAAGGAACAACTATACGTCTCCAAACCAAACTGATCTTTAACTGGTTTTTCGTGAACACATTCACACCCTTTGTTTTCCTCAACACACGCAACGCAAGTCATCGTTCCCGACATTATTGATTTCACTATGAAGTCACTTGATTCAGATATGTTTTTCTTTTCTTAATGTTTCAGAGAAAGATTGAGTGTTGCTGTTATTTGTAGATGAAGAGGTGACGCACTGTACAATGAATAATTTTTTATCATAAAAAAAAACAATTATATATGACTTCACACATTGTTGTTTAGTATATTCGTTGGCCTTCCAATGGAATTGGACTCTTAAGTTTTGTTGTTTATTTATTTCTTATAGCATATTAGTTAGAAGGAACCATATCACACTTTCGAGGGGAATGTTCCTACGTCATACATTCTTATGTAAATCATGACGTACATAGAAAGGAAAAATAAATACTTATATGACTTCTAGAAAACCATATATTTGTCAGTTTACCAGAACAATATCATTGGACCAAGACTTAATTAGTCAAACTAATTGTAATTTGCACCTTTTATCAGTTCATCAAGATCATGTGTTTAAGAAAAAAGAAGAAGAAGATGTGTTGGTGTTTAACCTAGCAAAACGTCTCATTGTTGACCGATATTAGAGTTCAAAACATTGGTAACTTGTAATTATCCACATATAATTTAGGGTTAATTTCTGAAATGGACTACTTCACCATTTTATTGTGAAAATTTAGGATACAAAGCATTTAACATGTTTAAATTTATTTGTCTACATATAAATCTCACTATGATAATTAATTTACCTCCCTGACTCCGGAGTCAGCCTTTAGTCTATTTCCTTTGAAAATACCCCCAACCCCTCCCAAAGGAGATTGAACTAGAGGCACAAAGGATCTAACTCTGAGTGCTAATTAAACCACTAGCCCACCACTGACCACGCCCTTGATATATATATACTTTTAATAGTTGAATTTTCAAAATATATATATTTAACAACATTTTTACTGAAACTCAAACAAGATGAGACTTGAATTGTTGAACCCACGCCACTATAGTTTATTTAGAACAGCCAAATCGGTGTTGCTGTTTGGGATATTAAGATAAAACATGTTTTAAATTGTTAATATATAGTTAAATTTATTGGAAATACTAATTGCGGACATGATTATAAATTAGAATGGCTACATTTCTGAACTCTAAACTCTATAGGCATAAACTTCTACATGAAAATATATATATATATCTTTTTTAATTTGGCATATTATGTATGATGTTATTTTTTCTACCCATATATAATAAAATATTCAAAATGATGATAGATACCGGAAAGAGGTTAAGATTGAATCTGATTGTGCTCCAACTTAATGAATTTGATCCATACCTGTCGAATGTCGATCAGAGGACCATATCTACATCACAAATTCTATCTCTATTTCTATCCAAGCGATTTATATTAAAATTTTATTAAGGTGACTAATTAGAATAATCAAATCGATATGGTAAAGCACACGATATTCTTTCATGCATGCACATTAATTTGGTCCATATATATATATATGTGATATCTTTTATTATAAATTTGAAAATCATAATAAATCCACTAGTACTGTTGATTAAAGATGTATAATTCGGATCATCTTGACTTGGTTCTGATTTCTCTATCTTTTTTTGTTTAGTTTTCGATTCAGTCCAACTCAAACCAAAAATCACATACACAGTTTAAAAATCACATATTTTGTATATGTATATATATATATATATATATTTCAACTTGTCGAAATTAATACCAATAAATATATATATATATATATGTTTTCATATTTCGCTTCAGCATTTGTTTACTGATTCATGTGATGAGTATTTGTGACCTTTCCCAAGTGTTATGAACAAAAATCTGTGAAACTTATTTTTGTAAGTTGCATGTTGGGAGATGAGAAAATAATTAAGCTTAAAAAGTGATAAGAGGGAATTATGAGGCACTAACAAATCATCGTGTATCATAAAGTATGTCTTCTGTGATGCATGACGTGTATTACACAGAATTTTCATATTCTACGAGGAAACAATTTATTAATTGGGTCGAGTTTATGTAACTAATAATGTTTGTTCTATTCCAATCAAAATTAAAAATAGTCTTTGTTCTTACACGCTGAGTCGCTGACGTGGAACAAAAGAAACTATATAACTAGAGCAACAAAAAAGGTGAATAGATTTCTTGTCAATATAGTATATTTTGTTTCAGGGGGTTCAAACACAGGTTTCTTCTCATAATTAAAGTCTAAAAACTATATTCATTGTTCACGTCTTGTTTTGATTATGTTAAAACTTTCGAGAGTACGGTTTGGAAGAATTCTCAAGATCAATAAGCGACGACTGAAAATTTTAAACATGTGATCTATGATAATTAAGTCCCACATAAGATATTTTAAGTTTAATACACTCAAGTAAAGATAATTCCTTGAAATGGAAAACTAGACATTTTATTTTTACAAATTATAAACTTCATAGTAAGAGGAAGCAATGAACTGTATTTCATATTAAAATAATACATACTTACAAAATTATATATGATGTTGCTCGTAAAATTGGAAAATCTCTTCGAAATGAAATTTGAGAAAAATCATAAGATTGATGTCTTCCAAAGAATTTTGAGAAAATCAGGAACTCTTTTAGATTGAAGGCATAAAAGTTGATTGTTTTTTTCTTCTTAAAACAACAGCAATTACAAGAACCAATTACATCAGAAAAAAAAAAAAAACAAGAATACCAACAATTGGGAATCCACCCCTCAAATCTCAATCAAAAATATGTCATGCCACAAATGCATGGGACTGATGCAGCCTTTCAAGACTCTCAACCTACGACTACGGTTCCCTGAGCTTCGGCAATAAGTCTCTTCTTATTCGATCTATCTTTAGATTTCTGAGACTTTCGTTTCCTTGAAGGAGTCTCTTCTATGTCGTGGTCCATTGCAGACGCAGCAGCAATGACCTCTTTTTCTATCTTCTTCTTGTCCTTGGTATACTCTGTCTCAGTCTCTGGATCAATCACAGACATCTCACCAAGTGTGTAGTCTAACAAGAAACTGCTCCTTACAAATCTGTCGATCCTACTAAAATGTCTCTGAGAATATGGGATTAAACCTTCCAGGAGTTCTCCAATTCCTTTTACCTGTCCAAAAAAATACCGAGATTAAGCCCAAAGAAACTGATAATCTTTTACTTTTAATGTTAAGGTTGAACCTAACCTGAACAATTTCTGTGGGAGGAAGTACGTTGAAGGTGTGGTAAAGAACAAACTGAGCAATGTGGCATAGCTTTGGTTTTGTGTTCCATTCTCGGACATATTCAAAAAGTAAACGGAACTCTTCTTTTTCAAGTCCTTGGAGAGCTTTTACAATCTGCTCGTCTGATTCTCTTTTTCTGTTTACATAAGTAAGAAAATGAAGTATTAAAGCAGAAAATATCAAGAAAAGCAAATGATACAAGTTATTGAATGTCTTTTACCTGCAGAGACCAGAAAAGAGTTCGAAAACTCTGTGAGGCCTACGAAGCTCAAATGCTAATCTTATGGCTTTAGTGTATTCAGCATCTAACACTGCGTTTTCTAGCTCTTGACCTCTCAAGATTGTTTCTTCCTGTACAACAGAAGTGATTCAAGATGATGGTCGGACTAAAATCAAGAACACACTACAGCTCCATGGCGACTAGACTGTTAAGACTTAGTAATTAGTGAATTTGACAAACCTCTTTCCGGAATTCGTCTTCCTTGTCAAAAGCGGTTGAATCGTGCCATAAGTTAATAACTGCATCACCTCCACCAGTTGCAATAATCTCTGTCTTCTTTCCGACAGCTAAAGCCCATACCTGCAAATTTAAAATGCAATTTGTCTCAACTGAATAGCAAGAGGTCTCTGCAAGTAATGGCTATGAACATGTTCCATCAAAACGCTAGAATTACATTTCCTTAAAAAATACAGACAAGGCAGAACTTCATAACCCTATAACTAATAACATCAAAGGCAGACATGGGTATAACAAGAAACCAATAACTGTTTGGAGCACCTTGTCCTCGTGCTGGTCATATGTGGCAACGCATTCGCTAGTGTTCACATTCCAAAGTTTCAATAAACCATCGGCACCTACAAGTGTATGGTTAGAATGCTAAGACTAAAAACGGAGTAAATATGACATCAGGCTAGTGAAACTTACCACATGAGACAAATTGGGTTCCATCAGTTATGAATGACGCCCTAAGCACACTTGAGGTATGACCTTCAAATGTTTTGAGGCATGAACCATCAGATATAGCCCAAATTTTTACTGTTTTATCACCTGATGCTGTCATTACGCACTGATCAACAGGTGAGAACTCAACAGAAAAAACCCGCCTTTTATGTCCTTTAAGTGTGACAACATGAACCAAGTCTGGTAATCTCCATATGCTAGCTGTCCGATCCTGCAAGACAGAAACACACAGGCAGATAAGAAGTTGGAGCATGCCATCATCAGAGCTCAGATTTCTTCTTTCAATAGGAGAGTGAGATGACTACAAGTTTTCAGTTCACCTGTATATGACAAAAGTTCAACTGAATGAGAACCACAAAATTAAACAGAAAAGGTCTGCTCATCATATCGTATTACCTCAGAGCCAGTACAAACAAGGCTATCATTACGAGCAACTGCCACGGAATTGATGTCTTTATCATGGGCAGCGACAACACTTCTAGTTTTCAGATTAATGGGCTCCTCTGAGTATTCTGAGATACCATCAAGGCTCCATACCTTCAGTGTACGATCACTAATCCAATGGAATGTAAATTAAGAGATTAAGAAAATATACTAAGAGAAGGACGACTGTAAATTTTGGGACACAAACTTAATTATTAACGATCATAAATGTCTCTAATATTAACAATCAAGACAGGTTTCGACACCTTCTATCATGACATGAATGGGTCTGCATTTACATACACAAATTGGTTCTACCCAGAATATTTCATTGAGAAACGAAAATAGCAGCAATAAGACTATCTCAACTCTCTACTACTAATCTGATAGTACATTTTATTCTCCAACATAAGGCCTGAAAATCAACAGCCAACATATTACAATTTAAAAATGAGTCTTTCTTATATCCCCCAGTTGGGTGGCAGGGTGAAAAAATAAGCAGAGTCCTAATCAATTTTCCTCATTGTTAGAAACCAATTTATGTGTACGCCAGAAGAATCCTTTTTAAGGAGAACTGCTTATATTATTCTCATGCTGTCAGTACCATGCTTCACTTATATCAAAATAAAAAGTATATATGACATCATTTATGTAGCACGTACCCACTGCCACTGACAAAGAAACTGAAGGACTTCTTCGCAAAAGCAACTGCTAAGATATCGCCATTATGACCTGTGCCAACTCCAATGCAAGATTTGCTTGCTGCGTTCCATAGCCTTACCTATAAAGTACAAAAACATAAGTTATTTGACTCCACAGATCGGGAGTGGTTTGTATGAAAGACAGCAATGACATACGCTATAGATAACCCTGTAACATCTGAGACAAATATTGCATTCCTAGTTATCTAGCTTTTGTCTGTGACGTGCCAGCTACCTCAATGAAAAAAACTCCGTGGAAGACTACAACGTACGTAAACGGACTTACAGTTTTGTCTTTGCTTCCAGTCACAATTAGAACATTCCCAGAACTAGATACACATGTGTCAAGTGACAAAACAACTTCCTTATGGCCAGCTAACACGTAGGAACATGACATTGTTGCAACATCATAAATGCGAACCTGCAGATATATTTGCAAATCTTAGTTCATGAAAACTCAGATCTTAGATTTGGTCATATGCAAAGAATAATGATCAAGCATGTATGAAACAGACTACAAAATGCTTAGTTACCTCCTCGAGATTTGTAGCTACTGCGAGAAACTGTTCTTCATCACCTAGGAACTTCATATCAGCTATTTCTTCATTATATCCAACAAGCCTCTTGCTTAGGACTAACTCTGATTCTTCTACATTTTCCACAACGGAGTAGAAGAAAAACTGCTGATCAGCAGTCACACAAAGCAGTCCACGATCAGAAGGCAGCATAGCAGCTGCAGTAAATCCTCTTTTAGATTCTTCATCATCCGAGCTTACAGTAATATCTGACAACTTTTGCTCGTAGAGACAAACTGAACTGTCAAAGTAAACAGCCAAATATTTCAATACATTTTTCTTAAGCTAGGCTGGTTATAAGACTTTTCATCAAACATTAATCAGTTAAACAAAAACTATTAAAGGATATAACAGCTCACCCTTCAGACTTCCAGACGCGCACTACACCACGTTCACCAACAGTTACAAAATATGTTGCTTGAGAAGCAGTTTTCTTCTTCTTACTCTTCTGATCCAAAGAAGCTACAAATGAAGCGAAAGGCGTCCCAGAAGAAACTGCTGTCACAGCTTCTAGTACCTCATACGTTGCAACTGTAGTCTTGCAGCTATAATCATGAAGATCCCACATGTTCACAACCTGTGATTAAACCATAAGTTGACACCATTGATCACTTGAACTTTAGAATTAAGGCAGTACTTAAATGCCTCATACCATTTTTTTTTAAAACCCCAACAGAAAACAATCCTACTCCTGAAGTATGAAACTCAACTAAACTAGAGAGTGCTTAGAACTCACTTTATCTCTTCCAGCACTCAGTAAAGTCCATCCATCGTATGATAGAGCAATTGAAGTTACAGCTGAAAAGTGCTTATCCAAAATGGCAAGACATTTCTTCTCTGTATTCTTTGCCATAAGATCCCAGACACGAACAGTTGCATCATCACTACCAGAGAAAAGCTACAACACACCATTAAGAACGCAAAGCTTATCATCAAACAGATAAAAATATAGCTACAAATGGATAGCATATCTCTATATAATAGAAACAACTCTCTCTTTATAACAGATATATAACTCCCATATCATTTGACTATTGGAAAGAAATGCTACATACGATATTTTTGTTAGCATCAGGATGGAACAAGATACTTGACACAACCCCTTTATGGCCTTTGAAATCATGAGTGCAGAAACCACCATCAACATCCCAAACACGCACTTTCCTATCAGCTCCGGCAGTAGCTAGCAACCCTCCAGATGCGTGGCAAGCCATGCCCATCACAGGTCCTTCGTGTCCCTGCTCATCAACAACCACAAATTATAGAAAACATCAACACGACAACAATAATCATATTTAAAAACGAAACTTTAAAACCATAAGCTTTTTTCTAGATAGTTTTGGATAGTATGAATGAATCTTCAGCACTCAGATATACAATGAAAAGACCGGAGACTTCATACAGAAGAAATTTAGTACAAAATTTACCTTCCAAGAGCGAATGCATTTTAAGGTTTCCAAATCCCAAACTCGAATTTGTCTACTATGTCCAGCTGAGAAAAGGAGCTTATTATCAGGACTAAGAGCTAAAGCAGTGAGCGTGTCCGACTCGCCTTCAATAGTGGATTTCACTGATGAGTCCGAAGAATCGACGATGTTAATGGCGTCACCACAGGCGCAGGCAATGAAAGAACCATCAGATGAAACGATGAAAGGACCGCCGCCGTAAAACTGCTTTAGTGATCGAGAGCACCGGTAGTTCTTCTTTAATGAATGAGGAGCCATCACGATGTCTAACTCCTTTCCCGTCCGGTGTTTATCGGCTTTGCGCGAAGAAAGAGGTTGCCGGAGAAAGAATTAGGGTTTAAGGTTTTATATTGTTTTTTTTTTCCTTTAACTCAGATTAGTACCAAATTTTAAGCGGCACCAAATTTTGCGTCTGCGTCGTTACCTGAGAAATTACGTTTATCACGAGCATAGTTGGGTTTCAAAGATCTAAACCCATTTAGCAGTACAATAGGCCGTAACAATTAAGAAGCATCATCACCATACATCTATACTAATAAAAGGGTTATTTGAAGTTCAATAAGCTATACACATCATCAGTAAAAAAAAATTCTAAAAGCTTGACACTTCAACAATATCAAATATTAATTATCAAATGTTAATTATTTAATTAAATGATTTTTCCTATTAAAAAATAGTTCATTTTTCAATCTCTTTATTTCCTCTCATTCCTTTCATCAAAATTTGTTTTTTATTAGTATGGTAATTTTAAAATACATAAACATACATTTTAATATTTTTCACTATAGTTCATTTTGTTTGTTCTGAATTTATGGATATATAAAGTCATGACAAATAAAAATTGTAGATCAATCGGGTTGTGGTTCCAGAGGATGATAGTCATACGGAAGACACAAAAAGACACATCAAACAATATCTTATGATTATTTGTTTTAATGTATTTCATCAGAATTCTACTATCTCACGTGTTCCTTTCAATCTGTAATGTGTACTTTTGATCTCTTGTTATTGGTATTAGTAGAGTTGAAGTTAAAAATTTTGAGGTTCAATAAGTCACTTCTTCCATAGTGAATATAGATCAAAAAAAATATTTTTTTCTAATCTTCTCAATAACTTTTTGTCTATATTCCTCCCCTTAGGTTTTCAGCTACCTACATTATAAATTTTTATATCTTGCCGAGAATATACTAAGAATTTCTCCTACGTGTTTTCTATTCGTTCCATGACAGACAATAGTTGGACAGATTATATGTTTGGTATATATTGTTGAAAAACTAAGATTTGTTCTGCTCTATATGTTTTCTATTTTATATATTCATTCAGTATAGAGCTCATGAGTTTTACCATACCAGAAGAGAGTATCTTCATTTTTTAGTTGATCTTACATTTATAAGATTTAAAACTCGTAATCACTTAATTTGAATTTATTTTCAAGTTACATAAAGTTTGCTATGAAGTATGACGTAAAACATTTTTCAACCTAGTTAGGATCTATATAATATGTTCATAGAAACAAGACAAATAAGTATAACATATAATTTTTTTAAAAGCATATGTTACTGTTGATAGTCATTATCATATTTTGGGACTTTCTCCACCAAATCTCATGTTAGTCATTTTGAATTCCATATATTATAAAAGTAAGTGAAAACAGAAATACAAAATAAAAAACCTAAAATTGTAAAAATTTAAAGTGTACAAAACATATTTACCATTGCAGGACATATGCATATATGTACACACCTAATGCATATAAGACTCACAAATCACAATATTATTTTACACAAAATTTTACAGTTCAATCTATTCAAATAAACAAGAATGTTTAATGATAGAGTGAGCAAAAAAATAATAACATATATAAAGTTATACTGCAAATATGAGATAAATTCAATATTTTTTTAACCAGAAAAATTATATTAAAATTTTAAGTTTAATCACAAGTATTAAAATGATTTTATGCTATTTTTTTAAATATGAATTTTTTTTTAATTATTGTCTTATTGTTTCTAACGCGGAACAAACCCTAGTCTAATGAAAAGGACTAAAAAGTTAACACTCGTCTAATCCCGCATGCTTACACGTGTTCAACATTCGCCACTTGCATTATCACACGTACCTATATTCGATTCCACACGTGTACAACATATCCTTCTCTCTCTCTCTTAGTTATTTCATCTATTCAAAAAGGCGACACAAACCAACCTTTACGATTTTTCCTCTCTGGAATTTCGATTCGCTATTAGATGTATCATCTCTTCTTCGATCTGATCGAGCTTTTTGCACGTTCCGTGTACAATTTCACATGTAGGGTTCGCTAAATCCTGAACCTTTATCTCTTTTTCTCCCTGAAGATGTTTTGATTGCTGGGCATGAATTTATCCCTAAATTTGTTAACTTCAAAGCAGAAGAGCTCAAGATGGCAAATTCAACCCAAGAGAGATATCTAGTTGGATACGCACTCGCAGCAAAGAAACAGCATAGCTTCATTCAGCCTTCTTTGATCCAACACTCGAAGCAACGAGGCATTGATCTGGTCAAGCTCGATCCGACGAAATCGTTGTTGGAGCAAGGGAAGCTCGATTGCATAATCCACAAGCTCTATGATGTGTATTGGAAAGAGAATCTTCATGAGTTTCAACAGAAATGCCCTGGTGTTCCTGTAATCGATTCACCGGAAGCTATTGAGCGATTGCATAATAGGGTTTCGATGCTTGAGGTGATAACTCAATTGAGGTTTCCTGTTTCAGATAGCGAGAGATTTGGTGTTCCGGAGCAAGTTGTTGTTATGGATTCGAGCGTTTTGTGTGGCGGAGAAGCTTTAGGAGAGCTTAAGTTTCCGGTGATTGCTAAGCCTTTGGATGCAGATGGGAGTGCGAAATCTCACAAGATGTTTTTGATTTATGATCAAGAAGGGATGAAGATACTAAAAGCTCCGATTGTGTTGCAAGAGTTTGTGAATCATGGTGGTGTGATTTTCAAGGTCTATGTAGTTGGAGATCATGTGAAATGTGTAAAGAGAAGATCTTTACCTGATATCTCTGAAGAGAAGATTGGCACATCTAAAGGTTCGCTTCCGTTTTCACAGATATCGAATCTGACTGCTCAGGAAGACAAGAACAAAGAGTATGGTGAGGATAGGAGCTTAGAGACAGTGGAGATGCCTCCATCGAGTTTCTTGACAGATCTAGCTAAGGCCATGAGGGAATCAATGGGCCTCAATCTCTTTAACTTCGACGTGATTAGGGATGCCAAAGATGCTAATAGGTATCTTATAATTGATATTAACTACTTTCCTGGATATGCCAAGATGCCTTCTTACGAGCCTGTATTGACGGAGTTCTTCTGGGACATGGTCACAAAGAAGAAACATGTCTGAGAAAAACCTGCCAAAGTTGAATCTTTGTTAGAAGGAACATTGTTGAGGGAGGATTTGTATCACTGCAATGTGTTGCAAACATCTCAATTCGTTATGGCCTATGGTGACTAGCTGCTCTGCTAATTTTCATTTGGATTCTTGAACTTGTGCTTTATTTTTTATTTTATTGTTTAATTTTGTAGTTGTTTCTTTTCGTTTACTTCCAAGTTTTGCAAAGCCTTGTTCAAATGCATAACTGTTGCTACTCTTGAAAAGAATTGGATCTCTAGATTCTTGGTCATTTGCTCTGTTCTCAACTATTGGTAGCTTGTGATTTTCTTTGTTGAGCTTTTATGGCGCCTATCTTCCTCAAGTCTGTCAAGAATGAATCTGGAAGTCTCACTAGATAGAAGGAATTTAGAGATAGCATTTGACGGAATGAATCTAGGAATCATTTTCACATCTTTGTGTTTCTCATTATCAGAATCTTTGTGCATATGTCCTTAGAACAAGTCCCCGGTTTCGCACAAGTTTTAATGGTTGATTTTGATGAACAAAATGTTGAAGCCACTGCTTTAGTTTCTTCAGCATCTTATACTTTTATTTGATGTGTAAATCATATGCATATTCCTGCAGATGTACGTATGCATGGATATATTCAAATTGGGTTTGGCATTAATGCTTTAGCAACTTGGATGAAGCTGATAAGATGAGTCTGGACAAATTTGATATTCTTATTTAATCTCCATTTTCGAATAAAGTAGAGATGATGGTAATGATAATTATCTGATCGTTTTTTCCCCTTTTTGACAACGATAATTATCTGATTTTTATTTGATTGTTTTCTTTATTTGTGGAATAAGGTAGTGAGTGATTGGACCAATTCTGAATATTCACAAGCACCATTTTAATATTTTTTGTTAGTGTCATGGCTAAATATCTTGGTTCATATATATTTTTCAGTTTAATGAAAACTACAAACCTTTAAGAAAACAGTTTGTAAAACAACTATAGAGAGAGTTGTGTGAAACAAATACTGCGACTATTGTATGTAGGGATGTTAATAATGGGTAAAAATCCATCGGGTATCCGAAACCCGTATGCAAATGTAAACCCGTTAGCCTGCCCATTTTCTTGTATAAAATACGGGCTCAACACGGGCGGGTTTTATTTATATCGGGTTTTATTCGGGTTTACCTTATCGGGTTTTGGGTACCCAATGAGTTTTTATTTTTTTTTCTCTGAAACCTAATTTCTACTTTATAATTTCCGACAGAATATCGTTCCACCGTTTCTTTACTCTTCCATCTTCTGATCTCTGATTTCAATATCTTCTTATCTCTGATTTCAATTTCTGATTTCAATTTCAATCTTATCTTCCCTGAGTCTTCATTATTCAAATGTCAAGAAGGTAACTTTATGAAATCGTTGTTTCTATATCCTTTAGCTTCACTTTGATTTGTTTTTTTTCATATCATTTGCTTGTTATGGCATTTATAGAATGTACAGTTTCATTTCTATTTCCTTGATTTTGTACAAAGTTAAATCGTTTTCTTTTATGCAATTATACGAAACACATTTTTTATAAACTGGAATCTGAAGCATTTTATTTACTATCAATGTTTCGTCTAGTTGGAGATCTTGAAATACTGTAAGTAGAGAATATCATATTCCATTGTTTGACTCGTTGACGTGAGGAAGCTAACTCATTGACGTTGGCTTATGAAAGTTATGTATTTGTCTAGTTAAACTAATAATTTCTGTTTGGTTTCAGGGATAGTGTAATGGATTTGGAGACACAAGAAATAATGGCAGCTCTGGATGCTGAGAACGAATACATGTCAATGAATGAGGAGCTTGGAGCGGAAACTCAAGGAGCAACACAAAGTGAAACCCAACCTACTGAAGCGATTCAAACGGTATTTAACTCTAATAAACGCTTAAAGTCTAAAGTTTGGAAAGAGTTTGTACCTGTTGCACTAGAAGTTGATGGGAAAAAGAGGGGTCGTTGTGTTCATTGTGGTAAGAAATTAGTCATAGAACCTAGTCAGGGAACATCCGCTTTAACCCGACATTTAAAGTCTTGTCCAAAGAGGCCTCCAAATCTGAGGACAGAAAATGAGTATGATCCCAAAATAGATAGGGAAATGGTTAGTGAGATTATCATATTCCATGATTTGTCTTTCCGGTTTGTAGAGTACTCTAAAGTGAGGGCTAGAGATAAGTATTTGAACCCGGATTGTCAACATATTTGTAGACAAACTGCTGGTAGTGATGTTTTTAGGAGGTATGAACTAGAGAAGGAAAAGCTAAAAAAGGTATTTGAGGAATTCAAAGGGAGAGTATGTTTTACAGCAGATATGTGGACAGCTCGAAGTACCATGAAGGGATATATCTGCATAACTGCTCATTATGTGGATAAAGATTGGAGGCTAAACAATAAGATATTAACTTTTTGTGATATGGATCCTCCACACACGGGAGAAGAATTAGCTAGCAAAGTTCTTGGTTGCTTGATTGAGTGGGGTTTAGAGAAAAAGGTTTTCTCTTTAACTTTGGATAATGCTAAAAGTAATGACAGTATGCAAAAGATCCTCCAGCACCGTCTACAAATGATTAGTGGTAGTGGTTTGTTGTGTGATGGGAAGTTCTTCCATGTTAGATGTTGTGCTCACATTTTGAATCTCATTGTGCAAGAAGGATTAGAACTAGCCAATAGTCTGTTGGAAAACATTAGAGATAGTGTCAAGTATGTAAAAGCATCTGATTCAAGGAAATTGGCGTTTGCAGCATGTGTTGAGAGTGTAGGGATAACGGGTGGAGCTGGATTATCACTAGATGTTCCTACACGTTGGAATTCAACATATGATATGCTTGTTAGAGCTTTAAAGTTTCGTAAGGCATTTGTTAGCTTTAGGTTGTGTGACCGAAGTTACAAATCATTGCCTTCGGAAGATGAATGGAATCGTGGAGAGAAAATTTGTGAGCTGTTGAAGCCCTTCAGCACAATTACAACTTACTTCTCAGGCGTAAAATATCCTACAGCTAATATATACTTTCTACAAGTGTGGAAGATTCAGTGTCTATTGAGAGATTATGCAAAATGTGGTGATGATGAAGTCGAAATAATGGTCAAGAAAATGCAGTCCAAGTTTGATAAGTATTGGTATGAATATAGTATAATTTTAGCTATGGGAGCGGTTTTAGATCCAAGGATAAAAACACAAATACTTAGATCAGCATTTGAGAAAGTGGATCCGAATACGTCTGAGGAGAAGGTTGAAATTATTAAGAAAAATCTGATGGATCTTTATGAAGAGTATAGGAAGAAGACTTGGAATTCTACCAGATTTTCAACAACACCAACGCCAAATGAACTTCTTAATGAATCTCCACTAGATGATGATCCGAACTATGTGAGTATTTTCTAATTGGCTAATTGTCTAATTCTCCATATATATTTGTCTAATTGTCTAATTGTGCAGGATTTGTATGAGCTTGAGAAAAACATCCAACCTGGGTCAGACAATGCAAGATCGAATTTGCAAATGTATTTGGAGGAACTCAGACTTGAGTTAAAAGCATTTAAGGAAATTGAGGTTCTAAGTTATTGGAAAACCCAAGGACAACGCTTTGGCGATTTAGCTTCTCTAGCTTGTGATGTGCTTAGCATTCCAATAACTACTGTGGCATCAGAGTCGGCATTTAGTGTTGGAGGCCGTGTTTTAACTCCATATAGAAATCGCCTTCTTCCTAGAAATGTGTAAGCCTTACTTTGTGCTCAGAATTGGTTGAGAGGTTTTGCAGAATATGAAGGTATAAATGTATTTCTTATTTTATCTTGTAATTAAGTTATTTTGTTAGATTAATTCATATGTATCATATCTTTAATTTTTAGGTGATATTGAAGATAACTTTGATGATGGAAGTGAGGATTCTACAACAATGGGAAGTAGTTCAGGAATATAAGATGGTATTTATCTGAGATGATATGTCTGGTTTTCTCCTCAAGATGAGGTAATAAACAACTTAATTTGTTTGATATTAGAACTATTTTTTCATTGACATACATATTCTTTTGTTTACCCAATAGTAGCGTAACTTTTGAATTTATGATCTTTTGAACTAAACTGATTTTTGAATGGACTTGACGTAGGTCTGGTGGTGGTGGTGCTTCTTAGAAGAAGAAGTAAATATCTTAGTGTTTCTATGTTATGAATTTACTTTTAGAACTAAGTTTTGGATTTTGTATGCTCGAAAACTATTATGTTGTGTTTTACAAAAAAATGGGGATTCAACTTGTTACACTTTTTTTTCTGATTAACCTTTTAAAAACTTGTGTTACTTTTGTTGTTTTGGAGTATTATTATTAGTCAAGAATCTTGCAATATAATTATGCAATATTATTTGGTTTAAATTAATGTTTACCATATGTTTAACAAATAATTATATTAATAATTATATATATTTATATCAATAATTTTAAGAATACATAAAAAAGAAAACAAATTCTAAAACATGAATTATAAAATTAAACATGAATTGTAAATTGAGTATGAATTAAATTCAATTTAAAAACATATTTAAAAAACTCGGGTACCCGCGGGTATACCCAAAACCTACGGGTTTTTTTTGGGTTACACTGTTCGGGTAACGGGTTTACGTGGGTTTTTCAAAAACGGGCTCAATAAAGACGGGCTCAAAACGGGTTCGGGTCGGGCCGGGTAAAAAAACCCGCCGCAACCCTAATTGTATGGAAAAGAAATAGCAAATGATTAGTAAAGAGTATCTTTATAAATTCTATAACAAATCGGGTCTTATGTAATTTTGTTTATTATTATCTGTTTTATGTTCATAGAATCCGTGTGTTACTGAAGCTGAGATCATAATCAGAGTAAACAACGATTACATTTTAGTAGATTAACCTTTCGAAAAGCCCATGAGCATGTGGGTAAGAATAGAACATTCTTTGACTGCATCGAACTTCAAGTCTTCAAGTCCCTCACGAGTAACGGTTAATGTCTGTTTAGGCAGGCATATAACTTTTTCACTTACTAACTTTCAAAAAGCAAAAAATTCTACATAGTCCTCATATTTGACTTCTACCGCAATCGAATTTGAGAAGGTAAATCAAATACTTAACTATACGTTTCTTATACATGGAAGTCTTCGTTTTAACCAACTCTTTTCATCTTTAGCTTTTATTCCTAACCAACCTAAAAGTAAATGCGGAAGGAGAAATTCGTATTATGAAGACTCTTTCATAAATTTTATCCTAGTCCACTGCATCTATCTTGTATAACTATTTACAGTAAAACGATATGATTTTTTCTTTTTCTTGTTTTATCATGAAACTGCAGTCTTAAGTTTAGCAATATGTACTTCTTGTCGAATTGAAGATAATGTTCTACACATATTTTGAGCACCATCTTGATAACTGATTGAATTACTAAACTTGAACATGTTTCTTAATAAGATTTTGCGTGTATGAATCCTAATGTAACGTGCCATTCAATCGTTGCAGTTTGGTATTTATTCAAGATGTTAGGTTTGACTCAAGCACACGAGGATAATATACACTGCGAGGTAACTCTCAGAGACCTGTACAAGAGGAGATGTATAGATTCAGTTTATACTTACGTTTTGTCAGTGTATTGACGTGTATAAATAATCTATGGTGTTTGTTTATGCGTTTTGGAGAAACTCAGATACTTGAGCAAATTTTGTCCCTTAATCATTTTGAGTGAATGTCAATTCGAACCTTATAAATATATAGTCTTGTTTGATTGTCTTTGAAATTAAATTTTCGCTAATATGTTACAACATTATATGACCATCATAATCAGAAAGCACAAACAAATAATAATCATAGAGACAAAATTTAACTAATGTTGTCAATCCGCGGTTTAATTGTTGTACTAGGAAAGTTATTGAAGGAATAGATTTTTGAGACCGAGCTCAAGAATCAATTCATTTAGTATATTATGATACTTGATTCGAATAAAATGATTATGAGAGAAATATAGTATTTCTCAAAGACATTGCGCATAAATTAGATTATGAAGCCTCAAGGTAGGTTAGAGGAAGATCAACTGTAGCATTGCTGTCTCTTTCGAATTAGTTGGAATTTGGAAACTTCCACCGCAGGAATATTTCATTCGTTTTTTTAATATTGTATTTTATTGTATAAATTAAAATTAATTTATTAAGAAATGTACTTTTGACGACTTTGATTACGATTCCCGCACATCATTAATAAATAATAATGTACTGTACGTTATGAATAGACTTTGATCGTCGTAAGATATTCACAATCTTAGTACGTAATTTAGTAGTTTACTATCCAAATTTAATTTTAGAGTGCATGACTTTGATCCAGAAAACAAACATTCAAAAATAAGTTATATAATTGTTTGATGATTTTAATCACATCAAACAATTTATGCAAAAAATGTTACAGTTTTAAAATATTTTTTTCGTAACATATTTTCTACTGTTCTACAGAACCATAAAATTGTAATTTACAGCCAGTTTAATAAAAATGTGCAAAAGTGATCTGCCGGACGAATTTGCTAAACAATTATGTATGATTTATATGATTTCTAGCTAGAATGACTGTTTAAACTTTAAATTTAGTCACTGAGCTAACGAAGCAATATCATTTAAAATCGATTTCACAATTACAAGAAATGTTAAAGCAACTAATTTATGACCAATTAACGTCAACGTAGAAGCATTTTCCAAAAGCGATTAATAGTGTTAAATAAAAATTAGTTTAGTTGTTAGAAGAATTAGGGTTGTCGCGGGTCCCAGACTCCCAGGGTTTATGAGTTTGCGTGTCTTTGATGTACTTGAAAACTAAATTTACACCAATAACCAACCACCGTACCGAGACGTTTGATTAATTCCTTAGAAAAAAATTGTATGATATATAGTAATGTTAATTTGTAGCAGCAAAGGTTATATAACTTATATATGTGTACTAGTAAATATTCTATTCGTCTAAAAGTTTTATTTTTTGCTTATGCTTATTTCCTGCAAACCGAAGGACTGGCTTGTGAAGAATTAGAAATAATGAAATCACAGTTTTTCTAGCTTTTTTTTTTTTAAAAGTGACATGTATCATTGTTTTTCCCCCTCTGTGGCAACTGTTTTGTTGATAAGAACACGATATATTCAATAATGAAATATTGACTTTAATATATTTTTTTTTGCTTATACGTATTATAATTGAGATGTGGCATGGTGTGGCTCATTTGTTGACCAATGACCAGTAATGCTCAGTGTTGCAGACTCTGTTTCATGCAAAATGGTGTATTCCTAGCAGTTTATTTTTGTTTTATAGGTTCGGTTTGTAATGTATATGTATGTCTAATTTTTCTCAAAGAACCTTTTTCTTTTAAATTGGAGTTAGATGTTCGATTCATACTCGAATTGCACACATACTAAAAGAAACCCCCACTAAACTACACTGCACAATACAAAATAATAAATTATCTGTATTTTCAATATATAAACACTTAAATTAAAGGTTCAAATCAGTAATTTTACTTTATATCTCCTAAGACACTATTATCTCATCAATGAACGTTGACCAACTGGTAAAACAAAATTTAAATTTTTTTAAAAAATCTTTCTAAACAAAAAGAAGTTGTTTTATCTTCCAGAACACACAAAAATACTTTAAAAAAAATATATAGAATAGCTTTTTAGCACATATTCACGTCATGGTATTTGGCTGATTTTCTTTTGAACATTTTAAAAATTTAAAGGCTTCACACATTGCCTTTTGTCAACATATGGATTAGTTGCAGCAACTTTTGTGTACTACATTGCTTCACAAACTTGATAATCTTCTTCTTCTTCTCTTCCTTTATATTTCTTCTTGTACAAATAATATGGTAAGTTTCCACAAGGGCATTCTTGTCATTCTCGGGTCATCAAAGTCAAAATCTAAACTAAGATCTTCTCCGTCCGACAAGATACAAGACACGAAACACAAAAGCCCTATTTAAAGCAAAGACCACACACATTCTTAGGCTCATTAACTAAGATCCTAAATTTGATTGTCTTCAAAAATCGTTTCCCCTGAGAGGTCTAAGGGATCTTCAACAGGTTCGACGGTACATACATACAAAATTACATGTTTGTATTGTGTACGTATATTTCTGCTCATACACACGTTAATAACGAGTTCATGTCTAATCATAAATCCGATTATAGATCAAAAGTGTGTTTGCTTTATTCTTCACTCTTAACTTGATGCAGTTGTATATCTATAAGCTTAATCTTCTAGTTAATTTTTCTAAGTATTTTATACCACTCGTCTTATAGTAAAAATGGGGCGTTCACCGTGTTGCGATGAGAATGGATTGAAGAAAGGGCCATGGACACAAGAGGAGGATGCAAAATTGATAGATCACATTCAAAAGCATGGCCATGGAAGCTGGAAAGCTCTTTCGAAGCAAGCCGGTTTAAACCGATGCGGAAAGAGTTGTAGATTGAGATGGACTAACTACTTGAGACCTGACATCAAGAGAGGAAATTTCACTGAAGAGGAAGAACAAACTATTATCAACCTCCATTCCCTTCTTGGAAACAAGTAATTAATTACTTTTACACTTAGTTGTAGTTTAAGAAACCATTAGTTAATTCTTATAGTCGAATATTTGATTATGTTTATCTTAGTGATATTTATAGATAGCCTAAAAATTTGTGCGAAACGATCTAGGATGAAATATACTGCATGTTATAGTATGATATATATAAAGCTGATCTAAAAGTATATATATGTGAAACGAGCGGATGAAATATGTAACTAGAATCAACTTGATATATATATATATATATATATTAATATGTTAGTATATGTAGTTTTATGGATGAAAGTATATAAATGACACCTACTACACTGTTCTTTTTTCTCTCGGTGCATACGTACGTCTGTGGCCGTTTTTCAATCTTGAAAACGAATTATCTTGTTATGACTAAAGTTAATCAATATTAGGTACTAGTCTGAAAGATTTAAACTAATCCACTAGGATAATATCAATATCATGACTAATTAAATTTCGTATATTGTTTTTGATAGGTGGTCGTCTATAGCCGGTAATCTTCCTGGAAGAACGGACAACGAAATAAAAAATTATTGGAACACACATTTGAGAAAGAAACTTCTCCAAATGGGGATTGATCCAGTGACCCATAGGCCGAGAACCGACCATCTCAACGTTCTAGCCGCTCTCCCGCAGCTTATTGCAGCCGCAAATTTCAACAGCCTCATGAATATCAATCAAAATGTACAATTCGATGCAACAATACTTGCTAAAGCTCAGTTGCTACATAATATGATTCAAGTCCTTAGCGCCAGTAACAACACCAATCCTTCTTCTTCTTTCTCGACCATGCAGAATAATAACAACCTCTTTGGACAACCTCCTTACAGTGAGAACCAAAATCTTTTTGGTCAGTCTCAAAACTACTCCAACATTCTTGAGAACAATCATGAGCATTTGATGGTCAAAAGCCAAATTATTGATCACCCTTTCGATTCTTTTTCTTCCCCAATACAAATCGATCTTCAAGATGAACGTGATTCACTCCCTCTATTGGTTCCCGCTTCTCCTGAAGAATCTAAACAAACCCACATGATCACCAAGAAGAATGACATCGAAAATTATCATTATGATGATGACCATCATGATGCTTCAGACCCTTCGTCATCAAACTCAACGTTCACACAAGATCATCATCAGCCATGGTGTGACACTATTGATGATGAAGCAAGTGATTCGTATTGGAAAGATATCATAGAGTAAGACCCCTCATGGTTACTTTCCTACAGACATTTTTTATTTTTTGTATAGATTGAATTTCCTAGTTATCGTATGAATGCATTCAGTGAAAATCTACGGTTCGACGACTTTAATGTTTTAATTCTCCTTTTTGCAGGCAAACGTGTTCGGAGCCATGGCCATTTCCTGAATAGAGTACAAGATTGAATATAAAATAAAACGAGAGAGGAACTTTATAACTAGTATTTATTGTCAATAGGATTAAATGCATATTTTATTGTTCGCTAATCTTTAGAGTTTTTTTTCAGAACATGTTTGGTAAACATTGATCTTGTACAAAATTAACTAGTTTCCGGTATGAAATACAAATGCTCATGTTTAAAATTAGTAATTACATTTGTAAAATATAATACATATATTGAAAAGTAGAAAAGTTCATTTCTTTTCTCAGATATAATTTATAAAATATAAAACGCAAAAACGAATTTTTTCTTCCGTTTGGTTTTTATTTAAACGTAAAAGCATATACACAAATGCGTGCAAAACACTCAAGCTTCTAATGTCTCCTATTAAATGTATTTTTTTATTCAACATGTAAAAACAAAAAAAATTCTTGACTCTCCCAAATCAAATGAACAAATAAATATGATTACTTGTGGATAAGAAGTATATATACTTTTTGTTTGTTTTACCAAATATAATTGAAGATTAAAGATTTAGTTGGAGATGGGTAAGAAGAAGTGAACTACAATATATACTCTCGAAAGTGACACTATCTAGTTGATTTTGACTTTAGAAGGAGACAAAAACTTAATTGAATAAAATATATATAGTTACATAACTTACGTTACATGTCTCTGGGGATAGAACATCTTGGCACTATTTCTAATCTTCCGGCCATAACAAAACGATGAATCTATGAACATTTATGAGTTGATATTTTTTTTTTGATAACATCATTTATGATTAGATGTTAAAATGAAAAAAGGAAAAATACATGAACGATAACTCCACGAACATTTATGACTTGATATTAATCTTGCGGCGCTATTTTTTCTATTTTTCTTTATACCCATTAACCAAAAAAAAAATCTTTAGAAGGAAAATTTTATATTGTTATATGCTTTATGGCAAAAAGAAAATTGTTTAAAAGAAAATACTTAAGTAGTCGTATACTTTTGTCCAAGGAATCTGCATTTTTCTTAATTTTATTTCAAGTTAAACACCCGAGCACATTTCAATTTTGGATTGTGACAGACGACTATAGTGAGAAACGGTACTAATAGTTTAATCAAAACTATAGCAAGAAAATCACTAACATTATTTATAAGAAATTATTTTTTAATTCAGTTCAATTCCTCTAAACCAAAATTATTTTTTGAACTATTTCATGTTTAACAGAAATTCTCTCTATAATAAGCCAGTTTCTTTCCAACTTTGTGACACATCAGCTATTTTTGTTGATTGTGGTGTTGACACATCATTTAATGATTTTTTATAATCCAATCAAAACATTTCAATTAGACACATAATATTTTTATAATCCAATCAAAACATTTTATTTATACACCTAAGATAAACATGTATTATTTAGAAATATCATGTTAATAAATAAAAAACTTTTATGATCCAATAAAATTAATTCATTTATAAACATAAAATAAATTTGTTTTATTTATATTTTAAAATTTTCAATCAACTATAAAATTGATATATAGGATTAATAATTTTAAATTCGAGTTTATGTATATTATTTTTATAAGTGAATTCATTTTTATTGATCATTAATTCATTTTATTAATCCTTAATATTTTTTAAAATTTTATATCAAATAAATTAGATCAAATAATCCAACTAATTGTTTTAATTTAAATAAAAATAAGACCAAATTATCTAATATTATTATAGAATTTAAATGATAAAAATAATTTTTATATATTAATGAATATTATATTTATTAATTTATTTCTAACACTAAAAATTAAGAAAATATTAAAATTCTAATATTATTAATGTATAGAGGTTTTATTATACATATACGA
Source organism: Nasturtium officinale (assembly GCA_963854855.1). Taxonomy (NCBI): domain Eukaryota; kingdom Viridiplantae; phylum Streptophyta; class Magnoliopsida; order Brassicales; family Brassicaceae; genus Nasturtium; species Nasturtium officinale. The sequence continues at coordinate 4,208,666 of OY978509.1, forward strand.
TAAATATGTAGTTTTTAGAAATACCATCTTAATAAATAAAAAACATTTATAAGTCCCATGAAAACATTTTATTTATACACATAAATCCAAGAAAATATTTTATTTATATTTTTATCATTTTAATCAAATTTAAAAATTGATCTATAAGATTATAAATTATAAATTTGAGTTTGTGTATATTATTTGCATAAATGAATTCATTTTTATTTATCATTAGTTATTTTTATATTTCAAACAATTTAAATTATAATAAATAATCTAGTTAAGTTTTTAATTTAATGTAAATAAGACCAAATTATCTAATATTATTCTAGAATTTAAATGATAAAAACAAAATTGATTTATATAAATTAATAAATATTAGATTTATTAATTTATTTATAACAATACAAATTAATAAATTATCAAAGTCCTAGATTCTTATTATAGAGGATTTACTATATATCTATGATAAATATGTATTATTTATTATCCATCGGAAACTTTATGTATTCTACTATATCAAATTAATATAATTACACAATTTTTATTTACCAATTATGTAATATATGCACGTTTAATATAAGACATGAAATCCGAAAATCTAACCAAGAAAATTGGTTTTAAAACTAAACAGAGTTGTCATATAAACCAAACATGTTCTATACTTTTAATTTTAATCCAAATTATTTAAATCAAACTAAACAATAAACAATTACTATATAAATTATTTATATTTATATTATATTTATATATATTTATTTTGTGTATATTATTTTTATAAGTGAATTTATTTATATTTATCGTTAGTTACTTTTATATATCAAATATTTTAAATTGTATCAGATAATCCAACTAAGTTTTTAAATTTAAAGGTAAATTATATCAAATTTTCTAATATTATTCTAGAATTTAAACGATAAAAATAAAATTTATTTATATAAATTATTATATATTGGATTTTTAATTATCTATAACACTACAAATTAAAATATCAAAATCTTAAATGTGTTAATTTATAGAGGTTTTAGTATAGAAATATGATAAATATGTTTTCAGTATTTTATATCAATTTAATATAATTACACAAATTTTAGTTATCGATTATGTAATATATGTACGTTTAGTATAAAACATGAAATCCAAAAATTTAACCAAAATATTTTTTCCAAAATCAAATTAAGTTGTTATATAACGCAAATATGTTCTATATTTCTAATTCTTTTAATCAAAATTATTCAAACTAAGTTGAAAAACAATCATATACCCAAAGTAAAATAACTATATAAATTATGTATATTTATATTATATTATATACACTTATTAATATAAAAATTCTAAATTATAGAAATATGCTAAATAACTATAAATATGTATTTAGTTATATTTGCCACAATTTCTGCCATGTTTAATAAAATTTAACCAAATTTATTAAAGTTAAACTAATTTTTATTTAAATTATATATTTTTTGTTTAGTTTAAATTTTAAAACTAAATCGATGTGAACCCGTAACTAGCACATCGATAGTATAAAATTTGAACGGGTACTAAACTCTTTTACCTGAATTATCTGAATCCAAAAATTATCAAATTAAATCTGATGTGAAACCTAAATGACATATTTTATGTATGTTTTAGAAATTTTAAAGCATAAAATATACATAAAATCTATTTATTACTTATATATATAATGATTCAAAAAAATAAGATCAAATAAATTTGAAAGAGAATTCATAATTACTTTTATTATAATTTATTGATTTAAATTAAAAAAATTTAAATAAATTTAAAATTATTGTTAGTTTTAATTGTATTAATATATATATATATTTGTGTTTGGTCATATGAATTAAATAAAAGTTGTTTAGACACAAAAATTTTAAATTTGTATTTCAATTATAACAGAATATTATAAAAAAATTAAAACAAGTAAAACCATATTTAAATTTAAAATTTAAAAAAAAATCCCGGTGCATAGCGCGGATATATTTCTAGTCTGATTAAAAAAGAACCGAAACCAAACTGACGCCCATTTTTTCTTCATCAGTCTCGGCATGAAATCTATATTGAGCTATGTCTTCCATTAACGATTGTAACAAAAGATCAAAGACTTAATCTGAATCGTTAAAAAGAGCTTACTAGAAACAAATTGATGCGAAACAAAGACGCAAGCAAGAGCTTTTGATTGCTTAGAAGGGTCTTTCAATGCTTTGGTCTCTTTGGTGGTGTATTCGAATTTCCAGACTCCAATGGCCGCTTAATTCCCAAGAAGTGCTCCACCTGAAATGTTTCAAGGCAAAGATCAACACTATCCTGGATTAAGCATCTTGCTAATAAGTTGTTAAAGAGAAATGTAATAATCTAGATTCTGTAACCTTTTTGTCACCAAGCATTGGTGTTAAGCTCCCTGGAACATCCTTCTCAACAGTCGCAAACCCGCTCTGAGGATCACTAGTTTGTCTGAAAATTGCAACAAACAAGTCATAGTTAAAGACACTGAGTGTCACTTGGATTTCAGGTGGCGCCTAAAAAAAAAAAAAAAAAAACCGAGTGATGAAGCATATATATATACCCTGGTTTGACATGGCCACTGAGGACAAGGTACGGAGTTTTCAGTTGAGCTTGGGCTTCTCTCATTCTTTGAACAGATTGCGATGGTGTGTCTGAATTTTTCATTTGCTTTAACTTGAGCTCTTCCTGGTACTGTTTCATCCGTTTCTCTTCTTTCATTTTTCCAGGCCCCTTCCCGTGAAATTTGTGAGAGAGCAATCGAAAGGCTTCTTTTGGAGTTAACTGTTAACAAGTCAGGATTAAAGCTAGACTGTTTTACATATACACACAAGAACGAGATTTATAAGATTGAGAAGCAAAAGTTAAGAAAACTTACAGTTCTACCAAACTCGTCAGTCCTCTCAATCCGGATGTCCTTGAATCTATCTTTAGATTCTTTACCTCCTTCATCATCCACAATACCCACAAGCTTGCTCTTTTTTTTGTCCATATTTCTACCACCCCATTCAACCTTTTCCTTTAGGGTTCCTCGCTCTTTAAGAAGCTTCAATGCACCAGATAATCCTTTTCCCACCGCAACCTCGTGTATAGTTTCATCAGGGGTTATCTCTTTGGTATCTGATGCAACGCTTGCTACAACCATATCGGTGTCTTTTACCTCTGTCGAACCATCGGGATGCTCTTCGTTTACTTTAACAGGAGTTTCAGGTGCTTCATCTTCTTCCATGAATACATCTTCGCTTTCAGGCTTCCACACCTCTGAAAGATCACACCAAAGATCAACAACTCCATACCACTAGTGTTAAAAGCATAAATTAAATTTGTTAAAGGAAAAAAAGTAAGAAGCATATAATCGATTAAACTAGCCACACAAATATGTGCAGACACATCGAGTATGTCTATATATGACACCAAATAATGTAGAGAGTGCTATAGCAAGATCAATATCATAGAGGCAGAACTGTCAATAACAGTGTAGACGTGACAGAAGATTCAAGTTTACCTTCATTGCGCTGGAGGCCCCAGACAAAATCTTCCATCTCTGTGAAAGGCACTGTATTTTCTTGTGTCTCATCCCTAGTGGCGCTATTATCATCTGTTGCTTGATTGGTGCTGGCAGCCACAAGATGAGCAATTGCCTGAGGACCAGATCCAGCTTCCTCTTTCTTAATGAAAGCTAACCTCCTAGCTTTCTCTAACGATTTATAAAGATCTTCAGCATCATCGGCCAACATCATATTCTCATCTTCTTCTCTTTTTCTTGGCTGAACTTGTTCCCTTCTGAGTAGTCTGGATGCCTCATCAGCTTTAGCAATGGCTTCCTGATAGGCATTGCTCCGTTTTTCATACTCAGATCTTTCTTTCTCTTCTTTCATGGCCTGCCTTTTGCCGTCTTTGCGAGAGCCAAGATCCTCAGCTCCTAATCCTGATGCAATAGCTTCTGCTTCAAGTGCGCTCAAGTCCAATTTCTCCTTTTTCCGCAATTGCTTCTTTTTCTTGGTTTTTTTGAACCTTAACATTTCCTCATGTGAGAAATAATCTGATGAGATCTTTGCTGATGAGTTAAGATCTTCAAAAGTATTTGTCGTTTGACCCTGAATTCTCTTACGCAGCTGGTAGTAGAACATGAAGGACAAATGAATGCCATTAGTGTATAAGCACTAAAATCCATTAATCACAATAAAATGTTAGGAAGAAAAAGTACCTCCTCCAGCTTCTTCTCAGCTTCACCGGTAAAGCGACCCTTTGCATCCAAAAAGATCCCCTGAAGACAAAAGAAGCATTGTTAATTCATCCAAAGGAGTGTCTATAATTATGGTATTGAAGAGTCCGCTAGACAGTAGCTTTACCTCATCAGTAGTGGGCTCATCGTATTGCGGAAGCATCTTCTTTTCTACTCCAGGATCATCATTAAACCTAAAAAATCAATGTCATTGCGATATTTCAATCTAAAGCAACACAGATATGCTCAACTAATGCCACTAAATATTCGTAACTTACTTATCATCATATATTCCCTTTTTCTTCTTGGCTGCTTCATAAGCTTCATTCCGGCGCTTCTGTTCTCCAATTTCCACATTTTCTAGCATGTCAATCTCTGCAAGAGTAGTTGCAAATCTCGTTTATGACAGACCCTTCCATCAACAACCATATGATAACATAAATAAAAGAGAGCATAAAACGATACTAACCATTGTTAACATCTCCATCGGCTAGGACACTTTGGTCTTTTAGTGTCAAGATAACTGCTCCACCTTCCACCACTTTTTCTAAACCATGTAGAACTTTAACACCAGATAGATGCGCTGTTAACCAGAATATGTGAAGATAATTATCAACCAGAACGCATCACAAGAATAAATTTGATTTAGGAAGGAAGAAAAAAAACAGAATTCTCTGGTATGATAGAATAATCATTATACTTATTTGTAATTACTAAATTATTTCCTTACAAAATTATAATTCGGTGAGAAAGAACTGCAAAGGAAAACTTACCACCATCCTCGCCATCCTCGCCATCTTCATTTCCACCTTGATTAAGATTGTCCTGGCCAAATATAACATAGGATAGATTATTTTAATGTCAAATAAAAGGAAGTTATGGAGAAACAAAAGGATAAAATATGTCCAAGGAATGGAGGAAACACCTGCTCCTCAAAAACTCTTGAGAGCTGTTGTGCTCTTTGCTTCTCAGCATTTCTTTTTTCCTCAATCTTACGGCTCCTTGCAACCCATGATAGAGCATCAGAAGCGTCTTCAACTTTCTTCTTTCTTTCCTCTCTCATCCTAAGGAGAAAACAAATGTTTTTAATTCTTTTACTACTGTACATCTAGATAACATAGAACAGCATCAAAAAAACAAAAGTGCTCAAGACAGAGAGGATGCCCAGAAAATCACTCTACCCAAAAATTATGTCTGGATGGCAGGATTTTCTCAAGCCTAAAATATTAAAATATATTTCAACGATTGAATAGTTAACAACAAAATAAGAATCACTTACTTCAAAATGCGATTCTGAAGTTCCAACGCAGATGCTTGGTTTCCACTTGAAGAAGCATCAACATTATCCTCACCTTCATTTGAACCTCTGTTATTCAAATGTTCATATCTTTCAGCAGCTTTTTGAGTGTCATCATCATCTTCATGACTTCTCTTACTCATTCTCTCCTTCCCTCTTGACCTATTCTTGTCTTTGTATGCTTCCTTCTCTTTTTCTTTTTCCTTCTCATTCTCCCTCTCCTTTTCTCTATCTTTATGTTTATCTCTTTCTTTTTCCTTTTCCTTTTCTTTTACTCGATCTCTTTCCCTGTCTCTATCCCGATCCCTGCTCTTTTCTTTCTCCCTGTCTTTATCTCTACTTCTAAAAATCTCCTTCTCAGTGTCTCCTTCTTTATCTCTTTTTCGGTCCCTCTCTTTCTCCTTATCCCTACGATGGTCCTTTTCCCTTTCACGCTCCTTATCCTTGCTCCTATGATCCTTGTCTTTCCTCCTTCCCTCTCTGTATTCTCTAGCAGGCGACCCCTCATTTTCAGCCCTGTCGTCCCTGCTTTGATGTCTTGATTTAGACTTCTCCACTTCCATTTTCTAACGCCTAAATGAAAACCAAGAACTTCAATAAAAGACCTAATCACAAAAAGTAACAACTCAGAAACAACAATCACAGTGGTTGCAGAGTACAACGAGCAAGATAAGTAACAAAACGATTACACTGGCAACAATATAAACATAGGCAACCCAGCTACTTATGTATTACTAACGAAATACTAGATTGCTTATTGACTGTATTAAGTTTCTCGATTGGTGAAGATTTGTAGAGCTAATTGTTGCTAACACAAGTAACGAGCAAAGCCCTAAACTAAGAAGGATTTAGGTCAAATCAAATCGCTACAGCACAAGTTATGAGTCCGGATAATAAACAGAGAAGGGGACGGGGGTCAAGCTAATATTCACCGGTAACAGAAGGCAAACGTCAGATAAGAAATCTCAAAGAATACAAAAGTGCATAAAAATCCGATACGACTTACCACGAGATCAAGCCTTCAATGGAATGTACTGAGATATTCGGATCCACGGACAAAAAAGGAGAAATTTCCGAGATGAACTGCGAAAGTGCAGCGACTAATACAGGTTAAGAAGGTAAAGCCCTAGGTAATGCTAAGAGAGTGAGAAGAAATTGCGCCAACCAACCCAGAGATATGACGGCTAACAGCAAACCTCCGACTATCGCAAGCTCGCCGTTGAAAGAGACGGAGAAACACTGGTGGCCAAAGAGAGGAGGACGATTGTGGAAAAAGGAATAAAGGAAGATATACGCGTGTATATAGTAATCCGGTTTAAAAGAAAACGAATTGGTTACATGGATAAATCTTAGTCGGTATAATTTTGGACCGGTTATTTCCTAATGAAACCAATCAGTGTTCTGAATTACACATCACCTAAATTAGTTTTAGTGTTAATGTTTCACAATAAACAAATCTTAAGAGCTCGAGAATATCAACCATTTTTTACATAAACTTATTGAATCTGCAAGTTAAAAGAAACAATCCTTTTCTTCACCATTCCTCAACCGAAGCACTAGTTCTGGAACCACGAGTGTGACATTTCACTGCAGTTTCGATTAAGAAATAACCAGAAACTGATAAAAAAAGAGGTTCTTGGCAATGAAAGGTTTGTATAGCATTCAAGAGAATACACAATAGGTAAGATTAGGAGCTAATCAATGGACATTGCTTCAGCGCCACCAGCCGTTGTTTCCTCGGTAATGTTCCTTTGTATTTCTTCCACCATACTCTTCTGTTCATCCTCCATTGTCTCCTGCAACTCGTCCACCTGTACATAAAAGATTCCACAGAACAAAAGAAGAGAAGTTAAGAAATGTGCCTATAAACACAATGAAACACAAGAGAGGCCAAAAAAAACATTTAGAAACTTAGCTAAACACAATGAAACCTGTAAAATTGACATACCACATGCAAAAACAATGCAAACTGCTTCTTCCTTAGCTCAAGAAGTCTCCAACTAGCTGTACTCTCGGCCTCGAGGTCTGCAATCTCCTTGTTCAATTCATTGATAACCTTCTGCGTCTCTGACCTTGGTGGCTGCGCAGAGATAAGCTTCCTAATGGCTTCACACTCCTCTTTATGTTGTCTCTCTACTTTACTCTCTGCAAGCTGTTTCTTAAGATCTTCTATATCAGCTTGTGCCTGCATTATCTGCCTATTCGTCTCATCTTTGAGCTCGTTAAAGTTCTCTTTCTCCCTTAAATTCGAAGCAACTACAGCTTGGCTCTTGAGAAGCGGAATCTCAAAAGCAGCAAGTTCCTGTAGAAAAGCTTTGGCGAGTCTACCGCATTCATTGTAGTTATCTTCTTCTTTGTCTACTTCAATAACAAAAGAAGTGAATTTCTTCTGAAGCTTCTTCAAGGGAGGTTCGCCTCTAGTGGTGGTTGTGCGTGTGAGAAGCCTATGTCTTATGATTTTGTCATCCTCTAATGGATCAAACGCGTAATTAGCTGCTACAGTCTCTGACCTAACAGAACCAATCCTCCTAGCTCTCACTGACATCTTAACTACTAGATTCTCTTTTACTCAAATCTGCAGAACAAACACAGTACAAAAGCTAAGCAAGTATGATTAAATTTCGTAAATTCTGACAAAGCATTAACATTCAAAACCATACAAGTAAATCAATGTAAGCTACAAAAAAAAAACTGCTCAAAACAATGAGAAAACAAACAAGGATACTCGATTTGACCTGGAAATTTACAGAATTGAATCTAAATAGTCAAACTAATAGTTAAGCGATAAAAACTTTAATAGACTTTCGATTTCTTCTTCTCATCTTCAAAATTGTTGGAAGATAACTTCCGTTTCTCAAAGCGATAGAGATTTAACCCATAATCTGGAAAAGAGAGACTTACTTGAACCGAAACCAAGGTCAAGATACCTCTTCTACGATCAAGTCCTAAACAGATAAGGGGTGAACCCTAATTCTATGTTTCCTTCCATTCCCCTTCCCTCGTTCCTCAACTTTACTCTGATATATTTTTCCGATTTCCTGCTTAAATAAATGCATAAAAGCTCCCAAACTTTCATTTTATTGTAATACTAACCCGTGTTCTTTTTAAAATTACAAAACAAACCTCAGAATAATGAAGTAGTTCCAGCAAAATTTGCTCTCAAGTTTCCGTACACTAGGAACGCAGGAAGCTTAACCTCTAAGTGGTTGATGTTGTAAGGTTCAGATTTTAAGACTTTTTGGATTTATGGTTTCTTAAAAATAGTTGCAAGACTAAAACTGAGAGCATGATACCATGTGAGCTTCAGCTATTTTCATTTACCGCTATAGCTACTATTTGAAAAAATTGGTCTGTTTCTGTATTGTGAAGTGAATACATATAAGCTTCAGCTATTTCCGCCATTGACGCACAAAGCTAATTGTCAACAATAATATCAGACGTATAGCTGATCTAAACCCTGAGCTCCAAAGAGAAGTTTTCAACTATCACAATATTTACAATTTTATTACATTATTACTAAACAGAACACACAATTGGATCATCACCAGAGTTTTAAAAAAAGACATGGAAGTGAATGATTTTACAAAGTCTATGAATGGAAGAAGAACACTAGACGTAATCGTATCCAGATGAGACTCTTTCGGATGCAATGTTTCGTTTGGTCTGAGTGGGCAAGAGACACCGCGTGTTATCTTTGCATTTCAGCCATTTCGAGCCTTTCTCATCGTGGTTCATCGTCAGCTTTGATGCAACTGATTTGATTCCGCTCCTCATATAATTCAGAGCCAACACCACAAGATCTCTGTAATGCAGCCATGATTCAACCATAACTCTATATAAGAAGAAATCACAAAGAAACATCAAAGCAAAAATAATCTAGGATGCAAAAAGATACGTGTTTTGTTTTGTACATACAAGGGTGAGCAAGGAGAGCGAGAACCGTTGATGAAGTATACGAACAAGTAAGAATCAAAATGCTGGCCGTTGATTAAGTAGAATCCGTGTAACCTCCTTACGCATCTGAAAGACATTCTTTTGTACAATCGGATTGCGGGATTGTTGTGTGCAATCACATGAAGGTAAACACCACGGCACACAGGGATATTAGAAGCATATTTGACGACCTCGTTAATAAGCAACTTAGCTGCAAAAAAAGATGCAGAAATTAACATTAACAAAACCAAGCAAGAGAAGAGAAGAATCAATTAATATCAAATTATTGGTTTACTATATGGGTCATAGTCAATACCTATTCCACGTTTTCTGTATGTTTCTACTACTCCAAGAGTTAGGATGTACACCAATGTCTCCTCTCCCTTGGACGAATCATATCTTATCAGATCTGATATCTGTGCAAACACAGAAAACTATCAACATATAAACAAAAAATAACCTTTGACCTTTTACATTAAGCAGAACAAAACAAGTTTGAATCATGATGAAGGTGTTACAAAAACAGTTCCGTTTCAACTTTGAGAACTTTTGTAGGAAACCCATCTGATCTGATCAACATCACGCTTACACCAAACGACATGATGCAATGGTTCGACAACATATGAAGTTAAGCGGAAATTTCAGCACAAAACCCAAAAGGTCACGGAGAGAAGACAATGCTTAAAACACGTGTGGTAAACATACCACAAAACAAGTTTCAGTCAAAAACTTGGAAAGTTTCATTTTAAGAGATTTGGAGGAAACCCATCTCGTGAAACTGTTTCAAACGTTCAAAATCTATGTTTTACATGACCTTGCAGCTTCTTAACAAAACCCAAAAATCATTCAGAAAGAGCTTTCAACCATAACTTAAAACGTTACAAATTGAAGCTTTTTTCTCCGATTGTAAAAAAAGGAAGAAAAAAAACTCACTTCGCTTTCTTTGGCAAGCACGATTTTGGCAGTAACAAATCCAATAAGCTCCTCAGAATGACCATCAGGACGGCTCCGATCCACAGCAGCCCAAGAGACGATATCACCTCCGTTGACAACATTCTGAAAAAACTCAGACTCATACCTGAACCAATCAATGATCTGATAAGACTTACCGAAAATGGAAAGTCAAATCCGAAAACCAGAGTATGTACATATAATTATCTTTCAAGATTGGCTATTTAATTACCTGATTGGGAATATGTCGCGATGGATTTGCTCCAAACGTTCTAAATCACAAGGGTTTATTGGCCTGAAGCAAATAGTTGGACGAAGAGCAATTTTGGGTTCCTCCATTGATGAATTCTCCACAAATCCACGGGGGAAACGCGACATTATCGAGATGATAATGACTCAAAGAACCTGAAATTCTATATTTTTAATAATTTTTCATTTGAACAAATAGCAAAAGAAGAATCGGGGTTTCAGATTAAATCGGTTCTCCAACGCGTCTATCTGAGTCGGATCCGGGTGAGTTAAGGTATCAGAATCCGAAGATGAGTATGTTGATCTACAAAGCTTTCGCGGGGTGAAGTGAATCGAAAGAAACGACTTTGGAGAAGAAGAATGAAGGAAAGGTACTTGATTGCATTGCCGTCTTCCCCAAATCGTTATGGCTTCAAGGGAGGAGGCATCTTTGATTCTTCTTCGAATCACCTCACGTGCCATGCCTTGTCACAAACAACCACGTGCAGCTTCCTTTGCAATTTTTTTTCCCTCCTCTTATGAACTAATTATATCCCTAATTCTTTTCTTTCGTTTTGCAGCTCTAGGATTAAATACCATATTTGGGGTAAAATTACCATTAAATAATGTAGCGTTAAAGACTCGATTATTTACACTGGTCCTAACGATATTTGGATACGAACATAATTTACATAAATACATAATCGTCCTCTCTTTTTAATTAATAAACGCGTTTCAAAAATGGGTGATTAAGAGCAGCTTCCGCCACTGACCGTTTTATATGGTCAGCATTCAACATTGCCTACCAAACACACAACACACAGAGTTTAATCTCATTTCTGAATGATGAACCTTCAGAATTTGGATTTCCACAAACATATCAAGTTTTCGTTTAGTAGATTTTTGCAAAGTAAAGATGTTACTCAAACACTTTTAGCTTTACCATAATCGAATATGATTTTACTCAAACGCTGAATGAAATATGCCCTGATTATGTAAGACAGATTCATGAAAAATGTAAAATGCCTAACGAAAAACAACAATGTTTTCTGAGAAATTAACAAGATTAACAAAGCATGCAGAATCACCTTAAAGACAATAGGTGTTCCTCGAAAATGACCCTGAGATATTCTTCCTTCATATAATAATAGCATGCAGACAAACTGCCGCAGCTAATACATTTTTAACTTGAACAAATATATCACCGTCTAATGTATTGTATACATAACGTAAAAAAATATGCACCTGATCCTAACGCCACCTTCTCCAATGCCTTGAGCTTTTAATCAGCGTCCTACGTGGCTTTGTATAAATAGTTAGATTATATTATAATCGAACGCCGCATAGATAATCTTCTTTATTTTACGGTGTATATTGTGCCACGTACAAAACTCTCCGCAAAATATGCTGGAGATGAAACTGCTATCGGTGGCACGTGTAGTTTAAAAACTGAACCAAATTTTGAAATACACGAAATGACTCTCGGTTTAATATAGGCGGCAATTTGTAACTGGACCGAAGAGACTAAACCGAAATGTCCATGCCTGCTTTCTAGAGAAGGACTGACTTCTTCTCTTGGCTTTCAAGAAGATTGTTTGTATCTTCCAACACTTGACTTGAGAGAGTCTTTGAGCTCGCGAAGAACGGAAGAATCTTCGGGATTAATCAATAGTTCTATCAATCAATTACTACTTTTTCATTTGGAGTTATGGGATCTATACCGTCGCCGAACTCAAATTCTTCGTCTGTACCGCCGCCGGTGAACTCCGTGCCACCTTTCTTGAGTAAAACATACAATATGGTTGATGATTCATCCACCAGTGAGGTCGTATCTTGGAGCAAGGGAGACAACAGCTTCGTCGTCTGGGACGTGCCTGAGTTCTCCAAGGTGCTTTTGCCTAAGTATTTCAAGCACAACAATTTCTCCAGCTTCGTCAGGCAGTTAAATACTTATGTAAGCATCAACTTTTTTTCGTTGATTTTCAACTTTTAACTTGAAGTTTTGAAGATTTAAGGGGTTTAGTCTGAGTACAGTTTCTTCCCTGCATTTTATGAAAGTGTTAATTGATGCTATTTTCAGAGTTTATTTTGAGCAAATTGAAGTAGTAATTGATGCCAGTATATCTAATTGGCTTTTGAATGATGTTTGTTGATTGTAGAACCATGCAATTCATGTATATTCTATCTGGTTTAGAGTATATAGATTAGCATGGTGGTTTAGTGACTGGAATCATGGCTGTGTTGGATTCTTTTATAAAACCTTGTTACTCACCAAAAGATTCTACAGAACTTCGCAGGCTCAATTTCACATATATATGAAGATTGATTTCCTCAATCATTTCCGCCTAGTATGTCTATCAGTTTTCTGAACATTAGCTTTGCTTTCATTTATGCATGCTCGTCCAGGTAAGTTTTGATAAACTAAATAACTATAACTTTCCTTGTACCATAGTGGTATTGTGCTGTAGCCAGACATAGTGTGGAGAGTTTGTTTCCTTCTCAAATTTTTATGCTATTATTACTAGAATTTATTTATTAATAAGAATCTGGACTCAAGAAAGGTTGTTAGTCCGGATTTTTTTGGTCTACCTGTTTGTACCTTTTTCCTACAAATGCTCTATGTTGGCTTTCTCCTTTCAAAAAATTCAAGCGACAATTCTTTTTTTTTTTTTTTTTTGGTTCATTGTTTCAGTTCTTCAATTTTTTATTTTGGTTGATCTCTATAGTCTCTCTGTATTCTTATGTCCAGGGATTCAGGAAAGTTGATCCAGATCGATGGGAATTTGCAAATGAAGGATTTTTAAGAGGTCAAAAACAACTACTGAAGAATATTGTTAGGAGGAAACCTTCGCAGCAGAGTCAGCAACAAACTCAAGTTCAGAACTCATCTGTTGGTGCTTGTGTCGAGGTGGGGAAGTTTGGAATAGAAGAAGAAGTGGAAAGACTTAAGCGGGATAAGAATGTTCTTATGCAAGAGCTCGTCCGGTTAAGGCAGCAACAACAAGCTACCGAAAACCAACTCCAGAATGTGGGACAGAAAGTCCAGGTGATGGAGCAGAGGCAACAACAAATGATGTCGTTTCTAGCAAAGGCTGTTCAAAGTCCAGGTTTCTTAAACCAGTTAGTACAACAGAATAATGATGGCAACAGACAAGTTTCGGGAAGCAACAAAAAGAGGAGACTTCCTGGAGATGAACAAGAGAATCGTGGGAACCATGGGGCTAATGGTCTTAACCGTCAGATTGTTAAATATCAGCCATCGATAAACGAAGCAGCACAAACTATGCTTCAACAGTTCTTAAACACGTGTAGCTCACCTGGGTATGAATCCATTTCAAACAATCCTGACAGTTTCCTCTTAGGTGATTTTCCCAGTCCAAACTCTGTAGACAATGGAAACCCTTCAAATAGAGTTTCTGGAGTAACATTGGCCGACACGATACCAGTAGCAATTTTGGCTCATGATCCTCAAGCTGGTGTGGTTCAACCAAACCTCAGTCCTAGTCTGACCCAAGGGTTAGCGGCTGCAGCTTCTTGGAGCCCTGAATCTGATTTAATTGGATGCGAGACAGGTAATGGAGAGTGTTTTGATCCAATAATGGCTGCTTTAGATGGGTCATTGGAATTAGAAGGCGATGCACTTTCTCTCGAAGGCAGCAACGAAGATGAGATGAATGAGATACCAGACATGGTCCCTAAGCTACCTGGAATCCAAGATCCATTCTGGGAACAGTTCTTTTCTGATGAAAGCCCATTGATTGGAGATACAGGCGAGATTCTATCAGGATCAGTGGAGAATAGTGAACTGGTAATGGAACAAGGACCAAACGAGCGGAAATCAACAACAAATGAAGCATCTTACTGAACAAATGGGACTTCTTTCCTCAGAAGCACAGAAGAAATGAACGTTAGAACATATACAAGTTAAAAACCTGTTTCTCTGCATTGTTGTTCTGTCTTGAGTTTCATCATTTGTTTCTCACAAATGTAAATTTTCAGGAGATGTTGTGAAGGGGATGTGGACGAAGGAGGAAGAGTTTATCAGATGGTTTCCGTCATTTGTCAACCTTTAGATTTTGACTTAGGAATGGCAAAAACTTTTGACAAACAAAAAAGAGAGGAGAAACATATGGTATTTACTACCATGCTTGTGAATAATCTTTAACTAGAGGTCGTACGTTAATATGTAGTCCCTGACCAGTTCGCGGCGACAAAAAAGACTGTTATTGATAAACATGTATGCTTATATTTTTGGGTCATAATGAAAATATCCTTGGATTAATCCATTAAAAACACATAATGAGGAGAAGTCAAGATCAATTCGATTGAATGGGGAACAGTGGGGTATTAAGAATCTGTACAATAGATATGTCTTTAATGGGTCTTTGTATAATTTCATAAATCTTTCTCTTCTTGATGCTTGAGGATTAAAGCTTGAAGTTTGATGATTGATGCTTGATGCTTGATGCTCAGACCAAGACAACGATGATGACAATGAGTAGCACAATCCCAAATATGAGAATAAGTAGGCATGTCTGCAACAAAGGAAAAACATATCAGCTGCCAATACACATTATAGATTTAGCAGCTAAATACCTGGCTTTAGCAGCTAAAAAGAGGGAATCATAAAATTGAAAAATTGTGATCTCTTAGTGCGTACCAAAGATGAGTTTGATCTTTGAGTTTTAGATGCTTTTCTGAGTTGAGCAGTGGCTTGTGAAGTTGCAGCATGTGAGTTGTCAATGTTAGAGCTTATGTCATCTGCCAATACACATTATAGTTTTTATGAGAGCTTAAAAGGAAAATGGGAAACTGGAGATTTTTAATTTCCAATTGTTGGGGTTACTTACCGATCATAATTCCTTGATCGTTCACCAACACAGCTAAGTCTTTGAAGATTTCATTCACTTCACCAATCTGTTCTTGAATTTCTCTAATCCCTTGCTCTCTTTCCTCGATTATTGCTTCATTGAATGTTATCTCGTTATCTAAGAACACCACTTCTTGCCTGGAATGTGAGTATAAAAAGTTAGTCAATAGCATCTCGCTACAAAATATGAAAAACACAAGATACCCAAACAGAGAAGATATATCTGATGGGGGTTTCATGGCCACGACCAACTTGGAGTCAATTTTTAAGCTTATATCAACAATAAGGCGACAGTTAGTGCCAAGTGTAACTTACTCTATTGACATTCAGTTAAATATCTCATTAAGGAAGAAACGCATAGTGAAAGATGGTTTGAATTCTCAAAGCAGGTGTTACAGGAAGCCGATTGCTTGACTCACACTTGGGCTCTGTTTATGCTAAAAATGATAGTATATAATCAAATCATACTCCTCACCTTCTTGATTGTAGTAGAAGAGTTTGCTGCTGTGAGGTCCTTAAAGATTCAGTATCCAATTCCTGTGCATTGTAGCTGCAGAGTGAGATAACAACAACGAAACATGTGTTAGTGAGACTACTTCACAGTTCTTGAACATTAAAAGAGTTTCTTCTGCACTAATCAAGCTATCATTTTGTATAAACAAGAATAATAACAACACGAGTATGTAATCCAGGAAACAACAAAGTTCATTTACGATTACTGTTTGTTTAATAAAACATAAATGACCAGAGTAGAAACATTATGATTACCTGGTAGGTATTTCTTTAGTGACCACAGGAGTATATGTTATTTCTCTCTCAGCTGCAAGTCTCTGAGCTTTCTGAAACTCTTTGAGAACTGATTGGAAATCTTTTGCCAGTTTAGCATCCGCAATCTTCTTAATTGGCTGCAAATTAAAAGAGAGAATTAAGAATAAATTTCATAGATAAAAAGGTCTACATATATACATCATCTACTACGTAACCAATTCTCCTACTAAATAAAAAAAATATGGTAAGA
Source organism: Nasturtium officinale (assembly GCA_963854855.1). Lineage (NCBI taxonomy): Eukaryota > Viridiplantae > Streptophyta > Magnoliopsida > Brassicales > Brassicaceae > Nasturtium > Nasturtium officinale. Next base: position 4,225,176 of record OY978509.1, read on the forward strand.
TTTTGAGACAAATTAAACAACATCCAATGGTATCACCACCAAAAGTTGGATTAACAATGCCTCCTAACACTTCATTAGCACTATATGAGAAGGGATGCAAAGATGTAATCATATTCTTACACTAGCTGCTCCATGGAGGTCGGCTTCGCTAGCTTCCTTAAGTTTAGCTGAGGTATTTTTCACCAATTCTGATATTTGTAACCTTGTCTTTTTCCTGCCAACATAAGAAGCCTAACACTTTAAGACATTTCCAGAACAAATAGATGAATTAATCTAAAACAAACAAAAAAACTGCTCAATACACAAAATAGCTAATTGTTTGTAAAATTGCCAGGCATTAAAGAGGAGTTTTAAGTTTTCTCTGCCATAGTTATGCTGATGCAGCAAAAAAAAACACCAATGAAAACCCCCAAAACCTTAATTATAAGGCATCTCTAAGCTCTAAATATTTAATTACTATAGAAACCCAAGAACCTTTTTTCTCACATCATCAGAAACCTCGATTAATTATTTTTTTTTCAATTGGTAAAGGAAGGATCAGCTTCACACCAACTAGAGCCTATAAAACTATTAGACAACCTACAAAAAATCATAAACTTTAATTCAAAGCAAAATAAAACCGACGAATAAAATAGATAATTGAAACCAAAACCCTAATAAATTCCGAAATTTGGGAAATAAAAAGAAGAAGAGTGTAGGAAATAATATAGGTACTGACAGCTTATCACGCAATTCAAGAGTATCCTTGGGCGTTCCTATGGAATTAACGAGGCGGAAGAAGGAATTGACAGCTGTGCTGATCCTGAAAATCCCGGCAGCTACCTCCTGAGAAGGATCTCCACGAGACAAACCTCTCTGCTGTCTTCCGCCGGTGAAACGATTTGGCGCCTGAAATTGAGTACCAGCTTCGAGATCTTGGAAACTCATCTTCTCTCTCTCGATCTCTTGGAAAACAAATGATGATGACGAAGAAGATGGATGGAAAGAGTTAGGTAATACGTTTTCCCAAATTTTATTGTTATTTAAAAAAAAATTAATTGTATAAACTATTTATCTCATCTCATGTGGTCCGCGAGCAAAATAGGTTGTGGAATGTGAACTTATTTGGCGGTGACACGTCATTGCGAGGGAAGAATCCTGCGTTGTCGTTGTTGACCTGTCCTTTGTTTAAAAATTAAAATTCATAACTCCGGTTCGGTTAAACCGGACCGATTCAGTTAGCTGAATTAGACGTGTCCATCTGGTATCGGTTTGACTATCGGATATAAACTATCATGGGCTTGAGTTAAATGGTTTTGGGTAGACTTGGGCCAAAAGAAGAATAAAGTGGAAATATTATTTGTTGGGAAACAATAATTTATTATTTATTAAATAAAAAAAGGTACAAAAATAGGATAAAAGGCGTAACGCAAACCCAGACGTTTGAGTGTGCGGTGTCATATAAAGCAAATACACGAAGCTCTTCTCTCTATAATACGCATATCAATCTCTTCAGTGCGTTTTTGGTTTTATAGCCCAATCTCTGCGTCTGAAATCAAATCATACATCTCTCCGCGACTCCGAAGATCAATATCCATGGCGGTTTGTTCTTCTACATTTCTTTTCCTTTGCTGCTATATTTTGCTGTCATCTATTTTGTTTTCTCCGGAATATTTCTCACATTTGTTTTCTTCTTCTGAGATTTGGATCATCTGTTTGGTTTGATATATCTCTGATGCTATTTGGACGAGTTTGATTGTTGTTATATGTTCTAATTCGTCGTTATTTTCTGGGAATTCATTGATTGTGTCACCTGTATGTATATGCAACTCTGGTATTTGTTGGCAGAGATTTTGAAACTATCTATATGTCTCCGTGATTTCTATATTTGATTTTCGTTTACTGTAGTAAGTAAAAATCGCGATTGTTTTCCCCATGTAATTAATGTTTCAAAGCTTTTTTTTTTTTTTTTTTTTATAAGTTTCCTAATTGCTAGACTTAAGCTCCGGAGTTGTATAAGATGTTAATAGTGGTGGAATAGACGTACAGATTATGGCTCATTCGGTTCCTTTACGTATGCGTTTGTTGGAACTTGCCTGTTTGCCGGAGTAATTTTCTAAGCCAACATATTTTAATCCTTTGATCAAGGTGTTTTACTATAATAATGTGAAAATTTTGGCTTCTTTGAGCTGACTAGATTGAAGTGGTTTTCTACCTTTTTTTTTAAATATTAAAGTGGACCTTTTTTTTATCCTTTCTGATGACAGGTAAGGTCAGTGAAAGTTGGAACTCTCTCTTTGGGAGCAACAGAGCATGATATAAAAGAGTTTTTCTCTTTTTCTGGGGAAGTTGAAAGCATTGACATCCAAAGGTAAGTGATTGTCAGTAACGTAACTCACCAAATTTATATACAATTCTCTTGAAGCTTATTGAGTCTGAGCTTTTTGTTTTGCTTTCATGTTCTAACTAGCAGAAACGAGCATAGTGCTTATGTCACATTCAAAGATCCTCAAGGAGCAGAGACTGCTGTGCTCTTATCTGTGGGTTCACTTTTCTTCCCCTAAATCATTTTCCCGGTTACAGTAATTTTAATTTAGCATTCAACTATAACATATGACTGTTAATTAACCAACCCATGCCTTTCTCGTCAGCATTTAAACCTTCGTTCAATATGATAAGAATTAAGAAATACTCTGATTTACTTTCACTGCTCGGGCCTCATAGAACCTGTTTTGTATCTGGATTAGAAAACTACAAGTAAAATTGCAGTCATACTAACAAAGGATATTATTTCAGGGAGCTAGTATTGCCGATCAATCAGTCACCATTGAGATGGCTCCCAACTACAGTCCACCTGCTGCCTCTCATGCTGTAATGTCTTCCATCTTGAGCGTATCTAGTTTTTTTTTTCTTATACTCAATAGGATTACCTAAAAAGTTTTGATTATTCATAACAATTTACAAAAATGATACTTAAAAAATTGATTATTCATAAAAACCTGTGATGGGTAGATATATTTGAGTAAGGTTTATATTCGTTGTTGTTGAGTTAAAAGTATTCATCTCAACACTCTTATTAACGACATGTCAGCTACACAGCAATCTCTGAGAGGTTTTGATTTGTGTAAATTACCTTAGGAAACGCAGAGCAGCGGTGGAGGCGCTGCAGAATCTGTTGTCCAGAAGGCAGAAGATGTTGTGAGCAGCATGTTAGCAAAGGGTTTCATTCTCGGGAAAGATGCTGTTGGCAAAGCAAAAGCTTTTGATGAGAAACTTGGTTTCACTTCAACTGCAACTGCAGGCGTTGCTTCACTGGACCAAAAAATCGGTCTAAGCCAAAAGATCACAGCTGGAACTAGCTTGGTGAACGAAAAGATTAAGACGGTGGACCAAAGCTTTCAGGTAACAGAGAGGACCAAGTCTGCATTTGCAGCTGCAGAACAGACAGTGAGCAGTGCAGGATCTGCCGTGATGAAGAACCGTTACGTGTTAACTGGTGTGAGTTGGGCCGCAGGAGTTTTCAACAGAGTGGCTCAAGCAGCTGGAGAGGTTCAACAGAAAACAAAAGAGAAGGTTGAAGCTGAGCAACCGCCGCAACCATCACAGTCACAGCAGCAACAGCCAGAAGGGTATTCTCCGATTTCATCTGATTACTCGAAGAACTAATATCATCCAGTTAAATGGGTTCGTTTTGTTGGTTTATTTGATATGAAAGTTGGGAATTTGGTTTAAGATGTAACATAAAAGCTGTGCACGTACCTTCTCTACTTCTATTGACTATAGTTTGGCTTGTTTCAAATATATTTTATAATTTTAACATAGAAAAATAAATGTAAAGACAGTGTCCACGTGTCCATAAGAACCGATCTTTAAACTACTCACTTAAGGACCGGTTCTTAGTTAATTGGGTATTTGTTTTTTAATTTTTTGGTTTTAATTACTAAGAACTTATGCTAAGAAACCCTATAAACCTTTCATTGGAGGTGGTCTTATTCACTTCAAATTCAACCGGTTCGAGTACTTTCTTTAAACTTATTTTAATCCAAAACCGAATTATAATACGAAAACGAAACAAAAGAAGTTTCGTTCTAAAAAAAGAAAATTTAAACCGAATAAACGCAGAAATAAACCGCCATTCTCGTAACTCTAAATTAATACTATGATCCGCCGGCTTTTCATCCCCAAGGCAGCTACGAAATCCCACCAGTACCTTAAAGTCTCTCTCTTCTCCACATCGCCGCCAGAGATAACGCCGCCGTTCATTCACAAATGCAAGACTATATCTCAGGTTAAGCTCATTCACCAGAAACTTCTCTCTTTCGGAATCCTAACCTTGAATCGCACTTCCCACCTCATCTCCACTTACATCTCCCTCGGTTCTTCATCTTCTGCCTTATCTCTGCTCCGTCTCTTTCCTCCCTCTGACGCTGGTGTCTATCATTGGAATTCTCTCATTCGCAGCTACGGCGACAATGGCCACACCAGTGAATGTATCTCTTTATTCCGTCTTATGCATTCTCTGTCATGGACGCCGGATAATTACACATTCCCCTTCGTCTTTAAGGCTTGCGGAGAGACCTCCTCCTTCCGTTCTGGAACCTCTGCTCACGCCCTTTCTCGGCTGACGGGATTTTACTCCAATGTCTTTGTGGGGAATGCGCTTGTTGCTATGTATGCCCGTTGTGGTTCTTTGGGTGATGCGCGGAAGGTGTTCGACGAAATGGCTGTGGAAGGTGTTTGGGATGTTGTGTCTTGGAACTCTATAATAGAAAGTTATGCAAAGTTAGGCAAACCTAAGATGGCGCTTGAAATGTTTACTAGGATGATAAATGACTTCGGATTTAGACCCGATGATATTACACTTGTCAATGTTCTTCCTCCTTGTGCTTCCCTTGGAGCTCATTCACTAGGGAAACAATTGCACTGTTTTGCGATCAGAAGTGAGATTATACAGAATATGTTTGTAGCAAATTGCTTCGTGGATATGTATGCAAAATGTGGGATGATGGATGAGGCAAACACGGTTTTTTCTAGCATGTCTATAAAGGATGTAGTGTCCTGGAATGCCATGGTTGCTGGCTATTCACAGATTGGAAGGTTCGATGATGCTGTTAAGCTGTTCAAGAAGATGCAGCACGAAAAGATAAACATGGATGTTGTCACGTGGAGTGCTGCTATTTCAGGGTATGCTCAACGGGGCCTTGGATATGAAGCATTGGGTGTATTTGGGCAGATGTTGTCTTCCGGGATTAAACCAAATGAAGTCACGCTTATTTCAGTTCTTTCAGGTTGTGCTTCTGTTGGAACATTGATGCATGGTAAAGAGATTCATTGCTATGCCATCAAACATCCTGTAGAGTTGTATAAGAATAGTCACGGTGATGATAATATGGTCATCAATCAACTGATTGACATGTATGCTAAGTGCAAAGAGGTTGATATTGCGCGTGCTATGTTTGATTCACTTCCCCCCGAGGATAGGGATGTTGTGACTTGGACTGTGATGATTGGTGGATATTCCCAGCATGGTGATGCAAATAAAGCTCTCAAACTTTTTTCTGAGATGTTCGAGGAAGATTATGGAACAAGACCAAATGCTTTTACCATATCATGTGCCCTCGTTGCATGTGCCAGTTTGGCTGCATTAAGAGTTGGCAAGCAAATTCATGCTTATGCATTGCGCAACCAACAGAACGCAGTACCGCTGTTTGTATCAAACTGCCTAATAGATATGTATGCAAAATGTGGAGACATCGGTGATGCCCGGCTTGTATTTGACAACTTGATGGAGAGAAATGAAGTTACTTGGACATCTCTAATGACAGGCTACGGTATGCATGGTTATGGAGAAGAAGCTCTTGGAATCTTTGATAAGATGAGGAAAATGGGGTTTAAACTTGATGGTGTTACGTTACTTGTTGTACTGTATGCTTGCAGCCATTCAGGAATGGTCGATCAGGGCATGGAGTATTTCAACAGAATGAAAACTGATTTTGAGGTTAGCCCTGGCCCAGAGCATTATGCATGCATAGTTGACTTGTTAGGTCGTGCTGGCCGGTTGAATGCAGCTTTGCGTCTCATTGAAAAAATGCCAATGGAGCCTCCTCCTGTGGTATGGGTTGCTTTGCTCAGTTGCTGTAGAATCCACGGAAAAGTTGAACTCGGGGAGTACGCCGCTAAAAAAATAACAGAACTAGCATCTAATAACGATGGATCATATACATTGCTCTCAAATTTATATGCAAATGCAAGCCGTTGGAAAGATGTTGCTAGGATCAGATCATTGATGAGACATAAAGGAGTTAAGAAAAGACCTGGTTGTAGTTGGGTAGAAGGAATTAAAGGAACCACTACATTCTTCGTGGGTGATAAAACTCATCCACACGCTAAAGAAATATACCAAGTCCTCTCAGATCATATGCATCGCATCAAGGACATTGGTTATGTTCCTGAAACAGGTTTTGCTCTTCATGATGTAGACGATGAAGAGAAAGATGATCTTCTTTTCGAGCACAGTGAGAAATTAGCTCTTGCATATGGTATTCTTACTACTCCTCAAGGTGCTGCAATCAGGATTACTAAGAATTTACGGGTATGTGGTGATTGCCATACCGCATTCACATACTTGTCCAGAATCATTGATCATGAGATTATATTGAGGGACTCCAGTCGCTTCCATCATTTCAAAAATGGAATGTGTTCCTGCAAAGGTTACTGGTGATGATGCTCTCTCTACGCACTTCACCAAACAGAATGACCTTAAGAGGTATGTTCATTGTTCACTAGCACATAAATCATAGTTTTGGTTCACATATTTTTTTCTGAGGATATAATGTTCTTAATTACTAAATTGTGGCTTGTGAATCTTTTATCCATGCATTGCTGCTATTTCTTTCAAAAAAGGTTTCTACGTTTGGAAGTGTTTTCAATGTTTAGAGATCCTATCAACTGGATGAACAAAAGCGGCACAGCGGGTATAACTCCATCGGTTTTAAGCACAAACAAGCCAGCCATAACACTAAACTTGCCAGATAGGTACAGAACCAGAAATAGATAAGCCAACAGGTTCGCATTTACAAACTTCCTCTAGTAGTCTCCCTATATATGCTTGATGTTTCTTTTCTTACTGTGATTTCATAGTGCCTGACTGGTTTCCAAAATCACACAGGTTATAAAAGCGACTTGAGTGGAACTGTATGTTCAAGTTTTAGACATGAACGCTGCAGAATTCAACAACGATCCCTTGGTAAGGGAATAAAGAAAAGAATTATAAGCATTGTGTTTACTGACCTCATTTAGATTGTGTAATAATATAATTTAAGCCGAAGATGTAATATTCTTTATATTTGGTAGAGAATATAGAATCACGCTCTGTACCATGGGTTTTATCTTCAATAAAGCATGATCTGTTGTTACATTTGTTTAGTTATGTTCATATAAAAGCCACACTTCCATGGATTGACAATATAACAAGCCATTTACTCAATATGCCAAAAAAGGGTCGAGCTTTTGATACTTCTAATACAAAGCCAGCAAAACGAGGAGAATGTTTAAAAATGGTCAAAAAGAAGATTCTGAAGAGGCATATTTATTAGTCATGCACATAAAAAATGGGGAGAAATATTAAAATGGGAAATTTCGTCATCATCAGGAATGAGTAAACGTAACAACTACAGATTGCTCACAGATAACTGGGCAAGTGGGAAGGTGGGGTTTCGTGTCTCTCCCTTCTGCTTGGTCCATCTGAGAGATCAGGTTGGTGGGATGTCACATCGAAATTCCAAGCTGCTACAGAAGCTTCAATCCACCTGTTACTTCATCAACAACTTTAACTGGTCCTGCGGAAGTAACATCTCTAAAGGGCTTAGAATATTGTGCTAAGAAAAGCTAATAAATTCCAATGAATTCTGCTATAATAATCTCTATTTTACCATCAAAGAATGGTGCATATAAATTTGGACTGAGTCAACTTTTGAGCTAAGAGTATCATATTGTGGATTCTTATGAGCTAAAGATTCTATTCATGGTCAAGGATACAGAATAAGCGGTCAGAGGAGTCTTGAACTAACAAACTAGTACATTTAGTTATCTAGAGTAAGTGTTATTACAACTCTCAAACTCATATCTCGTCCATCAGATACATGACTTGGATCAAAATAACAACTTACCAAGAATAGCCATAACTGTCCTTGAATCTGGAAAACAACATAGAAGTATATTAGATTCAAATTTTTGCAGAAAATAGCCCTCAATACTAACCAAAGAAGACCGTTTCAAGAGAAATTTCTCCCTACTAATATTAGCAGACACAAAGTTAAAAGCACCAAGGGATTTGAAGTTGGAGAGGGGCATGAACTATAATACTCACTTGGGGCAATCTGCGTTCTTCCAGCGTCAATGGTAATATGGGTGGGCAATTTAAGGGATTTAGCTCTTTCCTGTCAGTTTTGAGCACAGTCAAGACAAAATCTAATACATGGATAATTCAAGATAAGTTCTATAGAATCTCCAATTCCCCTTAACTATTCATGTATATGGTCTGAGATTTCAAGAAACTAACATCTGGCAGCAAAGATAAATTTTGCAACAGCACTAAAGCTGTGGATCCAAAAAAAAAAAACTCAATTAAACAATCCACTTTAAGGTATCAAATTTACAACTTGATTTAGTAAACTCACTTGCAATTCTAGCATCTCTTCCTCGGTCTCGATTTTCACAACAACTTTTGGCTGTGCACACTCCTCCCAGCTGCAATAGCAACCAACCAATACTGTTATTTCAAAAATCCATATTTAAGTAGCAAAAAGGATTTGATTAGGACTTGGAGGAATAAATACCAGTTCAATGCTTTAGGTGCTCGACGAAAAAGCTTTTTGTATAAACCTAAAGTTGCATGACTGCAGGAATGCAATTTAAAAACTTAACAATGCTAAATATAAACTAAAACATTAAAGAGAAACAGAGAGAATTATAAGCTGAGGAAATCACCTGCATTGAGCTGCAATCTTTCCTTTACCCATCTTAAGATCATTCCTCACAACCAAAACCTGAGGACAGAACACATAACAAGTCAACTCCAACATCTTCAGAAAGAGACAAAGACAAATGTAGTAAAAGAAACCATTTTAAAATCATCGAGTATATCAGCGAGTTTCTCGATCTCGAGAAGACCCTTGGATTGAGTATTGATATCCACATCATTATCAACAGCTTTTGAACGGCGAGTGCCAATGCAAAACCCAAGTGCAGCTCCAAAAATTAGGGTACTCAACCACGTCAAATCCATGGTCAAGAATATTTGTATTCTACAAAAAAACCCAAAAGATACAAAAGTGATTGAATTGAGAATCTAAAATTAATTTAAGCGTTGTTGGTCACAGGCACAACACAGGGATCAAGTCGACGTAGTAGTTAGTCTATGACAAGTTTGTACAGTTTGAAAGCTAACAATTAGGATACTCAATTGAAGACGCTTACGAGTTCGAGAGGAACGGCTTTGAACAAGTTTTTCCTTCAACCCGACCCTGAAGATTTGAGTGGGAACAAAATAGTAAATTAGACATGTATACTTACCAAAATTATCCTTTTTTTTTTTTGGGCCAATTTTCTATTAAAATTGATATTAATATATACCAATATTCTATTACAAATAATGAATCTTAAATCCGATTGGTGATATGATCAAATAATCTTAACCTAACCGGCATAATAATGTTGCAGCTTTGGTCCATGATTGTGAAAGAATAAAAGTTGTATTTAATCTGATGAAGACGACCATTTGGAACCCAACTAAGTGAGTTACCAAGTTTTGGATATGTTATTCCTAAAACTATATACACCAGTCTTTTTTTATTCTTATTAACTTCTATCAGATTTAAAGTCAACATTTCAATATTATTTCATTCAACGGATGTAAAAGGATGGTTCATTTTAATGCTTATGCTTCTATCACCAATATTGTTTTCAAATTTTCAATCGTAGCAATGCTAGAGCATCTAACCATTTCATTTCACCAGCTTTGATCAATCAATATCCAGTAGAGGTTTAGACGAAAAAGGCAGTAATCTATCTAAATAATAGGAAAATAGACTTTAGAAAAAAAAAGAAAATATATAAATAATATATTTTTGACAAATAATGTTAGCGTAAAGGAAGGGCATTGCAAATAAATAAATAAAAAGGCTCGGGATAAAGTTATTCCCGCGACCAAACACATAGAGAAACGCATTTTTTCTTCTCCTTCTGAATTTGTCCGGTGTCAACGGCCTTGACCTTGTCGCAGATTTTCCTCTCTAGTCTCCATCTTTTGTCAGATCGACCATTTTCAGCTTTGTTATTCGAGATTCGCAACGTTTGGTGACGTAGTAAAGGTAGAAATTTGCGTTAATCTACTTCCGATTTCCCTGTTTGTGGCTACTATTTCATGTTGATCACTCTAGTTCTGGGTTTTCGATCATATGAACTAATTTTTACTCAAGGGTTTTGTTGATTAGTGGGATTTTTCTGTTTTTCATTCGAATTTCGAATTGTGGTAGATATTTATTGAATTCGGTTTTTCTTAGCAAACCCTAATTAGATTCTGACGATCAAAACCTGCTCAATTTTTAGCTAAAATCTAATTCGTAAATATCAAAGTCAGTACGTTGATGATTTTTCCTTGAAATGGACCGATGGTTTTTTTTTTTTTTGTATGATCGAGGAGATCAGGTGTGTATACTAAACTCATTACTGTTTAGTATTGTTGAAGCATAATAAGGAACGAATACGTTGATGTTCTTTTTTCATGTTCTCTATGTACAGTTCCATTTTCTTGCTGTCCAGGGCATGAGTTGGCTGACCTTTTTTTATTTACAGGTTTGAGTATCAGCAAAGATGAGTGACAATCTTATGGACAAAGTTACCGCGTTTGGTGAGCGGCTGAAGATCGGTGGTTCGGAAATGAGCAACAAGATCAGTGCTGGTGTGAGCTCAATGAGCTTCAAAGTGAAGGAACTTTTTCAAGGTCCGAATCCAACTGATAAAATAGTCGAGGATGCTACTACAGAGAATCTTGAGGAACCTGACTGGGATATGAATTTGGAAATATGTGATATGATCAATCAAGAGACTATTAATAGCGTTGAGTTGATCCGTGGAATAAAGAAGAGGATAATGATGAAGCAGCCGAGAATTCAGTACCTTGCCTTGGTTTTACTCGAGACTTGTGTTAAGAACTGTGAGAAGGCATTTTCTGAGGTGGCAGCTGAAAGAGTCCTTGATGAAATGGTAAAGCTGATTGATGATCCACAAACAGTTGTGAATAATCGAAACAAAGCTTTGATACTGGTTGAAGCTTGGGGAGAATCGACCAGTGAACTCCGCTACCTACCAGTTTTCGAAGAAACTTATAAGGTAACTCTGAACTGGTTACCAACTAATGCCTTGCTGCTAAAAGTTTCCATACAGGATCCATTTATAATACTTTATCGAAGATGCCACTATCTTAAATCTTAATTTATATCCATCTTTGAGTTGAAGTTTTTTGACCTTGCTTTTTGAGATTACTTGCCCTCGGAAATCAAAGTCAAGTGTAAGGGTTTTAAATAAAACAGGTTATATGACTATTGTTTCGAGGAATTGGTTCAATTGACTAGCGTGTTGCAGGAAATGATTGAAAAACGGGAAGCTGTGAGGTTTGATATCAGAATTTATAATGATCAGGTCTTAATGTTTGTCTTATATTTTTGTTCGTATACTATAGAGCTTAAAAGCAAGAGGTATCCGTTTCCCTGGACGAGACAACGAGAGTTTAGCACCTATTTTCACTCCTGCTCGGTCAGCTCCAGCACCAGAAGTGAATGCTGATCTTCCTCAGCATGTGCGTGAGCCTGCACATATTCAGTATGATGCTCCTGTGAGAAGCTTTACCGCTGAGCAGACAAAAGAAGCTTTCGATATAGCAAGAAACAGTATTGAACTTCTCTCCACGGTTCTGTCCTCTTCGCCTCAACACGATGCTTTGCAGGTAAAACAACAGAGTTATTAGGCATCATTTCCTATAATTGTAATATAGATGATGGATAACATGGGATAATGTGTTTTTAATCTAGTTGGTCATTGACCAAATTGTTTAATCTCTTTGATTTGCAGGATGACTTAACTACGACGCTTGTACAGCAATGTCGTCAATCTCAAACGACAGTCCAAAGAATCATCGAAACAGCAGGTGAAAACGAAGCCCTTCTATTTGAGGCCTTGAATGTAAACGACGAGCTAGTGAAAACGGTGTCCAAGTATGAGGAGATGAAGAAACCCTCTACACCGCTAACTGCAGCTGAACCAGCTATGATTCCTGTTTCTGAAGAGCCGGATGACTCTCCAGGTCATGGAAAAGAAGAATCTCTGGTTAGAAAATCTTCTGGTGTTCGAGGTGGATTCCATGGAAATGGTGGTAGTGGGGATGACATGATGGATGACCTTGATGAGATGATATTCGGTAAGAAAAGTGGTGACTCATCGAGTGATGCTGGACATGACTCGAAGAAGCAGCAGTCTTCTTCTAAAAACGACGATCTCATTAGATTCTGAGACTTTGTAATCAGTGGAAAGAAAAACTCTTTTTATGGATTTGGTGTTTTAAGTGATAAAATGAATGAACAGATTCAGTGCAAGTAATCTGTGTGTTAGAGATCTCTTTGCTTTGACTTATGTGATGCGTTTATAAAAGTTATTAAAGAGATTTGCTATTTTGACACAAAAGATTTGAACTTTATGCATTGTGTATTTAACTCAAGTTTCTCAACATTTTACTCAGAAAAATACAACTAAGGTTGTGTTGTAATCGAGCATACGATTTTGACTTATGAATCAATTACAATTTACAACAATAGAGCTTCAATAAAAGCGTTTTAACCGCAGTCGCAAAACGCAATCGCGGGCGAGTTATCAGTTCAGCAAAGCGGATCGTCTTATTCCCCCCCCCCCCACTTAACTCTCAGTCTCTCATCAAGCAACAAATAAATCCAAAGGAAAAACTGGAATTGAATTCAGATCGAAGAAGTAGATCTTGCAATGTCTGGAAGACTGCAAAATCATAATCGTAACAACCCCAAACCCAGATCCAATACCCTAATCATCACTCTTTTCCTCTTCTCCTTCTCTCTACTCGTCATCCTTTACAGCTTCTTTTCCTCCGGCAGCCCCTCCGTCTCCTATCGCAAACCGTTGGACCACCCAGAGACCTCCTTTGTTACCTCGCTTGAGCATTTCTTAATCCATAAGGCGCCAAAACTGTCGATACCGGTTAGAGACGACACAGTCCCTGGCGAGAATGTTGATGATGATGATGTGAAGAAGCTCGATGAGCTGGTGTTTGCGAGAGAGAATCGGTGGTTAAACGAAAATCCAGGATATCCCGTTGAAATTCCAGTGAAGGTTTACGTATACGAGATGCCGAACAAGTTTACTTTGGATCTTCTTTGGTTATTTCACAATACTTATAAAGAGACTTGGAATGCTACCTCTAATGGTAGCCCTGTGCATCGCCTAATCGAACAGGTATATTAGTGCTACTTGCTTTTTATTCTCTTAACTGACATTTGTAATCTGATTTTCGCTCGAATGAATCACTTTCCTGATTTTTGTATATTGCAGCATTCTATTGACTATTGGCTATGGGCTGATCTGATCTCTCCTGAATCTGAAAGGCGTTTCAAAAGTGTTGTGAGGGTTCATCAGCAGCAGGATGCCGACTTTTTCTATGTTCCGTTTTTCACTACTATCAGCTTTTTCTTGTTGGAGAAGCAGCAATGCAAATCACTCTATAGGGTGTGAGTGAGCTTTTATTATATTTATTTCTACCACTACATTCTAGTTTTCAGTTTTACATACTTTTATGTGTATATTGGTTTGGTGATTTATTTCTGATTGCTAAATGTGATGTAAAAAATTGTCTTACTTGGGGGACTTGGGAATCTCAATAATCTATAGCATGTGCATTTTAAAAAAAACTTCTCTTTATTTGCTTTTAGTTGATTCAGGTTTAGCTTGGCTTATAGAGATATATGTTAGTTGAAAACATGGGATATCATATTTGTCTGGTAACATCTTTTTTTTTTAACTCTGTTCCAACTGTAGGAAGCTTTGAAATGGGTCACTGATCAGCCTGCTTGGAAGAGGTCCGAGGGAAGGAATCACATATTTCCTATTCACCATCCCTGGTCTTTCAAGTCCGTCCGCAAATCTGTGAAAAATGCAATCTGGCTTTTACCAGATATGGACTCCACTGGGAATTGGTAACTCTACATTTCCTTCTGTAACTGATACTTTTTTCATGTAGAGTCTCCTCTCTTAGCTATATTGTGTTCATTCTGATTGAACTTGACCTCTTAGGTATAAGCCTGGGCAAGTTTCGCTGGAGAAAGACCTGATTCTTCCTTATGTTCCCAATGTTGATGTTTGTGATTCCAAGTGCTTGTCAGCAAGTGCACCAATGAGGACCACACTACTTTTTTTTCGAGGGCGGCTTAAGAGGAATGCTGTGAGAACCATTCTTCTTTTAAGTCTATCACTTTATAAGATACATCAAATGCTCTTGCCTTTCCTTTCTCAATGAATTTTAGAATTCCCATTGTAGTTAGAATGCTTTTTGGTTATACAAAGAATAATCGAAATACCTCATTATACTGGGAAAGCTCTACGTCTTTTTTTTGCCTTACCTTATAAATTATATCTCTCCTGATTTGGTTTTTTCTCAGGGAGGTAAAATACGAGCCAAACTCGGAGCAGAACTAAGTGGTGTCAAGGATGTCATAATTTCTGAGGGAACTGCTGGAGAGGGAGGAAAATTGGCAGCTCAAGGTGGCATGCGTAGGTAAAGTCCGGGTTCCTTCCTAACCTGTTTGGTTGTGGTACAATATTTTTCTTCTTTCAACTGTTTTCTGATTAAGATGCCTTCTATCAGATCTTTATTCTGTTTGTGTCCTGCTGGTGACACACCATCTTCGGCAAGGCTATTTGATGCCATTGTCAGTGGCTGTATACCTGTTATAGTCAGTGACGAGTTGGAACTTCCTTTTGAGGGAATTCTTAATTACAATAAGGTATGTCAGGAAGGTGCTCTGAAGTCTGAATTTCATCCAATTTTGTCTGAATTAGCATATATATGATGCAAATTTTGTATGACTCTTCATTCTCTTTTATTTTGCTTTTGTTTTTTTCTCTCAGGTTGCTGTGCATGTTTCTTCCAGTGATGCAGTACAGCCAGGGTGGCTTGTAAATCATCTGAGAAGCCTTAAACCCCTCCAAGTCAAAGAATTGCAGAATAACCTTGCTCAAGTAAATACTTAGTTTTCATTATCTTCGCTAACTTTGATTTTACGAAGTGATACTAATCTAGTTTCATCGTTCAACGTACACACAAAAGGAGATCAGAACCTCACTAATGCAGTGGCTCTGTATACTATATATATTAATCATTCTGGTTGTTTTTAACTTTTCCAGTACTCGCGGCATTTCATATATTCAAGCCCTGCTCAGCCATTAGGTCCAGAGGACCTGACATGGAGAATGGTATATACCTACCAAAACTTACATAATTAGATATCAACGAGATAAAAAATCGAAAGCAATAATATCATCTGACAGTATTGATATTGCGCAAAGAGATAAGAGTATGATAGATAAAAACTTCACCTTGTGTGTTTTCGAGGACCATGTGGGTTCGGCTTAGCGATTACTCCTCTAATTTAGTAATTGCCTTTGTTTACGCATTTGATATCTGTCAGTGGAAATGGTGTAGAACTTACTGCAATGCCTAGATCTTAGACTCGGAAAATCCTGATGTTATTTATTGTTGCAATGGCAGATAGCTGGAAAGCTGGCGAATATCAAGCTTCACACGAGGAGGTCACAGCGGGTCGTGAAAGGATCTAGGAGTATTTGCAGATGCGATTGCTGGAGACCCAATTCCACAGCCTCGAATTCTTTGAATCCTCTCTTGTTTTAAGACTGATCATTACGAGTTAACATTTTCAGTATTGAAACCCCCGAATTAGGCATGAACACGGTTATTGTTAGAGTTTTTCCTGAACTTTAACCATCATTTAGTTAAAATGGTTATGAGTTAAATCTGTTTACAGTTATATACGATTTCATTATTTGATAATTATGAGCAAATTTAATATCTGGTGGTACCATAAATTTTGTTTAACCTTTATTGAATAAATTAGATACTATCTTTTTTTAAACTAAAAACGGTTAGAATAAAAATAATTATTTATTTTTAAATTGGTTAAGATTATAATTTTTACTAATCAGTTAACTTATAGTTTTACATAATTATTATTAATTAAAGGTTATGGTCAATCATAACTAATATAATTTTACGGCTGATGGAAACGATATAATTATGATACAAAATAGGTTATTGTTACATTTTGATGATGTCTAATTCAAGTTCAACATTGCTGCTATTATATTATCTTCGCAACTTGGCTACGTGGAAATATTATGAAACTAACTTTTAAAATATATATATGTATATATACATATATATATATAACTGGGTACTGTATGTCCTCTTCACGTCATTTAAAATTTTCTCACATCTCGCCACGTTCTAAGTATTAACAGATGATACAGACGACATAAGAGAAATTTTCACACACCAGCCTGTAGAATTATCATCTAACATTAAAGTGTTCCTAGTTGAAATAGAAAATATTTGAGACTTTTTATAAGGCTCTGCCACTGTGTGGGCCATTAGACCATTCTCATCCCACATCTTTTAAAAAGTGTTTAAAAAAAAAATATGAATAAATTTTAAGACATCCAGTGTCTTAGTGTCTCTGCAAAGACACAATTATACACTGTTCAAGTATTAAAAACACTGATTTTCATTTTTTCATTTACTTTAAATTTTAAAGACACTCAACACAGGATGAGTTATGTGTTACATCCTTTTTATGTATTCTGGGCTCGGCTCGTGGCCCCACATTCTTATTATTTTATTTCAAAAGTCTCTAAAATTTTGTTAATCATTACAAATCACTCAAACCATACGACAATTATTTGCGGATAGATCACTCATCCGAATGATATTTCAGTCTAAACTTATTTAATTAGGAAGTTCTAACCAGACAAATGATAGAATCAAATCTTTTAATCTTTCATGATACAGATATAAGAGAAAGAAAATACTATTTTATTTATATATTTTGGTTTAGATAACTTCTTGGGTGGGTGGCTTTTTTATTTGTTGACCTCACAAAACTGTTTTTATTACTCTCCATCAGAGGAGTTGCTCATAAGCACTTCTTGTATACCCAGAATAGTGGCGGTTATTTGGATTTGTTGATGGTCGCAGAACATGGAGGGTCGTAGTCGTTGTCTTTTTTTCATATTTTTCATTATACATTATGTTCAGGCTCAACAAGGTAACCACATTTTATTGCATTGTTATACAATATCCGTCATTTGTCTGTTCACTGATTAGCTTAAAAGCAATGATGGTCAAAACATTCTTGGCTATTTTTACTCTCACCAGGATTCATCAGTTTGGATTGTGGGTTGCCGAGTAATGATGAGTCCCCTTACATTGAACCAGTAACCGGATTAGTATTCACATCCGACGCGGATCACATCGAGAGTGGACAAAGCGGTAGAATCCAGAAGAATCTGGAAACACTACACATAAAGCCATATTTGTTTCTGAGATACTTTCCAGATGGGCTACGGAATTGCTATAGTCTAGAGGTCCTTCAGAACATAAGATACCTGATCAGAGCTGTGTTTGTGTATGGAAATTATGATGGTTTCAACGATTATCCGAGCTTTGATCTATATCTGGGCCCTAATAAATGGGGAAGAGTTGACCTGGAAGGAAAAGTCAATGGCACTGTTGAAGAGATTATTTACATACCAAGCTCAAACTCTCTGCAGATTTGTCTTGTCAAGACAGGTAATTCTTTGCCATTTATATCCGCTCTGGAACTGAGGCTTCTGAGAAACGATACTTACGTTGTCCAAGACGTTTCTTTGAAGCACTTATTTCGGAGGTACTATAGACACTCAGATCGGTTAATACGGTAAGTGTTGTACTTTCTTATTCCGTAATTTGATGTGATACATAAAATTTTCATAAACTCAGCAAATAGCAATATGCAGATGCATAAAAATATAATAAACCGTCAAAATAAATCAAAACTTAAATCTGTTTATTAACATGTGTGCATCTAATATCTGTTCCTGTTAATCCACTTCTCAACTAAGTTTGGCTTTGTTAAAACTGTTGTTCATGATTGTAAGGTATTTCATAGAAAAATGTTTGAGAACTGGTGAATTAGTGATGCATGGTTTATTAATCCATGTATGTGGGTTTTCTGATGTTTGCAGGTATCCTGATGGTGTCTTTGATCGTATTTGGTCTCCATTCTTCTTGCCGGAATGGACGCAGATAACCACCAGTTCTGATGTGAATAATTCTAACAACTACGAGCCACCAAAAGCAGCACTAAAATCAGCTGCCACACCTGGAGACAATGGAACGCGATTGACCATTAACTGGACTTTGGATAACCCTGATGAGCAAGTTCACCTGTATGTTCACTTTGCCGAGCTTGAAAATATTGGGGACAACAGTGAAAACACGCCCTTGGCCAATGCCATTAGAGCAATGCTTTCAAGGACATTTTCCTTTGTAGTAAATGGAAATGTTACTTCTAATGATAGTGTTATTCCTCTAGACTTTGCTGTAAGTACTGTAGACACCGTAGTGAACAAATGCGATGACGGTAACTGCAGTTTGCAGCTGGTAAGAAGGGAAGGGTCTGTATCAAGACGTCCACCTCTGGTTAATGCTATGGAGGCATTCACTGCAATCAAGTTTCCACTCTCCGAAACAAATCCAGATGATGGTACATTACAATCAACTACTTTAATCAGAATTTTGGGATTTTGCCTCAAATTATTATATGGAGTACTATTTCATTTGCTCGACGTCCAATTCATTGTAGAACTCATCATAGTAATTTTTGATAAATAGTAAGCAAGTTAATGTGAAACAAGCAGTAGTACTCCACATAACAGACATGAGACATCAGTGATGATGTGTTTATGTATTAAAATTAGTTCATGCGAGACTAATTCAAGATGACTCACCACAGTATCAGCCACAAGAAAGAATTTGTGTGGTGGTAATGACTGAGAGGAAAACTTGGAGTTTTCTGAACATATTCCTTAATTCCTGTTAATTTCTTGATTTGTTTTAAGTATTATATCTTTAACTTTATTACAGTCGTATTTATCAAGATTATCCAAGCTACCTATGAACTGAGCAGAGTCGACTGGCAAGGAGATCCGTGTATTCCCAAACAGTTCTTGTGGAGTGGCTTAAACTGCAGCTACATGAACATGTCTACTCCACCGCGAATCATTTCCTTGTAAATATGTACAGATGATGTTGGTAGTTGTATCTTATATACGTTTCTAGAGTTCTTGCTGCTAAAATGTGTTCTTGCTCGTTTATTTAACCAGAAACTTTTCCTCATATGGATTAACTGGAAAAATAGTGCTGGATATACAAAATCTTACCCAGCTACAAAAACTGTAAGTACCCCCTCTAAGAACCGCGCTGATTAAGCGTCAATAGGGGTTTTTAAGTGTAGTATGGTTTTACTTCTTCTATTGACGACAAATACCATGAATTGTGAATGTTTTAGTTCTTTTGAAACATTGACTGTACATATAGCATATTCGTGCACGTCTGCATTACACATAAAATTCGGTCGGTTTTTTTTCGATAAACTATTTGGTTGTATAACTTTGTCAATTTGCATTGCTTCTGTATCCTCGACAAATTATAACTATGATTAGGCAAATTTCAGTTTCTTCATCGGATGGAAACTAATAAGCTTCTACTTTATTTTCCCTGTTATTAAACACAATTGTAGGGACTTGTCAAGTAACAAGTTGACCGGAGGTGTACCCGAATTTCTTGCCAACATGAAGTCACTATTGTTTATGTAAGCCTCTGTTAGAAACAGATAACATATCTTGGGTTTTGTCTGAATTCTCACGAAAATTCTTTGCCTTGACAGAAACTTAAGCAATAACAATCTTGACGGTTCCATTCCTCGAAGCCTTCTTGACAGAGAAAATCTTAAGTTAGAGTAAGATCTTGAGACGTAATATTCTTTTAGCGATTACTTGTACCCTCGAATGACACCTATTATTCTGTAGTTATGGAGGAAATCCAAAGCTTTGTGCCTCAGGTCCATGCCAAAGTTCAGGTGGAAATAATGTAACCAAAATCATAGTACCTGTTGCTGTTGCAGGGGCCATTGTTATAGTTGTTTTGGTTCTCATTATTGTCTTCCGAAAGAAAAGGCTATCAAGTATAAGAGGTGGTAGTGTTAGTAAAAAATTGATTATACAATTAGAAAATGGGAACCAAGTCTTAAGAGAAATTAATTAGCTATGAATGTCCTTGATCTTTGTTATATAGCTCGACATTCGTTACCGGCTAATTTATCGCTGGAAACTAAAAAGAGAAGAACCACATATTCAGAGATACTGGTGATGACAAATAACTTTGAAAGAGTTATTGGTGAAGGAGGGTTTGGGGTTGTCTATCATGGTTATTTAAATGATGCAGAACAAGTGGCTGTTAAAGTACTTTCTCCATCATCATCACAAGGCTATAAGCAATTCAAAGCAGAGGTAACTGTTTCACAGTCGTCCAACACATAGTAATCTATTACAAAGGTATAATTAAGTCATTTGAAGTCAAATTTTCATTGAAGATTTTTTTATATGTTTGATAGGTTGAACTTCTTCTTCGAGTTCATCACATAAATTTGGTAAATCTTGTTGGATATTGTGATGAACAAAAACACTTGGCTCTCATCTACGAGTATATGGCTAATGGAGACTTAAAAGCTCATCTCTCAGGTAGACATGAATGATGTGGTTTTGATGGGCTTACAGATAATTACATCACAAGGTCTTATTGTTAAACATTTACCTCCTGGTAAATACAGGGAAACATGGGGAAAGTGTTTTAAACTGGGCAAACAGATTAAGAATAGCTGTGGAGACTGCACAAGGTTACTGCTAATTCCTCCATTTCGTAACTAATCCGTTTCGATAATTAAAGACCTTCCCAATAAATTTACTTTTGGCCAATCTAGTTCCCTTTTAATTCCCTCCTACTTAGAAAATTATGCTGATGGGTTACTTAAACATAAATGGTTTATCAAAATTTAGGATTGGAATACCTGCATAGTGGATGCAAACCACTAATGGTTCACAGAGATGTCAAAAGCATGAATATATTGTTGGATGAAAATTTTCAAGCTAAACTAGCAGATTTCGGTCTTTCTAGATCTTTCTCCGTTGGAGATGAAACTCATGTGTCGACGGGTGTTGTCGGTACTCCTGGATACTTAGATCCTGAGTAAGCATATATATATATATATATATTTCAAAATCTAGTTTAGTGGTTGAAGAAACATGATTTGCTTTGTATCTTTGTTTTTGCAGATATTACAAAACATATCACTTGACTGAAAAGAGTGATGTATATAGTTTTGGGATCGTGTTATTGGAGATCATCACAAATCAACCAGTGATTGAGCGAACTAATGGAAATCCTCATATCGCGGAACGTGTAGGAACAATGATTATAGGAGGCGATATTAGAATCATCGTGGATCCCAACCTCCATGATGAGTATGATTTTGGTTCTGTGTGGAAAGCTCTTGAACTCGCGATGTCATGTGTAAATCCTTCTCCGGTTGCAAGACCAGACATGTCTCATGTCGTTCATGAACTTAAAGACTGCATAAAATCTGAAAACTTGAGGGCAGGAATGAACCAAGACATGGAGTCGAAGAGCTCTTTGGACCAAGACAAGAGTTTTAGTTCGGAAATGACCCCAAATGCACGGTAATGATCTGATCTGTAACCAAAGGGATTCTTGTTTTGTTCCTTGCAAAACATCACATAACAAATCTTAGTCAAGTCACTTGAACAATCGATCCGCCTTAAGTGACCCGGATAAAATTTTGTTCAGAGAATGACCAGATGATGTGGGTGATGTATATATATATATGTGTGTTTTCAAAATTTAATATTGTATATGTATTGTGTTCATGTGTAGACATTACGTGTGTGTTTTGTGTTTTTGGAGGAATTACTATCATGACAAATTACAATTATTAGGTAATCATATCCGTTTGTAACTATAATATAACCATATAAAATAGTTAAAAATTATAACTGTAACCGTAAAATTATATAATTATTATTAACCATAAATTATTAACCATAACTGTTAATTAACTATAGAAGCTCCCTTGACCCAATGGTTGACCAAGGGCCTTTAAAACTTATACATCAGGAGGTCTGGAGTTTGAGCCCCAGTATTGCGATTTATTAATAAATTTTGCAGATTAATGGAGGCAAATTTACAGGAGATCTTCAACAATGTACAATTAGCACCGTTCGCCGTGATTCTACGCAGAACAGAAAGTGGTGTCCGTCAAGAGCATGGAGAATAAAATATTGTCTGCAATGGATCTAATAAGGTCGGAAGGAATTGTCCATGAAAGATTTATCTTTGTAATAGTTCTCATAATTTGTAATAAAATTAATAAATCTAGACGACAAAAAAAACTGTTAATTAACCATAATCATATAAAAACTATTAGTTAATTTTTAGTTAACCATTTTAAAAATAGAATAATAATTTTACTGTAATTTTTATATATACTTTTTATTTTATTTCTTGTAATAATTTAATTTTCTAGAAAATGTGTTGATAAATTTATTCTATAAATATTTGAATCAAGTAACCATATTAATTTATATTATAAAATTTAAGCATTATAGTAATAAATTATAAATATTACTATCACCATCTTTTTTAATAAAGGTTAAACCAATGTTCTAAAAATCATGGACTATCTCCGATTACTTTCCGCTTATGCGTTATACCTCGCCTATGCGTTATATCTAACCTACCCACGATTAATAAATAAATTATTGGAGAAATCACTCACCCGATTATTTCCCGTCTAGCTCTAATTACTCTTTGTCTAGGTGTTAGATCTAACATATCCGTCACGATTAATGACTAATACAAATTTCTGCCTAATCATGTTTATTCGATTATTTTTATATTGCAAGTATAAAATAATTTTTTTGTTATTCATACATATTTAAAATTTTAATATAATAGATGAATATATTAACCACTCCAACCGCTCAATTAGCATTAACAATTTTTAAAATATGGGTTAACCACCATTAATATTAATTTTTATTATAATTATTAAATAATCAAATCATATTTAATCGTATATAATTTTAATTAAAACTGTATTAACTGTAACCATTTTAATCATATTTAGATAACTAAAATTAAAATTAAAGTTAAAGAAAAAATAATAATGACAAATGGTTAATTTCTATTACTCACTCTCTTAAATATATGAAGAATGACATTTTTGACCATTGCTGCGTCCGCACGTTACACCATTAATTAATAAAAGTATAACATTAATGTCACAATAGGCTTGAAAATTGAATTACTCCCGGCGATCGCGTATTTCCTCGTCTACAAAAATTCCCCAAAATACCCTCTACGTTTCTTTCGGTGTGCTTACACGTTTTTTAGTCCCGACCGAAAGTAACGCCCCCCTACGACATTCTTTTTTTTTATTTTCTCATCGTTTAGTGAGAAAAAATATTAATAAAAACAATTGTTTTTTCTGTACAACATATACGAAACTATCAAACAAAACTTAAATTTCAAATATTTCTTTTATTGAAAAATCGCTATACTGGAATACGCAACATGGTATATCTATTCCCTACCACAGTATCCGTTCATTATAGGAAGATTTAATACTCCAACCTTTTTTTACAGCCACCAAATTTTTAAGTTGCGATATAGTATCTCGATAATAAAAGAAAATGAATTATTTTCAAAACTTGGATTTTCTTTGCTTGCTTTATACATACATTGAATTCAATTGAGATCTAAAATATAGATTTAATAGAAAGTAAAATTTTTGGTATCTCTATTCAATATAGAAAGAAACAAAAATGGAATTAAAGCAAATTTCAAACGCGTAACTAAAAAAAAGACAAAAAAATAATCCAGACAAGAGCTAAATAGTCTTCTTACATTGTCCGAAAAACCTCAGCCTCCAAAAAAAAACGCAAAACGTTTTAGAAAAAAAAAAGTCTTCTCCGCCCACTTGTTTCCCAGCGGTATTCCACCTTCGTCTAATTTTTTCTACTCAAGTAAAAAAATCAAAATCGAGGAGAGATCTTGGGTCGCCTTGATTTCTAGTTTATCTATCCTACAAAATTTGGCAATTTCTTGACCATTTCTTTGTTTTAGATAATTTAAGATCTTTCAATTAGATATATAAAATTTTTGGGCTAATCGTTGCTATCATAACGTGTATTAGTTAGCAGGAGTGCTTAAGTATTTGCTCACGACGAAGTCCTTTTCTCCTCTTCTTCTTCTTCCATCTGTCTCTCTCTTCCTTTCACTATCGCGTCTCAATTTATCAAATGCCTCTCAATATCCAGTTGGGTGGCACGACACGACCGCGTTGAATGCTTCAGACTGATTTGTTAAAAATATTTTTTTTTCTTCTCACAGTTACTATAACCCTGAAGATCTGAGTTTCTTCTCTATTATAAGCGTTCCTTTCCTCTGAAGGTATTAAATATAATCGTGGATTTAAATGTATTTTTTTTAAATTGTTTTATATAAGTTCGTGGTAAGATCGTCTCTTTTTGTCTCTATGTCAAACGCCTGTCTTCATCTCTCTTTCCCACTATTCTGTTAAGTTCTGGTTTTGAATAGCTGAGAGAAAGATGTGTGGTGTTTTCGAGATTTTATCGGATTTGAAAGTTTGAAACTACTAAGCTGTTGTTTATGGTTTTCGTCTTTATAGCTTTAAACTGTAAAGGTGATGCCTTTTTGTTCTATTTTGGCTCTCGAATTTGAGATTTTCTGAATAAAAATGATGTTTTGCCCTTTAAAAAAGAAATCATTTGTTTGGAGGTTGTGTATAGTTTGTTGTTGATTGAAGCGTTTAGAATTTAGATCCATGGATTTATCTGTTTCTTTGTTGATGTTTTAAATGAATTTAAGATTCAAGACTGAACAGTTACATGTCTTTGTTTCCTCTTTTGCTAACATTGGTTGCATCTTGTTTATCAGTGATCTGCTAAAGTAGATCAACAACAATGGCATCCAATAATCGTTACAGTCAAAGCCGATCAAATCTATCAAACAACTCTGATGTTCCTGAGCCTGGAAGACCACCTGTTCCTCCTTCAGTCACATTCGCTCGAAGAACTGCTTCAGGTCGCTATGTTAATTACTCGAGGGATGATCTCGATAGCGAAGTAGGCAGTGTCGACTTCACGAGCTATACAGTTCACATTCCTCCAACTCCAGATAACCAGCCAATGGACCCTTCCATTTCTCAGAGAGTCGAAGAGCAATATGTCTCTAACTCCATGTTCACTGGCGGTTTTAACAATGTCACCAAAGCTCACCTTATGGACAAAGTGATTGAGACAGAGACTAACCATCCACAAATGGCTGGTGCTAAAGGATCATCTTGCGCTATCCCTGGCTGTGATGCTAAGGTTATGAGCGATGAAAGAGGTCAAGATCTTCTTCCTTGTGAATGTGACTTTAAAATTTGTAGGGATTGCTTCATAGATGCGGTCAAAACCGGTGGTGGGATTTGCCCCGGGTGTAAAGAACCTTACAAGAACACGGATTTGACTGATCTGGCTGATGGTAATGGTCAGCAAAGGCCTATGCTGCCTGCGGGTGGCGGGTCAAAGATGGAGAGAAGATTGTCGTTGATGAAGTCTACTAATAAATCAGCTATGATGAGGAGTCAAACTGGAGATTTTGATCACAATAGGTGGTTGTTTGAGACTAGTGGAACTTATGGTTATGGGAATGCGTTTTGGACAAAAGACGGGAATTTCGGGAGCGGTAAGGATGGAGATGGAGATGGTGACGGTATGGAGCCGCAAGATTTGATGAGCAAACCTTGGAGACCGCTTACTCGGAAGCTGAAAATTCCTGCTGCTGTTATTAGTCCATACAGGTAAAAAAGAAGTTTTTCTTTTGTTGTTTAGCTTTTATTAAAACCTATTCTGTCTAAGATATTAAAAGAGGTTTTATTTTGCAGGCTTTTGATATTTATCCGTATAGTTGTTCTTGCATTGTTCTTGACTTGGAGGGTTAAGCATCAAAACCCAGATGCTGTATGGTTATGGGGAATGTCTGTGGTTTGTGAGCTTTGGTTTGCCTTTTCTTGGCTTCTTGATCAGCTTCCTAAGCTATGCCCAATTAACCGTGCGACTGATCTTCAAGTCCTGAAGGAGAAGTTTGAAACGCCAACAGCAAGCAACCCAACTGGGAAATCTGACCTTCCTGGTCTTGATGTGTTTGTCTCTACTGCGGATCCCGAGAAAGAACCTCCTCTGGTCACTGCTAATACCATTTTATCGATTCTAGCTGCGGAATATCCGGTTGAGAAGCTTTCTTGCTATGTATCTGATGATGGAGGGGCGCTTCTTACATTTGAAGCCATGGCTGAAGCTGCGAGCTTTGCAAACATATGGGTTCCTTTTTGTCGTAAACATGTGATCGAGCCGAGGAATCCAGACTCCTACTTTAGCTTAAAGAGAGATCCTTACAAGAACAAAGTGAAGTCTGATTTTGTCAAGGATCGGAGACGGGTTAAGCGTGAGTATGATGAGTTCAAAGTCAGGATTAACAGCTTGCCTGATTCCATTAGGCGACGATCTGATGCTTATCATGCCAGAGAAGAAATTAAAGCCATGAAGCTGCAGAGGCAGAACAGAGACGATGAGCCTTTAGAACCTGTAAAGATTCCAAAAGCTACATGGATGGCTGATGGTACTCACTGGCCTGGAACTTGGTTGACTTCTAGTAGTGACCATGCCAAAGGTGACCATGCCGGTATCATTCAGGTATAAAGTCGAAGACTTTTTTATTTTCTTTTGAAGTTCTTAAAGTCCATGATATCCATTGATTCAAGATATCCTTTGTTTATTCAAGATCTCATTTTGTTTTCGCATATTATCGATCAATGCAGGTGATGTTGAAGCCACCTAGTGATGAGCCATTACATGGAGTATCTGAAGGGTTTCTTGATTTAACCGATGTAGATATTCGACTTCCACTCCTCGTCTATGTTTCTCGTGAGAAGCGTCCTGGATATGATCATAACAAGAAGGCCGGAGCCATGAATGCCTTAGTCAGAGCTTCTGCTGTTATGTCGAATGGACCATTTATACTCAATCTTGATTGTGATCATTACATATACAATTCTGAGGCATTGAGAGAAGGTATGTGCTTTATGATGGATCGAGGAGGCGACCGGCTTTGCTACGTTCAGTTTCCCCAGCGGTTCGAAGGTATTGACCCTTCGGATCGATATGCTAATCATAATACTGTCTTCTTTGACGTCAACATGAGAGCTCTTGATGGGCTTATGGGTCCAGTTTATGTCGGAACCGGTTGTCTCTTCAGAAGAATCGCGCTTTACGGGTTCGATCCGCCTCGATCCAAAGACCATTCCTCCGGCTGCTGCAGTTGCTGCTTCCCTCGTCGCAAGAAGAAGAATCATATTCCTGAAGAAAACCAAGCTCTGCGAATGGGTGATTACGATGACGAAGAGATGAATCTCTCTCTAGTCCCGAAGAAATTTGGTAACTCAGCATTCCTCATTGATTCAATCCCTGTGGCTGAGTTCCAAGGCCGGCCTCTTGCGGACCACCCTTCGATTAAAAACGGGCGCCCACCTGGCGCACTGACCATTCCGAGAGAGCTTCTTGATGCCTCAACTGTAGCAGAAGCCATTGCTGTTATCTCTTGCTGGTACGAGGATAAAACCGAATGGGGATCACGTATTGGATGGATTTACGGGTCAGTCACAGAAGATGTTGTCACAGGTTATAGAATGCATAACCGAGGCTGGAAATCGGTTTACTGCGTGACGAAAAGGGATGCTTTCAGAGGCACAGCTCCAATTAACTTGACGGATAGGCTTCACCAGGTTCTACGTTGGGCAACTGGCTCGGTGGAGATCTTCTTCTCCCGTAACAACGCTCTTCTCGCAAGCCCGAGAATGAAAATCCTCCAGAGAATAGCCTACTTAAACGTAGGAATCTATCCGTTCACATCGATCTTCCTCATCGTCTACTGTTTCCTCCCTGCGCTATCCCTCTTCTCTGGTCAGTTCATCGTCCAGACGCTCAACGTCACTTTCCTAGTATACCTTCTCATAATCTCCATCACTCTCTGCTTACTCGCCCTTCTTGAGATCAAATGGTCGGGAATCTCACTGGAAGAATGGTGGAGAAACGAACAGTTTTGGCTCATTGGAGGAACCAGTGCTCATCTTGCAGCTGTTCTTCAAGGTTTGCTCAAAGTTGTAGCTGGAGTTGAAATCTCCTTCACACTCACAAGTAAATCCGGAGGAGATGATGTAGACGATGAGTATGCGGATTTATACATGGTGAAATGGACTTCACTCATGATCCCTCCGATTACAATCATTATGGTGAATTTGATTGCGATTGCGGTTGGATTCAGCAGAACAATTTACAGTGTGATTCCTCAGTGGAGTAAACTGATTGGAGGAGTTTTCTTTAGTTTCTGGGTTTTGGCACATCTTTATCCATTTGCTAAAGGACTTATGGGAAGAAGAGGAAGAACACCAACGATTGTGTATGTTTGGTCTGGTCTTGTCGCCATCACCATTTCTCTTCTTTGGGTTGCCATTAATCCACCGGCTGGTAGTACTGATATCGGAGGAAACTTCAGTTTTCCATGATAGAGTTGTGTTCAAGAATCACAAAACAAAAGAAAAACTTCGTTGTCTTTTTATTTTATTATGTATTAAACCACATTCCTTTATTAGATTTTATTTTTCTTCTGTCTGATGATGATTTGATATAATGTCATGTTACGACAGAGATCGGCTAAACATAGTATGCTTTGAACGACAGAAAGGACTTAGTTTCTCTCGTTGTCTTCTTCTTCTTCTATTTTCTCTCGTTGTATGACATGAATACTTTGCTATTACTTTTTTTTGGTGACGAGACCATTTGATATGTGGAACTAAACAATCTGCTAATGCAAAACTGTTTTACTCGGTTGTAGAAAGCAAAATCCATATTAATTATGGGTTCTTGCTAAATCAATTAAATTTTTGTTATTGTAGTTGTAGCTCACAAAATAATGATGATTGCAAAGTCAAATTGAGATTCCTACAATAATGTTGTATAGAATAATTCATTTAAATTTTTTAAAGTTAGGACAACATCTAGAGGAGTCTCCAACTTCTAAAGCTTGTTGTTACTTGTGAGTGAAATTTGATTCTTATTTTTTTCGGTGTTGGTGATATTTGATATAACTAATGCTTCTAAGTCATATTTTATTGTTTATTGTTTTCCAACTAGTCACACATTGCACTAGTTGAACAAACTCTCTACAAACTCGATAACCATGCGGATAACATGATCACTCAATTTGGTGGAAAACAACACACGCATGTCCACAGATAAACCTTATCTATCACTCATAACTATGAGAGATTATAAGTATCCCATCGATCCAATCTCAAAAAAAAAAAAAAGAAACCCCAAAAAACAACAAGAAAGATTTCTTTTAAAATGAAAGCTATTCAAAATCATATGTTAACCTTCTTCATGCTAGCCATCATCTTAACATCATCAACAAGAGCCCAAAAGAGTCCTCATGTGCAAAACAACCACGAACTCTCTATCGCCATTGAAGAAATGGAGAAAGCTAATTACTTTTCTTTCGTGATGCTCATCAACATGTTACAATCCATAAACCCTCGATTCCTAGCCAATGTCACATTCTTGATGCCAAAAGACAAAACTCTTTCTAGATCAAACATTATTCAACAGGATTCGGTTTCCGAATTCTTGCTTCGGCACTCGATCCCTTCTCCTCTTCTTTTCTACCACCTCAATCTCATCCCCAATGGATCCATTGTGCCTTCCTCTTTACCACATTACACCCTTGAGATCTCCAATGATGGAAGATCAAGCTACTTTCTCAACAATGTCAAGATTATAAGCCGCAACATTTGTAGCCTAGGATCTATCAAATGTCATGGAATTGATGGTATACTACAATCTCCTAGTACTATGGACGATGATTCTCCTCGTAATAATCACAATTTACCCTTCATTTCTTGTCCTAGCAGTCACAACAACAGTGAGCACAATAGTCATAACGTTAGTGAACACAATAGTTCATATCTTCCTCTTATTCCTACCGCCCCTCCTCCAGCCAGCAGTCCGTCTCGGCTACCAAAATCAGATTCTCCTAGCATCCATGAGGGGCAAATGTTGAGTTTACTCATTATTCTTATTCTCGGATTATAAATAAGTGCGATGGGCTTGTAAAATTTAACACCTAGTTATGTGTAATAGTACTTACTCTCTTCCTATGGTTTATATAACATGTAAAATATGCAAAATGTGAACTTTATAATGTAACAATCAACTCAAATATGGATTTTCAATTTTTAGATTTACTTTATACTATGGATTTAGAGATTTTATTTGTATCTGTTGATTTTAAAGATTGTCTTAATTCTGTTTCTATATAAATGAGGCTAAAAAGTTTTACATGTATAACGAAAATCATGATACTGTGATATTAATTAAAGCTATATCATTTTCTAAGTAAAAATATACTCTAAAAATCACATTGATTATATACTAAACTTGGACTAAAAAATAAAAAGAAAAATATTATTTAAACATAATTTTTTTAAAACAAGAAATAAAATTATTAAATGTATTCATCAACTATGGACAAATTTTTGTAAAAAGAATAAAACGTTAGCGTTCCAAGCCTTTTAGTTTAGGATATTAAATATAAATATAAATATAAATGGACCAATAGTGTCGGGTATTCGGGTTAAATATAGAGAAAGCGGGTAAAACCGACCCGAAATCTAAATTGTGGGTTTCCTTCCGCCGAGAGAAAAAAACCCTACCAAAACCCTTGCCAACTTTTTCTGCCTCCATTTCTCTATGGCAATAGATATTCCAGCTTCGAATTTCTTGTTCATCAAGCCAATAATCTCTTGGTCTTAAATTTTCTTTACAGCTTTTTTAAACTCAGGGAGAACCTATTCTGCTCTCGAGAAAAATGGCTCAGAAATGTGCGATTAGTGTGATCTCAGCTCTAGCAGCTTCCGCTTCTCTTTCGCACTCAAAATTCGCTGCTGCAGATGGACCTTTCACCTTCTCTGGCTTCTCAACTTCTCCGTCTTCTTCCATTTCTCAGCAGCAAGTTTCTACTCCGCCGGCGTCGGAATCTGGAAATGAACCGTCTGTAGCTGCCGAAGAATCTGATGCTCGTCCACGGTTTCGGAACAATAATCCGAGAACGAGTTCCGCTGGGTTTGATCCGGAGGCGTTGGAGCGAGGAGCAAAGGCTTTGAAAGGAATTAACAACTCAGCTCATGCCAAAAAGGTCTCAATTGTTTGAGATTTTCATGTTTTTTTAAATCTTCTCCGACGTAGCTGTATTCTCTTAATTATACCGTGATTTGTTAAAAGATTCTCAAGCAGATTAGAGTCCAAAGCTGAGAATTGATGTATTTTTAGCTACTTATAATTTTGTTGTTCTAACAATTGATGAATGTTTGGTTTCTGTTAGGTATTTGAAAGTATTAAGACACAAGAAGAGACGAGGCAAGCTGAGTTTATTGCTAAGGCGCAAGAGTTTAAAGCTATGCAATCCCAAGCTGA
Organism: Nasturtium officinale; assembly: GCA_963854855.1. Classification (NCBI taxonomy): domain Eukaryota; kingdom Viridiplantae; phylum Streptophyta; class Magnoliopsida; order Brassicales; family Brassicaceae; genus Nasturtium; species Nasturtium officinale. Next base: position 4,257,012 of record OY978509.1, read on the forward strand.
AGCTGTGAGATCAACTTACTCTTTTACATCATTGTTTATATAATTTGATTACATTTCTGGTTCTGTAGGACATACTTAGGCTTTCTCGTTTTAGTTACTTATCTAGTATATATGTTCTTACAATTCTCATGTTACCTACTAAAACTGACTTTGCAGCCGCGTTGTAACTATATCCATTGTTGTTACAGTTTTGCTGCATAATTAATTATGTTACCTTGAAGATTTTTTGGTTGTAAATTTATGTTCCTGACATTTTCCATTTTACAGGAGAGGCAGAGAGTAATATACGAGGAGCAGAAAAAACTTGCTCAGCACCAAGCACAAACAAAATCACAGATGGCCCGCTATGAAGATGAGTTGGCAAGAAAAAGGATGCAGGCATGTGATTCTACAAATACTTTTTGATTATTTTAACATTGACAATTTCAGTTCTTTCTAGCAACTTATGATATATATCTTGTTACAGGCTGAGAATGAGGCCCAGAGAACAAGAAATCAAGAGCTCGTGAAAATGCAAGAAGAATCAGCAATTAGGCGGGAGGTAGCTCGACGAGCTACTGAGGAAGAGATTCAAGCACAGAGACGACAAACTGAAAGGGAGAAAGCTGAGATTGAACGTGAGACAATCAGAGTTAAAGCTATGGCCGAAGCTGAAGGGAGAGCCCGTGAATCAAAGCTTTCTGAGGATGTCAACAGGAGAATGCTTGTTGATCGTGCAAATGCAGAAAGAGAGAAATGGGTTTCTGCCATTAACACTACATTTGATCATATTGGAGGTCAGACATTACTCACAAACAGTTTCTCTCTATCATTTTAGTTCATTTGTTGTGGAAGCTTCTCTGTGGCAATTTTACCTTGGCAGTAATTAGAGTCTAATAGGTATCTTGTGAGTATAATAGGCATGTTACCATCTCCATCTATTGGTGGTTTTTCCTTCTTTTGGCTAATCTTTGGATGTATTAACCAAATTATGATTACCTTTTGACTCTTTATCCCTTTTCTTAGGGGGTTTGCGTACCATTCTAACGGATCAAAATAAGCTTGTTGTTGCTGTGGGAGGTCTCACCGCTCTTGCAGCTGGGATCTACACAACGAGGTAAAGACTATAGATGGTTAAGAAAAAAGTTCCAGTTATGAGTTCTTGTCGTTAAAGGTTGAGGAACTTAGTCATCTTATAGATTGCTCATTGCAGAGAAGGTGCCAAGGTTATCTGGAGCTACGTGGATAGAATATTAGGACAACCTTCTCTAATTAGAGAATCATCGAGAGGAAAGTACCCTTGGTCTGGTTCGGTTTCTCGTGCCTTGTCTACGTTGCGGGGTGGTGGTAAGGAGGCTACATCCAAAAACGGAAAAGGGTTTGGTGATGTTATTTTGCATCCTTCTCTTCAAAAGAGAATCGAGCAGCTAGCTAGTGCAACTGCCAACACCAAAGCCCACCAAGCACCTTTTCGAAATATGCTTTTCTACGGTCCACCAGGAACAGGGAAGACAATGGCTGCCCGAGAGCTTGCTCGTAAATCTGTATGTATTCTCCCCATCTCTAATGCTTATAGTTAGTTGTTATATCAGATGTGAAGTATAATGCATCTGAGCTTCAAAATGAGATCTTAGTTCTTAGTTGTTCATAGACATTAAAATTGCAGAATCTCAGGGTGTTATTGATGATCACTCTTTTTCTTTTGATTTGTTACTTCAGGGTCTAGATTATGCGTTGATGACGGGTGGAGATGTCGCTCCACTTGGAGCTCAGGCTGTTACAAAGATACACCAACTGTTTGACTGGTCCAAAAAATCTAAGAGAGGCTTGTTGCTCTTCATTGATGAAGCCGATGCATTTCTGTGCGAGTAAGTTGCAAATCCGATACTAATGATAATCTTAACTCAGGGACTTTAGTTTTAATGTTTTGACTGCAAATTCGACAGGCGGAACAAAACATACATGAGTGAAGCCCAAAGGAGTGCGCTAAATGCTCTTCTCTTCCGCACGGGTGACCAGTCAAAAGACATAGTCCTAGCGCTTGCCACAAACCGGCCTGGTGATCTAGACTCAGCAGTGTCTGACCGTGTTGATGAGACTCTTGAGTTTCCCTTGCCTGGAGAAGAAGAGCGCTTTAAGCTTCTAAACCTTTACCTAGACAAGTACATAGCTAAGGCTAATATAAAAAAGCCAAGTCTGCTCCAAACCCTTTTCAAAAAAGAGCAGCAGAAGATTGAGATCAAAGGTGTCACCGAGGACCTCCTGAAGGAAGCTGCGGCCAAAACTAAAGGGTTTTCGGGTAGAGAAATCGCAAAGTTGATGGCGAGCGTTCAGGCTGCTGTCTATGGAAGCAAAAACTGCCTATTGGACGCAAACCTTTTCAGAGAGGTCATTGATTACAAAGTAGCCGAGCATCAACAGAGAAGAAAACTATCTGGAAATGTTACAGGTAATAACAAGAAATAAAATCACAGAAACTTATCATCAACACAGTTATCTGCAGGTGTAGATTTGAACAACAATTAAAAACTCAAAACCCTGAGCATTATTCTCAAAAGGGTTTAGGTGAAAAAGCTTTCATTTTCGAAATTGGTTCTCCCTGTGATTCTATAGTTGAGATTTTGACGACTGCTTTAGATTCTTTTCTTGGCCAATTGCAATCTTGAGTTGATCTTATCATATCACTGTTTGGAAAACGAGGCAATACCGGTCTCTTTGTGTGACATTTCCCAGTTCTGCCCATCATAAACTTTGATCTCGACGTGATCCAGTGTCCCCGACTTGACACACTTAACCGTAACAGCGACTCCATCAGGGTTAGACCTTGGGATATAAAACGATGTGATCCCACAGACTTTGCAGAAGGTATGCTTGGCCGTGTGAGTCCCAAAAGTGTAAGTGGTAATGAAATCTTTGGAATCATCAAGAAGCTCAAAGTTGGTTGAAGGAACAATGAAATGAACATTGCCTCTCATTGAACAATCTGAGCAGTTACAGCTCCAAGCCACCACACTTGTTGATGCTTTAACTCTCCATTTGATTTTACCACAATGGCATCCTCCTTCGTGAAGTATCAAATCTGATTCCATGTCTGATTATTACTAAATCTACACTAAAATAATCTAAAGAGACGAGAAGATTTAACAGATTCGAACCAGGGTTTGTTGAAACAGAGTGTGACGTTCGTGATCGATGAAGATTTAAAGATGTGAAGTTGTGTTGTAGAGTACGCCCCCTGTCGTGATCTGCGTTGGCTTCGACGCGCCAGATGTCCGAGTGATATAGGCCAATTACAAGTGCGCAGTATCTAAAGTAATTGGGTGGATATAATGGGCCTATAGGATCTTCAATTGGGCCTATAGGATCTTTAATAGATTTCATTTAGAAGAGTGGGTGGTGTACGTGTACCCTAATTTTCACCCTCTAGATCGAATATTGGTTCCAGTTATAGATTGAAATTTCCGAGGCAAATTGGTGCGTCTTCGATTGATTGATCGATCAAAGATGGGAAGTGAAGAGGCAAAGGATCCATGGAAAGGAGAAGAGTGGGGGATGGGTGAAAAGGAGAAGAAAAAGCCAAGTGGTGATGTTAAAATGGTGGCGAAAGGGAGAAAACAAATGCCGAGAGGACTTGAAGAGAAATACGAAGCTTACTTCCTCCCGAGGAAGCCTTGGCCTAAGGCTCTTGCCTTCTATGGAAGTTTCATACTTGGTGGGATCGGTGCTGGTATGCTTATTGAAGCTTGGATCGACAAAAAGGTCAAACAAGATGGAGGAGTCATTTGGGAATTCGATAAGTGATAAGCTAAACTGAAGAATGTGACAGTGAGTGATAGAGAGAGAGAGATTGGTCAAAAAGTGTGTAATTCAAGTATTTGTTTCCATTCAACACAAATCCCTATATTTTGATTCGTTTGCTTCTTTCATACTCTAGATTCAAAATTTCTGAACCTTTAGCATTTCGATTTCGGTCACCATGTCTTCACCAAACAGACTTCACCAATGCATATAATTCATTAATTTTGTATTAATGTACGGACGAATCCATTTTCGAACACAACTATAAACCCACTACATCACTTACCGAACAACTTTCATCTCTCATTCAATATCACGAGAAACCACGACAAGTTGTTACCGTTAAAGAGTCCAACGAGAGCCGCATGAGCACTCTCGAGCCCACCATCTCTTATACATACGGAACCACAAACTCCAAGAATTCTGAGTATAGTGCTTCCGGCTTCTCCAGATTGTACTGAGGAATTATTCCACAGGCCGCAATGCGACCATGTGGTCTCATGTTAAAAGATCACTGCGTCCAACATTTTGCCTCCCACGTTCTCAAAGTATATATCAATGCCTTCAAAGTAATGGGTTTAATTGACATGGTCGATTAGTTGGTTTTGATACGTTGGATAGAAGAAATATTGACTTACCTCTTTAAGGCAGCAGTCAGATTGTGTTCTTCCTTGTAGTTGAATGCATCATCGAATCCAAACTTGTTCTTAAGGAGATCAACTTAATAAAAGCTCAACAAATCAAGAAAATGGTTACATCTAGAGTTTCAAGTAACCTACAGAGTTATTAGTATATTACCTTTTCTTTGCTTCCTGTACTTCCAACAACATAACAACCCATCATCTTAGCAAATTGACCCACAAGCTGACCAACCGCGCCAGAAGCTCAACAAATCAAGAAAATGGTTACAGCTAGATAATCTTTCTTTTTTTAGATGAACCAACTTAGTTGTATCAGCATAATTTCTTGCGCTATTGAGTGCAATGCAAACAATGTGAGGGAACGGAATTTCTTGGGTTATTGTTTTGCTTAATTATCTGATCCAAAAGCAATTTGTTTACATTACTATTATTCATAAACTTTGGGTTCAAACTTCAAACACCCATACAAACTCTTATTGGATAAAATAAAACATACGATCAAACTTCTTTCACTCACGAGCAACAACAACAACTTGTTTCCCAACGTTCTTACCATGGAAGAGTCCCACAAGAGCTTCAGGACCTTTCTCGAGCCCATCAGCTACATCTTCCACGTACTTTATCTTCCCTTCTTTGATGGAAGGAAGCACAAACTCCAAGAACTTTGAGTATTTGTCGTAGAAGTCACTGACTACAAAGCCTTGAATGCGGATTCGTTTGTAGATTATGCTGGATAGGTTGTGTACACCTTCTTGATTCTCAAGATTGTACTGTGAGATCATTCCACATACGGCGATACGCCCCTGCACGTTCATGTTTGACAGCACTGCGTCTAGCATTTTGCCTCCTACGTTCTCAAAGTATATGTCGATACCTTTGGGAAAACACCTGGATACCAATCAATGAAGATAAAATCATTTTTCTCGTTCCCAAAAAAAGTTGTAATTAAGGAATTGTAGTCATGATGCTTTCATCCATCTCTCTTGTTTTCTACTTTAGTTGTGAATTGCTGCTTTATCCTGCAAACCGATCCTATAGACATCAAACGCTTTGAATTAAGAGGTATAAACGAACCTCTTCAGGGCAGCACTAAGGTCTGGCTCTTCCTTGTAGTTAAATGCATCATCAAACCCAAACTTGGTCTTGAGGAGATCAACCTAACAAAACCCAAAAAAAAAAAAAGTAAAAGGAAAGTCATTCTCCTGAAAGAAAACCAAAAAACATGAGGCAAAACAATAAATAAAGATGATCAGTTTATCACCTTTTCTTTACTCCCGGCGCTTCCAATAACATAACATCCCATCATCTTAGCAAATTGTCCCACAAGCTGACCAACCGCACCAGATGCAGCTGACACAAACACAGTCTCTCCTTTCTTTGGCAAGCAGATTTCATAAAACCCAGCATATGCAGTCATACCGGGCATACCTGTTAAGACCAGAGAAAACCAATGAAAAGAAAATAGAGCATACAGACTAGACTCCTTTTCCCAAAAAACCAAATTTATTGAAACTCTTTTAGATCCAAGTTTAAAACTCAACATAACTAATCTATTATGATTCCAATATCAACTTCATGATATCTGTCTGAAGCCAACATTTTGGAGCAAGGCAGAGATTAATATACCGAGAAGTCCAGTGTAGTAGGATAATGGAACATCGGTATCATGGATCTTGAAATGCATGTGATGGAGTGGAGTGATAACACTGTACTCCTCCCATCCAACAATTCCCCAGAGTAAGTCTCCCTTGTTGTAATCTGGATGCCCTGATTCTATCACTCTAGACACTCCATAACCATAGATTGGCTGCACCAAAACAACACAACGTAACTAACAATGAACATGAGCAAAACCCAATTTCTTCTCAGAGTCATCAGTCTAAAAAATGAACTCTTTTTTATATCATTGTCATCAAGTTTATATAAACAATAATCAACATCAAGATTTTGATTTTTCTTGGGAATTGAAAAATATCAAATTACAGAAATAGTCAAACGCAAAAAAAAAAAAAAAAAAAAAAAAAAAAACCAGAAGAGTCGATCTGTTGAGTATAATTATAAAATAAGAGCTCACAAACATTAAAAGATTATACCTAACACATAAACAATTTTGAAACATAAGAGGAATCGAGCTCGAATCAAAATCAAACCCACAAAAAAAAAAGAAAACAAAAAAGAAGAAGATAATCGTCGTACCTGATTTGGAGCGAAAGCTTGAGCAAGAGCAGAAGATTCAGGTTTGCCCATGAGAGTCCGCATGTAAGGATCACATGACAAGTAGAGATTTTTCACCAGAATCGAGTTAGAGCCTTCCGGAGCCCTAAGTTCGATAGTGGTGGTAGTGAAATTGAAATCGGATTCCTTAGGAAAACCAATCACGTAGTCCTTCAATATCACCTGCTTGTTCGTCGTCATTGTATTCTTCTCCGATTCAATTTTCTGACTTTAATAATTGGTTAGCTCTTCTTCTTCTTCTTCGTCGTCGAGTCGGACGCGCCACCTTTTATAGTGGCCTCTCTTGTTGCCAAATGTATCATGATTTCAAGTATGACGTCATTGCTTATGTTTCTGATTCACACGTTGTTCACAATTTGGATATTTTTCTCGTTCAAGCGTTATATTTTTCTCATTCCTTTCACATTTGTTTTTCTTTTCCAATCTCTCTTTTCACATTTCGCAAGAGTTCGTGTTTTTACATTACAAATGTTAAGTTTGGTCTTTACATTGTCTTATCAACATGCAAATTTGATTTTGTTCCGTAAACTTTTGTTTTCTTACAAGATTCTACACACTTACACGACAACTGTTTCTCTTTACATTACAAGGCACTTCGGTATTTGAGTAATCTCTCTATACGTAGCATTGTCGTCAAACTCCGTCACTATGCTTGTTTATTGGTCTAAAATTAAAATCCAAATCATTGAATATGCAGAAATGTCACTAGACTATATTTGAAATATGTTGAATGTTATCTTCGCGTAGGGAATTGTAGTAGCAATCAGAAATGCAGTGCCATTAATTGAGAACGTTCGGAGCATCACTGATTTGGGACTTACAGCTAAAACATACGAGAACCTTCCGAACATCATTTTACAATTTTTTTTATTTTTTTTGTATGATGTCTTCTCTTTTTTTTTTTCTAACTTCAACAGCGTGTTAATAATTATTACAAATACTTTTGAATTTCTCATACATGTGTTTGTTCGAGTATTCGACCTCTCTTTAAAGTAACCTAATGATGTGTGAAGATTCATTTCCCATCTTGTCTTGTTAGACATGTGATTCACCAACGCTTCGAGACAAATCTTTCTCTCTCAACCTTCATTATTATTTTCTCACGGATTTACTGTAGGAATCAAAAATCATGTAAAGAAACAGACGACTTTGGGATTTTAAGCAAAGAACAAACCTATTTTTAGAGACATTTGGCTTCAATTTCTTCAAGAGTGAGACCTTTTGTCTCTGGCACAATGAAGAATATGAAGAGCAGAGACAATACACATATCACACCAAACCCACAAAACAGTATCCCAGCTCCCAATAATTCCTGGAAAACAGAGCCATGAAAAGTTCCAATTAGATATCTGAAGCTAAACTACTGTTACTGGGGAGTAGATATCTTTCAAATAGTATTTTACCACGACTAACTCATGCTTAGCATTTTATTATTAGAAAAAGTCTTGCAAAAGGTTAAACAAATGATGACTTTGTTCTGAACGGAATTGTAGCTTACCTTTAGGGGTGAAAAAGCAAATGTCACAAGTGCGTTTGCGCCAAAATTTACAAGCACTGCTATACTGAGGCCTCGACCTCTTAATTTAAGGGGAAATATCTCTGAGATCATCAGCCATCCAATTGGACCAAAGGATAGCTGCAAGATGGATGCCAATACTTTAAAAGCTCTTATTGCTTAGTAAAAAACCAAAACATGTAATCAAAATGTTCAAAATTGAACAACTAGAAGCATATCAAAAGTTTAAAATGAAAAACATGAACCACTTCTGTTCATAAACTCTAATGGAACGGCTTAACACTGTGCTACATAAGTTTGATCAGCAAAATTCTAAATGATTATTTGTTTACCTGGTAACAGCCCACATAAAGCAGCAGTGCAACTACAGCAACAACTGGCGAAGCGCTGAAAAATAGGTGGTACGACCCCAGCAGGAATAATGAGACAACCTGTTGGACATTGAAAATAACAAGTGAATATAGATATTAGGAGCATTAGGTTCTCTATATCATTTATCTGTATATTTAGTGAGCTTTACCTAAATCCACAGTACTTTGCTTGCTATGGATAAATAGAACATGGATGAGAAAACATAAGGATTAAAGAGAAAGAACATACCATGCCACCAACACCGCCAAGAAGTAAAGGTCTCCTTCCAAGTCTGTCAATAACTACAACAGCTACTCCTGTCATAATCAACTGCGACAACAGAGGCGAGCATTATTTCTTACAAAACTAATTAACTTGCAGCAGAGGCGGGTCTCCAAGGAAGTATAATCCATCAATATTGTTGTTAATTGCAAATGAATGAGAAAGATTAAGAATTAATATATTGGCTATAAAAATCTTACTGTAAAATATCTTTTTACGAACGACTAGCAAACCAGTCCTAAAACAGTTTTAAACGTCAATCTGTAATGACATTACATACTTTTAACAGTGATAAGTGATAATAGAGATGGTACAGCGAGGTGACTACATTTATCACATTATGAAAGTAACTTAAGTTTAGCCATGTGAAGAAAATGAATACCTTCAATAGACCAAGTAGAATTGAGACCCTTGTTGCATCACCGGCGGCAGAAAAGCCAGCAGTCTGACAGAAAATGTTGGAGAGGGAGAAGAAATTAAATACCCTCTCGTGAGTTCCCATGTGCAAAAAGCCAATATTATACTCTCGCCGAAAGTTAATTTAGAAAGAGAAGAAAACCTGCAGTATTGATGGTGCATAATAAAGCACACTTGGTTGTCCAGTTATCTGCCATTTGACAAGAATACATTACTAACTACTCTTCTCATAGAACAATGATTAAGTTTGACTACACCAACCTGTTGAAACAAAACTAGACCTCCTCCTATGATGAGAGCTTTCAAGCACTTCCCTTGGAATACATCACCAATTGAGACTTCTTTATCCTCGCCCACAAAGGAAAGTTCAGCCAAAATCTCGTTTACTTGCTCAGCAGCTGAATCAACAAAAGCAGGACCTCTAAGGCGGCATAGAGATTTGATTGCAGCCTCTCTTTGGTTCTCCACATTTCCTTTTCCCTGTATGACGCGCAACAAAAGCCACCTAGGGGATGCCGGGAGCCACCACATCCCAATTCCCATAATAATTGCCAAAGGGACACTTGTTGCATACATGTAACGCCAACCAGAAAGCATATTGACTGTAAGACTACCAATTCCATAACCTCCCTGCATGTAATTTTGTGTCGGAATATGTGAAATAAAGTTGGTGAACAAAGATTTCAAAATCAAGAGGAGCAAAGCAACTGCTTCACATAAAGCAATCAACGTCCAGAATCTCAGAGCTTCAAGAACTTACAACCATCCCAAGGACTATGAAGAATTCCTTTAGTGATACAAGTTGTCCACGTATCTGACTTGGAGCAGTCTCTGCAATGTACATCGGAGCCGCATGCATTGCCTAAATGTAAGGAAACTATTAAATTCTCGTATTACGAGTATGGTATATGTAATCCATAGCAGCAATGCATTATGCATGTATACATACAAAGAAAAAGATATCATCACAGTATATGTGTGCACTCTTCCAAAACATGTAGATACAAGAACACATCATACCACATGCATTCATATGAGGGTGCATTTGATAACAACCCACACTCAGCAATAGATGGAAATATTTTTGCATGAACTGTTACAATATGTAACTTATACAGGTTAACTTAGGTTGGTTAATACATGTAAGAGTTCCAAATTACTTATGAAGGGAACAAATAAATGTCTAATAGGACCTTGGATAGTAGTCACCACAATAGCTTAAGTGTGTGGGCTTATGTCCTATAAGTTATTAATTTGATCTCTCTTAATAGATGTGTGATTATTATCGTTACACCGCCAAATGCATAACAAACAGCATTAGATCACTTGGCCTGCACAGGCAAGTTTTTAGATGGAAAATACCAAAAATGAATAATGGGTCTTACCAGTCCAACCCCCACCCCATAAGTAACCCGCCCAATTATCAGAACAATATAGATTGGCGCTAGAACAGTCACAAGAGCTCCAACGAGAAACAAGAATGCAGCCAAAATCAGCTCCTTTCTTCTTCCTTGCAAAATTTAACAAATCCCAAACTTTAATTTCTTCCACACACAAACAGTGCTAAATATTTCTGACTACCAAATGAAGAAAATGGGAAATAAAAACCAACCTATAACGTCAGCAATAGTAAAGGCCGTAATTGAGCCAAATAATGCACCATAAAGTGAGCCACTGGTCTACAGAAAATTTAACACTGTTTTGTAAGCAAATTTGTCTTTATTTCCAAAAAAAAAAAAAACAGATCCAAGAGAGGAAGGAGAATAAAGGATTTGCAATGGCCATCATGCAGAAGAAGTAGGGAATGTAATTTAGAGACTTACAACTAGACCAATATCCAATGAGGACAAGTTGTACCATGAAATTCCACTTAATGAAGGCGACTGCAGGATAGGAAAAAGCACAGTAAGATAGAAAAGTCATAGGCTTCTAAAAGAATGTAGAAAATTAAAAATAACGTACATATGAAAACAATATACAGGAGAAATCAAAGGAAAACTGGTTTGGCAAGTGTGAAATATCATGATTTAGTTATGATATCTCACTTCAATTTCCAGAGCTTTTTTAATATATAGGCTCTGAAAATAGCGACTAAAGACTTGACAAATCTAGAAAAGAGAATGCCAACAAAATTGTAGGACTAGATAGTTTAAGACAAGTTTTAACTTTACCTGCAGTGAAATGATTGCACAAGAAGTTGCACCAATTTCATAACCATAAAGCAGTCCTCCAAGAGCTGGAAAGAGAAACCTAATAATAAAACAGGAACTTGTTAACATGAAAGACAAATCCAAACAAGTGCACTGCCCTTGGGTTCTTACATGCCTAGCAGGAAGTTGGCAATAAACTAATAGAATCAAGAGATTTGGGGGATAGCTATAGTTATAGACAAACAAAAAATTTACACGGCATTATAACTATAGATACAGAAATGAAATACGAGATGGTGATAGGTCAATGCCTGGAAAACGAAAACCACCCTGGGTAAAGAGACATAGGTCCAAGCTTCTGAAGATAATTTGTGTTTCCCTACGAAAATTTACTTGAAAACAATGCAAAGAACCATTCACAGCGTTCTAGTTTCCTAGTCAAAATACATAGTATTATGCTAAATTATACAAATATAACCAAACAAGGAACACATAGGAATTGTTCGCCACCATGTGTTTTGCAGAAATACAAGACAGTGTAAATTTTCATTTTCAATGATTATTTTGATTTTTGACTAACTACCAAGCTTGGAGAGGAGAGGAGAGGAGAGGAGAGGAGAGGAGAGAACTCACGGGAGAATGGCTGAAACAACAGAGTAGTTTTCTGGGATATGATTCTCTTTAATAAGAGGTTCCCTTTCCGGGCTGATCTCACCAGATGACTTACCAACCTAAAGAGCACAAACATTGTCAGAAACTTGTCAAAAAAAAAAATCATGAAACCAACAACCCCATTAAACAGAATATAGGGTCTAATAATCTCATGTTCAAAAGATAATTGCGAGGTTAGTGGCTACACCCATCTAAGAACCTCTCAGCTTCTCTTCGGAGTTGAAGTAGTGCCTTAAACAACGAATATATTCAAAATTACTCTTAAATACAAGATACTAGCAGACTTTTCCAATATATAGCAAGATTCAGAATTTGGTCGGATAAAAGTCAAAATCGATCCCAAAAGGAACAATCCGCATGTGGCAAGTCAAGAATTACGAATGAACTAAAGATGTAATCTTTAGATACTGTAATTCAAAACTCTCACGCCATCGCTTAAGCAAACAGATTGAGTATATGGATCCAATATAGCAATTAGCAAGTTCCGAACTTTTGTCTGAAAAAGTCAAAATCGATCCCAAAAGGACTAAGTGGAACCAGAAGTGAGACCAAATATACCTCTGCAGAAGCAGAAGAGATTGACTGCTGCTCGGGATCAAACGACATATCTGGGATTCAAGCGATGAAAATATGAATTGGGGACTTTGATTCTGGTTCTGATTTTAGGTTTTTGCCTAACGAAACACATATATAATACTGGGGAGTGTGGACTAACTACCACCACTCAACGAAATTGAGCCATTGAATTTACTGTTCATATACGAGAAAATGAAATGGTAAGGAATAAGCGTGGAGGATGGTGACGATGACGATCCTTAGAAATTGGAATGGTAAACTATTAACAACCGTTGGATTGACTCCAGAAGAGTGAAGAGCCGATCAATAAATAAATCTGACTTCAAACTACACAGTTGTTAATTTGTGCACTAAACAAAAGTTTTTTCAATACTATATGTATTGATCCTTGGAGACATTTTCTTCTTTTACTAATATCCTTGTAACTAATGAAAATGTTTAGACGTTAATGTATAGAAGTAATTTAATTACAGTTAGGGAACATTATAGGCGTATAGCGGCTAATCTAGCTTTCATGCTTATTTCTAGTGTAGCGTTGATGAGTTTAGAACCACAGAGAGATAGATGTTTCGCTTTCTGTTTCAGACTTTCAGGTAATATTTTCGAATATGACAACCTGATCTGGTGCGTAGTTTCTATATATAAGACAATGTTTTTAAATTTAATTAACAATAAATTAAAGACACTATAATAATTAAATTTAATACAGTTTAATTTTTAAAACACAATATTCTTTCTCACCCCATGTGGATGGTCTAAGTTCGAATTATTCCAAAAGTCAATTGAATTTGGTTAAAAAAAAAATACCAAGTTTCAATTTTTTTGAAAATGAAAAGACATATGCCATTATTACAGTCCAAAATTACCAACATATTCAAAGCATATATGCCAAGCCAACTCTAATTACCAACTTATATATTCAAATCATACATGCCAAGCCAACTATAATAAAGAAGAAGGCCAACATATTCAAAACATCTTGGTATGTTTTGAAGATTGGACATATTTAATATCCTCTCTTGTTAAGAATCACTTATTATTTTCAACTCCTTACAATAAAGTTCATTAGTATGTGCAAGACGTCCCTAATTCCCCATCACGCGTCAAATCGTTTTGTATAACCAACTGTTTCTTCAGAAAATATGCATGCGAACGTTTCCAGTTTCAATTTATAGGTTAAGAGAGAACATTGTGTTTCTCTTTCTCCACCCTTCAAACGTCTTAAATATTTTTACCACTGAACCCATCCCAGTACGTGTAGGAGATAGAACACACCACAACTGTTTTATTTTATTTTGGGTAGAATGTTAAATCACAAGATGAGTCTTATTCCTCAACTTCCGGTATGATGTCCAACTAAACACTCTTCAACTATCACAGACCATTTGAAAAAAATCGGACCAGCAATTTACAAATCCGACCTTCGACTTTATTTATCATTTTCACAAAACTTGTGAACATCGACTGCAATTATATTTTCTATATCTATATATATATATATATATATTAAAAGGTAACTTAGTAACATTTTTATACAAAGTAAAAAAATCAAATGATATAAAATATGGCGTGAAACCAACAAAAAGAAGACATTTGGCGCAAGGTTTTCTATATATTTAAAAATTAGCTAGTAACATTATATTTATACAATGTAAAAATCCAATTTATGATATAAAATATAAATTTGACTCAAAACTAACCAAAAAGAGAGATTTGTCACAAAATCCGAACATATACTAAACTTTTATGTTTCAATTATTGGAATCCAAATTTTTTTGAATCGAATCCAAAATAAAATCTGAATGATCATGCCTAACATTTCTATATATTTTTTAAAAATAGTTAATAACATTATATTTGTACAAAATAAAATAAAAAATCCAATGAATGATATAAAAATAAATTTGGCGTAAAACTTAGACTTATCTATATATTTAAAAAATTAGTTAGTAATATTAGATTTATACAAAATACAAAAGATCTAATTTATGGTGTAAGAAGATATATTTAGCACCAAATAAACAAAAAGAGATATTGAATACAAAATTTAAAACTATGTGTCTAAAATTTAATAACATTGGATTTATACAAAGTAATGTCAACTTAATTTCTAATGTAAAAATATATATTTGGCGCGAAAACAAAGAAATTTGGAGCTAAATTTAAATTGTTAATAGTAATATTAGATTAATAATACAAAGTAAAAAAGAACCAATTTAAGTGTTCAAAGATCAGATTTATAGTGCTTCTAATGGGATATCTTAATTATGATTTGATATGCAATCCATAAAAGAAGAAAACTTTTTTATATGGTTGTAAATTCAAATCTTTGAAATCTGTTTTGTGTCATAAATTAATTTTCTCCATCAAGAGAACAATTGTCTTAGCACAGAATAAAAATAGCAGAAAAGCTTAATAAATGAAAAAGTTTACAATTAAAAACAATAAATTAGTTAACCTTAATAAAAATTAAAAAGGAAAGAAGAAGATGAAAAAACAAAATTCAAAGACAGACACACTCGTTTTCTCCCCGTCCCCTGCGTCAATTTTAAGCTGTCTTCGAGAAGTCTCTCTCTCTATATATATATAGACTGCCCCTCTTTTTCCTCTCTCTTAAACCATCCTCTCTCTCTCTCTAGATTTTGTCCCCTCCTCTCTTTCTCTCTCCTAGGGTTTTCGTCTTGGCCATGGCAGCTGAGAAGCTAAGGGACTTGAGCCAGCCCATTGACGTCGCTGTGCTCGATGCCACTGTTGCGGCCTTCTTTGTTACTGGATCTAAGGACGAGGTGCTTCTATTTCTCTGCTCTTTCACTTGTGGTTTCTTCTTCAAAGGGCCTCGACCAATGATCTCTGTTTTTTTTCTTTATCGTTTGAGTGTTCTGCTTTCGTATTCTCTCTAGATTGGCTATAAGGAGTATGAAATTGAGGCTTTTCATCGTTAGGGTTTTAGTACTCTGATACGCTTTGTAGTTTTTAGGCCGCTTCAACTGTGCTTATGCAGCTGTTCAAGTTTCTCGCTGTTTTTAATCTGGATTTGAGGGTCTTAGGGTTTAGTACTCTATTGAATTTCAATGGTTTAGTTGCTCACTGGATAACTGAAAAGTCGCTTATTTTATCTGTGGTGGTGAGATCTTCCTTATCCTATTGAAATGTGCATCCAACTAAAGCTGGTTCTATGTAGTTTTATGGTATTTAGTTTTAAACCATTAAAACATCAACCCAGATGGTGTTTGACGGGTAAATTAAGTCCCTTTTTCTTCGTATCCTTATGCTTCGTGTATGTTTTCTATAAATCGTTCATGGTTGATAGAGTATTCCAGTCATTTACGGGAGTAGCAGAGACTGCAAAAATTAATTTTCCAATCATGTTTGAAGTTTTATTCTATGGGTTTGAGCTCATCTGGCTGTGAAATATCTTGATTAGGCTATGTAATAGCAGCACATTAAAGTTAAATCTTGCTATGACTCTTTGACCTTTTTGTAACTTAATCTCGTAGTTCACTTCTGCTTCAATGTCATCATTCACCTCATTTGCATCTGAGTTCTTTACCTTGCACTAATAGACATTGCTTCCTAAACATGTTCAGAGAGCTGCTGCAGACCAGATTTTGCGGGATTTGCAAGCTAATCCAGATATGTGGCTTCAGGTTGTCCACATTCTACAAAACACAAAGAGCATGGATACCAAGTTCTTTGCTCTTCAGGTCAGTCTCAGCTATCTTTTATGATGCCTTTCAAGTATTTTTTTACATCAGCTGTACATGTTTAACTGCAGATCTATCCTGACATAGTGCCATATGCTGTTACTTAGACAGATATAGTGAAAACAACTATTGATTGTGTTTAGTTGAATTTTATTGTAAAACAGAATGTGCTGTATTACGAATAATGAAAGATTCATTTGCATAAAATCAAGTTTTAAGGCTTTGACATCTGTTGATTTGACCTAAGCACTACCCATTGTTGTTGAAAAGGTTTAATTGTTTAGTTTCAGATATATATATAGATATATGTACAAATTGCTTTGTTTTTTCTCATAGGACATGAATTATTTGCCTGAAGATTTGTCCTAGATTGATCAATGAGTACTATTCACTAAGTTCCCAAGTTATTACCTCGTTTCTTTTAGAGCTCATTCTTATGGTTTTGCAGAATGGTTTTTTCTTATTAAATCTTTGGAATGTTTTGTGTGTGTTTATTAATCTCCCGTTCTTCCGAAGTGGTTCCAAGTTTCCTTATCCAACTGTCAATCAAAACAGTTTTTTTCAAGATCCTTGACCAAAAAATTCTTTTGACACCCACTCTCAGGTTTTAGAAGGTGTTATAAAGTATAGATGGAATGCACTGCCTGTTGAACAACGAGATGGAATGAAAAATTACATCTCGGAGGTTATTGTACAGGTAACTTTTGGAGGCCTTAGGTTGTTCTCTGGATAAAACTGTAAAGCTTGGTTAACTGAACTGCTTTTGACAATGAATTTACCTTGTAGCTCTCAAGCAATGAAGCGTCTTTCCGATCAGAAAGGCTCTATGTCAACAAGCTAAATGTCATTTTGGTTCAGGTATCTACAGCTTCCTGAAAATGTTCAATGCAGTTAATTAGTTGCAGTTTCTGTTATCTATCGGGGTTGGTAGCTATTGCTTACAAATTTCGTACCATTCCATAGTTTTCATCTAACCCAAAGGCTTTTCTTTGATCTTCTGGCATAACATATTTTGTGACACATGTTCAGATAGTGAAGCATGATTGGCCGGCGAAGTGGACAAGCTTCATCCCTGATCTGGTTGCGGCTGCTAAAACAAGCGAAACGATCTGCGAAAATTGCATGGCGATTTTAAAAGTAAGAAATTTTACATGATTTCATTATCAGTTCTCACTGGAAACAATAACCTTTTTCTCCTTTGTTAGCTCCTAAGTGAAGAGGTTTTTGATTTCTCAAGAGGAGAAATGACTCTTCAGAAGATTAAAGAGCTGAAACAATCTCTAAACAGGCATGTCAAAATTTTTGGGAATCACAACTTTGGCATAGTGAAATATGAATTCTTCAAACTGTAGTATATTGTTTATTTTGGTTAAGTGACATTGTTTGTATCTATCATTTATCTACCTATTTGTGCCTTTTCTATGTGCAGCGAATTTAAACTCATTCATGAGTTATGCATATACGTCCTCTCGGTTTCTCAAAGGCAGGATCTTATTCGAGCAACACTGTCTGCGTTGCATGCTTATCTTTCCTGGATTCCGTTGGGTTATATTTTTGAGTCTCCTTTGGTAATATACTTAAATAAGTTAGAGATTGATTTCAATTGGTACCACAATAGAACGTCCGTGTAATTTATCATCAACCTGATGAATTAATTTCAAATGTTCTTCTGATATCTGATCCGGTTGTTTACAGCTTGAGACCCTCCGTAATTTCTTTCCTGTGCCAGCATATAGGAACCTCACTCTTCAATGTCTGACCGAGGTACTTAAAGTGTTTTGTTCAGCTTTTCCTATTATCAATCGAATGTATTATTTAATTCTTTATTGGCTCAAATTTTTCCTCTAGGTTGCAGCTCTTAATTTCGGAGACTTCTACAATGTCCAATATGTTAACATGTACACCGCATTTATAGGGCAGTTGAGGGTAAGTTAGTTGTCTTTATTTTCATTGATATTTTGATTTTCTGTTTCATTTCTAGTAAGTTAATGTAGTAATTTTGGTCTATTACATGCTTGTCTTGGTTTCCTGCCTGATACTGTACACTTGTTCTCATGTTTGCAGACAATTCTCCCACCAAGTACAAATATCCCTGAGGCATATTCAGGCGGAAGTGGTGAAGAACAAGTAAGTATTTTCCGTTCACTTGGTTTCAAGGCAGCCAACTAGTATGCATAACTTATCAAGATTATGACTATGTGTATCTTATGTTACCTCTAGGCATTTATCCAGAACCTGGCACTGTTTTTCACTTCCTTCTTCAAGGTAATCTTTTTCTTTGTTGAGTTATATTTTTTCATGTTGGGTTTCTGGAATTCTGGAAACGTATAATGATGGTTCCTAGTTTATGTTTAATGCTTCCCGTATTTTTTTCTATTTTTTATAATTACTTTATATAATCTCTGCATTTTATATGCAGTTTCATATAAGGGTTTTAGAATTAACTCCAGAAATTGTCGCTTTGTTACTTGCGGGTCTGGAATATCTCATCAATATATCATATGTTGATGACACTGAAGTATTTAAGGTTTGTAAATTGCCATTGTTAATATTTTACTGTTAATACAGTCATATGTTTCATTTTTTCCTTAATAATGCTCTTATGTACTTTGCCCGTGGTCTGAGAGATGATGGTTTCTGCTTGCTGGTGGATTGAGCAGGTTTGTTTGGACTATTGGAACTCGTTGGTTTTGGAGCTGTTTGATGCACATCATAATTCTGATAATCCTGCAGTAAGTATAAGCCTGATGGAATTGCAGGTAAGATGGATTCTTTGACTAATATGGATAATTTTTTATAGATAAGGTGGATACTTTAGTTGTATATTGTTTCCATGCTTTGATTTGGTTACTTACCTTAGGCTTTAATTTGCCTATTTCCAGATGCCTTTCCTTCCTGGTATGGTTGATGGCCTTGGCTCTCAAGTCATGCAGCGGCGTCAACTTTATTCTAACCCAATGTCCAAACTAAGAGGGTTAATGATTAACCGCATGGCGAAGCCTGAAGAAGTGCTCATTGTTGAAGATGAAAATGGGAACATTGTCCGTGAAACTATGAAGGACAATGATGTTCTTGTCCAGTATAAGGTACTAATTCTTGTCCAGTTCGTACTGCTCTTCGTCAGATATATATATATATATATTAGATATATTTCAGCAGTGCAATAATATAGTCCAGGGAATTTTTATTTTAATTTGAATCCTACATGTTGATTATCCTCTTTGATTGTTCCCCCGTTTGTTTTTATGATTGCAGATTATGCGAGAGACATTAATCTACCTCTCTCACCTTGACCATGATGATACAGAGAAGCAGGTACAAAGTGACCATGATGATACTGGTCTATGCATTGATTTGTGAAAATATATCGAGGATTAATAGTTGGAGGATTAATACTGTTTCATGCTATTTGGGCTGATGAAACTTTTTTTATTGTTACATCTAAAAGATGTTGAGGAAGCTAAACAAACAATTAAGCGGAGAGGAATGGGCATGGAACAATTTGAACACTTTGTGCTGGGCTATTGGGTCTATTTCTGGATCTATGGCGGAAGATCAGGTAATAAATATTTTGCTAGAGCTGTCTGATTTCATTTATCTTCTTTTCTTAACAGTGAAAATTCTTGTTTGTAATGCAGTACCTTTTAGTCTATTGGCTAGTATACAATATTCGTTTTCAAAATAACTTATTTTAAAAATTGGCAGTGTCAACCTTTAATGTTAATTGGTTTCTTTTATTGGCATCCCACATTTTATGATCTGTCAGTATCTGCTTGACTGCTCCAAACTTTGTTCTGGGAAGCTTTTTTCAATCTTGTTAGTTCTGTGCCAACGAATGAATTAAGCTCCATGTTTTTTCAGGAAAACAGATTTTTGGTGATGGTCATTCGTGATTTGTTGAATTTATGTGAAATTACTAAGGGAAAAGACAATAAAGCTGTAATTGCGAGCAACATCATGTAAGTTTGTTTTTTTATATGCAGGATTATGTACTACAGCTGAAACTCTTCTTTGACTGCTGTACTTTTACCATGTTGTATTTTCTAATTTTCTCAAGGCTTCATTAGATTTATGCATAGTTAACTGAAAGACCTGGGAGGTTTATTCTTCTTGTTTTGGTTAAATCTGACCTCTCCGTTGTACTTTTCCTTCGTTGCAGGTATGTTGTTGGCCAGTATCCAAGATTCTTAAGGGCCCATTGGAAGTTTCTGAAGACAGTTGTGAACAAGTTGTTTGAATTTATGCATGAGACACATCCGGGTGTTCAGGTAGCACGTCCCAAACTTAATATTTTCTGAGATTCAGTGTTCCAGGTGGAATCTCAGATTAGTAATGTGTTATATTCTGATCACAATCAGAGAATAAGATCCTTATAAGTTCTTGGAGATTGTATTAGTAGCGAAAATATGCTCACACTGTTGCTTTTCATGTGGTCCATGGTGCAGCAGTTTATTTATAATCATCTCAAGCTAGTTGTCTGAGCATTTTTGCATAGAACTTGCATCTTTCCAGTAAAAGATACTTAATACGTAGTTATGTACTTAATAATTACGTTTCCCTTTCAGGACATGGCCTGTGATACATTTTTGAAAATAGTTCAGAAGTGCAAGCGAAAATTTGTTATTGTACAGGTATGTTTTGCTAGACTTAATCCGCTTTTTATCCTTCCATTTTGTTCTGAATGAGATCTTAGTTAGAATTTATTGCGCTTTCAGGTTGGAGAGAACGAACCATTTGTATCCGAACTTCTATCAGGCCTTGCAACAACTGTTCAAGATCTTGAGCCTCATCAAATTCACTCGTTTTACGAATCAGTAAGTGTTCCAGAGGTGTCTCTAGTGTTCCAATCAGAGCTTTTTACTGTTGTGGTTTAATCGTTTCTCTATCTCCAGGTTGGTAATATGATCCAAGCAGAATCAGATCCTCACAAGAGAGATGAATATCTCCAGAGGTTGATGGCACTCCCAAACCAGGTATGTTAATTAAAAATGTGGCTGGTAAACCTTTTTTCATATCTGGCTAAAACTGTACCCCTTTATAATGTAGAAATGGGCAGAGATAATAGGACAGGCACGCCAGAGTGTTGAATTCCTCAAGGATCCAGATGTGATTCGTACAGTGCTAAATATCCTACAGGTCTGATTTCTTACCTATTCCTCACAACCCGTTAATATACTATCACGTGAAATCATGTCACTATAATAGCTGAGTTTGTGCATCTGCTGGTGTGTAGAGAAATGTTGATTTGATTGCAAGGTGTTAGTATTAACAAGTACTTTTTCCTGCAGACTAATACGAGTGCTGCTACTTCACTGGGAACATACTTTTTAACCCAAATTTCCTTGATCTTCTTGGATATGTTGAATGTATACAGGTAAATCCATGATGTACAGTCAGTTATTTTACTTGGGGTTTTACCTTTTTTCTAGTACTTCTAGTACTCTTTCTCTAGTTATTTTACTTGGGGCTTTAGTTTATTTTTTTTTTCTTGGCTGCACCAGAATGTACAGTGAGCTTGTGTCAACCAGCATTACTGAAGGGGGTCCATATGCTTCGAAGACTTCGTTTGTAAAACTCCTAAGGTTGGGATGGCTTTATGCACTAAAGACTCACAGTTCTTGATACCTCTATTTGACAAACTGGAATAATCCTATATTGTAATGCTTTGTTATACAGATCTGTTAAGAGAGAAACTCTTAAGCTGATAGAAACCTTCTTGGACAAAGCTGAAGACCAACCTCACATAGGGAAACAATTTGTGCCACCAATGATGGAATCGGTACTTGGTGACTATGCAAGGAATGTGCCTGATGCTAGGGAATCAGAAGTTCTCTCACTCTTTGCAACAATTATAAACAAGTATGCCTCTATTAATTAACCGATGATATTGGCTTGGTCTTTTTCCTTTTAATCATCATCAATTATTATCTGTGAACAAATTCATAAGTTATTGCGGCACGATATTTTTTTTTGGAACTTTACTTCCCCTTGAAGCTAGCATTCTTTTGATTTGTTCTTTCAGGTACAAAGCGACTATGTTGGAAGACGTTCCTCACATATTTGAAGCTGTTTTCCAGTGTACATTAGAGGTAACATAATTGTGGCATGATTCTTTGATCGCTTCTTTATTCCTTCAAAATTTGAAGTATTTGGTATACTTATGGAGGTCTTACATAGAAGTCTGACTTATGATTTGTTTACTTTAGTGACACTTCTCATTGTTCTTCTGCAGATGATAACTAAGAACTTCGAAGATTATCCAGAACATCGCCTCAAGTTTTTCTCATTACTCCGCGCTATTGCTACATTTTGTTTCCCTGCCTTGATAAAGTTATCAAGTCAGGTTGGTGAATATGTTTTCGTAGATATTTTCCTTTGTGTGATCCAAGGAGTTTATGGTCTTCTTTCTGAGTCCTTTCTTATTATTCACTATCTTTCTTACCGTCTTCTCGTTTTGGATCAGCAACTGAAGCTAGTGATGGATTCAATTATCTGGGCATTTAGACATACGGAGAGAAATATTGCTGAAACTGGGCTTAATCTTTTGCTTGAGATGCTGAAAAACTTTCAGGTTTGGTGTTTGTTTCCCTTCTCTTACCTTTTGTGGTTGTGGCATATATTACGCCTTCTCTAACATTTGCCTCTGATTATAACAGCAATCTGAGTTTTGTAATCATTTCTTCCGGTCATACTTTATGCAAATTGAGCAAGAAATATTTGCCGTTTTGACCGACACCTTCCACAAACCTGGCTTCAAGCTGCATGTGTTGGTGTTGCAACAGCTCTTTTGCTTGGTAAAACCATCTCATCTCTTTCGGTATCTTATTGATGAGTTAAGTAATGGTTTGTTTGGGAATGGTAGTTCTATGCACTTAAGCGTTTGTTGATTGCATATTTCAGGTTGAGAGCGGTTCTTTGACTGAACCTTTGTGGGACGCTACAACTGTTCCTTACCCATATTCGAACAATGCTGCCTTTGTTCGTGAGTACACCATTAAGCTATTGAGCTCTTCATTTCCCAACATGACTACAGCAGAGGTAAGTATCAACTAAAACCAGAAGTTTTGCTTTGCAACGAAATAAACATCAAACACCAACTAAAAACCATAATAACCACATGAGCCCAGCGCTAAATCGATGCACACTTTTCATGTTGTTTTTTCTTCTTTCTGAAATCTGATATTGAATTCTAATATATATACAGGTCACACAATTTGTGAATGGACTTTACGAGTCTAGAAATGACCCATCTGGGTTTAAGAATAATATTCGTGACTTCCTTGTACAGTCTAAGGAATTTTCCGCTCAGGTAATTAACTTGGCTTTGGTAAAAAAAGCCATTCAAATTAGTTTTTAAGAACTCAAAACCAATAGCCTCCTAAGTAAATTTGTTTAATGTTAATCTCTCAGGATAACAAAGATCTGTATGCTGAGGAAGCAGCTGCTCAGAGAGAGCGAGAGCGTCAAAGAATGCTTTCGATTCCTGGGCTTATTGCTCCTAATGAAATTCAAGACGAGATGGTAGACTCGTAAGTTTTACAAGGCTGCAACAAGAAGTAGAAGAAGAAGCTTCCTGCGCTCAGTGGACCGGATTTTGTTTTTTAATCGTAGGTTTCGAAAACAGGAAAGAGTTGAGGAGAGATTAATTTCCCGATTGTATCTCTGCTGCTTTTTTTCTAAGCCTTCCCAATTTGATTTTGAGGATTGGAAAATATAACAGAGATCTTTTGGGGGTTTAAAATTAGAGTCTTGTTTGGCTAATTTAATTGGTTTTAATGTAGATTTATATACATTAGGGATCTTCTCTACCTATATGATTGGCTCTGCTTTTTGCTTTGCTTTAAATATTAGACCTTTTGTTGGGTGCGCTTGTTTTTTTCTCAGTGAAACTGTGTTCTAGGTGCAAAGACATTTATCAACTTCTATTTCTGATTCCAATAGAAATTTAATTTTGTGAGTTCTTTTTTGACTGATTATATCTAATTTTCCTGTCTGAGCACTCTCAACCGTTGTTCATGCGCGTCAGAAGAACTAGCAATTGTTGTTTATTATCAAGGGCAGAACAAGGAAAGCTAAAGCGAGTTGAGGCTTAAATACTGAAACTCGTGGTTCTTATTGATAGAAGAGTTCGGTTCTTGTTGGTGGACGAGTTCTCACTTCTCAATCATCAGCATGGTCTGACTCTTCACGTTGGAAAACCCCAAATAATATTATGGTTCGTATATTTATATATAATTTGAGACTTTCGTATAAACCCACTGTATTAAGACTTTCGTTTTATCTAAATTCGCTACCAATATAATCTCCAAAAACTTGTAAGGATTTATTCTCTGATTGTGGTCAGAAGAATATAACACACATTACTAATCTTATATTCCACCTGTAAAACTGAATCTCAGAAAATCTTAAGTTTCGGACCCGATACCGGATGGAATCTTTTTCTCTACTTGTGTATGATTCGGACATTGGCTATATATTTAAAATAATTTGATTATTTCATATTCAATAAAATAAGAGTTTTGTCGGAAGTAATAATTTGAAAGAAAAAAAATGATGAAATTCATGGAATATGAATATTCCATTCCGTTGAAGACTTTCTCCTGAAATTCTTTGGACCAAAAAAGCGCAATTACTTCCTTCAATCTCTCTGAAACTTTCATCACCTCCTCCCTATCAATCCTCGTCGCCTTCTTTTCTCTCTGTAAGAAAAAAAAAGAGAGTTTTTGGTAACGGAACAATGGGTCAAGCATTTCGTAAGCTATTTGATACTTTCTTTGGCAATCAAGAAATGAGGGTAATCTCTATCTCATCATATTTTGAGATACCTCGATCTTTTTCCTGGGTTTTGTTGATGAGATCTCGTGATATTTATCGTTGATTTGATTGGTTTTTAGTCATATCTTTTTATTGCCTATGCCTGATCTTGATGTTTTGGAATTTTGGTTCTTATAAAGATTTAAACTTTAATATTGTGAGTTCTTGTCGACCTGTTTTTACTTTTTGAGCTGTAGCATGATGAACAGAATTGAAGTAATGTTTTTTTGAATATTTTGGTTTTCAATTTTGTGATGATGATGTAAGGTGGTTATGCTGGGGTTGGATGCTGCTGGCAAAACAACTATTCTCTACAAACTTCACATAGGAGAAGTTTTATCAACTGTTCCCACGATTGGTAAGTTTTGTGCTTTTTTAAGATCTTTGCAGAATCCTGTGTTATTATCATAGCTGTGATTATACTTGTTCTCAGCAGCTAATTAGTGGGATTCATTCTTCGGTTTTGGAATAAGTTTTGAATAAGATCTTTGATGAAAGCTGTTATATTCATTCTATTAAGACTTTGTTCACAGTAGTTTTGCCTTAATGAATGTCTCTATGATGAGAGGTGGGATTAGAATTGTAAACACTTGGAATATCTTCTCCTTCAGTTGAAACTTATGCCAATTTTTCGATGTCTGTGAATTTCTCTTGTGTCATGCTGTTATGAGACTTGCCGTGTTATCAGTTCATATGAGGCTGTGACTTAACGGACTTTATATTTTATATGGTCGTTGTTTAGTCATTTTCCCTTGCCTTGTTTAGATTATGTTTGCCAACGATTTTAATTCTGTTACGCAGGATTCAATGTTGAGAAAGTTCAGTACAAGAATGTGATGTTCACAGTTTGGGATGTTGGTGGTCAAGAGAAACTGAGACCTCTTTGGAAGCATTACTTCAATAATACTGATGGACTTGTACGTGTATAGTTTTTTGGATTTGAGCATTCACTCAGATACCTAAATTTCAAGTTTTGCATCTCCAATGTTATCCTATAGTTGGTTATGATGTAGCAATATCATATGTTGATTGGCCAATCTTGAGATCTTTTTCCATCTTTATCAACCATGGTTAAAAGTTTACTCTGTAATGCTCTTGCAGATATACGTGGTGGATTCCTTAGATCGAGAGAGGATCGGGAAAGCAAAGCAAGAATTCCAGGTATACCTTATAATTTGCAAAAAAAAATCCATAAACTCTCTAGATAATGCCTTAAACTGCTCTCTGATTTCCTCAGGAGATCATAAAAGACCCGTTCATGCTAAACAGTATCATTCTGGTTTTTGCAAACAAACAAGACATGGTAGTTCGAGATTTTCTCTTGGTTTTTGCTTGTTTCTTGTCTGTGCTTATTGTTCCTCAACTCATTTCTTTGAACTGCTGCTGGATATCAGAGAGGAGCCATGTCACCGAGAGAAGTATGTGAAGGGTTGGGCTTATTTGATCTCAAGAACAGGAAATGGCATATACAAGGAACTTGTGCTCTTCGTGGAGACGGGCTTTATGAAGGCTTGGACTGGTTATCATCTACGCTCAAGGATGTTAAAGCCGCTGGATTCACATCGGTTGTTGGCCCCTCGTTTTAATTCTTCCAGGTAATATAAAGACATGAGAACCACAAAGCTATAATGAGTACAATAACTCTCAGTTTTGTGACCGTGATCTTGTAAAATGTCTTTTTTCTTGCAGGTGTACTTTGATATAAATGGTTAATGTCTTCTTCTTGGCTTTAAGAAAAGTAATCACGAAATCAGAATCTCTCGAGACTTTTGTTAAGGACAGAATGATCTTCTCATGGTCGAAATGTTAGACTCAACTAGGCTACTTTTGAATTTGGATCATTCTGCCATGAGAGCTTCATTGTATATTCTGCTGATGAAAATTTGTATTCTCTGACAAAAAATCAAAATCCAAAACTTAAAAAAAAAATTGATGCTGGGCATTTACTTATAAACAAAAAAATCCACCAAAACACGAATATTCTCAAGACTAATAAAGTGCAAAATCAAGATCCAAGAATGTCTATTCGAGATCAGTCCTCAAAGCTGATCATGTTCAAACTCTGACTCTCTAGGCACACGTTCCTGGCAACTCCTCTGCAGCCATTGAATCTGATGATGATTCTGCAGCAGCTACAGAACAAAGTTGATAACTCGGTATAAATAAACAAAACCAACCCCAAGAAATGATAGAAGAAGGTAACAGCAAAAACAGAAACTCAACTGTTTTCACTTGGTGTCTCACTCTCACTTGAGGTCGTCATTGTATCTGATGGTTCATCGATGGTTTCCATGTCAATAGTCATTGCGTCATCAACATCTGCTTCTTCTACCTCTGTCATTATCTCATCCTTATCGCTTGTTTCAATTCCATTTGGTGCCCAGTTTGCTTCAGCAGTCTTGGTGTCTCCAGTTGCTGCGTTTGGATCCTCAGTGGTTTGTGATTGTGGGTCTGTACTGATGGCTAACATAGAAGTAACCAACAGATTCTGCAAAAGAATGAAAATTTTCCACAGAGATATATAATCAACAACAAATGTGTATATAAAGTATAAATTAAACAACAAAGGTAAGAATCTAAGATCAGTACCTTTTCTAATGCAAGAGCGAGTTTTGAGAGCTTTGGGTAAATGCTCCTGGCAGCCAAAAGGATCTGTTGAACCCAGATTAATCCAAAAACTTTGTTGTTATGATGTCAGCCAGATTTCAAACTTTATAAACTCTAAAAAAAAATTGAGAGACAGTTTTTATAAGACACTTGAATGGCATGCTTTGACAATTACAACTTTTCCAAAAGTTACAAATGGCTAACTTATGTATCCTGGACTAGAAAGACGGGTAGAGAAACTTTTGGTAAATCCATGCGGATGGAAAACAACAGAGTGAAGGTATGAAGTCAGCCGATTCTTACCTCACAGAGCCTCTGTAGTGTAAATGGAGGGCCTTCATCAAAACTAAGAAGGGCTGCAAAATAAGACAAGAACAAAAGAAAACCAATTAGACATATACTTCAAACAGCAAAATAGTAAAAGGTCCCAGGTAAAGGTCAGGAAAAGGTCCCTGATACAATTCGCAACATGTGTTTCCCACAATGTACAATGAGAAGCCATTTCAATTCCATTTCTTGAAACTCCCCACAATGTACAAATGAGGATGGGTGGATTTGAGTTACAGTTAGTCTATTAGAAAATAGATAGATCAAGATTAATGAGATAATAAACCCTTGATTAATCATATACGCTAAGGCTCTTCTCACAGTTTCAAATTCTAATCTACATTTTTTTTTGCAATTGAAGTAACAAAATTAACAAATGACTAGATATATACCTTCATCCAATCGACTAACCAGCTCCAAGTATGTTTCTCCTAGGGCTTCCTTCTGTTGTTCATCAGTCATTTTTGCCTCAGGGTATTCCGATAGAACCTTTACAACACACCATATAGAAAAGTTAGATATCAAAATAATCAGGAAAGATGTCGAATGATAATATTCTAAGCACAAAGTTGGTATACCTATACATACCTTCTTCAACCAACACGATAGTGTTCTCTTTAGTTTCTCCCATTCCTGCCTGTAGTATTATTACAAAGTAAGAAAGTACTCAACTAGATGTATCAATACAGAGATATGACCCTAAACTTAGAATTACTTAAAGAAAGATACTCATCAATTTATTGAACTCAATATAACAATACAAAATCGGTAACGATATGATACAATGCCAATTTAAGTGCATAATTTAACAATGCGTGCCCATAGCAATTCGAAAGTGGTATTACCAGAACTTCCCCGTAGATGCTACTGCTTCTAATGTGCTCTTTACTGCGTCCTCAGATATTTCTGTTTCCTGCTGAGCTCCACTGCAACAGAAAGATCGATCTGTTTTAGCATAGAAACGAGATACTGTGACATGAAACACCTCATGACCTCATCTTGCATTATCCTTAACATACAAGGTCCTAATATCATGCAATCAGAGCTAAACTCTTAAATAAAAGTTCCGCCAACCGGAGGAAACTTAGATCGGAAACAACATCTGAAACGTAACGGTGACTCGTCGATTCGAAACTCAAGTATCCAAGATACCAAAAATTTTACACACTAGACCTCAAGAACACTATATGAACTAGCATTTACTTGTAGAGATTGATTATAGAATTCAAGCACAGAAGCAACGCAATAGTGATGGAATCAAACAATTCAAGTAACGATTAAAGAAAGAAAGTAAGTAAGCATACGGATGCTCGAGGACTTCTGAATGGACGACGTGATCCTGGCGTTGAACGCCGTCATTGGGAGGAACGACGGAGGAAATCTCGGGAGGAGTTTCATGTTCCGATGATGATGGCTTCTCCATTTTAGCGTCAAAGCAATCACTGAATTTTCTCGAATAACCCCTAAAATCCTGAATCCGCAATTTTTCAGATCGTAGAATTCGATTAAGAGAATTTTTCAATTTTTCTCTGACCCGAACCGGATCCGATCCGACCGGTGTTCTTCATATGCGAGAAACGTGAAGACGGAAGGTGATTAAAATATAATTTGGGTTAATATTTAGAAGATATCTTTTTGCCAGGACTAAACTATAAATATTTTTTTCATCTGGTCTTAGAAGGATCTCCCAGTAAGGTTATAACTTATAAGAACGAAGATAATCTCTTAAAGAGAACTTTAATAATCTTTTCATCTTTTTAATTTCTTAAAGCAGTAGGTTGATAAAAAAAAAATCCTCACGCAGTAAAAAAAGAATAAATCAGTTTTAATAAGTTTTCAACCCCACGCAACGGTACAGTCCAACTCACGCGCTAAATTTAATAAATTTTATAATCTTTTTCTTTGACATAAATTTTACAATTTTTTTTTGAAAAGACTTTTATATTTTTTTTTTATTGATAGACACATTTTTTACGGTCAGGCCATAGTCAGACTTTTCTTTTTGTCTTTTTGTGACAGGTTTATAACGATCTGATTTGTAGTTAGGTAGGGTATGGTTACATCTATTATCTCTCTCTGTCTATATATATATATATATATATTTATATACAGAATATTCTTGTTTATTTAGAATAAATTTTACGTTGTTTTCAAAAGTTAATCATTCAAATCAATCATATTTTTTTACTAATATCATTATCAAGTTGTAAAACTATTACAATCATAATTTTTGATTGATTGTTATGTGAAAGAAAATTATATTTGAAAATCTATTATTAGTTCAAACGAAACTAAAACAAATAAGATATTGTTATTAGATAAAAATAAGATAATTAGAAATTTTAGTAGCAGCTGCAGTAATAATTTTTCTTTCTTATTGTCGCAATTAAAGGAAAGCTAATTATTCCATAAGGGTAAGAACGAAAGAGCTCGTAAACATAAGTCATATCATATCTGGCCTATAATAAAGATGTCAATCCAATGAATCAAATATAATTAACCGTTACGTAACAGTTCTTTAAGGTTGGAAGAAGTCCCAAAATTTTGGTTGAATAGAGGCAGATGTCACTATTTTTTCTTCCTTGGTTTGATGATATTTTTTTGTTCAGTGTCGACATGTTAAAAAAAGGATTAGGAGATAACCAATTGGAGAAAAGAGACCGTAATGTTTAAATAATTATTATACCAAGAAAAGTAGAAAACATTTCAATAATTTAATATGTTTATGTTTCAAATTTAGGGAGCGCCAGGGGCATTTTTCTGTAGTGTATATAGTGTTATTATTGATGTATTCTGTGTTCATGAATACTCGAACACGGTTAATTTCATGCGTAACAGTCGACTCGAGAAAATGGTGCCCAGACCAAGCAAAATAAAATTTGGAATATTTTGTTTCTGTATCATTTCTCCCATAGGACTTAGGTCTCAACATATAAGTGTTCTTTTTATTGGTTTGATAAAGAGTGTTATATAATTGTTTTTTTTATATATAAATTAGATCATCAGCTTAAAATACACTCTACTTTGGCACAACAACGTTCTAAATTACAATCCAGCTCTATATTTTGATTGATTGTTCAGTAACTTGTTTATTTTTGAAATTAAATCCGTGTTTTATCTACTGGACCTAAGCTGTCAAACGGTATAGTATGTTGATATTTTCGAAAAAATTGTTTATAGGGAAAACTAAGCCAAACTTTTAGAATGAATGAATTATGTAAGTTTAATCAGTTAAGCCAATATTTTTGGATTAATTTATAAAAGATATGTGTTTCTAGTCTCGTGCTTAAATGATAAGAAAGACTTTTAAATAAGCAAATGGAAGGAAAAAACGAGTTTTGATAGAAAATGAGAAAAGGTTTTTCAAGGATCGATAATTCGATATCGTTGTTTGTATTAAAAATTTTAAAATAACGTTAATGATTTTATATATATATATATAGGTAATTAATTGGGCTTCTGTTATGAATAATTTTGTTTAAAGAGCAATTACCATATGTTCATTGATATTGTTATATGATATGTTCTTGGACTATATATATATATATATATCGATTGAAAAAGAAGGGAAGGAAGCTAAATTCAGGTCTATCTGCCATCATGCAGCAATGCTGGCGTCATATACATAGGAATCCAATGGTTTTATTAAGTGGACAATACCGTGAAATGGGATTTTTGGGCAACTGGAGGACGAAGTGAGTACTCTCACATATATATATTTGGAAAATATAGTTACTCTACATGCTAACTACTGTAGGTATATATATATATATAACCAACAGCTGTGTTTATACTGGACACACGATTTGTTTTAATCAGATGTCCCATATAATTATGCGCAAAGCAAGTTAATGACTACTGTATTCCAATACCATCGATCGCCACAACTGGTATGGTAGCATGCTTTACGTACATGTCATTTTATGTCGTACAAAATATTTGACACTACAGACATCAATTTGCAACTCTTCCCCAGAGAATGGAGGAGAACAATTCGTCTCTTACAACGGTTCTCTCGAGTATAAATAACGACCAAAATTCCTCTCATGACTTATTATTATCCATTTCTTCCTTTCTCTATCTTAATTAAGTCTTAACGTTCAGAAATCCATTTTTTATATCTAACAGACATAAGATTAGTTATATTGTTTTCTAAAACTTACCTCCAAATCAATAGTATTAATGTTCTAAACTATTTCCATTTGTTTCCTGATCAAGTTCTTATTTTTAGAAAAAAGGAAAAATATATTTAAAATCATAATTTGACTAATTATTTTACCTGTCTTGCTGTGAAAATAAGGAAAGATCGATCGATGTACGAACATTAATGGATCAAAGCATTGTTAATCACATTATGATTAAAGTAAATAATTAAAATTTACATTTACTATTAATAAACGTAAATTGAATGTATATTTATGCGTGTATATATATACATCATCATCATCATCGAAATAATGATATGAACTTGATATGACGTCATATCACTTTGTTGAACAGCCTGTGTATTCGAGTAGCCAATAATATTTTTTATCTTTTGGCTAATAACCATATATATAATTGAATGTATATTGTGTATGTGTGTTTTGTCCAAGAAAAAAATAGTGTATATATATATGTGCTTTTTAATGAACTCTATATAAATGACAAAAAAAAAAATGAGCACATAGAATTCTACTAATTAATATACTTTTTTAAAATCAACATTTTACTTTTGGAAATCTAGTTTATGTTATCTATAAACATTAGATTTTTATAAATTTGGTGTCTTTAGTGTCTCTACCTCATGCACTCTCCAATTCACCCTCTGTCACCTCACTCTCCACTTCTCTCTCTCACATTTCTTTTCCATTTCTACATCTCTTTCATTTGATTATTAGGTCAATAATTGTGGGTTTCTTTGAAAAGTTAGGGTTCCATAGTTTTAGGTTTTGATATTAGGTCACAATATTTGGGGTTTTCTTAAAAAAAGTTCATAACTTTTTGGATGGAGGGGCTCCATGAATTTTAGGGTTTGATTTCTATTTAAAACTAGTAAACGTTTATCTAATTACAATAGTTCTTTTTTTTTGCTCTATCTATAACATTAACTTGTATTTAGTAAGTTTTACGAACCAACGAATAATAGAGCTGTTCTCTGTACAGTTTGGGATCTTCAAAGGAGGTGACAAAATCTGAGGTTTTATAATATATTTGTTTCCCAATAATTTGAACTTTTTTGGAGTTTTTGTTAAGAATATGGAGATATTCACATCTCAATGTTAACTTTTTGTGTGTGTGTGTGTGTTGCAAGAGGAATGGATGAGAAAGATGCTGAAGGAAGTGGTGGTATTGGTGCCGGAGGAGGAAAAGGTAAGGGAAATCACATACGTAATGAAATCAAAGCTAGAGGCGCCGAAGCTCGTAGAAAAGCACAACAAGATCGTGAACCTCTTCCACCGCGGGTAAACTTTCTTATTTTACTTTATAGTTCTTATTTGTTTGTTTTTGAGCTTTCACGTTTAGCTTTGCTACATTTTTATTAGGATTTTGGTGACGGCAGCAGACTCATCTTAGATTGGAGTCACTCACACAGTGACTTACTTTGTAATATTATCAATCAAACGGAAGGTGTCAATATTTAAATCTCTAAACTTTAATTTGTGCATATATTAATTTGGACTTTTTTTGGTTAGATGAATCATGAGATTCAATTAGATACACTTATTATGTTATATGATAATTATTTTCATATGTAGATGTATGTTGGGCTCTAGCTAGTTTTGTGGATAATACTAGAGTTTGTCTACAACATGGGTCGTCCCATTGCTGAACGAAAGTATTTGGACATAAATGGTTTCATTGCAAAAGTGAAACTGACACAACAAGAAAGGAATGATCGAGTGAAGTTAGATACAAAAGAGATGGCAGTTGGTTCTTTGAAAAAGGCAATAGACTGCATATTTGTAGAGGGAATAGAGAAAAAGGATGTAAAGAAGAAGAAGGTAAATAACTTAGCTTTTATACCTAAAACTATGTACTTGTATATCAAGTTTTATATGTATCTATATTGTAGAGAGGAGCACATAACAAAGTGTTTACGGTCAAGGGTAGATTTCTTGAAAAAGAAGAGGCAACTGCTCAAGATATAGTTGAAAAGCTGACTTTAAGGTCCTGTTGGTGTAATAGTGGATGCCACTTTGGACCTTCGTCATCATAAAGAGGTAATTAAACGAATGAAATAACATGTACTAAATAACAATAGACGACTAAAATAACATGAACTTCCTCATCATCTCAGGGAATTTACAAGATACCCAAACCAGTAGCTAGAGCACATAAACATGCCTTTACAATTGTGGCTTATGGAGAGACCGCAAATGGTGAGATCTTTTTCGATGTGCACAACACATGGGGAATTAATGGGTATGGGAGAGTCATGATTCCGGAGACTTGTCATTTGGTTTACTTAGATGAAGTGCTTAGCGACAAGAAGAAGAAAGAGAAAGCTATTTAACTTATTTAGTATTTTTAAAATCATCTTTGAGTTTTCTAATGAAATCAACTCTACAGTCTTTTGAAACATATGTTTTTCTTTTGATTAAACATGTTTCAGGTGTTACTCACGTTAATTGGAAAACTCCTGTAGCGACAAGTTATTAGTACTAATCAACTTCATAAACTACTATTTATTATATGAGTTGTAAGCATCTAATATTACCCACAATATATGACAGTAAATATCTTTACCAAATGCACCAGTGAAGGTAGGAATGTTGTGCTGGCTTAAAAACTTCAAAGTTTTTGGTCTACATATTTCGGTCTGAGCTAATCTGTTTTACGTCCGATATTAAAATAATTCGAGAAGTTAAAAACTCTAACATGGTAACCCTAAAAATTTCATGGATTTCGAGTTTAGCCATGGATCGAATAGAAATGTGTTGTTTTTTTTTTAAATTGGAAAATAAAAATACAACTATTGAAAGACAAGATACATGAATTAATTTTGTCTTTCACTAAAATACATGAATTGATTTTTTTCTTTCATTATAGTACACAATTTATGAGTTTGTGTGATATAATGAAAATCTGTTTATGGTGTAGATAAATAGTTGTGGCCGGATATTTTTAGATATTTCTTATGGTGAATGGATTATGTTTCTTTACATTTGACACTACACAATAATACATCAACTATTTTATATTATTTTGATAACACATCAACTATTTTTAGATAATAACATCAGCTATATATTTATGGAATTTTCTTTTGGATTTTGTTTTGTTTTTTTTGGTCTTTTTGTTCGTTTCGATCTTTACCGTCAGACATATTGAAAATTCATCAATTATTTTTATGTAATTTCCTTTCGATTTTTTTTCTTTTGTTTTTTTTTTAATCTTTACCGTCGATTCTAATTAGTTATCTCTAGTTAACATAACTAAACCAAGAACAAGATTCGTTTACGGGACCGATCGAAACATAATGAAAATTCAAATTGTGTGTTTCAAAGGTACTGACTTATAAATATCCAAATGTAAATAAACATAATCCATTCACCATTAAACTCCATAATTATGTCACAGCACCATGGTTTAAAAGCTTTAGGTCACATACACCCAGCTCACATAGAGAAAAACAATACTCCACACAGATCTGACACATAGGTTACTTATAACTGGATAGCTTAACTTCAACACATCTTGGTCTTCTGCTAGACGATCAGCACCAACATACCAAATCTGCAATTTAGATTGGAAGGAATTTGAAAAAGAGAGAATTTTCAGAACTAGACACATAAGCAAAGCTAGCTCAAACTCTAGAGTTTAGGCCAAAAATAATACAAGTAAAACATAAAAATACCTATGCAAGGGGTTTAAGGGTAGGGGCTGGTCTGCAGAGAATGGGAAAGGGAGGCTGATTGTCTCCAACAAAATCCATGGCCTTGGCTTGATACTCAACCTCAGGCCCATTGGGATACTCCTTAGCCATAAACGTAATATAAAGCTTCATTCTACATGCTCCAGTCAGATTGGCTCTAACAACACGTACAAGTTCCACAGTCGTTTTCTGTAAGTAAGTAAACAAAACAAGGATCCATCCTATGTGTGAGATTCACATCAATCTTATTAATATAGTTAAAAATATTCTTAAAACAAAACTTTTTTATTCTCAACTAGAGTTGATGAGTAATGACCTTTTCGTCGTTGAGTTTTTTAACGCACAAGGAAGCAAGATCCGCCAAGTACTCCCTACGTGACTTATTTAAGGGAACTAGCGGCTCATCCAGATTATGAATAGGGGCGATGCTCCTCAATGGATCTGGTAAAAATCCCTACGATATTCATACCAAAATATTAATTAAAAAAAAATTGGAAGAGAAGAGAAAAAAACTAATTTTTTTGTTTGTTAAAAAAGAAAAAGAAAAAAAAAACATTACTTTACTCTCCAAAGCCAGGATCCTCTTCTTTCGGTATTCGGAGTACTCATCCTCGTCGCTGAAAGAGGCACGAACTTGGGGATCAGACTCGTATCCGATATCCTCATAGCTGTCCACATCCCACTGCGGTTCCGAATCTGGTAACAAGTGTAAATACACTGCCCTCATGCGTCCAACGTCTAATTTGACTTCGCCTGCCGTTAAGCCTTCATCTTCGTTTTCGCTTTCTCCTTCGCTCTCGCTTTCGAAAGCTTCCTCCTCGGCCTTGCGCTTTTTCATCTATGAAGAGCCAACCATCTCCTCACCCACACCCGTCGCTGAAGCTCGTTTATCCATCACTTCGCTGCTTGGTGCGGTAATCATCGTCGTCGGAGAAACGAAGAAACCCTAGAAAATGTCTATGAACGCAATCTGATTTTGGAATTCACAATCACATGCCAAAATAAATAATTCTCGTTCGATGTATTTACACACCATGCCATTATTTCATCATTTTACGTGACGTCAGCAACTATATAGACTATATAAACCCAATAAAGGCCCAAAGTGTCTACAAATACTCGTTCGATGCTTACGTTTTTTTTTTCCCCGTTTGACAAGACCAATTTCGACCCCATAACTTTTTTTTTGTTACTTCTCTATAGTCTATACCTTTTATTTTGCAATTTAAAACTACATTGATCGAAAATATGTTTACTGCACTGCATAAAATTTTACTTAACCATGACCATTGTCCACCAATATCCAATCAAAAATAGAAAAATCTGTTTTTACATATTCGGAATATATAATTATGTTTAATTCATATACTCATTATAAATTAAAATAAAACATATTTCTAATAATAAATAATTTTAGTATCGATCCTTCAATTTTAATTTTGGGTTAAATTTAACATTAATCGTTACAGTGTTAATATATCGTGAATTTTTATCTCTGTGAAATCTACGTTTGATACGATTTTGTGTAAGATAGATGAAAATTTTTTAAAAAAACAAAGACAAATGACTTCATAAACTGTATATTGTTGTTTTATCATAAACTCTTTAGATGTCGTTTTGTGATAAAACAACAAAATACACTATTAAAAAAATCGTTCATGGCATATTAACACTTTAATGACTAATGTTATATTTAACATAAAATTAAAATTGAATTGATAATATTAAAATTATTTGTTATTTGAAATATTTTGTAGCTTACTTTATAATTGAGATATGAATTGTGGAGAACTTGTTTACTGATTTATTTACTAATATTATCATCATTGGTGATAAAACTCAATCCCAGTTTCATTTCAGTATCATCTCCATCAAAACTTTCTTTGAGATTTTTAAAAAAAATATATGAAAAGAGTTAGATATTACAAAAGACCCTTGCATCAAATATCAACCATTGATTTAATCGTAAAGTTTAGTTACTTTCTAATTTACCTTGAAAACTCTTCGCTAGGTCGCCGACAACTAATAACTAGCTTTGTTTTACCAAAAGAAAACTAATCCCTAGCTCTGCAATTTAGATAGAAATTTAGAAACTCAAAAATTACAAACACTCATCCGAAACTCCAACAAACAATTTTAAGCCCATATATGCGATTCAATTTCTCTCCTCACATCATCTTATCTACCCAACTATTAATGAATACACCCAATCTGTAATTCCACTTTGCAATTATACTACTAAAATACAAATAAATGTAAGTTTAGATGGTGGGTGTAGGGCTTCATAAGAAGAGAATGGAGCTTTATAATTTCCAGCATACCTCATCCCCAGGCTTGATATTCAACAAGAGGCCCATTCGGAGTTACATAAATCATCCATCTAGCTCCTCCACTATACAGTGATCTTTCATACTTATCACTTGCTTTGTCCTCGTTGAGTTTCTTAACACACAAGCAAGCCAGATGTGTCAACTCCTCCCTATTAGTCCTGTTGTTACCCGCTGCCCGCTGGTTCTTCCAGAGTCCAGACTAACAAACTTGTAAATTAAAAAAAAAAAAAAACTAAAAAATCATTGATTCATGTGGTATCATTACAAAATAAAGATATTTATCATTAGATTAAACTAAAATTAGCTAGAGCTCTAGTAACTAGGGTTGCATACGGAATACGAAGAGCATATGCAATAGTGATATATGCTTAGAGTGTGTTAATAAATTTTCATTTTAATTTTATCGATACATAGGTCTAGAGTATCTTAACAAAAATTTATATTGTAAAAAGACATTTTTCTCATTCTTTGTCTTAAATTTATATTAAAATATTAGTTAAAAGTTAAAACCATAAGATATAACCAGTCTAATCATTAGATTGTTGGGTTCCCTAGTACAAACTATCAAATTTATTAACCTCTTATAATAGAGGAAAGACAAAAACCAATATCAAAAAGGTATGCTTCTCATGAATTCATCTTATTCTTCTCACTGTATAAAGCATTTTGGTAATCTTTTGTTTCGATCCTTCTGTCTAAACAACAAAACTCTGTCTAATTTTTATTTCTCTAGCCCAAAAACGACGGCCAAATGAAAAATCCTAAGTTAATAAAAAAAAAGGAGAACCACGCAATTATATGTATCTAAAGTAAGCATAAACTCCAACTCATTCCGGTCTTCACTAGCCAACCTGCAATTTATAGAGAATAGCCAAATCAAAACAAAAATGTAGAATATTCCAGAACCAAGCACCAAGAATTATAATATCATCAAAATTAAGATTAGCCATTTACAGTACCTGTGCAAGTCTTAGAGTAGGGGTTTAGGGTTTGGTCTGCAGATAACGGGAAAGGGAGGTCTAGATTCTCCTCCAAAATCCATGGCCTCGGGTTGAAACTCAACGAGAGGCCCATTCGGATACTACCGACCCATAAACGTTATCTAAAGCTTCCATCTACCTCCTCCACTCATATTGCCTCTCACAACACTTACAAATTCCACAGTCTTGCCCTAAGCAAGCTGTAAACAAACACAACGATCCTATCTAGTTTGTGAAACTATATAATTTCGAAGTGGTTCATAACTAATCAAAAATCTTTGCAACCTTCCTTCCACTTATATTTGCTACACTAGTTGCAGTAGATATATGTCAAGTCTTATTAAAATGCATTATTCAAACATAACTTCATGATATGTAACCATAAAAAGTCCAACAGACTAATTATAGTCGATTATATATCGGTAACAGATCGAGTCTCAAATTATTATGGTCATAGGTCACAGACTTGATTCCAACCAACATTTTTAACACAACTTAAATACATATAAGAACCTTCCTTTAGCTTGGCGTCAACATGCCCATTCTGCAGTTTAGAGAGTCAAAAACAGAACCAGACAATAATCCCATGAGATGTAATCAAAATTGACCATTAAACATCAAATATTTAATTCCAAGATTGACGATATCGTACCTCAGTGCAAGTCTAGATAGAGAGTTTAGGACTTGATCTACAGAAAATAGGAAAAGGAGGTCTCTCGTTTCCAGCAAAGTTCATAACTTTGGCTTGGTACTCTACAAGACATAAGTGGTTATATAAGAATTCCACCAACCTCCTCCTTCTTCAATAACTCTCACAATCTCTACCAATTCCACACTCTTTCCCTAAAGCAAAAAAATAAATAAATCAAAATTCAATATCATCAACCAATTCTCCACAATTTGTTGTCCAATTCGTTTTTTCTGTTTTAGCTCTTGGTTTAGGTTAATGTTAGATTTTTTTTTTTTTTTGGAGAAAAAGACAGAAATGCTTCCAAAATGTGGTTGATCCGTGATCGACTCTAGTAGTAAAAGTATAGTTGAAACATAGTTTCTGAAGCACAAACTGACTCTACAGCCATTGCTACAGAGAGCTAAGTAGACTGATAGAAACACTTAGCTGATCTATTTTTCAACCATCTTTCCCGTGAGAGCCTCATGAGACATAATGAAACTAACACAATACATAACACAGATAATTATATAATAAAATAATCGATCTTTCCCAAATCGATTGTTTTTATTCAAACGAAAAGTATCATAAGAAAAAAGCACAATTTTTTTTATTTTTGAAACAACAATAACAAATCATACTGGCTACTCTGCAGTCTGATTATTAGCAGGCAATATCTGCAACGCAGTTCTGTTACTGTTCTTTATAGAAAGTTCCTTGACCATCTTTATCAGTTGCCTCACGCTCACATCTTTCAAGTTCTCTTCATCGATCATCACCTTCTTCTTCTTCTTCTGGCCCTCCTCGCCTTTGCTCTCTCCATTCTCATTATTGTTAACAATCATCATCATCTCCATGTTGTTCTCCTTGTTCTCGTTGACCAGCTTCAGAGCCGAGTTCTTTAATGGAGTTGTTGTTGGTTTGTTTGGTCTTGGAAATTGAAGTGAGATTGATTCTGTTGCGAATGGAGACAATGGAGTTGTTTTGAATTCAGCCTCTTCAAGAAGAGGAGGGGAAGTTGGAGCAGCAGCAGAAACTTCTGACTCAGAAAGGGTCATCTCTTCATCAGATCCCAATACAGCTGGGTTAGAATCAGCTTCAGAGATAGTGCCGTCTGAGTCAACAACAGAATCATCTTCTTCCGGTTCAATTTTTGAATCACCAGCAACAGTAACGGTTTGGTCCACCATTGTCTCTTCATCGAAACTGTTGAGTCTCTTAGGCTCAGAAGCATCCTCATGAACTGCCTGTTCTGGTTTTTTTTGGTTTACATCCACCAAACTGTCGAAAGCTTGAACGTTCTTGGACTCTGCAAAAGAAAGACATTTTGATTTAGAAATGTAAATGAGAAAAATGGTTAATGCTCGTTGTTTTTATACTTGTTGCATACCTTTATCATCATTTTGTGTCTCAGTGTTTGCATATTCCTCATTATCATTCTTCTCCGGAACTTCCTTACAGATAGCCTGTAATGGTTCCCCTTGTTTGTCAACTTGGACTAAGCTGTCATCAGATTCTGCGAAAGAAAGCCACGTCTTTTAGATATGCAAACAAGAAAATAACAGAAAAACATTGATGGTATTTGAATCTTGGCATTACCTTTTTCATCACCTGTAACTTCTTTCATCTTCTCCTTGTTGGTCTCAGTGTTTGCATCAGAGACAGCAATATCACCAAGTTCACCAAATATTTCAACATCTCCAACTAACTGGGCATTATCTCTCTTCGAATTCTCCCATTCTTTTTCCATGGAATTACTTAAATCTCTACCTGGGATAACTTCAGCCTCTGACCCTGCATATTACCACATAAGTCAGTATAGACCAACCAAAATTTTTAATTAAAGCATAAGCAATGGAAGATAGAAAAGACATTGTATCTAACCAGCTGGATTCTTCTCCTGTGCAGATACT
The DNA here is from genome assembly GCA_963854855.1 of Nasturtium officinale. Classification (NCBI taxonomy): domain Eukaryota; kingdom Viridiplantae; phylum Streptophyta; class Magnoliopsida; order Brassicales; family Brassicaceae; genus Nasturtium; species Nasturtium officinale. Next base: position 4,298,832 of record OY978509.1, read on the forward strand.
TTTAGTACTGATTCTTCATTATTCGCTGGTTTTTCCAAGGTATCTTTAGTCTTCAAACTCAGATCAGCCATACATTTTTCTAACAGCCTTGTTGATCTCCTAGTGCTGTACACCGACTGGACGAATTCATCTTTCTTACTCTCCTGAACTTTGCTGCTACAAGAAGTTGCTGCTGAAGCCTTCCTTGTGGTTCGTGGTGCAGGAGTTTTGGGCACATAGTTAGTCTTCGGTTCTTGGAAAACAACATTCTTGTTAATGTTTTCCAGATCCATTTCTCCAGCAAGAGACTCGCTCGTCACCAACTGTGATGATGACTGAGGTTCAGCATTAACTGTTGTCTTCCTTCGAGTAGTTCTAGTTGCAGTATTTGGCGGCAGTTTAGCTACACTAGTTGGAGACTGAAGTGCATTTGAGTTGGATTGGTTCATGTATTCATCAAGACCTTCAACCTATTAAGTATGAGTCAAATTCGGAGTCTCATGAGATATCAAAACCGCAAGTAATGACCACAATGACTTCAGAACAAACACATAAGTCAGGTCAAGAGCAAAAACCAAAAATGTGCATTGATCAAATTCACCATTCTTAGAATAAAAATAAACATCATCAGAGGAGCAAACGACTAGAACAAAAAACATCGAAATCCAGAAATATCGAAACGAAATCTATGAGGCAAAACGATTACTATCTCTTACTTGATTTGACAGATCTCCGTCACTATTGAGCTAAAACATCTTAAGACTTTGATAAATCAATCAAGTCAGAGTAAAGGTTGAGGTAGTGCATCAATACAATCGCGCAAGATCTCAATCCGGATAAAAAAATATGAATCCATAAACAATTACGGATTCAGGATCTACTCAGCAACTTGATTTTCGATTGCAGATACGAACAACGATAAGTGGAGTGAATAGAGGGAGGAAACTTACAATCTCAAGAGCTTTGAGAGCATCGGCCATGGCAAGATTAGTCATATTAGCTGGGATTTTGTTCCTCTTGCAGAGAAATTGAAGATCTCTTCTCACAAAGCTGTGGAAATCCATCGCCGCGAAGTGGAGAGAGGGAAAACTTATTTGAAGGTTTTATAGTTTTGGGAGAGAAAGTGATTGACAGAGAAAACAAGATGTTTTTGCAATGACTGGAAAAGGTTTTGGGGAAATGTTGTATTTATACCCGTCAAGACCCATTCAATGAATCCCTAACATTACAAGTGGTGTGACCGTTGGAGCGGAGGTTTGAAATTTGAATTTCTGCTCCAATTATTATTTTAATTACTTACACTCTCCGCCTTGTTCTCTTCTAATTCATGTTTTGTATCTTCGAGGAAATATTCCCAATCAGGACACTGGAATAAGAAAATTACAGTATTTAATATGCATTTTAAGGAACACAAAATTATATAATTTTTTTGAATAAATAAACACATTTATTACAACATTTGGAAAACAGACATAAAGGAAGAGATTTATTTGCTATGAATCGTGATTCTTGTCCAGATCCTTTAGACTCGTTAAACGAATTTCATGGACTATATATATATATATATATAATTAAATCATGAAATTTGAAAAAAAAAAAAAAAAAAACATAAATATTTTAGAAATTATTAGTGATCCTTGTTAGAGGAAGATGAGACGAGTGTACAGCACACGAAAATGTTTCGATTACCACGAAAACGTTATCTCTTTAGAGATTTTGACACCTCAAGAAACCAAAAGAAAAAACGCATGCAACAAGATCCAAGTCTTTACATCTTCACGAACTAAGAAGAATCAAACAACATCTTCGTTCGATTACATTAGAAGAAATCAGAGATGGCAGCGTCTGGTGCGATTTCAGGAGCTACTGTCTCTTCCTTCTTCACCAAAACTGCTTCAACTTCAAACCCTTCTCCCAAACTCCATTCCTCTTCTTCTTTCTTTCCCCAGGTCTTTCTTCTTTGCGTTTAATTTCTCGTTTACTTAGCCTCTTCAATGTGAATTGGACTTGGCTTAATCTAAAAGTATGAGTCTGTTTCTCCTTCTTTTTTTTTGTGTGTTTAGAAAATTGGTTTTCAGGGAGTTTCATTGGAAGATTCGAAGAAGAGTGTATCAGAGATCTTTGCTGTTTCCGAGAGAAAGACCATTGGAAGGTTAAATGGAATGAGAAGATTCGAAATCAAAGCGAGAACAGCAGCTTCGAAAACAATTGAGGTTGAAGTAGACAAACCTTTGGGTTTGACTCTAGGACAGAAGCAAGGCGGTGGAGTTGTCATCACCGTGAGTTTTTTTTTCACTACCTCTGCAATGAAGTTGTTTGATAAAATTAAGTGAGTTTTCAGGGTGTGGAAGGAGGTGGAAACGCAGCAAAAGCTGGGCTTAAATCAGGAGATCAAGTTATCTACACAAGCAGCTTCTTTGGAGATGAGCTTTGGCCTGCAGATAAGTTAGGCTTCACTAAAACCGCAATTCAGGCTAAACCTGATTCTGTCTACTTTGTTGTCAGCAGGTGAGTGTGTGTGTGTTTGCCACTCTCTCTTGATTTCTTTCTAGAAATGTGGCATCTGCTCTTTGAAAAGGGATTAGATTGAAATTACCAAAATCTTAGCTTAGCATATTGGTTTTGTTTGATCTGTTTCCTCTGAATCATGTGCACAAAAACTCAGTTAAAAGCTATAGAGTTTTATCAAATATCTCCATGGTCTTATGCTATGGTTGATAAGTTATTTTGATGGTGCCAAGTGTTCATTTAGTTATGGGTTATCATGAGGTCTCTTCTTTAAGCATTTTGAGGTTCTTGATTAGTTTCTGATACAATTTTGTGATCTTTGATGAAGCACAGAGGTGCAGAAGTTGATGTCAAGAAACTAAATAAGCGTCCGGCTCCTCCACGGTTCGGAAGGAAGTTAACTGAGACTCAAAAGGCCAGTACTATTAGTAATCTCTTGTTTTCTATTGGATAAACCCCACATTTAAAAGCTTAACTGATTGATTTTGTTTTAACATATCACTCTCTTTTGCAGGCAAGAGCTACGCACATTTGTCTTGATTGTGGATTCATATACACTCTACCCAAATCTTTTGATGAACAGGTGAGTCTGAATCCTTCACTTTTTCAGTATACATCACAATTTCTATTCACTTCTTGGATCAAAAGATGTTGGTAGAGTTTAATTGTTTATTTTAGTAGGGTTTGGTTGTTAGTAAGAGTTATCTCTAGATTTTAGTTTCTTATAACTAAGCTTTGATTATTTTTTTAGCCGGATACATACGTATGCCCTCAATGTATAGCGCCAAAGAAGAGGTTTGCTAGGTATGACGTGAACACAGGGAAAGCCATAGGAGGAGGATTGCCTCCGATTGGTGTCATTGTCGGTTTATTGGCCGGTATTGGAGCTGTTGGAGCTTTGCTTGTCTATGGGCTTCAATGATTTTTTTTGTAACTTTTATAATATATATTAAAAAAAAAGTCCTAAGCCTTGTGCTTTGTAATTGTATACCAAGAATGAATGTTGATGACATTATCAATTCTCTCGTAGTGTAATTTTGGTTTTCTCAACAATCAAACTAGTGCAGTTCTAATTATAAATAAAAGAAAACTAGTGTTGTAGCAAGAGAGAGCTTGCAGCGATTGTTGCCAGCTAAGATCAGATAAGAGTCATAAAGAGTTTATTGTATCAACCACGAGCCACGACCTGCTCCTTTGTTGCCACCCATTGCCCTTGAGCAGTTTTAAGCAGCCAAAGAGGAAGCATCTTCTCAAACACACAAAATTTACAGATCCTTGCCGCTAATTTATACTATAAATTTGGGATTCTGTTTCCTTTTTTCTATTTCTTGGGTTCTAAGGTGGGAAAATTAAATAGGAAAAGTTAGTCAATTAATAATTTTGCAAAAAAAAAAATGGAAAAGAAAGAGGTTATACATTTTTCTTTTTTATTTTTATAAGTGTAGATAAACTTTCTACCGAAAATATATATATATTCACGTCTCCTTATAGTTCCCCTTCCATAAGCTTCAAAATCACTTGATCGATTCAAAGACTTTAATCATAAGAAAAAAAATGTATTTAGCAAAAGATTTCGAAGAAACTTTCAAAAGATATGATCAATATCTAAACGGAGAGATTTCTTGGAGTGAATTTGATATGGCTGGTGTACGCAATCGCTCTCTTCCTATGAAAATGTCTGAGGTAGACAATATATTTGGAGAGCTTGGAACTTCTAGTGAAGACCGAGTATTTGGAGTTTCCAAGTTTGTACGTAGTTCTCTTCGTCCATCTCTTTTGGTTAAAACTAAAGATGTGATTGAGCTGAAAAAAGAATCTACCACAGTTAATCTAGATAGTAATGAGAAGAAAACAGAAAATCAACTTCCAATCCCTCATAAACCTCAAGAGAAGAAAGAGATCAAAGAAGATTGGATTTTGATAGAGAATGACGACATCAATGATAAGTAATTTGAGGTTTCTTATGTTTAAGATTCTCTGTTTATTTTTATTTTTACTTTTCTTTGGTTTTTGAATCTAGAAGAGTGGTTTAATTAGGAACTTTTATGGAGTTTTCGTTTTTGTGCTCTTTTTTCTTATGCATAAACTAATTAATGTGATGGAAAAAACCATTACGCAAATCTCATTGTTTTATTTTATACTTCTAAATAAATCAACGAAATATCTTAATACCAATTAGCAAAAATAAAAAACATTGTCAAATTCTAACAAGATGATCCACCACAAAACAAAGATATACTATTTGATAAAGTCTGGAATGTGAAACTTACGTAGGATCATTAAGTTATCTCTAACAGATCATTAAAAAAAAATATTACATACGTTATATTCGTCTAAAAATTCTTTAAATATTTGATCAAAGTTTATAATTCGTTGACCAAACAAAAACCATAGTAAATCATACATATTATATTTTTTTCTTTGAATTTTTTTAATAAGATTTTTTTTTAAACTGAACCTAATCGATCATAAGAAATTTGAGTTTTGTCAGGTTTAAGATCGTGTTTATTAGATTTTAATAATGTGAGGGAAAAATTATTAAACATATATTTAATATTCTTGCAATAGTTACTCAAATCTTTTTTTTTATATAATTCTAAATTAACGAAATATTGGAAACCTTCCTATTGTTATCCAGTATTATAGAAGATTTTTAGGTAGTACAATTGTCCGTTGTCAAACCAACGAAATAATTATTCACCACAAAACAATGTAAAATAGAATTATATTATTTAAAGATATATTTGATAAAATCTGCAAAACATATACCATAGGATTTACGTCTAGAGATTGTTTAAAGATATTTAAGAGTCTTCAGCCATAAAAAAACTATAATATTCTTCCAGTTTATCTGATACTAAAAACCTAAAATATGAGAGAAGTCAATTAGTTATATATTTGATACTATGATATGCCTTATACAAAGGTTGAGCTGCCTTGGAAATAACATCCAAAGGTGTATAAGTAATATTAACAAAATGTTAGAAATTTGCAGGAAATTATAAATTCTAATATTTATATCCTCGTCCGCAAAATTTTCATTGTGCATCTTCTTAAATACATATGTTTTGTCGTCTTCTCAAATAAAAAAAAATGTGTGAAGAAAATGATGTGAGCGATAATATAAATGTATTTGAAAACATGCGTGAAGAAAATGATGATATAAATATGTTCGATGAAAATAACACATGGTCTAAACCTCGTGATGACATGAATACATATATAAGGTAAAGAGATCTCTCTTAAAAATATATATTTAAATCAACTAAAAGTTTTTGATTAAAAGTTCAACTAAAGGGGTAAATCGAAATAAATATATTTTGAAGATATTTAGGAATCTTGAACAGTTTATCTAAAAATATATATAAACTTTCATGTAACTATCTACCCATTTCTACTAAATCATTTTTTTTAAAAATATATATAATCGATTGGGGTGCAAAACTTCCATAATGATCACCGGGAAACAGTTCGGCCGAAGAAAAAAAGTATTACTTTGGTGACAAATCTATTGGGCTGCAATTAGGCCCATTAAAGCCTCCGACGTTGCAAAATACACGTACACCACACAGCCGCCACGTGTTTAAACCTCCTTACATCCACCTCCTCCTTAGTACCAAAATCACAGAACCTAAACTTGCTTACTAAGAAAAATAAAAATAAAATCAAAATCTGAGCACCGAAACCGATTGAGATCTAAACCACTTCTTCAACCTTGGATCTAGATCGTATAATTCTCCTCCAATGGCTCTCGAATGGGTTGTGTTAGGCTACGCAGCAGCAGCTGAAGCAATCATGGTGATCCTGTTGACGATGCCTGGACTCGATGCTCTTCGAAAAGGATTAGTCGCTGTAACTCGTAATCTCCTTAAACCGTTTCTATCGATAATCCCATTTTGTCTCTTCCTTCTTATGGATATCTATTGGAAGTACGAGACTCGACCTTCTTGCGATGGCGATTCCTGTACTCCTTCTGAGCATCTTCGTCACCAGAAATCTATCATGAAGTCTCAGCGTAACGCCCTTCTAATCGCATCTGCTCTTGTTTTCTACTGGATTCTTTACTCCGTCACGAATTTGGTTGTCAGGATTGAGCAGCTTAACCAACGTGTTGAGAGGCTCAAGAACAAAGATTAAGCTTTCAGCTCCTTCGTTGCTGTTTCATGTCCTTTAGTGTTTGGTCTTTCCATAAGAAGTGTTCCTTTTTCTTATGTCGTTTTAGTTTTTTTTGGGTGTGTTTGGTCTTTTGTCTTTTGTGGAAATTGAATTGATCTATTATACTTACTTAATATATGCCTATATGTTTTCTTATGCCTGGTTCAATCCAGTACTCCTGATGCCTGCAATAAATCTTCAAACTTGAGAGTTTTGTTTTATTGAGTTCGAATAATTTGGTTTATCATCTGTAACTCACCCAATCATTGTTCTTTTGACAATGATTCATCAACGAAGAGAGTCCAGTTTTAGATTGAATTAGTCCATAGTTTTCAATTTTCAGTTCTTAGCTGCTCCATGGATATTATTCCTTTGAAAACCTCATTGAACATCTCCTCGATCTCTCTGTCACACACATTCAAAGAGTGGTTGAATCTTCCCCTTCTTCTTCTCCGTCAACCATTATCTCAGATTTTTTGCAGAGGTTAAAATACTAATTTTCACTTAATCTCTATCAACTATAATGAGAACAAATTCGATGTTTTCTACATTAAAAACGGATTAATCAGATTCCACCTGTTTAGAAACAACTATCAGAAGAATCAATCAGTGTGTGTGTGTCATACAACTGACCGTTGAAGCAAAATAAGAGCCATGAGCATTTTTACAGGATGCAAACAGCTTGTGACCTGATATCACTGAAACCATTTTCACATTGTCCATCACAATATCCTGACATCCCAAGTCTGCATCGCAATTCAATGTGATGGCTTCGTCGCTCGCAGATGACCCGTGGATTCCAGAGTAACGCACATCGCTCACTTTCACACCTTTGCCATTGCCGGACTGAGACACTGGTTTTAAATGACAGTTTTGATAGTTATTAGATAACTTGCTTACTTCTAGTAGGTCCTTGCCCCTATTGTTGTAACTCTGGTCAATGATTATAGGGTTCCCTGAAGCAACCATGTTGATATCCTCGAATGAGATTTTCCGAGCATATCCTGATCCATTCTACAAAACATTCACATAAGAAAAAGTTAATGAAGAACATAGGAAGAAATGATGAACATAAGAAGAAAGATGAAGAATGTTCAACCTGGTATGTCTTGATTCGGACACCGTTCTGTGTGTTTGCCAAAGTGCAGTTCTTCACTGTCACTTCTTCTACGGTTGCAAACTGTCCATCTTCTCCTAGGCTTCCCACGCTATAATTTCAAATCCATGTTCTATCAGTATGTAACTTGGAGCATATTATATGATGGTTGTTTTGTGAATTGTGAAGTTAGGAATCACCTGATGCCATGACCGGGGCCACAGAAAATGCCGGTTATGTTGATATGGGAGGAACCACTATTAAGGGCGATGCAGTCATCTCCAGTGGAAATCACAGAGTTGAGTATGTTGACTCCATAACAGTTCGATATGTCGATACCATCCGTATTGGGACTATCACCGGGTGCAGTCATCCTTAGACCCGAGACCTTGATGTTCTTTGAACAGCTTAAACCAACATGGTTACGAGGGCTGTTCAAATGTCGGAGGTTGGACATCCTAAGACCATTACAATTGTTAAAGTGCATTGCCTAAGAAAGAAAGAAAGAAAAATCTATAAATTACTGATAAATATTGTTTAATCAAAGTTCATATATATGTTTACAGATTTAACTATGAGTGTCCAGATATAATAAATGGACTTACGGAAGGGCGATTTCGAACATTGCCCCACCACAATGAACCACGACCGTCGATGGTACCGCCTCCAGTGACAGTTAGACGGTAGATACTGTCAAAACCAATCCATGTAGGATATCTTCCCGCATACCAAGTGTAACCCGGTGCCACAAGATTGCCTTTTATCTAATGTAACCAAATCACTAAATAAATAACCCTGTTCGAATTATGGTCTACTAAGCTAAAAATCCATTTCTATTGGAAACCTATTCAATGCATATTTCATATAACATTTACATTTTCTAATTTAATATGAAACTAAATAAAAATAAAGTATACTATTACCAGAAAGGAGATGGAGTAAGACTCGCATGGACCGGAGAATGTAAGAGGCTTAATCATGAATGATTTTCCTCGAGGCACTAAAAGCTTTATAACGCCTCTACTTCCTCCTTTACATACAGTTTCCCATGCCTTCAGAAAAGCCTGAAAGATATGCATAAACATGAGTAGTATATATATAAAATAAATAGATATGATTATATATACACATACATTGCATCAAAGATTATTCCCATTTGATACAAATAGTGATGATATTATATATATATATACACATATACCTGTGTATCATCGGTCTTTCCGTCGCCAACAGCTCCGAAACTAGTGACACTTATGAATCCAGGGCTTCCAACTCCATTTTTAGCCTTATGAGCTTCTTTTCCTAAGCAGAAACCTAAATTGCTTATTTGAAACAAACATACCAAGACAAAGAACAACGAAAACGACTTCATCTCTTTGTATGACTCGTATTGTATACATGGAAATGATAATATATTTCAAGGTATAATATATATGTGTGTAAATAGATTAATTTAAAGAAAGGTAGTTAATTGATAGATACTGCGTTTGATTTTGTGTTTATTATGGTAAGAGATTATCGCCATTCACTAATTTCGTGTGCTATTAAATATAAATTAATTTGGACTATCGATATCTATCTAACCAAGGAATATGACTTATTTAACAAATCTGAAACGATATATTTTACAGATTTGTATAATGACTGAAGTGATAGTTTACTTATATGGTCGACTATTTTAGTTTTTAGTATATAATTCTGGGAATATGTAGATGAATTATGGCTTATCTAAAATTATTAACCGTTTCATAATCCGAGAGAAATATGTGTACTTTTCAATTGAATCATTAATATGAGTCCGGGGGCGCCACTAATCTTTGATTCACAAGAATCGATTCTATCATTAGAATGCTAAACCTCAAACAAACAAAACAATTTGTAAAATTTTGGGCCATCTAGTTTGTTTTATAATCAGATAAATAGTGAATATAAAATGAATAAATATGAATCATATGGAGTATATTGTTTAAGAATCATAAGAACAAGATTAAGTACAACCTAATTAACCTAAGAATCATTAAAACATAAAACATTTAATCAGTAGAAGTTGTAGTTAATTTTAAAATGCAAATGAAAAAAACACCACAAAATCAAAAAGAAAATGATTACATTTTTATTTAAAATTGTCAACCAGTTTTATCAAAAATAAAATTGCATTTGAGTAGCAACGTAATATATGATTATTTTTTATAATATAAAAAGTAGTTTGACAAAAAGAATTGAAAAACAAAATATGAGTAAAAACAATTCAAATTATTTATATATATTTATGTGTGGCCTTTTATCTCTTCTTGGTTTATTATCAGCTCTTACTGCTGAAGCTACCCGAGTCAAGGTTTTTCCTCTTTTCTTCTTCTTCTTCTTCTTCCTATTCAAACATCAATCACTTCTACGGTTTCTCTTTCTCTTTTATTGTTTTTTGCTTTGTTATAGAAATTTGTGTTTTTCCCCCATGAGTTTGGGTTATTTCACTTTATGGTTGCTGGAATTCTATTTCAAGAAGAAGTTATTTTGATTTGTGGGGTTTTTGTCTGCCGATTATGAAAGAATTCGACTGTGTTTGAGATGAAAGCTTCAATCTTTGAGATAGTATGAGAAACATCAATGGTCTCCATTAACGGTGATTTTTCATAGAAATTGTTGATTGCAAAAATTGGAAGAGCTTTGACAAAGCTCAATACTTTTGGTGAAGAAGCAGAAACTCTATATAAGCTCTGTGAATAAGAGTTAATATTTGTTGTTGTCCTGTTGGTATATTTTGGTTAATTGCATATGTATTCATATGTTAAATGTCAGATTCCAATTGAATTATGTCTCATTCATTAGTATATTAATTGCATAAGGTTTCTTCTCATTTTTCTTAAATCGACTTAGAGATCGCAAGTCAAGTTTTCCGCTTCCAATTCAACAAGACAATGCTCTTATTCAAGAACTCCAGCTTACAATCTTGGCTTTGCTTCAGCTCTCTTTCTAATGATGGCTCAGATAATAGTCAGCGTTGCAAGTGGCTGTCTCTGTTGTAGAAAAGGTCCTGCTCCTTCGAGATCTAATTGGATTATCGCCTTAATCTGCTTTGTTGTTTCATGGTACTTCTCATCATTTATTTTCCTTGTTTACAGTAGAGTTTCTTACTTATAATTTGCTCATAACTAATGATTGATTTCACGTTACTTCAGGTTCACTTTTGTAACAGCTTTCCTCTTGCTGCTTACTGGAGCTGCACTAAACGCTGAACACACAGAGGAAACAATAAATGCCGATACCTACTTCTGCATCATTGTGAAACCGGGCGTTTTCTCTACTGGTGCTGTGCTTTCGCTTATTACTATTACCCTTGGGATTGTCTACTATTTATGTTTGAATTCAAATAAGCAAAATGTTGCTGCTGCAACGATGGCGGCGAACCAAGGAGGGGGAATAGCAATGGGGCAGCTTCAGATTCCACAGAGAGTAGAAGATCCTGTCTTTGTTCATGAGGATACTCACATGAGAAGACAGTTCACTTAAAAGTAAAATAGACAAGGCTTGCTTGTTTGACACGTTAGGTTTAGGAGGAATATTTAGATTAAAAGATAAAAAAGGGTTTTGTGTTTCTATCTTTTGTGATTGAAATATGACACTATGCAATGATGGTTAATCTCGGAATAAAAATCTTTACGAATCCAACCAATGTCGATTGTTTTTACTTTTAATTCTGAAGTGTAAGATTTGTTTCTTTCTCATTTAAGTGACTCTAAAGTTGTTGCCTTGTTGGGAAGCCAAAAAAAAAAAAAAGTGGTTGTTGGGAAGTGTTCGTCTATATTTACAAAGCAAGACAAAAAAAAAAACTGATAAATGGAGACAGATATATAAAAAGTTATGGGTAATCGTTTATTGATTGTCCTTGCAAGAGTTTGATTGAGTTTGACTTAGATTGATAAATCGGCTAAACAAAAAGATCAAATACTAATCATTCAATAAACATACTTTCAAGTTTAACATATATCCACCGGTCCGACCAAACGCCGTTTGACACGTGCTTTAGGAACAAACTTAAATTCCCTAAATAAATAAAAATAATCAAATGGAATTAGAGAAAACATCTTTTTAAAAATAAAAAAAACATCTCGAGGAGTATAGATATTTTCTTATAATAAAAAAACTACTGAAGATGTTACTGATGATATTTGAAATTGAAGTTTATAGAGAAATTAGAATGATATCCAGCGTTAGGGGATCAACCACCACATGCTCTACCCAACCAGTACAACAACCATCTACACTTTTGAGTCTAATAAAATGCCAACACATCTACTCTCACTTCTTCTCATTTATAAAATAAGATTGACAGACAGCAAAAAATAATAATTAAGGAGCATATAGAAAAGTATTTATGTATTTTAATTAGTATTCATATCAAAAACAAAGTTTTCGTTAATTCAAAGAATGGTTGTGAAATTATATGGACAGGTAACTGCAGCTTGTCCACAAAGAGTATTGCTTTGTTTTCTGGAGAAAGAAATTGAATTTGAGATTATTCATATCGATCTTGATACATTAGAGCAGAAAAAACCAGAGCATCTTCTTCGTCAGGTATAGTTTAAGTTTCTTAAGTTATTAAAAAAATCATGTGATTTTGTTTTATATAACTATTGTTTTCTTTTAGCCATTTGGTCAAGTTCCAGCCATAGAAGATGGAGAGTTCAAGCTTTTTGGTACGATCCTAATTACAAAATTTCAAAACATTTTCTCAAACCTTTGTTTTCTTTTATAAAACTATTTGGTTCTTATCATTTATATATTGTGTGTTTGAATTTTGGCACTAATTTGTCTTCGAAGAATCTCGAGCCATTGCAAGATACTACGCGACCAAGTACTCAAACCAAGGCACGAACCTTTTGGGAAAGTCTATAGAGCACCGAGCTATCGTGGACCAGTGGGCCGACGTGGAGACCCATTACTTCAACACTCTGGTCCACCCCATTGTGATGAACCTAGTCATCAAGCCAAAGTTAGGCGAAGAATGTGACGTCGTTTTGGTGGAGGAGCTGAAAGTGAAACTGGAGATGGTCTTGGACATATACGATAACCGGCTTGCTTCGAACCGGTATTTGGCTGGTGATAAATTCACTATGGCTGATTTGACGCACATGCCAGCGATGGGGTACTTGATGAGTATAACCGATGTAAGCCGGATAGTTAAGGATCGTAAGAATATGAACCGGTGGTGGGAAGAGATTTCGGCTAGACCGTCTTGGAAGAAGCTTATGGAGATGGCTGGTCGTTGAATTACCTCTAATTTGTGATGATCGAAACCAAAAGCTTTTTTTTATATATATATAAAGAACCAAATAAGCTTTAAATGATCGTTCTTTTTTTATTTTCGTCTGTGGTTGTACGTTTCAACAATAAAATTAATTTACTTTTGAAGATTTTTAAATCGTTTATCCAATGGCGTTTTGTATAGTATATGATTGTTATCATGCATTAATTAGTAGACAAATGCTCTATGAATTTTGTTTGGTTTTTCGGTAGTTGTGCTTAACATATGATCAAATGAGACTTGTAACTTTGTAAGTAAAAAAATATTGGTATATAATATAATCCTATATTGATATATCAAAATTACAATTTTACGTCATGTATCAGCAAATTGTATTAGTGTTATCGATGTATGATCATTTATAATTTTAACACGTATAATGATGAATTTGATAAAGAAAAATTTCGGACTTATTGTTTCGACACGTTATTAGGTGCTATTACAAATTGTCGAATTACTATAGAAGTTTTTGCCAGTAGTTTATGAACCTAAACATAAATAGATATCATCAATTCTTTTCCATTTCAATTATTTTGTTTGATTTCATACAATATTTTAGCCAATCCCCATGAATCACTGTTACTATGTTTTGAGTTTAACAACTTTTTATTTATTACAAAACTATTCCTTCAACCAAAAGTACTTATATTTCCTCATTAAGCAGGAGAATTAGAGAACTAAAATATATAAAAAAAATTATATTTTTACATACAGAAAACAATGTAACATTATAAGAATTTGTTTCTCCGACTAATATGTATATATTATTAGTTAACATCATAAGTTCGACCCTAAGTTTTTTCTTTAACCACAAAAAGCGCTCTTAGGTTGTTGTTCATGTTGCCTCTCTCACTCTCATTTATATGGAGAATAAGATCATCTTGAACTTGAAGTCTTAAGTAATGATTTAGCATAAGCCAAAGGCAAGGCTGCAATTTTCTTGGCTTTCCCCACATAAGCTCTCTTTGTGAAATTGTTGTAATCATTCGCTTCAATTTCGTCCAATATTCTCCTGTACAATAGCAGCGATGCCCATACCTGAAATTTTGCAGCCAAGTTTTCAGGATTAAAATAAATCCAAAACAAAGTTCTGGGGCAAAAATGTAAATGGTAAACCTGCGGCTGAAGAGACACTTACCGGCCATCTGCTAGCAGCGCTGAGCTCGATGACACCTTTCTCAGCTTCATCGAAGAACATTCTTGCTCGTTTAAGCTGCATTTTCATGAAGTTTCTCCATTTATCAGTGACTTTTCCGGCGAATATGTCTTCATCTGAGAGACCAGCCTGAGCCAATTCATCCTGAGGCAGATAAACCCTTCCTCTTCTCGCACTGTTAGAGAACAAAACCAGTTAAAGAGAGAGATATGTGAAGCAATATATCAAGAAACTGTTTATGTGAACTCAAGAAACTGGTTTAGGAGAGACATGTGAATCAAGAAACAGATATGTGAAATCAAGAAACCAAAAGCTTGAGAGGTTAAAAAGCAAAAAAAAGACTTACTCTTCGCCTACATCTCTGAGTATGTTGGTAAGCTGATTGGCTATACCGAGGGCCAGGGCAGCGTTGTAAACACTCTCAGTCGTTGCTTTGGATTTCGGATCAATGCCCATCACCGGGACACTCATCAAACCGACAGTACCAGCGACATAGTAGCAGTAAAGGTAGAGATCATCAAAGTTGTTGTATCTCGATTTCCTCAAGTCCATTCTCATTCCTTCGATCATGTCTCTAAATGGCTGCAAAGCAAAGAAACAGTAAGTAAAAGTTTTTATAAGGTTTATCGCAATGGATTGAATGCAATTTGAGCCGTGAAATGAAAAAGGAGAAGTTAGATAAGACAGAGGGAGGCTGACCTGAATATCAACCGGGTATCTAGCAACTGTATCAGCGAGAGCAGCATCAAGCATATCGAAAGGACGACCACGGAATAGATCTTCTAACCTTGTTTCCCATCTATCTAACGCCATGGGAGTTATATGTGAAGCATTAGGCCCATCTACGAGTTCATCTGTTCTTCTACACCAAACTGTACGGAAAAAAACCCGAGTCAAATCATCAAATTAAGACCAGTTAACCATAAAAGAAAACAACTGTTTTGTTACATGCTAGTATTGTACTCTTCAGATTTTCTGGTTATTAATATCCCAAAGGGTCATGAGCTAACATTGATAAATGATAAACATCTCCAGAGTATAAAACAAATGGGCCCAAAAAGCCCATTAAAACTGCATAATAGTAACTGAGCTAATTCAGTTTTCTTGGGTGATTGGTGCTCGAGGACTTATATTAGTTAGACACAACACAAGCTAACACAACAAACTAACAAGAGAAGTCTATAATTCTACATGAGTCTTAAGTTTCAGGAAATCTATTTCAGCCTCTAAGAACTTCTTGCTAAGAATTTTTTTTAGCTAAATACTAACCAAGAGGTACAGTAGATCGAGATTAATCGGTCGATAATAGACTTAATCTCCAATCTACTTGGAGCATCACTTATCCTATGATTCAGATCAGTGCAGATAAAAAAGTTCTTCAACCATTATTTTCAAGCAATAACTCACCGTAGATAGCCCAAATCGCCTTTCGCCTTTCGGGTGTCATAAGCAAAGTACCTGCAAACAAAACCATTAAAACTCAGAAAACAAACATATAATTTTCCATTAGACCAAAGCCAAAGGAGAGAAATATAACCGAGATAAAAAGTTTTAGCATATTCAGCGCAAACTTCACCACATCGATCATAAGCCTCGCCCAACAAACTCAAACTCCCTGGAAGAACAACATCTTGAGGTTTCTTCACATCAAGATCAGGAGATGAAGATCTAAGCTGTTTGTTAACCAAAGCAGCTTGTTTTAACACAACATTGTAAACCTTCTCCTCAGATGAGAGGGTTATCTCTCCTGAAGGACTTGCTACTAAGCTTGAAGACACAACACCACTTCTTCTTCTTTGGTTCATTACAGAAGAAGAAGACCTCCAAGTTGTTGTCTGCTTCCTCAGTAACAATCTAGATGATTCCAGAACTCTTACCAAGCCACAATTGTTCATTGGGTCTGGATTTGGAGAAGAGGCAGCAACCCATAACACTGCTACTGAAGAAGACATACTCAAGTTCTTGAGAAAGTGAGAGAAAAAATCTCAACTTTTTTATCCTCTCAAGTTCCTTTTTATTGTTTACTCTGTTTCTTCACTTAGAAGAGAATAAAAAACCCAACTTTTAAGTGAAACCCAGTTTTTGATTTGGATCAAAGTGGTGAAAGAGTAATGCTTTCCTGCAAAACTGAAAAAAAGTTGATAAGAAATCAAGATCTCTATTTCTTTATATATAGCGGAAATAAAAGCGAGAAAGAAACCAAATTTCTTGAAGCAAATAACTAATTTGGAAAATAAAGATAAGGAGAAGACCTTCAAAAGCAAATGAAGAACATAAAAAGAGAAAACAAACAAGCAAATCCCCCTAAATGTTCGGCTAAATATTCAACTAGGCTCATCTAATTTCCACTCGGAATTACACAAAAAACCAAAGAAAAATATTAGATTGCGTTTCAAGTTATAATTTTCAACACTTTAAGGTGTAGAAATGAACAAAAAAAGAGCCCAAAAGTAGCAGAACAATGAAATCACATGACAGAGTAAGCTTAACCAAACGGGAGGAAATGAGTGATGGAAACTAAAGCCTACCTTTTTATCTCTCTTTCTCACTCTGTCTTCTCGTTAAGAATATACAAAGGAGGAGGAAGAGGAGGAGATTTCCAAACACTTAATTAAAAGACCAGAACAGAAAGAGCTTTGACCCTTTAATCTCCGAAATTCTCCACAAGTTATTTAGCAACGGTTACTGTAATATACATATATATATATATATGTGCATAGATACATGTACACACACGAGTAGATGTGTCTCTTCCTCTATCACAAAAAATCTTAATTGTTTTTTCATATAGAGTTAGATATATCCCAATTAAAAATCCCTACCTTTTTAACCTATTTTCTCTTTTTTGGCCAGATTCATTTCTATTATTTGAACAGAATTGAATTAGAATATATTAGAAATTTCGGTTCTTCCATATTTGATTTGTTTACCCATTACTGCCAGATTGGACATAGTTGTAATTGTAAATTAAGGGCTCTAGACTTTAGAGTTGACTTTTAAATTATATATACATAAGTGTGTATATGTTTTAAGCTTATGTTTTTATAAATGATTTAGAGCAACATTTGACATGATGTAGTTTTTTAAAAAATGATATAAAAGCAGCTTTACTAAAATTCAACGAGAGTGCGTAGGAAACTTCGTTTCACCATCTTATGGATCACCGTTCTAAATGTAATTTTTGTAATGAAAACCTTAAGGTGGTTTTATTACATACGAAGATCATGAATAAAAAGTGACGCGTTTTTTTCAAACAAATGAAAAAATGAGACATTTCGTTAGGAGATGGATCAATCAGTCTTGTGTTAATTAGACAAATATTAAAGTACCGTAAGCATATATACACGTATTTGATGGTAGAAAGGACAATCCGGTTTGGGTAGGGCCAATGGGTAATGCCAGTTTGGGTAACAAGGATTAGAGAGAGCTGAGTGTGTGTCTGTGTTCGACACATGTCACATACATATTAAGGAAAGCCTAAAGAAAGATCGTAGAGAAATGCCACGTGGATTCCACAGCCAATGGGAGACCGATAAGCTTATCAAGTGCCAAGGAGCACCGAGTGGGCGACGTTACTTTTCCACTTGTCGATTTATTATTGTTATAAAATTGTAAAAAGCTAGATTTCCTCTTAGTCGGTTTCTGGGTCCCACACTCTCTCTCTCTCTCTCTCTCTCTTGTCGCAACTTGCTCGTGTTCTGTTCTACTAGACGGAGTTACCTCTGTTCTCTTAAGTTTCAAAACAAAAAAACAGATTTAAATTCTTCTAGTATATATAGAGAAATTATTATGATAAATATGTTTCAGGCTTGCGAACTATATATATATTTATAAAACCTTACTGTTTAAGTGGTTGTTAGTCACACTGTAATTTTATAAGAATATATAGACATCCAATTTATGTACAAAACATCATTTGAAAAATAAATAGTTGCCGCTGAAATTCAGGGGAAGTCATTAAGACTCGATGCAACTGGTCAAACAATTCATGTAATAAAATTTTGAGAAGTGATCGAGACGTAAATTTCGTTGCCCATAAATTTTGTAGTCCGAGACTGGACTTTATCGCTTTATACATCAAATAATAGAATTTAACTGAATAAAATAGGTTTTATTATAAAAAAGTACCAAATAATGGACCGTAGCCACCATTTCCATGGTTGCATGACTCGACACGTAGTGTTACTTAATGCTGCAAGTTCTTTCTCTCGTTATTTTTTGCCTCCCTCGTTTATTTAAAATTTTAGTTATATAAAATATTTTTGATGACGATTTTTAGTTATTCAAGTTTCTAAAATGGTCTAGAAAAAGTTGCAATAAAACAAAAATAATACCCTCAATGGCTACGTGTCAAGGATGATGGACCCATGCTACACTTCCCTATATACTCGAATCAAACTGAGTGTACAATATTTTACATATTGATTAAACTATCTATTATTTTTCATATCAAATTTGTCTTTCTGAAATAGCTACTTCACACTAACAAATTTATTAGAAAAAAATAGTTACTATAACATAATGATACGGCCATACGGGGAAAGAAATCATCTATAATTTTGTAAAGTTGTTCATAAACCAAGTAAAATTTTTATTAATCACCAATTATATTATTATGACTTCACACAATGAAGTGCATTATTATGTATTTATCTATTTTATAGAGAAGATCTGCATAATGCATTCTTCGAAATTTTAAACCACGTTTTCATATTTTACATGTCTGTATTTACCAAAATTATTGTTTTTACATGGATGCTACACCAAAATAAAGGACGAATTGCAAAAACATTATTCAACGATTGGATCTTCTCGACCATTAATCTACCGTGGTATTTGCATTTTTTTGAATTGTTGGTATCGAAGTATGATAAATTTAATTCATGTCCACAAGATTTGCGTAGCTACCAGTTTCTTTCTTAGCCGTGAGAAACTGAATATTCCTTCCCCTTATTCTGCAGATTCTTTGTACTTGTTTTGTTTTGTTGTGTTTTCCTTGTCACATACTTCTTCCGTTTAGCTTACGCATATAATACACACACTCAAGTCGTCGTTTTGATTCAACCGGTTTTCTCCACCAGAAATCATATAAACTATAGAATATTGCGAGTGACCGAAAATTGCATGACATGACATATTTTAGTGACTACATGACATATCAATTTCTACTTAGTCATAATGATCAATAGAAAATTGCATGAATATATAAACTCTAATTTGATATATCCAGTTAGAGTACATAATTTGTTCAACTTTCCTACCAAAAATGAATCTGGAAACCAAAATGATAACTTTAAAAAATTATTTGGAATGCTAAACTAAGATCTAATTAATTCGAACCAAACCGGATAAACCCCGCCACGTTACAAAAGAGGGGTTTGGGGCATTTCCGTAATTTAGGGTCCCCGAAAGAATCAGGGTTTTAGAAGAAATTCAAAACCTGAAGAACAAGAAGGACATGGAAGTATGGACTTTGAACACCAAACCATGGAAACGTTCCTCCGTTGGGCAGCAGGGATTGGCATTTCAGATTCCATCGATTCTTCTCGATTGCGCGAATCATGTCTCGGTCATTCCCTTTCCGTCGCTGACTTACCGCTCGCCGGCGGGTACGTAGAGTCTAATTTGAATTTTCTTATTGTGATGAGAAAATGAATCATCTCTCAAGTTCAAAAGGTAGGATTGGAGACATGTAAATGAATCGAAGTTGTTCTTTCTAATCATCAACGCTCAAAAAAAGATTTCTGCTATTTGTTTTTACATTCATAGAGAAGTCAAAAACAAGTACCTCGTATAATTTACTGTTATATCTTCATCAATGGAAGTATGAGTCAAACATAGTAAGCTGAAGCCAAACAGATGAGGAGAAAACCGAGGATGAGAGCAATAACGTCAAAGACAAACTTTGGATAATGCCCGCTGGCGAAAAACATGCATATAGAAAGAAGACTCCACTGCATCACACAGAGAGGATTTACTTTTGAGAATCTGTTCTGTCCATCTGACTGGCTTCCCTCTACACCCTCCAGCCTCATTATACAATAACCTACATACATTTAAATGCATGACTTAAACCCTTAATGGCCTGAATTGTCATAGCTTTTAGTTTTGAGAATCGTCAAGGGAGAAGAAAAATCTACCAGCCAGCAGATATGCTAATGCAAGCATTGATCCTTGCTTCCCCGACAATAGAATTACTGACGAGCTACAAGCAGATACTACAGCGACAGTTCTGATAGCCCAACTCTTGTCTTTTCCAGCGCAAAACATTTGGGCTGACGCTAAAAGGAAGAGCTGCACCATTCCGATTACATAAAAACTGCTTGAGGGATGCGGTTCCTTCCTCCAATCACTTGAAGTAAAAGATCCAAACCAAATATTTCGCTCTCTGAAGCCCAGAGCAACGCTATCAAAAAGTAGCTTATCATACTACCAACAGTAACATACTGCCACAGCCCCACAGTGGATGTTTCGGCAATTGCTACGTAGAGCACGCAAATGAGTATAACCACTGATACAATCGGTGCAATTTCAATCGCATATGTCAATGCTGGATGGTCTAGAGCTATCCAGAGCATTCACGATGGTGAGCTACTCATAAACTGAGAATTTGCAGCTTGCTTTGTTAGCCCAATATCAATAGAAACTCTGATAATAGAAACCATAGCAAGAAATATAACAGCCTGCAGACAAGGTAATGAAAAATACTATTACCCAACAGGTTATTTTAAGGTAAAAACCAAAAGTAACAAAGACATGAAATAGATAATACTTACTTCTTTTCGCATTGTTTTATCATAACCGAGTACCGCAGCTTGATAAGTCCAGTTGTTGCCAGGAGAAAGTTTGCAGAATTTTACTTAAAAATAGTTAACAGAATTTTACTTCTAAAACTGAATTATATTGCTCCAATTTTTGTATCATTGGGCTAGAATCCACTCCATATATGTGCCCTGCATGGTCCTGCAAATATTAAACTTAACTGATCAAAGAAATGAAAGGCAGGATGACAAAGAAAACGACCAAAAAGGTGATTGTCGGCATACCACACCAAGAAAATGGGTAATTAAAACATCCCAATCATCTTTGTAAAGCGTTGGGAAGAGATGCTCAATGCATCCATTGTCAACCTGTAAGACCAGAAACCAAATAATTCTTAAAAAAAAAGGATCTACTCAGTCAAGCTAAGGTACTTGAGAAACAAACATATTAAGGAGAGCAAAATATGAATCACTTACGGTATCCAGGCCTTTAACATTGAAAGAAGGGAAAGGATAAGACTTTTGAAATTGACTAGGGAACAAATGTGTCCAAGTATCGTCACCCATCATCACCAAACGTTTCCCATTTAGCACTAGCTATGCAAGAGAAACCATTCAAGTTAGAGCGAGCAATAGAAATGATTAGATTTGGATAATCCTAAACCTGATTGATGAAATTATCCTCAACAATAGCAGGAGCACCAAAACTATTCCCAACATCAATAAAAGAAGGCAATCCTCCAGTTGTTAATCCCTGTATGTATTCACAACTAAAGTAACCACACACAAGACTTTGAAAAAAGTTCACCAAACTAGTAAAACTGTTCTAAAAATGGAGACCTTGAAACGCTGTAAACTCGTTGTAGGAGGATCAGCAAAAGCCTTAAAAAATTTCGCAGAAGAATCATTAGCAAATGCAAGCTTCTGCAAGACGGTTAATTTGTCCATCCATGGCTTAGGCTCTGTCATTTAAAGAATCACTTAGTTGTTTCAAAACCCAGATCATTAATAAGCAATACTTACGACAAAGGTCTATCAAACTCACCTGGGAAAAAAGTACACGGGGCCAGAAAATCGAATCTGGAAATTGTGAAACAAAGTCAACATCTATGGAATAGATGAATCAGTAATGAAAATAATAAAAAACCTGAGAGCATCCAAAACGATTGATGATAATACGATCGACAAGAAGTTTGGTACAGCATATAGGGTGAGTGTGATTAGAGTGACCTGAGCTCGGAGAATCGTGAATTGGATGTGATGAAGAAAGGCAAGGAGGGAGAGAGAGAGAAACGTCGGAGCAAGAAGCGTGAAAAGGAAGCTCTGTTCTAGTAAGAAGAAAGCCATGCGTGAAGAACAGAATGGCCATCGAAGGAATACACAGAATTACAATTGCTATCCACTTCCCATTTTTCGGAGCAATGTCCATCGACGGATCAATTTCTCCGGTCGTATTTCCGATTTGATGATTTCGCACTGACGGCGTCAAATCCAATTAGCCAAGGTGATCAAGATGCGATCAAAATTACGATCAAATTTGGGAATTTTATCAGGTTACTAATCAATGTTTAACTTACAAAAAGACCATCTTCAAAAAAATTATTTTCATAATGGGTATATTGTTTAGTCAAATATAGTCTATTGTATTTCGGATAAACGTATATGATTTATCTGATTATTTAATCATTTTCAATTAGTCTGTCTGTAATGTTTAAATAATTTTATATAAAAATGACATTATTAGATTTATCAATGCTTCTCACTTGTTTGTTCTAATCTTGTGTGTACATCTAAGGAATGGTTAATCCATTTCTCTTGCCTCAGGCATGATCCAAGCTATGAGGAAATATAGGAGAATAATCAAAAGATTTCCTGATGAGAGGAAATATAGGAGAATAATCAAAAGATTTCCTGATGAGAGGAAATAATAATCGCTAAGCATAATCAGAATCGATCGTTTGGGGAAATAACATTATCTCTCATCCCCATTATGGATAAACAACAAAAAAAAAGCAGAAACTAAAAGAAATTCTATCCATAGAAATTATAATAACTCATAGAAAAAAAAAGTTAAAAACTTTATTGAAAAATTAGGAGAAGGATCAGAACATAGGCTTGACTTCCTCTGATGAGAGGAAATATAAATCGCTTAATATAATCAGATTCGATCATCTGGGGAAATTGTCATCAATTCCAAATCTCCATTAAAAACTGCTTAAATTTTTCAAACAAATATACAAACATCACCACCATAAGCATAAGTATCATAATTAATAAAAACAAAGGAGAAAGGATCAGACTAATTGGCTTGACTCCCTCTGATGAGAGGAAATTATATTCGCTCAGTATAATCAGATTCGATCATCTGGGGAAATTGTCATCACCTCCAATCTCCATAGTTAAGTTTCAACTACAATCAGACAATTATCTAGAAAACTACATTCAGACAAAGAAAAACTAATAGAACCTGATAAAAAAATATCAAATTTATCCTACTCTGAAAATTCGAGCTGATTGACAAAAACCCAGAAGGTTTCTCGAATCGAAATCAAAACGAATAACAGAGATAGGTAAAAGATTTGGCGTCAGCTCATACACAACGAACATGAACAAGAACGGTGGTAATCAGTAATATTGACGCAAAATCTAATGAGAAAACACATACGTAGAACAAAACACTTTCGAGCAATAACTGAAAAACAGAGACAGAATACAGATCTAGAGGAAGAGAAGTCGACGGCTGGTTTTATTAATTTTTAGGGTTTAGTCAAAGATTATTTATAGGTGCTGAGGGGAGAGGCTTATGTCGAGAAGCCCTAATGCGCGTGTTATTCACGTGACTCGTAATCTTAAGAATTTCTATTGGGTCCTTTTTTATGTTTGGTGGGCTTCCGTAACTGGCAAAGAATATAGGTTCTTTTTTTTTCTTTTTCTTTTTTTGTTGATTAGAATATAGGTTCTTGAAAACCAAAATTGTTCATCAGAAAAATCACAAACATATTTTTTATTTAATACTTTATTTTTTTCCAACATTAACATTTTATGTTGAGCTTATTTATCATTCAAGAATTTTAAATCAATAATCATCAATTCTCTCTTCCCAATAATATTTATTAGTGACAATGAAATCAATCTATATAATATACATGTGTGTATATTACTCTTCTTTCAAAAGGGGTATAGGACAATAATAATAATAATAATCAGAAAATAATAATAAGACATTTGTAATATTGTTTTGCAACTAAACTAATCTGCTTCAGTTTCATCTTCGCAATATTTTCAGCCTTCTGGAACCAAGAATCCGTGTCTTCTTCCATTAACAATGTTCTCTCTTCAATCCCTTGAACCGGGTTAATGTGAATTTCCAATATCTGTGACGGTACGACTTGATAGTATAAAATTTCCGTTGTTTGCCGTGTACAAATGAGCAATTTATGGTTTACTCTAATCTCATCATCAACCATTTCGATTCCTGAAGAGTTTAGGGTTCTGTTTGAGTTGTTTTGCTCTTCTACTTGGTTCTCATCAAACGAGAAAAAATCATCGATCTCTATGTTACTGATTGTATTGGTCCGAGATCCGCCTGTAATAATAGAACAAATATACAATTATTAATATACTCAACATTTCTTCATGGTTTCGATTCTTGGAGATTATATATCATACCCACCATAAAATTCAAGATCTTGATGATCATCATCCTCGAAATTTGGCAAAATCTCTTGTTCTTCGACAAAACTCTGTTGACAATATATGTTAAAGAAAATATTTTGGGTTTAGAACATAGAATATATATATATATATAGATGAAGACATGATCGATATATCATCTCTATGATATATGACATTAGTTACCTGTTTTAAATTCTCGATGGACACTCTCATCCATTTCGTATTTTCAGTATTTAACAATTGTTCATCGAGATTTCCAATGTGTATCAAATTATCATCAACGTTGCTGTTATAGAAATGGTTGGGGTTACTTGCAGCGAAAGTAAAATCGTCGAAACCTCTTTGATTCACATTCTTGGAGAAATCGTTGATTTGAACCGGCGAGTTTTCTACTAGCAATGGTGGCAATGACATTTGATGTTGCAACAACTATATATAACATTTTAAGATATGGAATTGATTCAAGATAAGATATATAACTCTATCTTTAACATGAATTTGTTGTCTATAGTTCATTATAATAACTATTTACCTTTGATTGAGGGAGGTATGATCCACAAGGAGATCCGTAATCTGAAAAGTTTGCAGGCATGTTTTATGACATGTACTGTGACCAGTCATCGTTATTTATAATTGAATTTGCGTTTCTAAATCGCGGTTGGATATCGGTAGCGTTATTATGTGATAGAACTTGATGTGTATTTGAACTTATTTCAAGATCTGAACAAACGTCAAAACTCGAGCTACCACTTATATTCGAGCTCGTGTGGACGTAATACTGATGTTGTTGTTGCTGATGTTGGTCCCTTGGTTTCGCTTGATCAATTATTATTTTCTTCAACACGCGACAAAGTGCATAAGCATCCTAAAAACAGAAGATAATTATTGTTAGAAAACACTTGTGTCTAGTAATACATTTACCATTTTAAAATAGGTGAATCAATGAAAGTATAAACCTGCATGCCGAATGCAGTTGGCTCGCATTCGGTTTCGTCGAGGCGATATTCATGCTTGACCCAACCGGTTCTAATACCGTGTGGGGCACGTCCACGGTAATAAACTAATGTTTTCTTGGTCCCAATGGGTCGTTCTCTCCAACTCACCCGCCGGTCTTTGCCGGTAGCTTTCCAATAACCGCCTTTTGTTGCTCGGTTTGTCCTTGAACTATTGGGATACTTTCTGTGAGTACCGGCCCGTATATATATTGCGCGTAAAGCAAAAAAAAATATTTAACGCATAAATAATGATATATAAAATTTCAGCAACTAAGGCACATCGAACTCAATAATTCTTTAATTTTTTTGAAACATTTAACATATGTATTAAGACTCATATATAAAATTTGATGTCCCTAATAATATATATATTTTTTGTGCTTAAATCATATGTTTCTTCCAGTTTATCTCAGGGCCGGGCCTGCTTTCTGACCTGTGGACTGAAGAAGTACCATTCTTGATCTTTCCTAGGAAGCAATGACTTCCCTGCCAATTTTTATGGTTGAGTTAATTTGGGACACATACAGAAGAAAACGTCTCTTTTTATGATTCTGTTTTTGTTCTGTCCTGAAAAAATATGGTTAATATGTTTCTCCAAAGATAAAACCCTAAAGTACAAAAAGGGTAAACTAAAAACATAAAAGATGTGGCGGTCCAAAGCATTCGAGGATTTGACCAAAAGGAGTCCTATAATTGCGTATGCTCTAATCAATACTACTATAGTACTATGACTATATATAATATATATTACATATACATGTAGCGCATTCAGATACCAAATTGAATTGAAAATACTATTCTAATTTGTTAGTTGTTCGGTGATTAATTCTACATACAAATTAAAGTATGGTACTACTATGACCAAGATTTTATCCAAAATTGGTTTTAAAGAAATTTGGAAATTTGATGAGAAATCTTGTTATTTTGAACAAATTTCTAATTAATCATTGAACAAAATCAGATTTTTTTTTTAAACTAGTGAACTCTATAACCCTTGCATTAATTTTCAAACCAATTTAAATACATGCAAACAATTTTTGGTCAAGGCTAACGTATATTATAGTTTTCTTGTTCTTGTGACATTCTTATTATTCTTTTCTTCACTCTATCTCTCGAACCTACGCTCAAAACCTATTTAGCTATTTACCTCTTAGACCAATTAGGGTCTCGTAACTATTAGTGTTTAATAGTTGTTACCTGGCAAATCCCAGGGCTCGCACTTGTAGAGGTCCACTTCAGGGATGATCTCTAGCTCGATCTCTCGACCGTTAATCTTTCTTTTCAGATAGTAAGTGATTAGTTCTTCGTCCGTCGAATGAAATCTAAAACCTGGAGGCAACGAGACTGGAGCCATGTTATATATATACTCTTCCCTTAACGATGATATTGAAACCTCTCAACCAACTTAATATCAGACTACAAGAAGGAAACCGATTAATAAACGTTCTTGTTTCAAGAGTTAAACTCCAACAAGACCGATCGTATATTTGTATAAATTACAAGATGTATGACGGAGTAGTATAGAGATTAATAAGACAAAAGGCCAAACGAAAGAAGAAAGAGAGACGAGATAAGGCAAATGTTGTGTATTATTGAGGGCTGGAAGGGTATAAATAAAGAGGAGAAAGACAAGATTTCATAGAAAAATAATGGCAGAAAAGTGAATAAACTAAATAGAGAATACCAGCCACAAAATAAATTATGGAACTTATAATATGAAATTATTAAAAAAATACCCAATTTTCTCTTTTTGTTTTTTCTTACACATATTCTGATTCTTACCATCGTTTTCTTCAAGCTTTATGGATAGGTTGGAAGAATTTAAGAAGCTTTTTTATTGTTTCATAATCGATTGGTAATAAGCAAATCAAATTGCGACTAAAAATTACAAAATGATCCATTATTATTATTGATGTTTTACAATTTTAAATTATTTTCCAATGTTGTCATGTGGTTTTGGTATACCGGTAATCACAGTTCCAAATGCATACTAACATTTTTTTGTTTAGATTTTGTTACAGTTATGATATTCGTGGGAAAAATGACAAAAACTTAATAGAGTTATCAATGCATAAACAAAAGAATAATACAAATTACGTAGAACTGTCCTAATTAAAACCAGAATTAATAATCAAAATTGATATCTTAGTGCAAAATCGCGTTTCTTCTTATAAGTGGTCTCCTCAAATATCCCATACTTTTCCAAGTGTGTTCGGTTTGGAATTTGGGACGTGGCAGGAAATCATTGGCTACATGGGGGAACGAATCTTGGGTTAGCCAATAGAAACTTGTTTCAGATCTTTATGTGTGGCGGCGCTTCTAACTGAAATGAATAAATCTGTCTCCTTCGTATAGTATTCCTACTTGCGATTTCAGTAGTTACTTAGTGATTGACGCCGATCGATATACCATCTCAGTTATAGGTTATAGCTAATCTCCTTTTTGAAATAAAAGTTAATTAAACATGCCTCATTAAAAGAAAAAGAAAAAAAAAACAATTGAAATCATGTTCATTGTGTCGCCATAAGTTGTGATCTTTCATCATTGGCGAGGCATGATCTATTTGGTCTTCTTCCTCATATCTTTTATGTCTTGTGTTAGTTAATTCATAAGTTAACGAATACACTATATAGTTTTTGAAAACTACATATTTTTGCATTATGTTTTAACACTGCCCAAAAAACTATAATAATTGTTTCACTGTGAAAGTATGAATCCTGCCGAACGAGGATTAAACACTTAACTAGGTCGCTCATTCATGAGCATGTACATCTAGATGATGAGAATGAAACACTTAATATGACACACACGCATAAATGGATTGATATGTATACGTAAATAATTTACACATATATACATTTAAAGGTATATACAACTAATTTTTTGTTTTTGTTTTAAAGGTTGAGAGATGAGATGAAGAAGGCGAGAGGGTCCACATGGTAGATCATGTGGGTCCAGCTTGTAAGCATGTGAAGAAATATTTCCTTGGAGGCATCCAGCATCATTTCTCAGCTTTTCTACTCATCACCATCAACTTCTCTGTCATTATTCAAATTCCATATTCTAGATCTCTAATTGTCGTCAAAAAGAGAAGATATATACAATCTAATTATTAATACACAGACACATGTTAACATTTGCATATACCACATGAATATATAACAATTTGTACATACCCTTCTTTACACTTTTCCCTCACATGAATCCATCTTTTTGTTCTTTACTTATTTAGTTCTTGCTTTCACACATACATCTATAAATCAATTTAGTATTCCTGGAAACATACATGTATTTCTGAAAAATAAATAAATATCTAAATTTTGTTTTCGTTTGATAATTAAGACTTTGTATTAATAACAGAGGGCGGTTTAGGACTAAACATTAATATATTCAGAAGCTTATACCATTTGTTTAAACCGGTTTCATCGTCCACAAAAATCTCACTAAACCTCTTCCGTTCCCATCTCCTCTACAACACAATAACCATGGCCGACGGCGAACTTGGTTATGAGCTCCGTCTCATCCGCTGCACCATCTCTGTACCACCGTCTAATACTCCTCTCGATGAATCACTATCCGGAACTCATCAATACGACTCTCTTGTAAGGTCCCTTCTATCTTCAATCGAAGCTGGAGACTATCTTCGAGCTCTAACCTCTGGTGCTACTAAGCTAATACTCGGCGATTCCGAGTTGGACCTAGTCGACGCAGCTGCTTTTCACTTTACTCGTTGCAATTTGACTGGGTAAGTTACTGTGTTCAATCTTCATAACATTGAATTTGGACCCTTTTACTAAGTTTCTAAAAAAAATTGTATTTTGTGTTTTTTATTGTTGTAAATTTTTACTAAAGCTTCTGTCTTTTGGAACTGTTAGGTCAACATAGGGATTAACAAAATGTTCATTACCGTTTAAAGTATCAGACACTATGGAATTAGTTGAATGGGAGAATTGGGCTAAGATTCAGCTCATGTCTGTTGGTTCTGATTTACTCGGCAAATTTTCTAATCTTCAGGTACTATCTTTGGGCTGTGTATCACAGGCTTCATAGCATTCATTTCTGTTTGCTAGACATTATATGATAACTGTAGTCTTGATCTGTCTTTGTTTGTAGTGAACTCTATGTAACGGGAGCTACTTTATTGTCCTGCAGCATTTAGTTTTTGCTAGAATACTGCTTTTAAAGTTGAAAGATTTGTTGTTTGCGACAACTACAACTGAGACATTTGAAGTAAGGAGTATTTCATGGTGGCTTGTCAGAGTTTTACTTATTCATCAAAGAGTTCTACACGAGCGATCTTCATCTTTGTTTGATATGTTGCAAGTTTATATGGCTGAAGCACTAGACCATTTTGGAGCATTGGAAAAAGTGGAAACCTATTGGGCTGCAAAGTTGCTACAAGATGAGGCTTCATCAATCACGTCAACTATCCATCTGGAAGCATGTGTATTGCAATATATATATATGGAAGGATTGATCCTTGCCAGTAAGTTATCATTGAGACGTTATTGTCCTTGCCTATTTCGTACATGCGTATAGCTTCTGTTGTTAGGATATTAACAAAATTTGCTTTAGTTTCGCCTCATGCTTCCCTTTAAATAAAATAAGCGAGAGGTTTGCGACTCATGTGGTTGCAAAGTTGAACTTGTAAAGCACATATGTATATAGTTGTTGCTGCTCTCATTACTCACATACATTTAATCTACTCTACTGCTATAGTATATTGGTCGTGATTCAGAGTAAAATTGTCAGATTGCAGCTTGAATCTGCTAAAGCGGCAGCAGGGCTCGAGTTCTCTGTTGCTGGAGCTGTTGGATTTCGTACTATTCACCAAGTAAGCTATAAGATATATATTTTTTTTCTTTTAGTTATGATCGGATTTATTTTTCTAAGTTCCGCTGATCTTGCAATAGGTAGATCCAAAGGCACAAATGGTTTTGATTGCCAACACTAGGTCATCCGATGGGGACATGAGGTTGGCCTCTGAGAAAGCTGATGTTGGGCCTTATGAAGCTTGGGGTGGTGAAGCACCTGAAGTATATATGACTCCTAAACTAGTGAACAATGAGAATGAAGCTGGCAATGATTCAACTCGGGGTCGTACAAAGGGACGTGCTCTGGAGATGATGGATAAATTGGTAGTTGTGCACAACGCACATATTATCAGATTAATTTGGTTTACTTTATGGATTATATATCTCCCTGGCTGAAACATTCATTTTTGTAGCTATATATTCCATCCTTAAGTGTAGCTCTGATAATTTTTGTTTTCAGGTTGAAGCTATAAACAAAAGTGATCCTGGAGCATCAAATCGGATTCCTTTGTGTTATGCAGTCCATCTTCCTACCTTTCCTGCTTTAAGAAAGTAGTTTACTTTCTGTATATGCATAGAATCCTTTTTCGGGTTTTCCTTCAGCCATATTTTCAGTGCCGTTGTTACCTGTCATTAACCTAACCTACACTTAAATCATTTTATGTGCGTATATTTCTTTAACTTTTGTTTATATTGGATCATCAAGCTAAATTTTATGCTTAATATTGGTTGCAGGTGTTCCCTTGGTGATTGTTACGATTAATTATTCCTGTTATGAAAAAAGCCCTGGATCTGAGTGTTGTAACATCATTAATCATTCTTTTTTGCGGGTTCTACAAGTTTTGAGTTTACTTGTTTCTGAAATTACTTTGGGGGAGATTGTAGAAGCAGATGATAATATATTAATTGCTATTTTGAGGTTCTTGATGTAAAAAAGATGTTGAGAATCTCGGAATCATAGCACAGCTGAGAGTGATGAAAATTGATGATTGCGTTTGAGAAGAAATGAATGAGAAAAGGATGTCGTGCCGTTTTGACGTCTGGAGAGCAAAATGCGCGCCGTTTGGTCACTAAGAAATCAATTTTGACAAAAGGAATTTAGTTTGATCTGTGCGTATGGTTGTGTTTCTTCGTATTCATCCTGGAGTCTCAATCGCCACATTACAGAATCACGATGCGCTTTTAAGCATGAGAATTGGATTAACGCGAAATCTCACTCTCAGACGATCTTTCGCCTGCAATTCCATCACTTTCCGATCGGCCATTGCGACAAAGAGCGACGTAGAAACGACTTGGACGGAGGAGACAGAAAAGAAGAAAGAAGAGGAGCCAGAGGATAAAAAGAAGGAGGAGGAGGAGGTTTCGATCCCTCCACCACCGGAGAAACCAGAGCCTGGCGATTGTTGCGGAAGCGGCTGCGTCCGATGCGTTTGGGATGTCTACTACGAAGAGCTCGAAGAATACAACAACAAGCTTTCTAAATCCATTTGACTGATTTGCTTGTTGACAAAAACCAAACAATTGTTGTCTACGTTTTAAATCTATGAAATTGATTTACTTGTGAATAGTGATTATTTTTAACGAGTGTGATTAATCAAATTTGCCCTGAGATTATAGAACTGTCAAGTAACAAATGTAAAAGAACCAACTTAAGAGTCAATCAAATATTTCTAATCTTTCTACTTTTCCTGTATTCTTCTATCGAAAGTAGCTGTTTATAATAAATTGGTTATTCTTTTGGCATTTGTAAGATCAGACGAGAAAAGCAATTTGATCCTTACTTTCACCTCTGAGGAGCTTTCACAAGAACAGAGATATGGAGAAAAAATTCTGGGTGCACCAAGTTATTTACCACCCACGAAAACGGTATCTCTAGTTTCATTTCAATCCCTTGGATCCTCACCAATTTTATTTCACCCATCTCCCGCCACCCATCTGCTTCTTCTATGCTTCTTTCTTCTCCACTTGTTTGAGCTTTGTCTCCAATGAACTCTGGGAGGAGGCTTTTAATGGCGTCCAGTAAGGTAAAACATTTCCCTGATAATGGAGGAACACATCAGTTATTTCACACAAAACACATTCAACAGCAGTTGGGAATTGTAACACCAGGTTGATAGCTTGACATTTATTTAGCAGAAACGTCAAATCTCTTTTCAACCAAGATAATACGAACAATGAACATCTTTAAGATGAGTTTGTTACCTTCTTCTCTAAGGAACTCAACAGGCCGATTTAGATATGAGATGTCATCCCAGGTATCGATCTCCGGTACATCTTCAAAATTCTCGAAATCTTTACTTATACTCCGTACATACAACCGAACAGGAATTCTTGCTGAATTATTATCAAGAGTCAGTTAAAAAAAAAACTGAGTGCACCAAAATATCAGGACGATATTACATTGTATCATTTTAAGCCATGGTTACAATAGATGCACCAATTTGTGAGGGTTCATTATTCTATTTCTATATTCAGTTGTTGCTGTTTAGAGGATTTATCACAAGAGGGAAAACTACTATTTAATGCCAGTGCTTCTAACTAGGTCCTTTGCACAAGATTATGTCTTACTTCTAACTAGTGAAACCATTTTTCCAAATATGAGAAAATTTTATAAGGTATAACTTTCTCAGCTGAGTATGTAGTTGGCAAACCTGTCTTAACTTGTCCAGTCACATCCATCTCAGGCACACCTAGGAGAGATTGTGGAGATGACGAACTTTTTTTTTTTGAAAACTCATCTTCGATAGTTCCCATTTTAAGCTTGGGTGATAATCTTGTGTAGGCATCAAGATCTCCTGCCAAACAACCGGTTTCCAAACTCGATACTTTAACAGCAATTGATGAAAATAGTGACAGTTGATAATGCTGAACGCAAAAGCTACATCTAGTAGCGATTAGAGTTATAACCAGAAGAACTGCTCTAACACGGATGATATTGAATTATGATTAATATTATTGTATAGGCCTAACATTGAGCATTTATACCATTCATGACAGAGGTCCACAGATCCTCTTGATCACTCTGAGACATATTCATAATATTCTTGCAATTTCCGTTGATGATATATGCCGCCTGCAAGATAACATTATATCAAACATGTAAAAACTTCTAATCACATACCGTTTGCCTTACTCAGAAATATGAGTAACGCATTGTTAAAATATAACACAAGAGACGCCTATGGCTACTCCATTTGGTAATGCCAAACGGATTGCAGTAGAACTAACAAATTAGCAACAGAACTATTATTACCAGCTATCCCTACATAGTCTATGAGATTTCATAACCTTCGGACATAAAGACACATTTTGTTTATAGTGGCTGACAGAGATGTAAACGTCTGGGTGTTGTACAATATAGAAAATACATGAACAGGATGTTGAAGAAAATCACACACTTATAGCAAATAATTAACGGTCCTAGGATGTGAAATCCAATGGAACAGTATACATAGTGTATTCCGAATTAATCTGAAATGTAGAAAGTTCACTTAAAATGACAAGAAAGTCATAAACTTGCAAGAAATTATCGCAAACCTCTTTTAAAGAATTAACAAAGTTCCATTTCACAGAATCTTCTCCTTCACATGGTATCAGAATGTTGCTAGGATATCCTCTAAAATGTATCTGCAATTCATAAAATTTGGAAAAGCTCAATCACTGCATTGATAAAAGGTGGGACGTTTTGTGCATCCTCCTAGTCAATATGGACAAATTAAATTTTTTAAACCAGTAACATACAAATAGGGAGAGTCAAATAATGAGGGATGACAAGAATAAGAGGAATGATATAGCGGATCACTAATACTGTCCTCCAAAGTTAAGATACAAGAATAGTCAAGACTCTATTCAGTGTTTAATCAGAAACTTAATACACCCACTAAGCTCGCCATATCTCGAAACAGAAGGTGATAGAAAGAAACATTTACCGTGAGATTCCAGGGTCTTTGTGGTTGTGCACATAGAAGATCGAAAAGAACACCTGTTGGTATATACCTGCAAGGAAAGAAGATTCCACCTCTGACATAAACATATCACAACAAGAAAGAAAAAGAGTTAATTTCCATAAGATATGGTGAGAGATGAAGAGAAAGGAGTACCATTTGAGAGGGAAACCATTGTAGTCAAACCAGATAGAATCTTCACCAGGAGAAGAATTACAAGAGCAGGAGAAGGAGCAGGGTGAGAAGCAACGTCGGCTTTGTGGAGATGAATCTGCAGAGGAATTGCTCCTTCCCATACATATTTGACCGCTTCATTCGCCATTCTCTTCTCCACTCCCCTCCCCTCCCCTACTAGGCTACTACTACTACTCTTCCCCGTCACCAGCTTCTACTCTCACCCTTTCGACCAAAACTTCTTCTTTTGAAACGACGTTGTTTTCTTACGACGTCATCTTCTCTTGCGGTTGCGTATATACACTAACTTATATCAAGCGTACGTTAGCGCACTCCCTACTCTCTTGCTTGCTAACATGATCCGAACCAACCGGTTTAGCCTTGTTTTGGTGAAAAAATAATAATCGGATTTTTTTTTTTGTCAATTTCAATCATAATTTTTATTTGGAGTTGGGTTTTAATTTAGTCAAATATACAAGTCACTTTCGAATTATAAGAGCTTCTATTTCTTTCACTTGTTGATTGCTTCGCCAAATTTCTTCTTTACCTTCAACTGAAGATAACTCTTCACCAAATCAAATCAAACCTTACATTTTAATCGGAGATATTGAAGATAAACCTGAAATTGCTTGACAAACGGACTTCGTTTTGCTGAAAGCATCATTTAAGCTATCATAATCACTAATTTTTCTGTAAACAAATTGTACACGAATTTTACAGTTACAAATTTTGCGAAATAGCCTAACGAACGTAACATCTCGAAAAAAACAAACAATGAAACATCAACGAAGACACTGATGGAAATTTTAAAGTTGAATTAATATTGAATGTGAAGTCTCTTCTTTTAGATATACCTGATATGTTCTGTTATAAGTAGAGACACATCTCTTCTTCTTCTTTTTCTTCTTCTTCTATAATCATCTTTCTCTTTTTATATGGGCCAAATCCTCTTGAATTTGACTCTGAGTTACTTCTTCTGAGCTCAGAAAATGCAGACCTCTCGCTAGGCTTAAACTCCCATTGACATACAATTGTTTCGGGTTCTGAGTTCTTGTCTGTGTGTCCTGTATCATCCACCGAACCAGAGTTTGATCCAGTTGATGATCCTTCATTTTGGACAGCCTTTCCTGAATCTAAACATCTATTTTCCACATCTTCTTGCTTAAGAGGGATTTGTATCCAACAACTCAAGAGCTCTTCTTGCGAGTTTCTTATTATGGGTAATGTTTTGGATGTTGAGAGTTTCCGTGGTAATGGCTGGATTGGGGATTTACTATAACTTGAAGTTGTTAGAGAAGATGACATGCCTGAATCAGATACCAAAACTGTCTTCCCAAAGAGTTTTAGGCTTTGCTTCGTTGGTTCCTCGATCGAGTTCTCTCTGTTTAAGTTTGGGAACAACTCCAGTTTCTATACAAATTGATCAAACAAAGGGCATTAAATATTAAGCTTCTAAAAGCGGGTCCTGTTATATCAAATGAGAATGAGTTTTGGTTTCTGTCAATTACCAGAGTCTCAAGCTCTTCCGGTGGTGCATTTTCCGTAGTTGTAAGAGCAGCTGGTGGGGATGCAGACGAAACTGGGGACAAGCTTCGATTGGGTGAACTCGTACCAGGGAAACCCAAGGCTTCTGATCCAACAGTGGACAACACAGAGGTTGGAGATTGGTTGTCTCGCTCCGAGGGAGAAATTGATCTACTTGTTTGATCAGCCTCATTTCCAAACTTACGTGGGTAAGGATGCATTGGTTTTCTCTTGGGACGAGGAGGCGGTATCACAATTGGCTCTACCAAGCTCACATCACCCCCAGTTGCTTCTCGAGCAACCTGTGTAAAAACAACAGAACAGAGCTAAGTGAGAACACAAGTCTCCAAACAATGCACATCCAATGATCCCTTGTTTAAGCAGTACTTGGGTTTGCCATAGGGGTTATAGTAATACTTTCTGTTAACAAGGGTAAAGATATCATAGCAAATAAATGTATATAGACCTTAGAGAAAAACTTCTGAGCATGACTTCGAATCTGAACTGCAGTCTTTGTTCCCACATGTTCTGTTAGTGAAACAAAGATTGTATTTTTGATGGTTCAGGTTTGTATAGGCTATAACTCAGTAGCAAGTGATAAGCTTAGATCACTCATTTACCTTCTATTCGTCTCCAAGCTCGCCCGTAAAGTTTCAAAGCTTCAACAAACTTTCTGTGCTCTTCATCAGTCCATCTCTCTCTTTCTTTTGTTATAGTGTATGGTTTCCGTACCTAAAAAGAAACATGAATTGAGCTCAAAGATCTTCACTTACATAACAATATTTGATATTTGATAGTTAAAAGAAACAAAACCTTAGGTGCATAGTCATTTCCCCCAAAAACTTGTTCACTGAATTGAATCTGCTTGTCTTTAGTTTCTTCGACTCTATTCTTCAAAGGAGCTTTATTATTCTGAAATCATCACCAAGAAAAAGGGCTTTAGTAGACATCATCTTACTTTCTCAAAAAGTATATGCAAGTTATGGAATTTAACACCAAGTGACATTGGATCATTTACTTTCTTCTTCAGTTTCTCTATGTACATTCATTCACAAAATCCAAAAATTTCAACTATACTTCCAGAACCAAATTTACCTTGTACACAAACACAGTTCGCATGTAACCCATGAATCCTTTTTTAACAACCCAATCTCAGGGATTCACAAGAATCTAGTTGCAACACACGAATCTAGAGAGAACTCATAGCTCAGGTTCCCAACAAGCTAAAGCTTTCTTAAATATTCGTATGCACTATTCTAAACTCATTGATTCATTAGCTAATCCGCCTAAGCAGGAAACGAAAACTGGAAATATATTAAATACAGCAAGATTAAAGTTCAGACCTGAACATTCGCAGTCAACGGAGACGACGCCATCGCTTCCCGGATTAAGATTTCAGCGGAGATTAAATAAATAAAAAGCTCAAAATAGAAAGGAAAATGAAAGCGTTAAATTAGCGACTCTGAACATCGAATAAGCTAAATTTCCTCTCGTCCGTCCGTAGACAACGAGGAAACAATCAGCTTCTGAAATCAAAACCAAACCTTCCGGAAAAGAGTTCCAGCAAACCGGAGATTGAAAGGTTCGATAAAAGGAAACTCTCGGCGCAGGG
The DNA here is from genome assembly GCA_963854855.1 of Nasturtium officinale. Classification (NCBI taxonomy): domain Eukaryota; kingdom Viridiplantae; phylum Streptophyta; class Magnoliopsida; order Brassicales; family Brassicaceae; genus Nasturtium; species Nasturtium officinale. The sequence goes on from OY978509.1 coordinate 4,336,527, forward strand.
AAAAAAAAGAAGGAAGTAACCAGAAAACAAAACAAGAATAAGGCTGGAAATGGAACTCTTAGAGTTAATACTCCGATAACTATGCACGCCGGAGTAAAAACAAAACAGGCTTTTGACGGTTCCGAATCGCCGGAAAAATAAAGAAAGCAGAGAGAGAGAAGAAGAAGAAAAAAAGAGTTTGGGGTCTGTTGAGGAAAGAATTGGGGCTGAGAAAATAGGGAAGGCAAAGGAGGGGATGCCACGTCAGCGCGCTTTTTCAATTTTTATTTATTTATTTGTTTTCCATGGAACGCTCGAGAAACTGATGAAATCTTGTGGCTCATGTTCAAAGACCTACATTGACACGTGTCGCCTTTACCCACATTATTTCCTTTTTTATTTATCGTCTCTCTTCAATAAATATATCATTTAACTTAAATATACTGTAGTCTGTATGTGTATTTTTAAACAGTTAGATTTGGTTCAGAAAATGAATGAAGATTATTCTATTTGGATAGCAGTGTGTTTTTTTCTTGTTTTTCCCCATCTACACATATTGTATATTCGAATTATCAATTATGTAAAATATCAAGGAATAAATACGTAAATAAAGATTTTGCTGGACGGAGAAATGTGAGCCACCAGACGATGGTTTAAAAGGAAAAATATGGAAGGTTTACTCGCGAGAGTACGATTTTTGTTCTTACTCGCTTGTTTCTCGGTTCATTGGTTTCCCACCTCATGAGATATTTTTTCTTTAGGATAAAACAATTTATTCTCTTGAGCAAAACAAAAAAAAAATAGCATAAAATTATCAGAATCGCCACCTAACAAAAAGGAGTATACTTATTTAGGACGTAGAAGTTCCTATTCAATATAAATCAATGTTCATTAAAATTTTGTAAGTGTTGAGCTCTTTATTATATATTCATTAAATTATCGTCAAAATGGTTTTTCAAAAATATTATATTATTTGGAAATTTTTTTTTGTCTAAGCTAATTTCGACAAATGGTCATATTTATCATATTTTTGGATTTAATTTTAATTGATCAAAAGAAATCTATCTGCCGCCTTTTGGAGATTGAACTTTAAGATTGATTGGTAAGGTTTGGGAGATTAAAGAATTGCGAACGAATGAACCAAAATTTTGTTCAACAATTTTTAAGTGGAGTAAAACTATTAAAGTTTATTTTTTAAAATGGAGTAAAAATAGGTTTGCACATTTTTCATTGGTAATTATGTCGCAGAAATGAGAATAGTTAATAATTACTCCACTTTTATTGTGTTATGTATGAATTTGAAATCCAAGATTGACCATGATCAAAGTTATTTTAAAGATATCTCACAGGGTAGAAAACATTCGTGTCTCAATGCTAGTTCATTGGGAGGTGATTACGGTGATGAAGCACTAACACATCCTTTAACAAAACAATTTTCGATAAACAAAAATAGGTGGTGCCATCTGAAAACTCTTTTACATTCAAATGAGAATAAATTAGACTAAGCGACTAGCCAAAAAAAAATTCGATTATTTTTTTTATAAAGTTTGAAGAGGTGATTACAATCCAATCATTCCAAGAGGTGATCCATGATCCATTAAAATCATTTACTGAGCACAGCTTAAAAAGGTTCATTAGTTAAACCTTACTTTGTTTCAATTCTTTTTAATTGATTGCTTTCAGTATTTATATAAAATGGGGGTTAAACTTTTTTTAACACATCAAACATATTTTTAATAAAAATATCGCATAAATCTGGAATAGTTCAACTTATTCCAAAATTCTACAAAATGATGAGCAGATAAGAAGACAAAAGTATAAATCCAAAATAAAATGAGATATATAGTTTTCATTTTGCCGTTGTCTTTGCACTAGAAAAACGAAAATATCAAGTTAAATATCTTATGCTTATAAAATAGAAAAACTGGTGGGGTTTAGCCTAGGTGTGGATAAGATACACGCCATATATGGTGGGGGTGAAAAAGATTATAAAATATACAGCCCATGTAATATAATACATACGCATCTGTGAAAATGTATAATTAATTTAAACTTTTGCGTATTAATATGTTTATTCATCGTCCCAGTCGTAATCAGTTTTCATAGATTTATAGATAATTTATTAGTAAATGATTGTTAAGCAAATAGAATAAGAAATTAAGAACAGTTGTTTTTGGTAAACAAATTATTAATTGTAAATCATCCCGGGTGGAAGTTATTTACATTTTTATTCAAAATAGAAATAATTAGGGAATACTCCTATTTAAGTGCACTTTTGTCCGTGTCACTGATGCTTATTTTCGCCGACTGTTCAACAGAAAATGAACACGTGGAAGGAGGATTCTAGGCCACTCATTTATTTTTCTTTCCTGTATTTACTTATTAACGTTCACCAATTTATTGATATTACACCAAATTTCTCAGCCACATATTTGCCTTCAAAGAGCAGAAACTCGTTGGTGTGTGGCTGTTGTCGACTTAAATTTTTTTCTTTGTTGTCATTACTAAAAGTATTTTTTGTTTTTCACCATATTTTCGAATGCAATTAAATCCGAGCTCTAGTGGAAACCAGATTCATCTAATATAACACTCATTCGTGAGAAGAAAATCCAAAACAAAGTAAAGACGGATATAATTCCGTATTTGTATAACATTTTTACAAATTCAGTATTTCTGAAAATGTCATGCAATTAGCTAGGAGGCATAAGAATTAGAAAAAAATACAAAAAAACCATAACAATCATTTGTAGACCAATTTATGATGATTTAGTGGTTGAAAATTTTGTTACTATATTCAAAAAATCAGGATTTGAATGTTTTATCATGATTTTATTTATGGGTTACCATTATAAATGTTTTAAATGATGAAGTATCTAGTTTCATATATTTTGGGTATCAATCTGAAGTATGGTGTTGAATTCTTCAGTTAAATATTACAATGACGTTAGGATGGGTCATTTAAGTAATAAGGAGGTTAGGCTTGGTGATGCTGGAATTTAGGTATTGGTCTACTGGATAGTGTGAAGTGACATGTGACACCATAGCGATATTTTTCTTTTTCTTCACCACCATACGTTTGTAATTCTTTTTTTTTTTGCAAGATAAAACAACCAGAAAATAAGATTGTTTTCCCATAACTAAAATATGTTAGTAAGTTGAACTTAATTGAAATTGTAGAACTTAAACCGCAATATTTCAGAAGTACAAGTACATTTGAAAGGTGATTTTTTTTTTTGTTCGCATGATTGGGAATACAAAACAGAGATATACGAACCAATCATTTTAATGAAGATAAATATGGTGATCTTGGACTCGTGGGTCCACATAGTCGGGATTAATGATCCATTTCTATAAGCTTCAAGGGACGATCTTATGTGGTTCATATTTATTGGCTAACATATTTTTGCCGCTTTATAGTCTAACGGGATAAAAAGAGAAGCATATATTCTTTTGAAATAAAAGGCCTCTTGACTTTGTGACAATCAGTGTGAAAGTGAATGTTACAACAAAGATAAAAGAGATTGGAAAGATGTGTGGTGTATATAAAAGCCATACCGGTGAAACTATTTATGAACCAACCGTATTATTTATCTATGTCTCATGATTTATATATATATATATAAATAAGGAGAACTTGTAAATTGTGTATGTGTTTTTTTGTTTGTAAAATGATCATATTCTGGTCTGTTTTGGAAGGAGACATCAGACATGGACCGAGGCCTTGAATCTGCGTAAAAGAAAAGTAAGAAGCAGAGTAAACAACGCAATTTCTTTTCTCATTTACTCTCACCTACTTAACCTAATAACCGTGTCTTATTTTTAAAATTTAACCAACCACCAAATCATGAACTAAACTAATCTAACACAATTTCTGAATCCTTGCTATTAACCTGGGCCTAATGCAAGCTAGTGGTTGGCCCAACATACCTTAACCTAAATAAAGCCTAGTGGCTAGTACAATGCCGAAGACGAAGCATACGAAGAAACCGAACTCCAACACGTAACGATTTAAAATCAAAATTTACAAGAGGAATGTAACGATTCAATCCAAACCCTAAAGTCCTAAACCAACAACCTATTGTGAGCTAAATTTGAATTTCAAGTCAATTTAAATCATGTCAATTCGTATTGTAAAAAGAATATATATATATATAAACCGAATTTAAACAAAACTAAACCAAATATAAAAACGAATTAATATTTTGATTTCATATATACAAATGATTTTTAAGAACTTTATTAGATAGAATAAAAACAGAAATTAAGCAACATCATCTCATAATCCCACAACAAAATCAGAAACAAAACAAACATGCCAACATGCAACAACATAAAATATAGTCTGTATAAGGCCCTTGCCTTAGAAAAAATATTACAAGTTCATAAATAACCAAGGAAATGAAAAAGGTTTGACTTCAATATCGGAGAATAATATTCTCACATTCATATTAGCAATAATAATAAAAAAAAAAAAAGCCAAAGAGTTGAGATTTGAGAAGGGGTCAGTCATCACAGCTAAGCATTTGTTTGATCCTTTGAATGGTGGAGCTAATCAAGGTATTGACTGAGGCAGCAGATTCTTCCAGGTTGAGATCTCTAGTGTAACTCGGACCGGAGACGAGGATCTGGAAAGCCACAGTGAGGAGCGTCGAGCCATTGTCGCGGCCACCGTTGGGCTCGGTGGCTGATGCAGCGGAGGGACGGCTGTCACGGGAGATGGTGAAACCGGAAGGGAGGATTGCAGCGGCGGAAGGATCAGCGGTGCCTGACATGGCGCTATATGCTGTCTGTACATCCATTGGAGCGTAGACCACCATACCTCCTAATGCATCTATGAAGCCATCTTGTAGTATCATCATCTCATTAGCCTCCACTGTTGCAGTTGAAGGCTAAAACATATAAGATAAAAAAAATTGTTAATGCAATGAACTTCCATGTCCATGACAAATATATATATATATCTAGTAAATAAAAAAAAAAGGCTTCAGTATGAGTACCTGGAGAATGTTCACAGAATTTGTATGGTCTGTTCCGGTGGTAAAGCGAGCGACCTCAGTGACCGGAATCTCATGGCAGAGAACGTCCCACTTTTTTTTTTGTAGCATACAAACATATATAATAAGATTTATTCTTGTTAATTACAACAAGAGATTGTGTGTGTATTTTTAAAAAAGCTGATTAAATATGAACTTGTGCAGGTAAGTCATGCATATTATGTTACCTGGTGACGATTTTCGAGATTTCGAAGGAAGTTGTAAACATGGATAGGAGGGAAAGGGAGAGCTAAAGATGAACCGGCACATATAATAAGACCACACGGCTCACCAGCTTCTGTATTTGATCGCACTGAAACCCTTACTCCACTATTATTGGTTTCAGAATGTTGCGAAAAATCAATTTTTTTCTCCATTTTCAATATCCTAGCGAAGTTTCTCACCATTCTTTCTCCTAGCGCCAACACATTCATTCTTCCTTCAATCGATTCAACAACTACAAACAAAAATAAAATAAATGGAAAAACATTTTTGATCCAACTGGATTTGATTGATATTATGCCTAGCTAGCTATAATTAATTATATGTTTAAGTTACCTCCACTATAATCGGTGGTAAGAAGGCCAGCGATGGAAGAGAGAGACATCCTCTCACATATTCTCTCAAGAGTAATAGCCCAACGTCGAGCTCCATAGCCAAAATCTCCGAATAAGAGGTCTTTGTAAAGCCGATGAACATGTATCCGTACTTTATCATTCACTTCTACATGCTCCATCCACGTTACCTACTCATTTTTTATTTTTAATTAATTACACAGCATCATATAAATTTATCATAACTATATGGGTTACACTAATTAATGACTCGAACAAAACTACAAGTTTAAGAAATAAAGGTAAAAGACTATATATATACACACTAGCTAGCTAATATAAATTCAAAAAAATTATAATAAAACTTGAATAACTAGTCCTCTAGTACCTTTTATTTTCCTAATTACGCAGTATAGTATATAGATGTGTGTAGAAAAAAAGAAAGAGAGAGAAAGACCTTAGAGCGACCATCGGGCAAGCCTTGGATGAGGCAACCGGAGGGACGTTTGTAGCAACTCGGAGCCGTAAGCTCAAAGTCAAAGTCAAAGTTTGGGGGATGGCATGACACATCAACAATCATCCACTGATCTCCTTCCATTTGCTGGCAAGACCTTAGGATCATAAACTCTCTCGGTGACACCAACGGCGACAATATGTGCAGTTGCTCATAAATCTGTTTTATTTATCATCCAATTTTTTTTTTGTTTTTTCACCAAATATTTATGCAAGTTAATTTAATTTTAGAATATTTATAAAAATTCTTACCACTTTCAGACTCGAGATTGGTCCTTGTGGGTCCATGGGTTCCAGCACGTGAATCGTTTTAGCTTCGCTCACAATTGTTGGGAAAAGCCTCGCCCATTTCTCCTGCAATATTTTGTGTTAAGAATTTGTAATTTTAAAAGAGACATATATAAGTTAAATGTAATAAAGAGAGAAAAATATTGCTATTCATTTTTCGGTATTAGCTTAAAATTGCATAAATACGTACCGTATCTAAGAACATGTCCACCAAGTTTCTTGCATCCATTGAAACCACAACTACTTCCTTAGAAGACTCAAAACGAGGGGTTGGGCCTTTAGCGTAGCTATCTTTTGTAAACATCTTCTCATAGTTGGCTTGATCAATGAATAGCCTACCATCAATAGTCGACTTAGTCCACATCGGTTCTTCCATTTGAATCAAACCTTTAACCTCTGCAACCGCTTTTGTCGCCTTTTCAAACATCATCATTTTATCCATTTGAGATAGCGGCTGGAAATGTCGCTGTAGTATCGGAATTCGTGGCTGAGGCGGTGTGGTGATGTTGATGTTTTCACGACTGTGTAGTCCTCTTGGTGGCTCGAGGCCGAGGGGATGGTTAGAGAAACTTTCATAGGAGGCAGGAAAACCATTTGAGGTCGATCCGTAGCTTGATGGTGGACCACGGAGATAGGCTAGGGCATCATCGCTAGGTAATGGAATATGACATCCTTGCTGCTTTAGGTGACTTGAGATTTTTTCATACTGATATTCATAATTTGGTCAACAAAAATATTAGCGTTTTACCCCAAAAAAAGTATTAGTGCTTTTTTATTATTATTATTATTATGTAGAATTGACTTCTAGTGTCAAGTGTAGAATTGACTTCTGGTGACATAAAATTTAGTATCGGAAAATCCGATCCGTGATCCAAAAAAGTCCAAATCAGATCTTAACCGGATATTCTATCAAATCTGATCGGTTTTGATTCTAAATTTGTTTGGTTTCGCTTTCGACCGGAATCCGACATATATCACTTATATATATAGTATATAATTATATATATTATTAAATATACAAAATAGATATTAGCTAGCAAAATTCATAAATATATAACATATTCGAAAAAAAATTCCTTAATTTTTTTTATTCACATTCTTTTTTTCGATTAAGATTCTTCTTGATATTTATATTATTTTTTCTTCGGATTTTTTTCAGGGGTTTTCCGGATTTGTTTCGGATTTTTTTTTTTGAATTTTTGATTAAATATGATCATTCGGATTTATTTTCCGAATCCAAAATGTTTTTGGTTTTTTATCGGGTTACATATTAAATATGTGATCTGATCCGAATTTGAACCAAACCGAACCAAAAATGTAAGCGGATAGTATTTAGATTATAAAATCTCATATCCGAATAATTCGAAACCGATTCAATCCGATCTGAATCCTAATATGCCCAGGAATTGACATGACCTATAATACCAAAAATATAAGCCTCTAGATAGATGCCACCTCATCAATTTTTATTTTGTATATTTAATATATTTAAATTGGCTGTCAGATTTAAAATTAGAAAATTTTAGTTATGTCCTAATCTATTAGTTATACAAAGAAGTAAATCTAGCACTTGTAAAACAAAAAGTTGATAAATTTTCCACTTTGCTAGATATATATATATACATGAACCGGTGGAAATCAAAATTTTAATCGTAAAAGAAAAATAATATTGTTTGTGGAAAAACATATGCAATAAACATGTACCTCTTGCTTAAGACGTGCATTTTCTAAACGCAGTTGATAGAGAATAGGATCTCGTTCTTGTCTCCCTAAAGGAGGACCACCACATGGAGGGCAAACAACATTATTCACTGCCGCTTCTAGAGCTTCGTTTTCATGTCTGATTCTCATATTTTCTGCTCTTAATGCTACGTTAACTGCTTTTTCATTATGAGTCTGTAATGAAAAAAATAAAAATAAAATACATACATATGTATTAAACTATATTTTTCTTGCCCAAATCTGGAAGACAAAACCTCAGTTTACTCATTTGACCAACAAGAGAACCTCAAGTTAATTTTTGGAATACTTATTTGCCGTGTAAATTCTACTGTGATATGAAAAAACATTTATTAATCAACAATGACAATGATTACTAAAATCACCATTAATTGATTTAGTTAAATAAAACCACCTTGTATCATATATATATATATATATACTGAACTATAATATCAAACAAACACTAAATGCCACAAAAAATTACTTTTGCTTGTGTACGTTTGTTTTGAAACCAAAATTTTATTTGTTTTGGTTCCAGATTCAGCTCCAGCCCCAATCGACGTCGCTGGGACTCATCTGGATGAGGACAATCCTTGAAATACCTTAAATCAATGAATTTTTTTATCATCAATTAAGAAGCTATTACAAAACTAATATAAAAGAATTAAATTAAGGATAGATCTTACACTTCGAGCCTTTGAATTTGATGATTAGTGTGGCGATGGTAAGTCTTCTTATCCTGATCGTTGCTGTTGTTCATAGATGTATCCCGTTCATCACTTGAACTGTCATCATGATATTCGTGACTAGAATCCATTTTTTTTTCTTAACCCCAAATGAAAGAAAAGATACATAATACATTAACAGGTTAAAGCTATTTATATAGAAAATTGTACTAGCCAAATATGGTTAAAAAGGATTTTCTATTTTTTTTTGTCATTGGTTTAAAGATTTATTTTATGGCCTTCAATTTTCATTAAGAAATTGAACAAGTAGGAGAAGTTTCAAAACAAAACAATACAAAACCATTTATGAACCAAATCTCATCAATGCTACTTTTGACTGGTGTTATTTCAAAAGTTAACTAATAGATTTGTATTCAAATCTAAAAAGTTTTTAAACCATATTTGCCTAATATACTTTTATATATAAATAGCTTTTTATTATATTTCAGTAAATTAGAAATTATGATGCCAAAAATATGTATATATATTAACATATATATATATATATATATGTATATAGATTTAATGTTATATTTGGATTTAATCCTTTTATTTTTATCTAGTGTACATTTGAATAAGGGAAAGCCCAAAAAAATTAGCAATTCAACTAAATCTCATACTATATGTTATAGATTTTCCCCTTTTCATTACATAAAATAAATAACATATCAAGGATATGATATAGACATGACATATATGTGATATTTTACAAACTAAAATATTGTTGAAGTCTTTTAATATATATGTGAGTAACGCTGAGAAAATGATACCTATGTAGGTTTAGCTAAATAAATTATCAAGTAATTATTAAAAAGGAGCAAAACTTGCTCGATCTAACCATTGGATTTGTGTGTTGAAATGTAGAATCCTTGGTTATTTTCAGTCATGATTATTTCTGTTATATTTTGGATTTACAACTACCAATGTTTTACGTAGTGGAAGGGAAAAAAATCAACTATATCCTTGATATGTTATTTATTTTATATAATGAAATGAAAAGGGAAAAATCTATAAAATATAGTATGAGATTTAGTTGAATTGCTACTTTTTTTGGGCTTTCCCTTATTCAAATGTACACTAGTTAAAAATAAAAGGATGTAAATCCAAATATAACATAAAATCTATATACATACATACATATATATATATATATATATATGTGTGTTTGTGTTTATATATACATATTTTTGGCATCATAATTTCTCATTTACTGAAATATAAATAAAAGGTATTTATATAGAAAAGTATTTTAGGCAAATATGGTTAAAAATACTTTCTAGATTTTAATCCAAATCCATTAATTAACTTTTGAAGTAACACCAGTAAAAAAGTAAAAAGCAGTTATGAGATTTGGTTCATAAATGGTTTTTTATTGTTTTGTTTTGAGACTTCACCTACTTGTTCAATTTCTTAATGAAAATTGAAAGCCATAAGATAAATCTTTAAACCAGAGACTAAAAAAAATTCACTTTTAACCATAGTACCTTTCTTTTTCGCAGATTCAAGGCCATGTCTCATGTCTCTTTCCAAAACAGAGACCAGAATGTGGTCATTTTACAAACAAAAAACACGCACACAATTAAAAAGTTCTCCTTACTCATATTATTCTTATGTGACTTAACGATATCCAAAAACCCCAAACACAATTTATACTAAGTGAAAAGCTTGTATTTTCTCGAAATAGTTTTTTAATAAATATTAAGAATATAAACTTTAGTAAAGGTTGTGTTCTCACTTGTTAAATAATTATCTATTTTAAGATTGCGTTTACTTATTATCTCATTCAATTGTCGTTCCACATTTGGCCAGTCGTTCCAAATTGTTTCTACTACTTTGACCACTTGTACCATTCGGAATCCAGAAAACAAAATAAAATACCATATATATATATTATTAAAAGTATTGATGAAAAAAATGGATAATCTATTACACCATCCATATTGGAAATCTATTAAAGGTGTTTTGCAGAAGAAAAAAAAACTTAATTAGAAGAAGATAAAGTATTCGAGACGACGACACTTAAGACAGTCATTAAAACATTTATATCTACACATGTGATTAGTTCAACAAATATATAATTAATTAAATTATAAAAATATTATTATTTATTGTTTAAACATGGATGTGCCAATTCATTGCAACTCAACCAATTTAATTATTCAATCCAATAGAGACAAAACCTATTTTACTCATCCATTATATGTCATAATCTATCCATTAGAACTTTGGGATTAAATTGGGCTGGACGAACCTACGAATTAAAACCCATTCTAGCCTTTCACAAAAAGATTTTTGAGCATTTTGATAGCCTTTCATATACTACTCTACAGTAATACGTAAATTTGTCTGTATTTTAGTTTTTGAGAAGGCACGTATTTGATTACATATTATTGTAGTATTGTTTTAGGTAATAAAAAAAAACAAAGTCGATATTCAGTTCAATACAAATACTAACTTCCATAAAACTTTCTCATTTCCTCGGGTCCCATTCATCATTTACTTAGCAGCATTGAATATTTTCATTGTGTATACTTTTTCAAGAAACCGTGGCCCCACTGTGTATTTCATACATTTCATGATTCTAATTTAGAATTTGAAACAGAAATCGAACTTCAAGCAAAATTTCTCATGTATTGGGTGTAGAAAATGAAAATGACACTAGGGGCTTTAGTCTGCTAATTCAAACAAAATATAGGCATTGGGAAGAAAATTTCATAAAAGGAAGTTTCCAAAAAGTCATTTATTTAAATACATTATAACCCACATGATTACCATACAATATCGTTTATTATTGATATAAAACACCCATAAGGTGTCTCTTCTTCCTCTAAGTATTTCCATCCATCACTTTCCTCGATCTCATTTTATTTCTTGCTACTCTCTCTCTCTTTCTCTTATCGCCGTGATGGTGCTTTCCCACGCCGCGTCGGAGTCGGACGTCTCCGTCCACTCCACATTCGCATCACGATACGTCCGAACTTCACTTCCCAGGTAATATATATATATATATAACAATATATAACAATCTTATTTTAAAAAAAAAATATGACAATCTTGATCACAGGATATATATTTGTAGTTTCAATAAAATGAGGGATTAATTTATAAAGACGTAAATATCAGGTTTAAGATGCCAGAAAACTCGATACCAAAAGAAGCGGCGTATCAGATCATAAACGACGAGCTGATGCTTGACGGGAATCCAAGGTTAAACTTGGCCTCCTTCGTGACGACGTGGATGGAACCTGAGTGTGATAAACTCATCATGTCATCCATTAACAAGAACTATGTTGACATGGACGAGTACCCTGTCACCACTGAACTCCAGGTATTATATTTTCAAATATTTTTAGGATCTTGAGAATTTTTTTTCCAAACAACTTTGTGATTTCATGTGGCCGAGATATGATATATAATCTCAAATGTTTGGACTGGCCTTTGATATTCCGGATCTAGATGATATGGTATATTTTGATTGATAATTCTCGTATTATTGGTAATACCATTTTTGATTATAGACATTATAATATGCTCTGTTATTGGATCATGTTGTACATATGTATACCAACTAATTAAGTTGACTTATTATATGGCTGTGTTTATCAAATTTGTGTTGATTTGGACTACTATTGCATTAGTGGGTAGATTATTGTGTTCGTAGTTAATAGTTAATTGGGAGGGTTTTCTTTAAAATTTAAAATCGTTGCTATTAATATATATTTTGATACTATTATTATAGCTTCTATCATTAGTAAGATACTTTATCATTGAGTCATTTTTCTATATGTATAAATGTACACCAACTATATGTTGACCTTTTCTAAGGCTGTGTTAATCAATTTTGGATTAACTTTGACTTTACCATAGCAATTAGGTATTCTATTACTGTTTTATTTCCGCAAATACCAGCCATGTTAGAAGTTGATTTATTTGTGATTTTTTTATTAAACTAAATGGTTCCACTAATTTAAAGCTGGTTAAAGTACGTTAAACTTTCAAATTAATAATGATTCCTCGTATTTTATATCAAAACCCTAAAAGAATGTTAAATAAGAAAACAGGTTGTAGGTAAAGTTTTCTATTATTTGCAACTTAGAATATGATCGTAACATTTATTCATCCACTAGCTGATCGTAACATTATAATATTTTGTAGGATCTCATGTTGGGGTATAGAATAACATTATTGTAACTTAATAATATCCACGATTAGTGTGAAACGTGAAATATTTTAGTTTTGCTTTACGATATCGCACGTTGTCAATTATCCACTAAGATTATTATAATTACGCATCAGTCTCGATGTCATAATGTCATTTATCCAAGTGGGTTTCCACTAATTAATCTTTCTTTTGTTTAAATATTAAAACAAAAAATAGAACCGATGTGTGAACATGATTGCACATCTATTCAATGCACCCCTTGGAGAGACGGAGACAGCCGTAGGAGTAGGAACTGTTGGATCATCCGAGGCCATTATGTTGGCTGGTTTGGCATTTAAGCGGAAGTGGCAGAACAAGCGCAAAGCCGAAGGCAAACCCGTCGATAAACCCAACATTGTCACCGGAGCCAATGTTCAAGTAATTAACTATTTTAAAACGAAACATTTAAATAATATTAATGAAATTTTTTCCTTTTTGGTCAGTTTCTTATAACGATATAAAACGTTAGGTATGTTGGGAGAAATTCGCTAGGTACTTTGAGGTTGAGCTCAAGGAAGTGAAATTAAGTGAAGGATATTATGTGATGGACCCCGAAAAAGCTGTTGAGATGGTCGATGAGAACACTATTTGTGTTGCGGCCATTCTTGGTTCCACTCTTAATGGAGAATTCGAAGATGTTAAACTCTTGAACGATCTCTTGGTCCAAAAGAACAATGAAACCGGGTAATTAATGAATGTATTGTTAACATATTATACGATAAATAGTTATGATATCATACTAAAACGTGTTTTTGATACATAGTACTATACGATAAATAAGACATTGAACTAAAATAGCTATCTAAATATGTGTGTTTTGATAGATGGGATACACCGATCCACGTGGATGCGGCAAGTGGAGGATTCATAGCACCGTTTTTGTATCCGGAATTGGAATGGGACTTTAGATTGCCGCTGGTGAAGAGTATAAACGTGAGTGGTCACAAGTATGGACTTGTGTATGCAGGAATTGGGTGGGTGATTTGGAGAAACAAAGAGGATTTGCCTGAGGAACTCATTTTCCATATTAATTATCTTGGTGCTGACCAACCCACGTTTACTCTCAATTTCTCCAAAGGTAATTAATTACTTAATTTTAGTTTTAATTTATTATTTACATTTATTTTTTCTTGCTAGTCGTAATTTTTCTTTTTGGTAAAAGTAATATATATTTTGTTCGAACTTAAAAATTCTAGTCATGCTCTAAGTAGACGAACAAACCATCAAAGTGATGAACGTCAAATTTCTTTCCATTTGAATATGCGGAAACTTCACCTTAAACACTTCGTATTCAATTCATTTTTTTTTCCATTTCATAACTTAAAAATTTGTAGTGGTATAGGACTTGAAGATTTCATCAGACTGATGAACCAATTGTGGTCAAACTTTGTTCTGATTAAATTAAGGAAACTTCACCTAATTTCTTTCCATTTTTTTTTAAAAAATCGTAGTTTAAGAAATATGTAGTAAATAATACATCAGAGAGATGAGGTTCAAGTTTGTTTCCAGCTTAAAATAGGGGGAAACGAAAATTAGATGTTGTCGTATTTGAAGAAGTTTGAATTTTTCTCATTTGCTTTCACATAACATCATCACCGATTAGGACCACTTGATCCACTAAACTACTCTCATAACATTTGTCCTGTATATTTATTATTCACTGATATCTTTGTTTATAATAAACGCAGGTTCGAGTCAAGTCATAGCACAATACTACCAACTTATCCGATTGGGCCACGAGGTGAGTCAGACCACGATTATAATTTTCATAAATCAAGCTAATATATTAGACACGAATCAATAATTAAAATGTATCGAGCAGGGCTATAGAAATGTGATGGAGAATTGCAGAGAGAATATGATCGTGCTAAGGGAAGGACTGGAGAAGACAGGAAGGTTCAACATAGTATCAAAGGACGAGGGAGTGCCACTTGTCGCTTTCTCCTTGAAAGATAACAGTTGTCACACTGAGTTTGAAGTCTCCGACATGCTCCGCAGGTTAGCTTTCTTAACTAAGATTTCAGATACTCTTTCTCATTTAGAATTAGGTTAAAAGGTTCACAATTATAAGTAAGTAGATATATGTGTATGAATTTATGATGAATATGTAATTTATTTATGTATGAATATTTGAAATGTAGGTATGGATGGATTGTACCGGCCTATACAATGCCTCCAAACGCACAACATATAACTGTTCTTCGAGTGGTCGTTAGAGAAGATTTCTCGAGAACACTCGCAGAGAGACTTGTGATAGATATTGAGAAAGTTATGCATGAGCTCGATGAGCTTCCTTCGCGAGTGATCCACAAAATATCACTTGGAGAAGAGAAGAGTGAAGCTAATGGTGACAACTTGATGGTGACGGTGAAGAAAAGCGATATGGAGAAGCAGAGAGAGATTATCAATGGCTGGAAGAAGTTTGTCTCCGACAGAAAAAAGACGAATGGTATCTGTTAATTGAATATTTGCTGAACATCTTTGAAGACTTTATTAATAATGCATTTGGGATTGATTTCCAAATTTGAAGGTTTCATTTCTTTTATCGTTGAACCCAGTTACATTTGTTTTTGATTTCTATACTCTATTGCAACTTTATGAAATAAGTAAAAGTTTACGTTTTTTTTGTTGCTATTTCCTCATCCATTATAATATATAATAATATCTGTTAATCGAATATTTAACTTAATTTCAGTCCCGTTCGAACTTCAACCTTTTTAATGATAATATGGTTTTTTTGTCAATATGGTTAAATAACTTACTAGGCCCGTAATATGTTAAGAATTTTTTTAACAATATTTACGTTATTGACTATTTATAAATGTATAATGTAATCATTGATTGCTGACCCAACAAATGCAACATCAATTCCACATCAAATAAATTATAAAAACTCCTCTCAATTCTCCTCCACGTTTCAAACTAAACGTGGTCGTTTAGCTCATTGAGACATTCAAACTCGATATATTATTATTATTATTATTAATTTTTTTTGGACAAGACTAAAGCTTTAATTAAAAAATAGTTTTAGCTAATAATCTACCATTCATTTTTGGTCCACTTTTTAGAAGATTACGAATTTTAATCTTTGATGACATTATTTTACTACTATCTACAAAAGAAGAGTAAATATTCAGAAATAGTTTAAATAGTTATATGAACTAATGTTCTGGATCCATGAATTGGTGAGATATTAATTTTCTACATTACTTGAACTCTGAAATTCAAATTTTAATTTTAATCAACATCAAAGTGAAAAAAGTCACATAACTAAAAATTCAAAGAAATCATACTTCAAACTTTAATAAGTAAGAAAGTATAATAAGCCGGAGAAGAACCAGCCTTGTTGGAGCAACGTCAATTGAAGAAAGGGTTATGGAAAGATCCAAAGACGGTCTTCTCACAAACTTCATCCAACTTTTTGATCGCGGCGCAAATCCGATCCAATAGCGGCTTTGCGGGTGAGGAAAGTCCTAGCAATATCATCAAAACATGTTCTTACCTCCTTGCAGTCGGACAAACATTTGGCTACTTAAAGAAAAAAAAAACATTTGGCTACTTCGGCTGGTGGATGAAACGGAGTTGCGTGTAAGTAACGTTGACTCCATATTTCTTGCTGTGACTTGGGATGTGAGACAGCATGTCAAGAGAATAATAGCAACACAAATTGTTAGATTCTCCATGTTATTTCTTGGATTCGTCTGAGGTTTTGAGTTTGAATGAGAAGAATATAAGTTTTAGGCTTATATAGGGGTTTACGCAGGGTTTAGATTATTTCGAATAATTATGTATATAAGTGGAATATTTTTGTTGTTATCGTACAAATTATAGTACTACGTAACTTTTTATTTCCTATTTAATTAATATTTTGGACTTTCGTTGAAATGATAATAACTTAAGAAAACACGTCTTTGTTATTTTTTTTTGTGTGTACATGATCACTAGTTTTCACTTTTCAGCCTGATTAAGAGGCTTTATAAGTAAGATAAATAAGAAGATATTTAGATGCAAAATAATAAAATTCGCTCTTTCTAACGACCAGGGGCGTAGGTAAGGGTTGAGAGGAGCAGTTGGTCCCGCTAAATTTTTTTAAAATTATTATAATTTTATATTAAATTTTAGTTTTGTCCCTTTTAAATAATTATTTTATGTCTTTTTAAAATATTTGTGTCCCTACTAAAATTAACGACATTTAGCTTGCAGCTCGATCCCGTCCTTATCTTTTCTCCGATTTGATAAAGTCCTAAATCTTCGATTTTATATGTTTTGATTCAGTAGTGAGTTTTTTTTTTGTGGGGTTAGAAATGTAAACTAAGATGCGTTAAGACCATGTAAACTGCGATCGCGGGGGATGTTGGAAAGGTAATTTACTCAATAGCTATAACAATCGCGAAAATATAGGTAAATTAAAACAAAAATGAGTAATCATTTTATAACAAATATATTCTAATTTTTATTCAATAGCTGTAACCATCACGAATATATAGGTAAATTAAAACAAAAATGAGATAAAATTTAGTTTTCTTCAAAATAAAATTATACTTCATTTCTCATTTTGGTCAGGAACCATTCAAGATTTGCTTAGATCATCAGAATAATGCAAATAGTTTAATAAGATAAAGCACTGATATCTTTATTAAGAATGAAAAACTAATTTAAATTCTTGAGAAATATGGTGGCGCATAATCTAAAGTGGAAGAAACATACCTAAAAAGGAAAAGAAAAAAAACTACTTAGAAATCATGATCAGTGCTTCTAAATCTTAACTAAAAAACCTAAGCCGGGGAAGGAGCAGAAGGAGTTGGTCCAGCTTTGGTGGAGCAATGAAGCTTAACAAGGCAGTCGAAGAAAGGGTTGTGGAACGCTCCAAAGACAGTCTTCTCACAATCTTTATCCATCTTCTGGATTGAGGCGCAACAATCTGAGCCAATAGCGGGTTTGCGGGTGAAGAAAGCTTTAAAGATATCTGCAAAACAAGTTCTTACATCCTTGCAATCGGACAAGCATTTGGTGACTACTGGTGGTGGATGAAACGGATATGGGTGGAAATGGTGGTTCTTGTACCCGGCAGGGATTGGTGGTAAGGCCTTTCCGGCAGCGGGGAAAGGCCAATGTGGCCTAGGGGGAAAGTGAGGGTAGAAATGGTGGTAATGCCACCATAGGAACTCTTCATTACCTAACGATGGAATTGACTCTACAACGTTTTCTGTGATTTGAGATGTGACACAGCTTGAGAACAGTATGAGGGCAACAAGAACAACGAGATTCTTCATCTTTTGGATTTTTGGGAGATTTTTGAGGTTTGGATATGTGAAATGAGAAGGAATGATAAATGAGAGTTTGATGGTTTTTGAGATGAAAAGACGTATGGGTTTATATAGGACTTTTCATTAGGTATTTTTCACTGATGGTAATTTCGAATCATATATATTATTCGAATATTCTCTGATATCCTCGATGTTTGTTTAATATTCTCACGGCGTGATATACTTGATGTTTGTTGTAGATGTGATTTTTTTTATTTGCTTTCTGTTGCATCAAATCCAGAGCAGATATCCAAATACCCTAAAAATTTTGGATATCTAATCAATGTCCATGCGGACCATGCCTTCCATCGCATGAGTATTTTCCTAATATTCCAGAATATTTTTTTAAAAAATCAAAATCTCTTAGTCACGAACTAATGATAATAATGATTCAATTACAACGAAACTTCTATTAAATTAATGCTTGATAAATTAATATCTCCATAATTTTTTTTTTCGTTTTTAAATTGATATTTTAACTGATATTATTTTAACAAATTACTAGATTTTAATAAATAAAAATTATAAAAATATATTAGTGGAGGTTTTTGCTGTATTGAGTGAAGAAACTGATTAGTTAAGGCCTAAAGTGATGCAGTTTGATAACGAAAATGAAGGGCTGAAAAAAAAAGAACGGCCCATAATAAATAGACCCAAAGATATTTAATGGGATTTAATACATATAAACAAAATTTTAAGCTTATCAAACTAAATAAAGATACACTAGTATTCAGTATTCACTAGTAACCAAAATCATGAAATTTTGTGAAGATCTCGTGGCACACGAAACTGAGTGGCGAGATTCACGAGTGGCAACACCATTTGAAAGATTCAAGGGAAATGTTGAATGAGAATCATTGTAGTAAGTCGAGTGCATATCTAGTTTATTATTATTATTTTGGTCTTTTGTACAAGTAATTAAAAAATTAAAGCATCTAATAATTAATCTCACAAAAATTGTGCACAATATGCATTGTTTCATAAGATTATGTACCTATTTTCAAGAGACCCCCACACTAAATCCCCCATCATAAGAAATTTGTTATGCAGTTGTAGTAAAAATATGCGAGTGTTAGGATACCTGAGTTTGGTCCGATACGTGGAGTGTCATTTGGTCGCTCGCGTGGCTAGTCTGAATGAGCCGATTGACACTGTTTGGAAATCGATATATCTGGTTAGTTGTGGAGTGTTAGGATACCTGGGTTAAAAAAAATTACGCAAGTGGCTAGAACAAACATGACATTTTCTTGCAAATATAATTACATTTTTAAACCAAAACTAGAAATAGTAGCTGTAGTATTTCAGTAGAGCTCACCAAACTACACGATAACCTGCATACATTAGGATGAACACTTGACATTGAGAAGAACTTTAAGTGAAGTAAACTAGATAGAATCACTCACGTTGAGCATCGATTATGTTAAGAAGGATCCGGTGATGACAAAGAAAATGTGGGATTTTGTAATCCGGGTTGTGATAGATAGGGCCGGTCCGGAGGGGAACCTAATGAAAATACCGGATGAAACGATGGTGCATGCGAGAATATTGAGCCACCACGAGATCATCCTAATGGAATCTCATCATAGTGAAATTTATATACACGGTAAATGTATTGTGATTTTGTGCATATTTTGAAAATGTTACGTATGATTTGAGGTTTTTAAAAAGATTATTTAAATTACGATGTGATTTACACATGCTTTCAAAAATGGAATGAAAATTTCTGTCAAGAGAGAATCATTCAATTATAAGCTGTTACGCACAAGTTTGTTGTGCCAAATTTCAACCTAGTCAATGAATTTATTAAAACTTAATTCTATAAAGATCATATGCTATGAAATGGTATTGAGAAAAAAACTAAGCTATAAATAGAAAGTTTTGATATAAACTAGTAATGGATAAACAAATAAATATTACGCAATGGAGTCCCATAAATAAGGGGAACAGTCGCATCTCCAAGTCAAAAGATCCTCCAAATCAGACGAAAGGTTCCGTAGAGCAATCACCAAATCGAATTTACGAAGGAAACGAGGGATAGGTCCCACACGAAACTTACATAAATGGAAACCTTTTTTTAATCATATCGATAATTTCTAATTATTATAAATCATCTCATTTCAAACTTGCTGTGAGAATAACAAGTGATTAACAACTGAAGTAATAATACTATTATGTTGCGTCCTTCCATACCCTCAGCGTCCGGTTATTACACTCATACTACGTGGCGATGTTAAACCTTAGTTAAATACAGTTTAAACTGTTGGGTGAAATTTCTTTATTTTAGGTTCATAATTGTTTTTTTAATTGAAGTATAACAACAAAACTAATTTTAATTGAACTTAGTCTTCACAGGTTCAGTAATTAATACGCTTTTGGCCACTCTTTTGTGTTTATATGACCACAACATGAACTACTTTATATTTAAGATTCGATTAGAAAAACAAAACTAATAATTGAAAAACATGTTCTACTGATGATTACATGCCATATAGCCATCGTATATATATATATATATATATTGTTCTTCTAATTTCTGTTAAAGTTGAACCATAGAAAAATGGTTTACAACTTATATAACTAACTTTTATTGACAAATAGAAAACATATTTTCCCGTTAAATAGTTTAATTTTTGGCCATTTACAACTTATAACTTCCATGTGGAGTAAAGTGAGAAGAAAATGAACTAATGTCCATAGACTTCTGAAAAACACGGCTATATATTTGAATATAAATATAATGGACAGACGCGGATTCAACTATATAATGTCAACCTGTATATCTGTACAACTGTCTATCTCCACCTTATATTATTATTATACTTCTTTTTCTCGGAACATTCTCTTTTATATATATATACACTCATATGTCTTCTTGGATCCTCTCCTAAAAACAAATTCTTCATAGCTTTTGTTCCAATAACTTCTCCTCTTCCCTCAATATAAACTTTGATATTGTTTCACATAATGGGAAACTACGTTTCTTCTGCACTAAACAAAACGTCTTCTTCTTCTTCTTCTTCTTCATCGGCGGCGAAAGTGATTCTCCCAGACGGTGGACTGCGTCACATTCACGCGCCGATGAAAGCCGCTGAGCTAATGATGGATATTCCAAGCTTCTTCCTCGTCGACGCCAAGTCGTTAAAGATTGGCCGGAAACTTAGCCCTTTAGCCGCCGATGACGACATTCAAATCAAAGGCTGCCACGTGTACATCGCTTTCCCTATGACGCGTACCACGTCAGCAGCTAATGCTTCGGATTTGGCTCGGTTATTCGTATCGGCTAAGAAACAACGCCGCCGCGTAGGAACTGATTCTTCCGGCTCCGGAACCGTCGTGAAACACTGTCATAACGGAAAGGTTTCACCGGACGGGGAAGAAGATGAGGTGAAGATATTGGCGGGATCGAAGCTGAATTTAGAAGACATTGAAGATTTTTCGGCGGCTGAGTTTATGCATAGGATCTCAATTTCGAAATCTAAGAAGCCAAAGTTAGAAACCATAGTTGAAGAATCTTTGTCTTAATACAAGATAAAAACAAAAAATAGAATTGTTTTCATAGTTTCTTCTCTGATTTTAATTCCCTTCGCGGTAGTTTCCCTTTTGTGGTATTAATGAACAGAAAGAGAGTCACATTAATTAGTCGTCAATATTAGAAGTTAGAACATGTGTTTTATTTTTATTTTTATAAAGCAATATTAGAACATGTCTTCTTTTCATTACTTTGTCCGTTTATGCTAAACGCAGTTTCATCATATATTTAGTTACTTGAATAGTTAGTTAAAATACCCGTTAGTTTTTTTCTCGATTTATTTTCAATCAACAAGATGAAAATTATACAGATGATATCATGATAACAAACAAAAATAAATGGAATCCTTTATCTCGTTTTCTCCACTAAAGTTAACACCATTCGAAACAACATTAGAGATACTGTGTATCATTATAAATAACAACATCTTTGATTGTTGTTACTAATGAACAATTCAGCGACGAAGACTATTGACTATTAAGTATTAACACACGACAAAGACTATTTGCACCAAAAATTTGTTGATCACATAATTAGACAAACGGTAATGGTAGGGTCAACAATTTTACGGAACAAAACAAAATCACATTTGTGTTGGGTAATTGCACTTAATAACTACGAACTTGATTAAATTAGGTATATAACTATATGATTTTTCTTGTTTATTCTTTCTTATGTGGTAAACACTCGATATTTTAGTGAAGAAGAAGATTATTTTAAAAACAACACACTGTGTTACTTGAAGAATATGTTTTTCATAATCATTTACGTATTTAACTCTCACTAATTTTATTTTATTTTAAATTAAAACTATAAATGAATCAGTAGTCTTTTATATTATTAAACTTAAATTGATAATATACGAATCTGTGACTTGAGATTTATAATTGTACTAGTAGTTATTTTCACGTAGAGATGTGTAGTCGCTTATCAATCGTGTTGGTCATGTCGGTTAATTGTTTTTGGTAAAATATTAATTTAGCGAGCTACATACATATAAATTAATTGCGTTATCAAAAACCTAACCCTTAAAATTCAATTAATCACGTATTTTTGTTTTTCATTAAACCGGTTAAAACCGAAAAGTAACGAGCCTCTTGGTCTCCTCGACACGACGTCGTTGTCGATCATCACCACCGTTCGTCCTGAATTGGGATTTAATAATCGGCAGGTCAAGGCCTTATTTTACATGATTCATATCTCCTTATTGATTCTCACCAAAATCGAATACTGTGGATGCCCAGAGATTCTCGCCGGAGATTTTTTTTTTTTTTTTTCCATTGCAAGGTTCGTTTTTCTGAAAGGACCATCGGTGACGATTTAGGGTTTTAGGATAATCGTAATTAATCCTTAATAAATAAATCTACGTAGAAGAGAAAGATGAGTCATTTGTTACATTGTGTTCTTTTGAATCTTTCAGGTCATGAAAAACTAATATTGGTTTCGGACAAAGTTTTAAAGGAATCTGAGTTATTGTCAAGGTAATGATGGGTGATGAGAATCTTTCTGACAAGTCTGTGGATGACAAGGTTTCATTGGATCTGACTTGTGGTAAAGAAGAGATTTTGGAAGAGCTTATGGTTTGTTTACCCAAATGGGTTACACAAGAACAAGTAACGGATATGATTACAGGGACATGTAGCAATATAGTTGAAATAGTTGATAATTTTTATGAACATGAGACTAAATTCTATGACCAAGTCTCCGCTTTCATTTCTAGAGATGGGATTAGTTCGACTAACCACGAAGAGCTTTTTTCGAAACTGGAGTTCATCCACTGTGAAACCGAGCAAAATCAAAGTTGTCAATCATCGCAGTTTCACAAGCTCAAGAGCATGAGTGGTTCTCTGAAGAGCAGTATTTCTCCTGTGAAAAGAAACAGAAATATAAAAGGTAAACCAAAGAAGAAAGGAAAAGCTTCTTCTAAAGAAGAATCTGCAGGCCCCAAGCAAGCTACTATTACTAAATTCTTTAACAAAGTTCCTTGAGATGAAACCAAGTCTTAAGAGGGTTAGAATGTTTGGAAGTGATATGGTGAGTTGTTTCTGCGACAACTAACAGAGGGATTGACTGTTGCTCATTGATACTGCAGAGAAGCGAGAATATTGGAAGGCTAGGATTCACTTGGTCATATTCAGAATAGAAAGCCAATTATGAATCCTGGAGTTACAATTGATTCATCTTCACAGCAACTATGACCTAAAGATCTTTCCACTCTTTTGCAATGTAACAAAGTTTAATGTTTTGTCTACGTTGGCCTCATTGAGGAAGCTCTAATCATATAAGCATACATTGTCATTCGTCTGCTGAGCTATCAGTTTTTAGTTAGTGTAAATTCCAAAGAGCATTGCGTTTGAACGTGTTTTGGTTCCTATCCATTTACTGACCTTGTTCCTGTCTATTACTTAACTAAATCCACAATTTAATTGAAGATCTTTTTCCAAAACTCATTAGCATTGAAGAAAGAACAATAAAGAACAGACGCATTTTTCTCTTATTTACAATTTCAAAGCAACTGATCCTACGGTCCTATGATTAATCTATGATCCTATATATACTAATACATGGCAATAAGAAGGAACCTACTACCCTGAAGATCATGTTCTGCTGCCTTCCTTTAAATAGCTTCCATTGTCTTAAAACCTTCTTGCTAAACAGTGAACATCTCAAACCACGTTGAATAATGCTTCGCATGATCCAAGCCATGCCCCGTGAATAATGCTGTCTTTCCGGTCTCTTTTCCCTGAAAATTCAACATTACAAGTTTCGGTTTCCAGTAAAGATAATGAAGAGGACTAGAAGTCAAGAAGAAGGAGAAGGAGCAGTGTGTAAATACTTTCATCAGCGGACCAACACACAACTGACGGGACAGAGTTGGAGAACTTATTTTCAGACAGAAGTTGACCAGATTTGATACTCCAAATGCGAGTATAGAAGTCAATACCTCCTGAATCAAACACCCAAAGACAACAAGAAATTCCATTCATATAATTGAAATCAAACTCTTAATGCTTTTCCCAAATTTAACATAGCTGTTATGTTTTTAGAACACATGATTCCTTTTTATTACCTGAAATAAGAAATCTTTCTGACGGGTCGATGCCAAATTCGATGCGAGCATGAGAATTTACATGTCCTTCATATGTCTGTACAGCAAACCCTCTCTTAACAAATCGTTGATCGTATAGCTTGATCTAGGAAAATAAAAAAAGTTTCACTCTTTAGATTACAATCGAAATGCTCTTAAGAATCTCTTAGTAAGTATATGCAGAAGACAGAGATAGACGCAGTACTCACTGTTCCATCCATGGAGCTTGCCATTAAGTACTGATCATAAGTCTTCAGTGTCTTCAGGCTAGAAAAGGAAGGAGTAAATTATCGATTCGAAACAAAGAAGTATAGAGTTTTGATACATGGTTTCAATCGTTTACTAACCACGAAAGAGATGAAGGCATATAGATTACATGAGACGGATTTATGTTTCCTTTGAGCTGCACAAATAAAAATTAGAGAAAATATTACTAGAATGTTGTGAGGAAAGCTCAAGAGAAAGAGATGAAAAGTTTTGACCAAAAAAAGTCGTTAATATGATCTTAGAAGTACCTCGAACCATTGTTTATTTTTGGTAGTTTGACTGGTTTTACTTAATGATTGATAACGTATCTGGTGTCTAGTTAGCCTGGGAAAAGGTCTCCCTGGTCTCTCACGTAGATCAACTGACACAATCGCTCCATTTCTGAGCCCGCAATGAACAATGTTTCCCTGGGAAAATGAAGAAGAAACAATATAACCACATGTGTCTTTCGGTAAAAAACGAAGACTTAAATTAACTTGTCAGAAGAGAGGTTCAGACAGCAACTTCGCAATAAAGAGAGGCCACTGAACGAATATATACCTACTAGTAGTTGAGAAACAGTATTGAGCCGCTAGAAAACAATACATCTCAGAGCATGGAATTAAGAAATTCTACCGTTTGATGAAACTGTAGCGCAAAAACATCGCTTTTGCTTTGGAGAAAGTATGAACCTGCTCCTGTTTCCAAATCAACTAAAGCGGCTCCTAAGTTGGTACCTAAAATATATCAAAATTCTTTAATAATTTCCAAATAATTCCTAAAATTACTGAACCAAGTTTATTTACAGAAAAGGGCATTGGTAATCATATTTGTATTTCCATTTATAACTACTCTGCTCTATAGGAATAACTGTAACTGTAATGAAGCAAAATCCTGGGGGACAAAAATATAACATCAAAAGTAAGAAAGAGAACGTACCAAAAGCTGCATGACTCCCACTTCTATTGCATTCAGATGCCCAAATGGTGCAATCAGAGGTAACACTTCCTCGGAGTCTTAGCGGAGTGATTGTGTTCAGTTCCTCCGCAAGATTTAGGAAAAAAGGCAACCCAAGGCCAATGTTTCCCAGTGTAGTTATCCTGTTTTCTCGTGTCAAGATTTTACAAATGGAAGATCAACTGATAAAGAGAGAAAGTGAAAAATATAACACATTTGAAGGATACAACGCCCGACAGTTGAAGTTTTCAGATGCATCATATCTTCCAATCAACTGGATAGAAGATATAGTAGATAATGCCTGATAACAGCGTTCATGTGTCAATATAAGCCCAGGTGCTTTCCTTTCTTCTGCATTGTTTTCTTCACAAAGAACAGAAATTGGATCACCCTCGATTCCACCATTTAAAGTTTGAGTTTCCGACTCATCAAAGAATCCTTGTGTAGGTTTAGAAACTCTCAGTATGCTGCAAGAACAAACCTTCAAAGCATATAGGTTCTCATGAAAATAATTTAAACAGCTCTACTATTTCTTCAGTAAATCGAAATGCATAAAGTTCCATGAAGATGGTAAAGTTAATCTTCATGGTACAGTCTTGAACATAGAGAAACCCCGATAGTTTTAAGGAAATCGACTAATAACATACCTCAAACAACCTTCAGTACTGCCTGCTACTATGATGTCCTTTCTGGTCAAGCCAACAGGCGTTTGTACATCAACCTGCAACTGTTTCAAAGCAGCATCTCCTATGTTTTTTGTGGATTCATATCTCCATACCTAAACATCATTACCATTGCACAAACAGAAAAGAAAAAATGTTTCAAATCTGGTCTTCTGTAATCTTAATAAGAAAGAGGAAAGGTTAAGTAATGGTGGTAATTAATACCTTAGGATAAGAGGCTTGTGTCTTTTGAATCTCCTCCTTGAAGTTAGACATCTTCTTATTGACAGGAATAACATTGCCATTTAACTCTCGGGTATAAACTAGCTTCAACGCTTTTAGTTTGGTTCTCTTCTGATAGTTAGATTCCTGATAATTTTACATTTTAAAACAAATAATTGTTTTGCATAAAAAATGCAAAACAGGAGCTAAAGAAGTTTGAGAACTATAACTGATTCTGCAAGACTCGACCTTTACACAAATTCGAAAGAAGTCAAAATTCCAAGTAACAGACCTGTACAGGCTTTGGGTCGGGTTTTGGTTTGGTTCTTGAAGAAGAAGAAGCTTTGGAACCTGGGATAGGACCTTTAATGGGGAAATATCTGTTCTTCTCCTCGTCGTAATAAAAGCCAGGAAGCTCTGTAATAAAATTAAAAAAAAAAAACCCGAATTCCCACATCAAAATCTGAGCTATGTAATCGAAAACAAAAGATTTATCGAGGAACAGGATCTTAAGACCTGGTCTCATGTTGTCTCGGAGGTAACTCTGTTCTCTGTGTTCTGCACAGGCTCCATTAAAGCCTCATTAGCGCAGTATATATAGCTTTTAGGTTTTTGTTAAACGAAGAGAGCTAAACCGTAAACGTATCTTTATTCAACTTTGATTCCAACCGGACCGGTTATGACTCGGTTTACAATAGTACTACAAACTATAAAACGCTTATCCCTTATGTTTACAATAACTTGAATCATTTATTAAGTACTCTCTCCGTAAAACTTTCTTATTAGTTCTTGTGCTGCAATCTGCCACTCTCAGCACCAGCAAAAGGATCGACGATAACGTTAACCACCGCCGGTTTTCTTGCGGCAAACGACTGTGTGAGAGCGGTTTTAAGCTCATCGGGTGTTTCCACAATATAACCTTTGCCTCCAAATGCTTCAATAAGCTTGTGATAGCCTGCATTAGGAACAAAAGATGTTGGTGCTGGATCTTCTTTATGAGGACCAGAGATTTCTTCAGGACTCCTTCGGTCACCACCATAGACACCACCATTGTTGAAGACTATAATCACCACAGGAAGATTGTATCGAACCAATGTCTGCAATCATCAATAAGACAAGGTTTATTCAGACAAAACACAATTTCCACATACTGGTATTATTATGTAAATGTTTAACTACCTCAACTTCCATGGCGCTGAATCCAAAACCAGAATCTCCTTCAACAGCGACAACAAGACGATCGGGAGAAGCAACAGCAGCAGCAATACAATAACCTAAACCAACACCCATTGTTCCCCAAGTTCCTGCATCAAGCCTTGTCC
This sequence comes from Nasturtium officinale, assembly GCA_963854855.1. Classification (NCBI taxonomy): domain Eukaryota; kingdom Viridiplantae; phylum Streptophyta; class Magnoliopsida; order Brassicales; family Brassicaceae; genus Nasturtium; species Nasturtium officinale. Next base: position 4,364,874 of record OY978509.1, read on the forward strand.
TTGGCTCTTTCTGTACCAAAACCGATCTTCCTACATCCATTGTATTAGCTCCTTCTGATACCACAACAGGACTCGGTCTATCCACAGCCAAAATAGCGTCTCTGATGATCCTCATAGGAGTCAAGAAATTGAAAGGAACCACATCTTTAACAAGCTGTGTCTCCATCTTCTCACCGTTCTCTTTGGCCTTCTTCGAAATCGATTCCACCCATGGATTAGTCTTCCCTAGACAAAAAGGATCGTCTTTTATCTCTCTGTTTAACAATCCAATAACAGTTTTGGCATCTCCAGCTATCCCCAAATGAGGTTTCCTCAACTCAATCTCTTCCTCAGAGACATCTACCAAAATAAATTTCACTTCTTTAGACCATTTTGGCGACTCTCCGAAATGAAGAAGCCAGTTAAGCCTAGCTCCAACCACCAAAGCGAGGTCGCATTGCCCAATAGCAAGTGACCTCGCCGCTGTAGCTGAGAGCTCGTGTGTGTCTGGTAACAAACCTTTACCCATCGGAGTTGGGAGGAAGGGTATTCCAGTAATTTCAACAAGCTTCTTCAGCTCATCCTCTGCTCTCGAATACGCCGCTCCTTTCCCAAACACGATCAATGGCCTCTCCGCTTTTCTCAGCAACGAAACCGCCGATTCAATCTCCGATCTCAGAGATTCCCGAATCGGTTCTTGCCTGCCAGATTTTACAACCTTAGACACCAATTCATCCGCTTCCGATTCCGAAATCTTCTGACGCAATACATCAGACGGAAGATCCAGATAACACCCGCCGGGTCGACCCAAAACAGCTCGATCCAATACCATAGAAACACAATTGGGGATTTCACGAACATCTTTCGCTTTCTCCGATAATTTCGAGAAAGCTTTCACAGCTTCAACCTGATCAAGCTCCTGAAAGTCTCCACGCCCAACATCTCTCTGGTCGCAAGAACCAGAGATCATCACCATCGGCCACGTGTTAGCCCAAGCGTTGGAAAGACCAGCAAGGCCGTGTACGCAACCCGGACCCGAAACCGTGAGAAGGATACCGGGTTTACCAGTGAGGTAACCGTAAGCAGATGCGGCGTATCCGGCGGATTGTTCGTTGTGAAAGGCGATGAAGCGTATGCCAAGAGCCATGGCTCGGCTAGCTAGAGACGTCACGGGGATTCCAACGACGCCGAACATGTGGGTGACGCCGAGATGAGATAGTGACTTAGCGACGAGAATGTTCCCATCGATTGAAGGTGAAGTGGTTGCTGAATTGTCCGCCATTTTTTTAACAGATCGATCTTGGATTTGCTCAAGTTTCAGTTTCAGTTTCAGTTTTCTTATATAAGCATTTTGATTTGTGTTTTTACTCACTTCTATACTTTATTATGTGATTGATATGTGTTTTTTTGCTTAAGTTGCGATTAGCATATTATTGACTACTTTTAATTTTTCGCATTTTGTGTGTTCTGCTAATATTTTACGTACAAAGATTGTTGTAGTAAATAGCAATAGTAGATTTACCAAACTATTTATCAATTTGGTTTTTGTTTCTTTTTCTAACTTAAAAGTAGTATGAAAAATAACTTTAAAATATGAAAGGTACTGTACAGTGATTAAATAAGTATTATATAGCTGGTCACTAGTGAGTCTTACAGTCACCTAACCTTCTCAATCATTTGGATTTGAATGTATGTACAATGTAATAGAAATTATAAAATTATGAGTTCGGTTTGGTTTAATACAAGTGACCTTATCTAGCCTTTGTTTGGTACAGGTCAGATTTTAATTTAAATAGTGTTTTAATGACATATTTTGTCGTCACTCAGTCATCTGTTGTTGTTGAGGTCTGCCACCAGAATTTGTAGTTAAGC